>JAHRHZ010000013.1:29208939-29228659 GCA_024137785.1 Ginglymostoma cirratum
GCTTTGACCTGCTGTGTTCATCCAGCCCCATGCTTGTTATCTTAAAGCTAAGAGATCTCCTCTTTCAGGCAAAGGTGAAGAGAATTTTTTTTCTCTTTCAAGGCAGTCAGTGTGTGGAATTCTCTTTTTCAGGAAGCAGTGGAGGTTATTGAATTTATTGAAGGCAAAGTTAGGTAGATTTTTATCAAAGAAGTCAAGGGTTACAGGAGCAGGCAGGAAAGTGAAGTTGAGGCCACAATCAGATAATCATTATCTTATCAAATAGAGGAACAAGCTAAATAGGCCAAATGGCCTATTCGTGCTCCTACATTACCTTGGAACAGAGAATAGGCATTGGAGGAGGTCAAAGATTGTAAATGGAAGACAAAGGAAAGAAAATGTACTGCTATCACATGGTTCCATGAGGGGGAGATGATGGTATAGTGGTTATGTCAATGGACTATAAATCCCTTATTACTTTGGGCCCCCACAGGTTCAGATCCCACACGCGGCTGGCAGAATTTGTTTAATTAAATAAATTCAGAATTGAAAACTAGACTTGATAATGTTGATAATGGAGCTATCATTGATTTTTGTAAAAGTTTCCTTTACAGAAGGAGATTTGCTGACGTTATCTGGTTTGACCTTCATTTGACTCCAGATCCGCAGCAGTGTTTTGTGGCAATTCCTCTTAACTACTCTCTGAAATGATCCAGCAAGTCTTTCAATTCCAGGACAGTTACGGATGGACAACAAATTCTGACCCTGCCAGCAACATCCACATTCCAAGAAATAGTGCATATTAAAAACAACTAATTTGTGACTTTTTTTCAAGCCAGCACAACAAATGTTAGGAGCTGGAAACCTAGAGTTTCAGGAAAAATGGGCAAAGATTTCTAAACTGCAATCACTTGCCACTCAGGCCTCCCTCAAGTGCCTTAAAAAAAAATGCCTTGACTCATGTTTGTTTGCAAACTCCTTCCTTGTCTCCACCATCCCTTTTTCAGATTTCTGGTTGGGCTCTTTCACAAAAAAAATCAGAAAGTCTAGCAAGGTTCCTCTCCTTCTCGCCATGACCAACCCACCACCACTTGTAGAGCAGAAGTCTGGCTGCTCAAACATTTTATGTCAAGAAGCAGCTTTAAAATGTTAAAAACAAACCTGATCTCTTCCCACTTAAATCTCGCCCACTGCCTGCACTTCCTTCCACCATTACTAGCCAGGACTTGGGATGGCTTTATTCCTCTCAAATCAATGGCCTTGTTGGTGTGAGCAGAGGTTCCACTCCCACAGCTCAACAAAGGAAACTTGCACAGACCCGACATGTCCAGGTCCCAGGCACAACTCCAACCATGAAGCAGATTCCTGTGCAACTCCACAATCTTGATATTTACATTTTCTGAAAAGGTTATTGCATGCACCTTAACTTATGAATCTTACTGCATAGATATGTGACCAGCTGGATTGACAGAAGGATTTACCAGTCGGAAAAGACCAACCTGACCATTCTCTTTGATAAATATGTTCCTTCATGTCTGGAACAACTACGATCTTCTATAAAGACCATCACTCCCATTCCTGAAAATAGCATGGTACAGGTAATAAAACAATTACTCTCTCCTTTAATCTGCTTCTGGAAGTTTAATGTTTTCACAAGCAACCTAATAAACTAAAACATAGTTACGAGTGATAGCTTAAAGTTAATTTTAATTGTCTCACAGCAATAACTGTCCACTCATCCAATTTTCTTTCATTGAATGGACAGAATCAATGAGCAGAGGAACACATTCAAGGAATCTCAGCTACTGAGAGTGCATAGAAATTTGGATGCAACTGCACATGATTTTCCAATAATTTAAAATAATGCTAACAGATTTCTTGAGCAGAATATAGCTAATTGTCATTATAGTTCCAAAAAGGTGAAGTTCCCTGGTGTCAGTATGTAATTAGAAAGTTACCAATCATTTGATGAAATTCAAGAGGTTGCCAGTAACTATATCTACCACGCTAAACACAAATACTTCCATTAGATTTTTGGCCATGGCATGGGAGACCTTAGATTTCCTCATTGTCGCCTCTTTCTCAAAACAAGGAGAAAACTAGAAGGGCCTGTGGGGATGCCAAGATTAAGGCATTGTTTGCAGCTTCTTGTTTCCTACTGATTCACAGCCACCCTTTCCAGTCTGTTGATCCAAATTGTGACTTCGCCAACTTCCACCCTGCCCTCAAATTCACTTGGTTTACCTCAGACCCCTCCCTCCCCTTTCTTGACCTCTCCATTTCCATTTCTAACAACAGTTTACAGACCAACGTTAACTATAAAACCCACAGATTCCCATAGCTACTTAGACTACGCCTCCTCCCACCCTGTATCCTGCAAAAACTCCATCCCGTTTTCCCAACTCCTCCATCTCTGCTGCATCTGACATGGGGACGTTCTACTCCAAGCATCCCGAATGTCCACCTTTCTCAAACAATGCTCTTTCTTCTTCCCCCCCCCCCCACCTTATTCCGCCACCATGGCTCCTCCATTCCCCACTCTACAGCTCTTAAGCACCCCCTCCCCCAAAAATAATAAAGATAGGGTCCTCCTTGTCCTCACTTTCCATCCCACCAGCCTCTGCATCCAAAGTATCATCCTCTAACACTTCTGCCAAACCCAATTAGATCCTACCACCCGGAACATCTTTGAGTCCCCACCCTTCTCTGCCTTCTGCAAAGACCGTTCCCTTCCCCACTCCTTAGCTCATGCTACACTCCCCAACAACCACTCCAACCCAGCCAATACCTTGCCCTGTAACCGTAAAAGATGCAACACCTGCCCACACACCACCTCCCTCACCTCCATCCGGGGCCCTAAACAGTCCTTCCAGGTGAGACAGAGCTTCACCTGCATCTCCTCCAACCTGGTCTACTGCATGTGGTGCTCCCTATGTGGTCATCTCTACGTCGGTGAGACCAAACGTGGACTAGGTGACAGTTTCACCGAGCATCTTCGCTTTACCCATAACGGCCAACCTAACCTCCCGGTCACCGCCCATTTCAACTCCCGTCCCATTCCCCCTCTGACATGTCCATCCTCAGCACCCTCTAGTGTCATAGCGACTCAGAACGCAAATTAGAAGAACAGCACCTTTATCTTCTGCCTGAGCACCCCTACAGCCCAGAGGACTCAACATTGAGTTCTTCAATTTCAAATAACCTTCCCACCCATCCCCCAGCTCCCTTTCCAGCCCCACCTCCTCCCTGAAATTCCACCTTCTGACCGTCCCTTCCAGCCACCAACCGGATACCTACCTCTCAACCAGCTCGTACCTACTACCAGTGTCCACCTATCACCACCATTCCGCTACCCCCCTTCTCTTTATCTGCAGCTCACCCTACCCCACACCCAGTCCTGAAGAAGGATAATACCCGACACATTGACAGCTCCTTTCCTCCAGATGCTGCCTGGTTTGCTGTGTTCTCCCAGCTATTGGCACTGTTTTAGAAGACTTAGGCCCCACATACTGTAGTGACTGAGGTGTATCAGCCTTTGAACAATGACAGTCACATCTACTAAAGGGAACCTCTAACTTACCAAGATCCTGCTGCCAAATGAGTACTGTTGTTACAGCCCCCATTTGACAACAATAACTCAACTCAATGACTTACTGAAATTGAGGTGTTCACAAATTTTAAGGCTCTCATTTGGAGATTGTTGTGTAACTTCTTCATGTAGGCAATACCCCCACCTTGACAGACAGCTTGCTTCAGCAGTGTGTGAATAATTTGGTGCTGCTACAAAATGTCTCAGCAGGCATGCCAGTGACAATTTATTGACAAATCTGAAACTAGATCTTCTTTTGGGCAACAAACATTCAGCTTAAACAAACCAATTGAGGTGTTACTGATTATATTTCACCAAAGGATGACCTGGCAGCTTTTTTTAAAATTCACTTGGGTCTTGGGTATTGCTGGCTGGCCGGCATTTATTGGCTGTCCCTGGTTCATAGAATCATAGAATCCCTACAGTGTAGAAGCAGGCCATGTGGCCCATTGAGTCCACACTGCCCCTCCGAACAGCATCCAACCTAGACCTGGGTTCAATTCGACCTGCAGGTGTTTGCCTGTGTGGAGTTTGCACATTCTCTCCGCGTCTGCATGGGTTTCCTCCCACAGTCCAAAGATATGCATGTCGAGTAGATTGGCTATGCTAAATTGCCCAAAATATCTTGGGTTGTGCAGGTTAGGTGGATTAGCCATGAGAAGTGCATGGTAACAGGGATAATACAAGGGATGGGTCTGGGTGGGATGCTATTCACAGGGCCGGCGTGGACTGGATGGACTGAATGGCCTGTTTCCCCACTGTAGGGATTCTATGATCCGTGCTTTGTATTCAGTACGTCGGTACAGTATAAAAGCTTGTGTTTGGTTATGTCATTGTTGTCTGGAACTATACCTATGCAGATGGTCATCACACATGAACATGGCTATTGTAAACTTTGGACTTTCAGTTATGGGATTAATTTCTTCCAGCTATGTCTCAGTCTTTACTCAGTACTGAAAAATATGCTTCTGGCAGGTGTCAGTAGATTAGATCTTGTGTGATAGCAGATCATCACTTTTTAAATCAATTCCAGTTTTGATGGAAATGGTAATCAGAAGTGATGTCTATGTCTGCTAATTTACCATCACGCATTTTACACAACGTCTCAAGGACAAAATATACCCCAGTAGATGAAAAACTTGTTTTTGGAAATGCTGACTGCTATTTTGTACCACATCTAGTATGTACCACACTTGGTGCTATTTCAGTTAAATAAAATCAGTGATAGAACTAACCTAGCCTTTAAGCCGCTGTACTACACTATGATAAATTCATCTGGTGAGTTGAAGTGGGACTACGGGTATTGTCAAAGTCTTTTGATTATTTTTCTATGCTAATCTATCATGTTAATGCCGTTTAGACACTGTGTTCCCTTTTGGATTGCCTACTGACTCCAAAGAATGTGCCTCCTGACTCTCCTCGAGAACTTTATGAGCTATATTTTGTCTTTGCCTGCATCTGGGCCTTTGGGGGAGCAGTATACCAAGATCAGGTTGGTCCTTGCCTACTCTTGGTTGAAATCTTTGGGAGAGAAATGTATTCAAGTAATGCCTGTTTGACAGCTAGTGAGCAGATTTATGTCAATTTCTCCTGGGTCAGGTGGTACCACAGGCTATAGCCTGCATTCCTTATGGACGGAGTTAGAGGGGCATTCATTACACATCACTGCCTGCCCGTGGAAAATTGATGTAAGTCTGCAATTTGTGCTGCACAAACAAATTTCTCCCGTTTTAAGTTTATGTTACATTTTTACTGTTTTAGAAGTGGCTATAACATTTAATGTTTTATGCACTTGGTGTGAGTGGCACTCACAAGAAAAGATGTGACAGCTGTGTTAAATGTAGGCATCATCAAACCTGCATTTATAACACACTAGCTGGGATTCTGTTGGGCCTAAGGGTGTCTCACCCATCAGTTGGCTAGTGGTATTATTGCTTAGACAATTCATCTTGGGGATCCTGGTAGATGGTGGAATTTGAATTCAATAAAAATCTGGAATTAAGAGTACAGTGATGACCATGAAACCTTTGTTGATCATCAGAAAAATCAAACTGGTTGACTAAAGCCCTTTAAGGATGGAAACTGCCATCCTTAACTGGCCTGGCGTACATGTGACTCCAGACACACAGCAACGTGATTGATTCTTAACTGCTGTTTGGGCAATTAGGGATGGGCAATAAATGCTTGCCTAGTTAGTGATGCTTATATCTTATGAATGAATGAAGCAAAAAGTCTAGAACTGTCTCCAATTCACCAGTGAGTCAATGAGGAGGAAAAGCAAGAAAGAACCAATCAGTGATTGATGATAGAGCTGGGAAGGTAAGTAACTGCAGTGAATGAGTCTGTGGGGTTGTTGTCAACTGGACCCATGCTTCGGGAATTGTTGATGGGAGCCAACCCATAGGGTCAGGTTCTGTCGACTGAAGCCAGCCCCCATGGTCAGGGATTGCTTTTGGTGTCCAGGCCCTGTGCTCAAGGATTGCTGCTAGGTGCTGAGTCCAGGGCTCAAGGATTGTTACCAGGAACCAAGCCATGGGGAGCTCTGCCATCAACCCAAGCATAGGGCCTTAGGAGGGATTGTTACTTCTTCTAGGTCTGAGGAGGATTGCCAGGCCTAGATCTCTAGAGTTGAAAAGCCTAGACCTTTGCCAGAGCTGACAAGTCCAAGTTGGTTGAGTGTGGACGGATGAAGGAGCCTCCAAGGATTTGGATGAAAGAGAAAGCTACAGTGGGGGTGGGGTGGAAAAGAAGAGGCTGGAACGAGGCAGGATTAGCAAGGAGGCCTTGGGACAGATCAGATAGAAATCGGTTCTAATGGCTGACAAATCAATAATCAGATTGCCCAGATACCATTTCATAAGTTGATTGACAGAAGAACCAGAGGCAACATGAAAGAGAAAAAAAGTCTTCATGTAGAGTGGTTTGGATTTGGAATGCACTCCCTCCCCTGTAATTGTGGTGAATCAAAATTCTAATTAATGCTTGAAAGTAAATTGGATAAATACTTGAAGATAAACAAAAATAAGGGAAAAAATGGGTTGCAGGGAGACAGGTGGTAGACTGACTGGAAAATTGGAATTGGAAAATGGAATTTTCCAAATGGAATTCAATTGGAAAAATCTGGTGCAAACTTGATTCATTTGTGGCTACTTCTCTGTTAGATTGTTCTTCAAAGGAAAACTGGATTGATCTCACTTGTAGAATTCTAAATGAGTCTTGCACAATGATAAAGGTAGTATTTAGTGGTGTGTGGTATTATCTATCATGTAAAAGCAGAAACTGTTAAGTAGGAAATTAGACTGTATAAAATGGTAAACATAATTGATGATTTCTTTTCCAGCTGGTAGATTATCGTGTTGAATTCAGTCATTGGTGGTTCAAAGAAATGAAAGCTGTTAAACTTCCGTCCCAGGGAACTGTCTTTGATTATTGCCTAGATCCTGAAACAAAAAAGTTTATTCCTTGGTCTGAAAAGATACCAACATTTGAAATGGAAGTGGATAATCCTCTACAAGTAAGTAAACTCCTCCATATTCAGATGAAAAGAAAGTCAAAGAGTATTGCAAATTCTAAAGGTCTTAAAATAGAAAACAATGGATTTCACAAGAGGCCCATCAGCAGCTGAAAATACAAAGGGCGGATAAACATTTCAGATGCAAAATGATTTGAATCATACTTGTTGGTTTGCCTCTGTTGTTGAAGATGGACATTTCTTGAGTATGTGAAGACTTCTGTGTGTTTGCTGATGTGGCTCTGGAGCCTGATTGCAGACATCCACGGTATTCCGCAATGTGGGCAAATGTGCATTGCCTGATCTTGTTGGGATTGCCTGTCCTTCCTTGTAGGTTGTAGTTTCACAATGAATGATAGGATTATTAATATCCAAAATGTATAATGTGTAAAGTGTACAAATATGTATAAACCTTAACTTATTGCAAAACTTCACCTCCAAAGGCTTGCAGGCAATGGGCACAGGTTGAAAAATTAGTTCTTGGCTTTGTGATCAATTTGAAGGGAACCCAGTTCCTTACTGGTTGATTTAGGGGCAAAACTGTGACTGTGCTATGGATAGGAGCAGCTTCATTTCAATGTCTAGCCCCAGCACCCCCCACCCATTAACAATCCTGATTACTACTTCAGGACACAAATTGCAAGCTTTGCCCATACTTTAATGGACCTTTTGAAATGTTTCATGTCAACGGGATTTTTAACGATATTTTTATTTCCCTCATATTGCAATTTTATTCAACATATTAGTTAGTTACTTTTCTCTTTGCCAGTACTTTGCTTCACTATTCTTTTACTATTGCTGTTTTTAACAATACATTGTACAAAGAACTGACGGGGAAGGATTTATGAAGAGCCAGAGTTCCAAATTTTATTTTGTGTTCAGGTCACAATTGTCAACACGCTGGGGCCAGTGATCGCCATGGTAATGTCAGATGTATAGAACTTTAGCTAGCCCACATTTGGAATATTGTGTACAGTTCTGATCACCACACTACCAGATGGACTTTGAAGAGGGTACAGAAAAGGTTTACCAGGATGTTGCCTGGTTTGGAGGGTATTAACTGTGAGGAGAGATTAGACAAATTTGTATCAGAGATAAAAGGTACTGCAGATGCTGGAGAATCCGAGATAACAAGCATGGGGCTGGATGAACACATCCTGCTCCTATGATGCTGCTTGACCTGCTGTGTTCATCCAGCCCCATGCTTGTTATCATTAGACAAATTTGGTTTGTTTTCACTTGAACATCAAAGGATGGCGGGGGGCATGACCTGATAGAAATTTACAAAGTTATGAGAGGCATGTATAGTTGGAGTCTTTTTCCCCAGGGTAGAAATGTCAATTATTGGGGGAGATGGATTTAAGGAAAAAGGTGATAAGTTTAAAGGAGATGTGAGAGGCAAATTTTTAATACAGATGCCTGGAATGCACTGCCAGAGCGGATGGAGGCATATAAAATAGCAACATTTAAGCGACATCTTGACAAATATGTGAAAAGGCAGGGAATAGAGGAATACAAACCACAAAGAGGTAAAAGGTTTTTTAGTTCAGAAAGGCATCATGTGTCAGTGCAGTCCTGGTGGGCCAAAGGGCTCGTTCCTGAGCTGCACTGTTTTTTGTTTATTGTTCTATATCTGCAGTACACACATATATCAAGTAAATGACAGATGCTGCAGACATCAACATGAGAGGAAAGTCAGGCTCCATTGCTATTATGCCAACAGCTGGAATACATTATTAGTGATGTTGAATAAAGTCATTATCACAAGGAACTAGGACCTAAGTGAAGAAAGTTCTAATGGAGCCCTGCAGAGCTATGTCGCTACAACAAGGGTAAAATAGTTAATAAAGGTTCATTAGATTGCACTGGTATGATTTCCAGTCCTCATTTGTCAAACATATCCTGAATACAGTCTTAATATTTATGCATGGTGCATTGGAGTGAATCCTTTACCAAGGATTCTAACAACACTGTTAATACTGAGAAAGTGAAAAGTCATTGTCACAGCAAAGCTTGTTTGAAAAAATGCACACAACAATAATTGGAGAAATTAGTCATTACTGTTGTCCCATGACAGGTGACTAGCACTAGGGAAAGCACCTTAACTCTGTACAAGCCCCTGGCATGTCCACAAAGATTCTGATCAATTTTTACGAATGCACCATAGAAAGCATCTGATCTGGGTGCATCACGACGTGGTATGGTAATTGATCTTCCCAAGACCACAAGAAACTACAGAGACTTGCAAACACAGCCCAGTCCATCATGCAAACCAGCCTTCCATCCATATTCCCTGCTGTCCCAGAAGAGCAACTAACATAATCAAAGGCCCCTCCCACCCCACTTATACATTCTTCCACCCTCTCCTGTCAGGCAGAAGATATAAAAGTTTGAGTACACGTATGAATAGATTCAAGAATGGCTTCTTCCCTGCTGTTATCAGACTTTTGAAGGGACCTCTCAAATGTTAATTCTGATCTCTCTGCATCTTTCCTGCGACTGTAACATTGTATTTTGCACTCTGTTCTATGCATTTTGTATGGTAAGATCTGCCCTTAGAGTGCGCAAAGCAGTACTTTTCACTGTATCTCGGTACATGTGACAACAATAAATCAAATCAATTCTTGGTGCTCTGGATTGGTGTTTGTATCGAAAATGAATGATTCTTTATGCATTTGTGTAGACTGCCATAGAAGGCAAAACCCACCCTGTGGCATCTGTCAATGAGAGCTTGGTGAAGCTCACAGGGACCTTGGTCTTTATCAAATAGATGCAAATAGTGATTCTTGACAAGTTACAAGAGATGAAGAATTCAAACCAATAATAATCTCTTTTGTTCCCTTCAGAACATGCTGATTTCATTGTCTTCCATTTGGGATTGCTTCAGCACCCAAGATCTTCTAGCCCCATGACTGGCATCCTAAAGTGCCTTGACAGAGCCATATGCCACATGGATAATATTCTCATTCATAGCTTCAACACCATGGAGCATGATACAAGGGTACAGCAGAACTAACAATTACTGGCTCTGTTTCTCTCACTTAACCACAAGTCTGAGACCTCCAGGTCTGCCATCAACTTTGAGCCACATTGTCAAAGGATCTGGGGTCTAGAATGATCCCCAAAAAATACAACGACCATCAACAATCTTCCACCACCTGGCTCAGTCAACATATGCCAACACTTTGTAGCATGGTTAATCAGTTAAGCGAGTTCCTATCCAACTTAGTCCACATGAATGAACTGTTACAGTAATTCCTGAAAGAAGACCAATATACAACATCATTGTGAACATTAAGGCTCTTCTTTGGATAATGGCCATTATGTATTTGTGATCTTTAAGTGGTATCACAGAAAATGTTACAAAGCCTGCTGCATTTACAAAAGCAACTCACGATTCTAAACATGGGAATTATATGTAATCTTTTGTACTCCACAAAGGTTTGTCCCTCATTTATATGCTGGTCTGTGGAATGTAGTCATTCTCTTAATGGTGCAGATCAGATTTATGACAACCACACTCTGCTCGATAATGTAAAGTTTCAAGCCTATCTCTAGGAGATGTGCCAAAAAAGAGCACTGAATGCCAACTTCTATTTTAATGATATCTGACATGGAGAACAGAAAATTGCATTAACAAATCATCTTTTGCTGCAATTGTTTAGGATTTTATATGAATATATTATGCAGTTAACAATGTAACTAAATCACTTTTAAGGTTTAGTTTTTAATAGATGTTAAAACTTGGATACTGTTAATAATAAGGTTATTTATGTTATGGCAGTTTAATTCTATTCATGTTGATGTGGCATACATATGGGATTAAGGAATATGTTGCTTTATTGTAAAGAAACCTCAAAGAAAATCGTGGTTTGATTTATCTAAATGATGAAGTTCGACAGCCCACAGATATAAACTTAGATTTTCAGAATCACGAGGCTGTTCAGCAGTAATTATGTACATTGTGCACTGTTAGTAATGAAGTTACGCGCCATTCAACAAAATCTAATATTTTCATGGATTCGTGCAGGCATAATGACATAAAAGGGAAGTTATCAAAAGTTCACTGATTTTCTAATTAATTGGAGACTGATGGACCTTCACCAATTCACCTTTTGGGGATGCGCAGAATCAATGACAGCAATTTATGAACTTTAGCACTTCACTACAAGTGAGTGAATTTCAGAAATTGTTGTCAATTTCAGAAATGTTGGCCAATTCTAAAGATTTGGGTGCAATTACTACCACAAAATCTGGGCCATTGTGCAAATGAGCTGACCTTGCAATATTGTTCAAAATTAGCCAAGACAATGCATTCTGGATTTGCGGAAGGCTAACAGTTTTGACACCATTGTAAGCTGCATCATTGGTCACGGCATCTTCTATACCGCAGGTGTGAAACTCCTTACAAAAGTGGCATTATCCAAGAACTTCTTATCTAACAACTCTCCACCGAAGTGGTGCTACCCCTTTGGAATATTTAACTGCATTGTGAAACTGAGTAAACATGATCTTGGTCAGTGCAGGGATCCCCTGTGGCCATTCCCCTCAATAACAAGTATACCGTCTTGGATACTGTTGAGGGGGACGACTTACCAGGGGTAAGCCATGGGGTACAGGTCTCTGGCGCAGAATCTGTCCCTGTTGCTCAGAAGGAAAGTGGGGAGAGGAAGAGAGCATTAGTCATTGGGGACTCCATAGTTAGGGGGACAGATAGGAGATTCTGTGGGAACAAGAGAGACTCGCGGTTGGTGTGTTGCCTCCCAGGTGCCAGCGTCCGTGATGTCTCGGATCGTGTTTTCAGGATCCTTAAGGAGGAGGGGGAGCAGCCCCAAGTTGTGGTCCACATAGGCACCAACGACATAGGTAGGAAAATGTATGGGGATGTAAGGCAGAAATTCAAGGAGCTAGGGTGGAAGCTTAGAGCTGGAACAAACAGAGTTGTTAACTCTGGTTTCTTACCCATGCCACATGCTAGCGAGGTGAGGAGTAGGGAGAGAGAGCAGTTGAACACATGGGTGCAGGAGGGAGGGATTCAGATAGCTGGATAGTTGGGGCTCATTCTGGGGTAGGTGAGACCTCTACAAACAGGATGGTCTGCACCTGAACCAGAGGGGTACCAATATCCTTGGGGGGGGAAATTTGCAAATGCTCTTTGGGAGGGTTTAAACTAATTCAGCAAGGGGATGGGAACCTGACTTGTAGCTCCAGTGTACAGGGGGTTGAGAGTAGTGAGGTCATGAATAAGGTTTCAAGGTCGCAGGAGTGTACCGGCAGGCAGGAAGGTGGTTTGAAGTGTGTCTACTTCAACGCCAGGAGCATCCAGAATAAGGTGGGTGAACTTGCAGTATGGGTTGGTATCTGGGACTTTGATGTTGTGGCCATTTCGGAGACATGGATAGAGCAGGGACAGTAATGGTTCTTGCATGTTCCGGGGATTAGATGTTTCAGTAAGATCAGGGAAGGTGGTAAAAGAGGGGGAGGTGTGGCATTGTTAGTCAAGGATAGTATTACGATGGCAGAAAGGACGTTTGATGAGGACTCGTCTACTGAGGTAGTATGGGCTGAGGTTAGAAACAGGAAAGGAGAGGTCACCCTGCTGGGAGTTTTCTATAGGCCTCCGACAAATTCCAGAGATGTAGAGGAAAGGATAGCAAAGATGATTCTGGATAGGAGCGAAAGTAACAGGGTAGTTGTTATGGGGGACTTTAACTTTCCAAATATTGACTGGAAACGCTATAGTTCGAGTACTTTAGATGGGTCAGTTTTTGTCCAATGTGTGCGGGAGGGTTTCCTGACACAGTATGTAGATAGGCCAACAAGAGGCGAGGCCACATTGGATTTGGTACTGGGTAACGAACCAGGCCAGGTGTTAGATTTGGAGGTAGGTGAGCACTTTGGTGATAGTGACCACAATTCGGTTACGTTTACTTTAGCGATGGAAAGGAATAGGTATATACCGCAGGGCAAGAGTTATAGCTGGGGCAAAGGCAATTATGAGGCGATTAGGCAAGACTTAGGATGCATAGGATGGGGAAGGAAACTGCAGGGGCTGGGCACAATTGAAATGTGGAGCTTGTTCAAGGAACAGCTACTGAGTGTCCTTGATAAGTATGTACCTGTCAGGCAAGGAGGAAGCGGTCGAGTGAGGGAACCGCAGTTTACTAAAGAAGTTGAATCTCTTGTCAAGAGGAAGAAGGAGGCTTATGTAAAGATGAGGCGTGAAGGCTCAGTTAGGGCGCTTGAGAGTTACAAGTTAGGAAGGACCTAAAGAGAGAGCTAAGAAGATCCAGGAGGGGACATGAAAAGTCTTTGGCAGGTAGGATCAAGGAAAACCCTAAAGCTTTCTATAAGTATGTCAGGAATAAAAGAATGACTAGAGGGCCAGTCAAGGACAGTAGTGGGAAGTTGTGCGTGGAGTCTGAAGAGATAGGAGAGGCGCTAAATGGATATTTTTCGTCAATATTCACAAAGGAAAAAGACGATGTTGTAGAGGAGAATACTGAGATACAGGCTATTAGACTAGATGGGATTGAGGTTCATAAGGAGGAGGTGTTAGCAATTCTGGAAAGTGTGAGAATAGATAAGTCCCCTGGGTCAGATGGGATCTACCCTAGGATTCTCTGGGAAGCTAGGGAGGAGATTGCAGAGCCTTTGGCTTTGATCTTTATGTCATCATTGTCTACAGGAATAGTGCCAGAAGACTGGAGGATAGCAAATGTTGTCCCCTTGTTCAAGAAGGGGAGTAGAGACAACCCTGGTAATTATAGACCAGTGAGCCTTACTTCAGTTGTGGGTAAAGTGTTGGAAAGGATTATAAGAGATAGGATTTATAATCAGAAAGGAATAATTTGTTTAGGGATAGTCAACACAGTTTTGTGAAGGGTAGGTCGTGCCTCACAAACCTTATTGAGTTCTTTGAGAAGGTGACTAAACAGGTGGATGAGGGTAAAGCAGTTGATGTGGTATATATGGATTTCAGTAAAGCGTTTGATAAGGTTCCCCGTGGTAGGCTATTGCAGAAAATTCGGAGGCATGGGATTGAGGGTGATTTAGCGGTTTGGATCAGAAATTGGCTAGCTGTAAGAAGACAGAGGGTGGTGGTTGATGGGAAATGTTCATCCTGGAGTTCAGTTACTAATGGTGTACCGCAAGAATTTTTTTGGGGCCACTGCTGTTTGTCATTTTTATAAATGACCTGGATGAGGTCATAGAAGGATGGGCTAGTAAATTTGCGGATGACACTGAAGTCGGTGGAGTTGTGGATAGTGCGGAAGAATGTTGCAGGTTACAGAGGGACATAGATAAGCTGCAGAGCTGGGCTGAGAGGTGGCAAATGGAGGTTAATGCGGAAAAGTGAGAGGTGATTCACTTTGGAAGGAGTAACAGGAATACAGAGTACAAGGCTAATGGTAAGATTCTTGGTTGTGTGGACGAGCAGAGAGATCTTGGTGTCCATGTGCATAAATCCCTGAAAGTTGCCACCCAGGCTGATAGGGTTGCTAAGAAGGCGTCTGGTCTGCTAGGTTTTATTGGTAGAGGGATTGAGTTTCGGAGCCATGATGTCATGTTGCAGCTGTACAAAACTCTGGTGCAGCCGCACTTGGAGTATTGCGTGCAGTTCTGGTCGCCGCAATATAGGAAGGATGTGGAAGCATTGGAAAGGGTGCAGAGGAGATTTACCAGGATGTTGCCTGGTATGGAGAGAAGGTCTTATGAGGAAAGGCTGAGGGACCTGAGGCTGTTTTCGTTAGAGAGAAGAAGGTTAAGAAGTGACTTAATAGAGACATACAAGATGATCAGAGGATTAGATAGGGTGGACAGTGAGAGCCTTTTTCCTCGGATGGTGATGGCTAGCACAAGGGGACATAGCTTTAAATTGAGAGGTGATAGATATAGGACAGATGTTAGAGGTAGATTCTTTACTCAAGAGAGTAGTAAGGGCATGGAATGCCTTGCCTGCAGCAATAGTAGACTCGCCAACTTTAAGGGCATTTAAATGGTTGTTGGATAAACATATGGATGATAATGGAATAGCGTAGGTTAGATGGGCTTCAGATTGGTTTCACAGGTCAACGCAACATCGAGGGCCGAAGGGCCTGTACTGCGCTGTAATGTTCTATATTCTACGGTCTGGAATCATTGAATGTCTGCATACATATTTTTATTTACCGCCCTCACTTTAATAATGGTTCTTCGTTCATTGCAGGCAGTCCTTGTCCCTACAGCTGAGACCACCCAGCTACAATACTTCGTAGATTTGTTGCTGGAGAAAGGAAAGCCAGTTATGCTTGTGGGAAATGCAGGAGTTGGCAAAACTATCCTGGTGCAAGACAGACTTGCTAATCTATCAGATGACTATATGGTGTCCAAAGTGCCTTTCAACTACTACACTTCTTCGGTGATGTTACAGCGTAAGTAATTGGTGTTTTAGGAACTGTTTTGAAATTCACACCGATACAGAGTGGAGCCTCATGAGATCAAATTCACAGAGATGGTCGCACCATCAGTTGGAGGCAAGCATTTGGATAGGGAATGACTGCCTGCCACACTGAGCAAAAGAAACTGTCAAGTAGTACCCAGAGATCCCACTCAGTAACTGGTTTTTTTTGGATATGAGTGAGGGAGATGGATCCTTGGAGGAGTGCAACAAGAACTAAACCCATGGTGCCATAGGTGACCCAGCTGTGCAGATGCAGAGGAAGAACTCTGCAAGGGTGTACTGATAGAGGATTCTTTAGTCACTGTAATACGCAAGCATCTCTGCAGCCGTTAATGTGAACTCCAGGATGGTACATTCCTTCCCTTGTCTTAGGGTCAGGAATATCATGAAACCACTGCAGGATATCCTTTTCAGGGAGAGCAAAAGCCAGAGGTCATGGTTCACATTGGTACTAGTGCCAAACTTGGAATTTAGGGAACGAGATAGAAAATTAGAATGCAGGACCCCTAATGTCATAAACTCCAGATTACTCTTAGCAAAACACGCAAGTGAGTACTGAAATAGAAAGATAAGATAGATGAATGCACAGCTGGTTGGTGCACACAGTTGGTGCAGGAGGAAAGGCTTTAGATTCCTGAAAGTGGCACCTGTCCACGCAGCCGTGTTGCATTTGTTCAGAACTGGAAATGAGCTCCTTGCAGACTGTTTTGCTTTTGGGGAAAGTCAAACTGACCTAGTAATGACGTAGGAACCAGGAGAGAATATTAGGAAGTAATACCAAGGTGTATGAAATGTTGGACAAGGAACACAGCATTAAAATAGACATTATTCAGTTAATAGGTAGATTCAGAGTAAGGGTGAAAGTAATTAAGTTTAGGTCAGTGTTACACAGCATGTCTGTGAATGTTTAGAGAATTGTTAATAAGGTTGGAGAGTTACAGGCACAGACTGTAACGTAGAGTTGTGATGTTGCAATAATGGATTCCTGGCTCAAGGAAGAGCCGGTCTGAGTGTTAAATATTCCTGGTTGTGGTGAACAGAAAAGGTACAAAAGGGTAAAAAGGAGGAGAGATGACATTTTTTGATAAGGAGAGTACTATAGTGCTGAAGAAAGAGGATGTTTCTGAGGATTCAAGAACAGAGTCAATTTGGCCACAGCTAAGGAAGAAGAAAGGTTCAGTTGCATTGCTTGGAGTAATCTATAGACCTCCAATTAATGGGAAGGATGTAGAGGAAGAAATCTGCAAGGAAATTACACAGAGATGTAACCAATATTGAGTGATTATACGGGCGACTTTAATTACCCATATGTAGACTGGGAAAGTGCTGGTATAATAGGTAGCGAGGGAGAGGTATGTGTAGACTGTGTTCAGCAGAATGTCCTATAGAAGTAAGTGTCAAGCCCAACAAGAAAGGCAACGCTGCTAGACCTGTTTCTGAGGGTTAATATGTGAGCTAAGTTGAACTAAGGGGAACATCTGGGGACAGTGATTATTATATCATAAGGTTTAGGGTGATAACGAAAAGTAACACTGGTCTATCTAGATTAAGAATAATCAACTGGTGGTGAGTAGACTTTAACTGAGACAGTGGACAGAGCTAGGCTGAATGGACTGGAAGCAAAGGTTAATGGGATAATCAGTATCTAACAGTGGGCTTCCTTCAAAGCTGAGATGATTCAGGCACAGTCCAAGGTACATTCTTTCAAAAATGAAAGATAGGACAAACAAACTCAGAACTCCCTGCGGCCAGTAGAGGTAGAAATTTATGACAGGAGTCAGATAGTAAATAAAATTGAGAATCGAGCTGAATATAGAAGCTTCAGAAGTAAGGTGGAAAAGCAAATAAGCAAATGATAGTTATGAAAGAAAGCTCAGTTAATACGAATGAAAATCCCAAAGTCTCAGACGAGCGCATAAATAGTAAAGAGGTGGTAAAAGGAAGAGTAATGTTGATTAGGGACCAAAAAGAGCATTTACATGTGGAGCCAAGAGCCATGGCTGATGTATTAAATAAATACATGAATCACAAGGGAGATTTAAAGTTGACAAGTTTGCGGTATTGGATAAGCTGTTGATACTTATGGTTAGTGAGGCTCTAAGACTGGGTAAGATGCATTGAAAGACATTGAAAGAAATGAGAGTGGAAGTTGCAGAGGCATTTCAATCTTCCCCAGATTCAGGGATCATGTTGGAGGACTGGAGAATTGCAAAAATTGCACCCTAGTCCAAAAACGGTTGTAAAGATAGACCCAGCGATTACAGGCTAGTCATTTTAACTTAAATGGTGAGGAGACTTCAGAAACAATTACTTTTGATGAAATAGTCAAATGGAAAAATATGGGTTAAGCTGGAAGAATCAGGATGGATTTTTTATGGGAAAACTGTGCCTAACTAACTTGCTGGGTTTTTTGAAGGTATGTGTGGACTTCAAAACATGTGCTAGATAACACGCTTGTGAGGAAAGTTGTAAGTCATGGAGTAAAAATGTCAGTAGAAACTGGATACAGAGTTGGCTGAGGGATAGAAAACAAATTTGTGGTTAATGAGTATTTTTGAGGCTGGAAGGAGTTTGTAGTGATGTTCGCAGAGGTCAGTATTGGAACCCTTGCTTTTCCTTTTGGATTTGGTGTGCAAGGGACAATTTTAAAGTTTGTGCATGACACAAAACTAGGGAGAATTGTGAGCTGTGAGGAAGACAGTGTAAAATTTCAAAAAGACGTTGACAAAGTTGTGGAGTGGGTGGATTGGTGCCAGGTGAAAGATGATTGAGATTTTTGGAGGTCAGTCACCTCAGCTCCAGGGTATCATTGCAAAAATTGCTGAGGGTAGTGTCCTAGACCCAACCACCTTTATCTACTTCATCAAAGACCTACTCCCTTCATGAGGCCAGAGGTGGGGATGTCTGCTGATAAGTGCACAATGTTAAGCATCATTCACAACTCCTGAAATACTGAAGTAATCTATGTCCAAATGCACTAAGGTATGGATAATATTCAGGTTTGAGCAGATAAGTGACAAGTAACATTAGTGTCACAGAAGTGCCAGGCAAAGAGCATCTCTCACAACAGAGAATCTAACTATCTAATTAGTACTATGCCCACAAGATCAAATGAAAGGCTAGGAATCCTGCAGTGAGTAACTCACCACCCGCCTCCTCAACGTCTGTCTACCACCCACAGGGAACGAGTTAGGAACATGATCGAATCCTCTTTACTTGTGTGCATGAGTGCAGCTCTGACAACATTGAACAAACCTCACTCAAACCAGGACAAAATAGTCCACCCTCAATGCTCATTAGCAGTAGTGCATACCAGCCTAAAGATATATTACAGAAATTCACCAAAGCTCTTTGCGAGAGCATCTTCCAAATCCATGACCAAAATCTTAAAGGAGAAGGACAGCAGCTACAGGTGATGGTATTCCTGAGTAATTTCCTCTTCGAGCCACTCAGCGTCCACACTTGGAAATATATCGCCATTCTTTTAATGTCACCAGGTCAAAATCCTGGAGTGTCCTTTCTAACATGATTGTGGGTGTCCTACACCAGATGAACTGCAACAGTTCCCAATGCAGCTCATCTTAAGGCAATTATGGATGGGGAGTAAAATCAGCAAAGTCCATATCCCTGAATGAATTTTTTAAAAATGAAGTTCCATTCAGAGAAGTTTGAGGTGAGAGATGTCGGTGCAGAGAATGCCAGTGTAAAATAAATTATGCTCCTCTACAGGATCAGCAGGAGCAAAGAGACCTGAACGCTTATGTGCTCAAGTCATGAAATGTGACAGCACAGCTAGAGAGAACTGTTTAAAAAGAGTGTACATGATTTCTGGCTTGTATACAGATTGTATACAGTTATGGCACCACAGCTATGTAAGAATGTTAATATATTGGAGAGAATGCAGAAAATGTTTGGAAGAATATTTCCAGCAATGAGAAACTTCAATTATTGGGACAGATTGGACAAGTTTGGACGATTTTCCTCAGAGAGATAGAAGGCTGAGAGGAGATTGCCTAGAAGTTTTCAAAATCATGAGAGTTCTGAATAGTTAAATAGGGAGAAACCATTTCAGCTTGTAAAAGATTCAAAACTGAAATGGCTTAGTAAGCCACTCAGCCCCCATGGGCAGCTAGGGACGGGTAATAAATGCATGGTAGACAGCAATGCCCATGTCTCATGAAGGAATTCCAAAAAAAAA
>JAHRHZ010000013.1:29233659-29267712 GCA_024137785.1 Ginglymostoma cirratum
CTGGTCTGGACTGGTTTCGGCTGGTCTGGACTGGTTTTGACTGGTTTGGACTGGTCTGGACTGGTTTCGGCTGGTCTGGACTGGTTTTGACTGGTTTCGGCTGGTCTGGACTGGTTTCGGCTGGTCTGGACTGGTTTTGACTGGTTTCGGCTGGTCTGGACTGGTTTCGGCTAGTTTGGACTGGTTTTGACTGGTTTCGACTGGTCTGGACTGGTTTTGACTGGTTTCAGCTGGTTTGGACTGGTTTCAGCTGGTCTGGACTGGTTTCGACTGGTTTGGACTGGTTTCGGCTGGTCTGGACTGGTCTCGACTGGTCTGGACTGGTCTCGAATGGTCTGGACTGGATTCTTGGAGTAGGGTTTGAGTTTAGCCTTCTGTTTTAGAGGGGAGTGTGCTGAATAAATGAATAGCATGGTTATGCTAATCCAGTTGACACTGAATTGGAATCTGTGAATCTCCAAATTTAAAAAGTTTTGTTGTCGCAGATAAAGTGTCAATGGAACCTTTTTGCCCAACTTCTGGAAATGTGGATCACCCAAATGCCTATTGTTAGTTCTTTATATCCACTGATTAATACCATACTAAACCATTTGGAACTGTTTTACTATTGCCTCCATTCTTGAGAATTTGCAAACTATTTGCAGAACAGTTCACTTGTGTCACTGATGCACCCTCAGTCTGTTTCCCCCTCTCTCCTGCTGTGACTGAGTAGCTTCCCAAGTCCACAGCTGGGTGGAGACAGCCTGCTCACTAGGGGAGCCCGTTGGCCTTGGAGCTTTGGTGGGGTGAGGTCAGGACATTTTTTTGTCTGTCTGGATGGCTGACTGACCTCTTGCCAAAAACAAGTAGACTCTCCTCGGCCTAAGCATCCAAGGGTTGGAGGAGAACCGGTAGAGTGGAGGTGGAGAACATGACCATCTCTGCAGTATCCCAAGGGGAAAGTGCAGAGGGCCCAATGTGTATCGTTCCTCCTCCAGCTGGGTGCCTCCTGGCACTGCCCTTTGCTTACGAGGAGGGGACACCTGGGCTGGAATCAAGGGTCCCCTCTCCACTGTCACTGTGCCTCAACTCTTGAGGACCAATGGCTGAGACAATGGAGTGTGAGTCTGAGCATGTCTCCAATGTACGCCCCCCTCCCCTCACCCCACAAGGAACTGGGTCTGTCTGTCCATGGCAGCCTCCAAGCTGTCTGTGGAGACAGACAATAATAAGATTCACTGCATGCTACAGCTTTTGGACATTTAGGGCCATTGTGTCCCATATTCTTGCTGCAGCTCCTACTTCTCCTTGTGCCTGTCGACAAAACCCCTCATTGACAAGACCACAAAGTCCTCCCTTACTGGGAACAGAACAAGTGCCTGGTGTCCAGCAGTCGTCTGCCAGTGACCAGGGGCATTCATCCCTCACCCCATCTACAGAGCCGTCCCTGTGTAGTGCTCGCCAGCCTCCAATCAAATTATACTTTCTCAGTTGACAGCACATGGATGAATTTGCATCCCAGCTGGAACAATCCCAGTTTTCTTGTGCAAGGCAAGGATTCTGACCTTAGGACACAATTAGCAGGTGCCCCTACCTGTCTGGCCTCTCTCCACCCTGTTATGGGATGTCTTCGTCTGCAACGACAGAAAGGAGCTGAATGAGTAAGATGCAAGTAGCTGGCACAAATGTTGAGGCTAATGCATGTGGGGTAAGGATCATGGTGTTTTGAGGGAGTGAGGAGGCAGACTGAGGGCATGGAGGATTAGCCTTGGTGGATGTTGGGTGCAGTGGCAGAAATAGAGTGTGGGGTAGCTGAGAGGAGAGTATGGCACTTACCCTGGTGGAGCAGAGAAGGTCATTGATCGTTTTTCTGCACCACAGGCCAGTTCTCTACACCCTCAAGGCAGCACTGACCAGGAGTGCCATCTCCAACCAGGCTGGCATCATCTGCTGGTTCTCTGGGAGGAGGACTCCTCTCCTCTGGACTACACCATCCATCAAGACTTCCACATTCCAGTTAGAGAAAAATAGTGCCAAATGCCCCTTCGCAGCCACCTATTCTCATAGTGTCACAAACCAAGTGGGGCAGCTGCCAGATGCTAGTGCTCCTCCAGATGAACAATGGGTTTTCAAAGATGACATGATGCAAGGGATGCTGGTCTTTCAGCAGTTGAGTCACTGAGTGACAAGTTCATCCAGGACCATAGTAAAATGGGGTAAAAATCAGTCAGAATACAGACCACAGGGCCAGGAATGGCATTAATGTGGCAAGTTTGGTAAGATATTCCATGACAAGATACCCTCTACCAAACAGGACACAACTTGCACTTATGAAAAAATAAGTACATTTCAGCCCTACATCACTGAATTCTGGCATTTTGACACAGTAAATGTTTCAGACCTTTTATATAAGTGAAGTGAAACTCACGTAAATGTCCCAAATTAACAAGGGTGGAAATTAGAATAGAAGATTAAGTAAAACAGACCATAATCAAATTTATGTTCTGAGCGATTGAGAAGTGAGTGTTCTGATAGTGAATGAGTAGGAATAAGAGAATATATGATATATTATGATTTCAATACAAGGGAATGCAGACAGGATTGAAGAGAAAGTAAAATAACATGTTTACTGATTAGAAGGAAAAAGAGAGGAAAGTTCAAAGAAGCAATGACCATTGAAGCATTGTTAAAATTGTTAAAGACAGAAATAATAGTTAAGGTGAGTTAATGCTTGGTTGAGAGAGTAATCATCTTTTAGAATATAAGATTTTTAAAGTGTACTTTATCCACAGTGGTTGGGGGGGCAGGTTGGTGGTTGGTGTTGGCGGGGTGGTGGTGGGGGCTGTTGGGGTGTTGCTAGGTATGTACCTGCAATTTGTGTTATGGTTCTCTCTGGTATATTTAACCATTCTGAAGTTTGTTTTATTTAGTTACTTGTTTATTCAAAGATTTCAGTGACATTAGTAGTGAGTTGCACTGGTTCTCTCACATAAAAGAACTGCCTTCTTAATTTGATTTTACGTGTTTGTTTGTTGCAAAATTCACATATAATCATTTGAAACTAAGAGATACAACAAATTATTACATTTTCCAAGTTTAAGAAGTTCCTTACCTTTCAGAAGGTTCATTTTGTTAAGGGATTGAACGTTTAAAGTACTGTTCAGTTCAGCATGTAAACAACAGAAAACTATATTTTGTTTATTCCTTGTGGAGGTGGGGAGGTTCTTTCATGTCTCCTAATTAGAAAGAACGAAAGAAGAAAATGCATTTGTAAGTCATGTCTGAATGCAAGTCATAATTGTTGAATTACCTTGGCAATATAATTATAGTGGTGTTCACACCTCAGATCTTTGCATAGTTATTCATGTGCCTAAGAATGGACCTTGGACACTTGCAAGTGTTTTACTTGCATATAAATGAGAATTTAGGTACAGAAAATTGATGAATATTCCAGAAAACAGCAGAAAAGTATAAGAAAAAAAAAGCACGTATGAGCAGATATTGCGTTGAAGATGTCTTGTAATATGGATTAATCGTATATGGTGGAAACAATACATCACTAGCATTGAGGTTGATTATTTTAGTCTTCAATCACGGCTGCATTTTTAAAGTTAAAGAGCCCATTGTAACACCCCATAATTACTTAGCAAACCACAGACAGTGTGTTCAGAATGTGATTTTTATTTCCCTATTTTCTAATAGTACTGTATAGTAACTTCTATGTGGTTCAACTGTCATGAAATGCTAAATGTGAGGGGTGGTGAATTCAGAGTATGTTGATAACACATTTTCATTATGGAGAAAGCATTTATGTAAGATGCACAATGGGATACTGATTAGTTGCCACTCATTTTGCATCACTCCCCAAGATCAATTTAACCTAAGAATATTCCAGTTACTGTTTTTTTCCCTTTTCTATTCATATTTTAAACAACTTCGTACATTTGTTCAAGTTCTTGACTCTGTTCTGAATTCTTCATATTGAACAATGATCAGGTATGATCGTCAGAAGTTAACACTGAAGGAAATTCACAACTGTCAGTTTATCAGCTGCATGAATCCAACTGCAGGAAGCTTCACCATTAATCCTCGACTTCAGGTAAAATGATCTACAAACTAGATATTAAAGGGTGACAAAAAAGGCAGATAATTCTGTTCAAGTGCATATTTTAGTCCTTCAGTTTGGTGTTAGAAATAAAAAATCTGGGATTATTGGTTCTCATTCTCCAGTCCAAGGTTCTGCCAACAACTGAAATCTGCTAATTAGCTAAACTGGTAAATAAATAATTTTAGAGATAGTAGGAACTGGAGATGCTGGAGAATCCGAGATAACAAGGTGTAGAGCTGGATGATCACAGCAGGTCAAGCAGCATCAGAGGAGCAGGAAGACTGACGTTTCGGGCCTAGACCCTTCTTCAGAAATGGGGGAAGGGAAGAGGGTTCTGAAATAAATAGGGAGAGAGGGGGAGGCGGATAGAAGATGGATAGAGGAGAAGATAGGTGGAGAGGAGACCGACAGGTCAAAGAGGCAGGGATGGAGCCAGCAAAGGTGAGCGTAGGTGGGGAGTTAGCGAGGAGATAGGTCAGTCCAGGGAGGACGGACAGGTCAAGGGGGCGGGATGAGGTTAGTAGATAGGAGATGGGGCTGGGGCTTGAGGTGGGAGGAGGGGATAGGTGGGAGGAAGGACAGGTTAGGGAAGCGGGGACAAGCTGTGCTGGTTTTGGGATGCGGTAGGGGGAGGGGAGATTTTCAAGCTAGTGAAGTCCACATTGATACTGTTGGGCTGCAGGGTTCCCAAGCGGAATATGAGTTGCTGTTCCTGCACCCTCCGGGTGGCATCGTTGTGGCACTGCAGGAGGTCCAGGATGGACATGTCGTCTGAAGAATGGGAGGGGGAGAAATGGTTCGCGACTGGGAGGTGCAGTTGTTTCGTGCGAACCGAGCCTTCCTGCTCCTCTGATGCTGCTTGGCCTGCTGTGTTCATCCAGCTCTACACCTTGTTATCTCATAATAAATAATTTTAAATGGGTATATTTGAATCAAGTTTAGTATATTCTGTGTAGGCCTAACCAACTTGAATTGTTTTTTCAGTGCAACAACTATTTGAATATAAAATTTGTAATATTCCATGTTTTCTCTTTGTCCATCACATGATGTGTCAAACCTGCAGATTTCTTTGTCAGTCTTGCAATTGATTCAATAAAATTTGCCAAAGCCAAAATTGTAAAGAAGTAAAAGTCATGATGCAATAAAAATAAATGTGCTAATAGGCATATTACAGCCAAGGAAACAAATGATTTCAACAATGTTATCAATCAAATGTTGTGACTTATACAACAGCTAATGAGGAGTTTTGTTTCAAAACCTATTTGATAGGTTGATTTCTCAGTAATTCAACTCATAAGTGTGGTAAATAAACTTTCTAAGGCATTAAACAAATAGAAAAAAAAAGGTTATAGCATTACAATTAAACTTCCTTTGTGAAATAACTTTACAGCAATTTACGTATATATTTGCACCACGATTTTATATCCATCAAAGTTAATAGTTGAATAATTGTGAAAGAGACTAATGGATCATTTCACAGTGTGCGCTCACATCAGGCGAAGGTCTACACTGGACTTGCAAATTTATAAGTTACTTGTGTAGTATTGCATATTTGAAATGATGTATTCTTAGCTTTCTGAAATCTGGAGATGGATTTTTACAAGACAAAAATATAGTACGTTTCATCCAGTCTGAGATCAACCCTTTGGGAATGTTCACTGTTGAGCCTGACATAGCCTGGGGGAGGTTTCCAAATCATCCCATTCTCAGTGGCCTCCACACATGAAACTCACATTTCAAGTATCTGCCATAGGAGACTGCCGGGGAGGAAAAACAAGTGGAAAGCTATCCACGATCCAGCCCCAGAAGGTATTGAAGGAGTTTTGGAGCAGTGTTGTCAAAGTGTCTGACCTAGTCTCACTACCACCTCCTATCTTAGGGTATGCAACCTGAATGACCAGATGAGTCCCAGTATCCCTTGCCATTCTAGATGTCTACAGATCTCAGGCTGGAATGACAGCAACTCTAAAAGGAGTTTCTTCTCCAGTCCATGCTTCATCTTATTAGTAACAGGTTCCATCCCAAGCCATGCTCATCAGCTACTTGCTGCTAGAACCAAGACTCAATGCACCCAACTTTGTGTGAAAGTGCACGCAAGGCCCATGGATATTGGAAGCCCAGAATCCCTAGCACTGTTTTTATTTGCGTTTTCAAATTCTTTTCTAAGTTGTTGACGGAATTAGAACTGATGTGAAGTCTGTGTTATCATAGTCGGTTCTTGTGTGATTGAAACCTTTAATGCAAGGTGTGCTTTTTTTGATTTACTACCAAATCGACTTTTTTTTCATTTATCCCCCTTTCTAGAGACATTTTACAGTGTTTGCAGTGAATTTTCCTTCAGTCGATTCCATGGAAACGATCTTCAGCAAAATTCTAAGTTTCCATTTTCAGCATCTAAATTTTGCAGCATCGGTAATAAAGACCACTCCTGTTGTGGTCCAAGCAGCTGTCTGGCTTCAACAAAAAATTACTCACATGTTCTTGCCAACAGCCATTAAATTCCACTACATTTTTAACCTTCGTGACCTCGCTAATATTTTTCAGGTGAGTAAAGTTACACGTAGCACGACGCCAACTTATTTTATCTGATTTCTATTAAAATCTAGGGACAAAAATAGAAATTGCTGGAAAAACTCAGCAGGTCTGGCAGCATCTGCGGAAAGAAAACAGAGGTAACCCTTCTGGTCAAGTGACCCTTCCTCAGTTCTCTATTCCTCAATTTCTATTTTTGTCTGAATCACAGCATCCACAGTTCTTTTGGTTTTAATGTTAAAACCTAGAGAGTCCAGCAATTGTAAAGCAATTTTTTCACGACTGCAATATGGAGAGGTAGAAACTTTTTGTGGGAAAGAACTGAGTGATATCCAATCTTCCTATGCTGTGGTATACAACACAGATGCAATAGTGTGCTGTTTACTGGACAAACTATGTCCTTTATTTAGTTCTGCTTAGCCGAACTCATCCTCACCCTCAACAACTTCTCTTTCAATTCCTCCCACTTCCTACAGACAAATGGGGTGGCCATGGGTACCCGCATGGGCCCAAGCTATGCCTGCCTCTTTGTAGGTTACGTGGAACAATCCCTCTTCCATACCTACACTGGCCCTAAACCCCACCTCTTCCTCCGTTACATTGATGACTGCATCGGCGCCGCCTCGTGCTCCCACGAGGAGCTCGAACAGTTCATCCACTTCACCAACACCTTCCACGCCAACCTGAAGTTCACCTGGACCACCTCCAACACTTCTCTCTCCTTCCTGGACCTCTCTGTCTCCATCTCGGGTAACCACCTAGAAACCGATGTCCATTTCAAGCCCACTGACTCCCACAGCTACCTGGAATTCACCTCCTCCCACCCACCTTCCTGCAAAAATGCCATCCCCTATTCCCAATTCCTTCGCCTCCGCTGCATCTGCTCCCAGGATGAGACATTCCACTCCCGTACATCTCAGATGCCCTCATTCTTCAAGGTCCGCAACTTCCCTCCCACAGTGGTCGAGAACGCCCTCGACCGTGTCTCCCGCATTTCCCGTAACACATCCCTCACGCCCCGTCCCCGCAATAATAACCAAAAAAGAATCCCCCTCGTCCTCACGTAGCACCCCACCAACCTCCGGATCCAACACATCATCCTCCGACACTTCCGCCATCTGCAATCAGACCCCACCACCAAAGACATTTTTCCCTCCCCACCCTTATCTGCCTTCCGGAGGGACCACTCCCTCCGCGACTCCCTTGTCCGTTCCACACTCCCCTCCAGCCCCACCACACCCGGCACTTTTCCCTGCAACCGCCGGAAGTGCTACGCCTGCCCCCACACCTCCTCCCTCACCCCAATCCCAGGCCCCAAGAAGACTTTCCACATCAGGCAGATGTTCACCTGCACATCTGCCAATGTGGTATACTGCATCCGCTGTACCCGTTGTGGCTACCTCTACATCGGGGAAACCAAGCGGAGGTTTGGGGACCGCTTTGCAGAGCACCTGCGCTCAGTTCGCAACAAACAACTGCACCTCCCAGTCGCGAACCATTTCAACTCCCCCTCCCATTCCTCAGACGACATGTCCATCCTGGGCATCCTGCAATGCCACAGTGATGCCACCAGAAGGCTGCAGGAACAGCAAATCATATTCAGCCTGGGAACCCTGCAGCCCAATGGTATCATTGTGGATTTCTCAAGCTTCAAAATCTCCCCTCTCCCAACCGCATCCCAAAACCAGCCCAGCTCATCTCCACATCCCTAACCTGTTTTTCCTCTCACCTATCCCCTCCTCCCACCTCAAGCCCCACCTCCATCTCCTATCTACTAACATCATCCCGCCCCCTTGACCTGTCCATCCTCCCTGGACTGACCTATTTCCTCCCTACCCCCCCACCTACACTCACCTTTACTGGCTCCATCCCCGCCTCTTCGACTTGTCTGCCTCCTCTCCACCTATCCTCTCCTCTATCCACCTCCCCCCTCTCCCTATTTATTTCAGAACCCTCTTCCCCTCCCCCATTTCTGATGAAGGGTCTAGGCCCGAAACGTCAAGTTTTCCTGCTCCTATGATGCTGCTTGGCCTGCTGTGTTCATCCAGCCCCACGCCTTGTTATCTCGGATTCTCCAGCATCTGCAGTACCTTTTATCTCCTTTATTTAGAGTACATTTTTCTGATTTTTTTTTTTGTTGTCATCTTGGTTCGTTCTTCCACATCTTGTATGCTATTTGTGCAAATCACACGCTAGAAGTTGAAAATATAGAAGCCAAGGATGGGCAATTGGGGCAGTAGAGTTGAAACTTAAAAACAGTTAAAACTTAACAACTCAAACAGACTCCAACGCACTGCTAGCTAACCCACCTCAGAACTTAATAGAGGTTGGTCAGCCAACTGTCAAGAGATGGTCAGTCACTGACATCTTTCAAGCAGACTCTGTGCCTCCTTTCTCACATTGCCCCCTGGCTTTGTGCATGGGAAATTGTGTCTCACAAACATGATTGAGCTTTTTTAAGAGGTGACAAGACAATTGATGAAGGCAGAGTGATAGACCTTGTCTCTTTGTACTTCTGCAAGGTTTTTGACAAGGTTCCACATGGTAGACTAGTTAGCAAGGTTGGATCACATGGAATCCAGTGAGAGCTGAACAGTTGAATACAAAATTGGCTTGAAGGTGGAAGACAGAGGGTGGTGGTTGAGGGTTGTTTTTCAGACTGGATGCCTGTGACCAGCAGTGTGCCACAGGGATCAGTGCTGGGTCCACTGCTTTTCGTCATTTATGTAAATGATTTGGATGTGAACATAGGAGATATAGTTACTAAGTTTGTAGATGACACCAATATAAGTGTAGTCGCAGATAGTGAAGAAGGTTATCTCAGAGTACAATGGGACCTTGATCAGACAGGTCAAAAGGCTGAGGAGTGGCAGATGGAGTTTAATTTAGATAAAAGTGAGGTGTTCCATTTTGGTAAGGCAAATCAGGGCAGGACTTATACAGTTAGTTGTTGGGCCCTGGGAAATGTTGCCAAACAAAGAGACCTAGGGATGCAGGTGCTTATGTCCTTGAAAGTAGAGTCACAGGTAGAAAGAGTGGTGAAGAAGGCATTTGGGCATCCTTGCCTTCATTAGTCAGAACATTGCGTTTATGAGTTGGGAGGTCATGTTGAGGCTGTACAGGACATTTGTGATGCCACTTTTGGAATACTGCATTAAATTCTGGTCACCCTTCTGT
The DNA here is from genome assembly GCA_024137785.1 of Ginglymostoma cirratum. Lineage (NCBI taxonomy): Eukaryota > Metazoa > Chordata > Chondrichthyes > Orectolobiformes > Ginglymostomatidae > Ginglymostoma > Ginglymostoma cirratum. The sequence continues at coordinate 29,243,456 of JAHRHZ010000013.1, forward strand.
AGGAATTATGTTGTTAAACTTGGAAGTGTGCAGAAAAGAATCACAAGAATGTTACCAGGACTGGAGGGTTTAAGTTGTCAGAAGAGGATGAATAGGCTGAGGCATTTTTCATTAGACTATTGGAAGCTGAGGGGTGACCTTCCCTTATTCATTAACGGGATGAGGATGTTGCTGGCTAGGCAGCATTTATTGTCCATCCCTAATTGCCCAGAAGGCAGTTCAGAGTCAACCACATTGCAGTGGGTGTGGAGTCACATGTAGGCCAGACCAGGTAAGGATGGCAGTTTCCTTCCCTAAAGGACATTAGTGAACCAGGTGTGTTTTTCCAACAATTGATAATGGATTCATGGTCATGTGGGGCATGATAGTGTGAATAGGTAAGGTCTTTTTCCTAGGGTGGGTATGTCCAAAACTAGAGGGCATAGGCTTAAGGTGAGAGGGGAAAGATTTAAATAGGACCTGATGTGTGACTTTTCAAGCTGAGAGTGGTGCGTGGATGGAACAAGCTGCCATTGGTGGAGGTGGATACAATTACATCATTTAAAAGGCATCTGAATGGGTAAACGAATAGGAAGGGTTTAGGGGGATATAGGCCAAATGCTGGCAAATGGGAGTAGGTCATATTGGGATGCCTGGTCGACGTGGATGAGTTGGACCAAAGGGTCAGTTTCTGTGTGGTATGACTCTATGATGGGCTGAATTTCCTTATTTCCTCACAACCAGCCAACACCAAACCCAATGCAATCAAGTGATTCCATCACCTCAGCAATGCCTGAGTCCCTTGACCATGTCCTCTCTTCCCACATAAAGTCAAAATTACTTGACTTCTGTTACTTTGCTGCTTTCCCACTGAGCAGAAATCATCCTGTATGGGGTAATTAGTAACAAAGTGTTGATGTTACAATACCGTAATCATGCAGCAGCATGGACTATGCTGCAGATGTTCCTGAATTTGCAGGCTTCTTACATTTCTAGCATCATAGTACTTTTTTCTCCGTTTTACTATTCATTATTCCTTTTTTGTATGGAGCTTTCTTCTTTGCAAAATGGCAAGACTGATTTCATTTTCAAACAATATGTTGTACATGAAGCCCTTTGGGATGTTTCAAAGGTATGGTAAGGTGCTATAGTTTCTTGAATTTGAAAATTAATACAGTCTTGTTATACATGAATAAAGACTTGAGAATATTTGCATTTTTTTTGCACATGAAGTAAAATATTAAAAGGAGCCAAAGGCATGAAGCTGAAACTTGTTCTCCACTTACCTTTTTTTGAAGGTTTTGATCCCACTGCTAAATTGGTGAGACCTGTTATATATACATCCCATGTCAAAGTCTAAGGTGGGTATTGGGCTGCATCACACTCAAAATTCTTTATGTGTGCCCATGGCTGTCTGCTAAATTTGAGTCGATTTTTTTGTTTCAAATGTATTTACTCTCCTGTAGAAGGAGAACCAAGAATCCTAACCCATCTCCAAAGAAGTTACAATGGCTGTGCTTGAGTTTGTTCCAACCCTGCCACAACACTTGCCTTATGAAAGCAACCAAACCAATGTTGGTTCCTTTTGACAAGTGAGCTTCATCATATTTTTGTTACTTATGTCTTGGGAAACTTTAGTGGCTAATATCCCTCCTTTTAGAGGTATACTTTATATTGACTCCAACTGTTTATGTGAACTTGTTGGATTTCACGTCTAAAATTTTCCAAATAACTATTTGTTTCTTTTCAGGGCATACTCTTCGCACTTCCTGATTGTTTAAAGAAACCAATGGATTTGGTGTCTCTCTGGCTTCATGAATCATCCCGTGTCTATGAGGACAAACTAGTACAATCAAAAGATTCTGAACTCTTCCAAAAAATTCTGCTGGAAACTGCCAATAAATTCTTTGAGGTAACTGTTCTTCATGGATTCACAAAACACAGCACTCAACGAAGACACTGGATCTGCTGTACTTGTGCTGGCTCTTTGAAACAGCGATCCAATTCATCCCACTCACCTAACTGTTTCCTAAAACCCAGAAATGCTTTGGGTTTCAAACATTTAGCAAATTCCTTTTAAACTGTTTTGAAAACTCTTTCCCACCACCCTTTCAGGCAGGCAATACATTCTGGATTAGAACAGATATGTTCTTTTTTAAAAACATGGTTTAATAAGGTCTAGTTCTCTTGTTGGCTATTTTAAATCTGTGAACTTTAGTAACTGGCTCTCCTGTCACTAAAAATAAATTTTCCTTACCATATCAAACCTTTCATGACCTTGAATAAGTCTGTTAAATTTCCCTTTGACCTTCTCTAGCTATCAAACCATATTCATTATTAGCCACTGGTTCCTATAACTATCTTGACTACAGTTAATCACAGTTCGGGTTCTCTGAGGACTCACTTCTAGTTTCTTAATTTCTATTGTATCAGTTCTGATGATGCAATCTTCTGTACCAGTCTTTCTTTTTCTTTAACCTGCATTTCTTTCATGCCTTCTTCATCCTACCCCAGAAATAGATTCCATCCTACCACACTCTGCATTTCATCTTCTCTAAATTTTATCACCTCCATTGTTATTCTGCTATCAAGGTACAATTTTGCTAACACTTCTCTTTAAGCATTCTGAAAGAGAAAATGCCCATGTGACACTCTGGTCCATTTCTCAATTACTCCTAAACCCCCTTCACTTCCACAGAACCATTCCATACAATCATAGGTGGTGTAAAACATTCCTTTTTATGTTCTGAGAAAGGGTTACCGGACCCAAAACATTAACCCTGATTTTTTTCTTCGCAGATGCTGCCAGACTTGCTGAGCTTTTCCAGCAACTTTTGATTTTGATCCTTTTTACATTACCTGTCCCCACCATATAAGACACTGTCAACTCTCCTAAATCTAAGAACAATTTGCTTGTGCTTCCTTCAATTTAATATACTGTTTTCAATGCTCATGATACAATCTCCTGTTCATAGTGAAACTAAATGCAGATTGGGTGATTGTTTTGTACTATATATTTATTCACTGTGCAAGTTTGACCCTGAGCTTCTGGTCACTTAACATTTTAATTTTCTGGTGTGCTCCCACGCTGACCTTTCTATCTCCAGGATCCTACAGTGCTTTAATGAAACTCAAAGTAACCTTGAGGAACATCATCTTCCAACTTGCCACTTCACAGCTCTAGGCTCAACATATTCAAAATATCAGACCATCATCTGCCCTTTTTGGCTGGGAACTGTTGGTGATGCTTCTGCATTCAATTTTACATGTTTTCTAGACACATCTTTTCTTTCTTTACTTGCTCTTTAACAGGTCTTGTTCGCTTTAGCTGTTTAATCACTCCTGGTTCCATGTTACTACACCTTGTCTTGTGCCCATTCCTCTTCTCCCCTTTATCTGCATCCCCTTTTATCTGCAATACTTAAAACCTGCACCATCTCACAGATTAGACAAAGGGCCACCCTATAATCTGGTTCTCTTTCCACAGGTGCTATAAACATGCTGAATATTTCCAGCCAGTCTTAGTTTCAGTTATGAATGTAATGACTTGTCCATATTGTTTGAACTTAAGACACGTGAAAGTTGTTCTTGGTTTTCTTGGAGTAGGGAATTCTTCCAGGATTCATTACCCATGCACAACAAAATTAGGATACTGTACTGCAATAGCATAACAAACATTGAGAGATCATGATGTGCCAAAAGATCATACACGATTGCAGTTACTGTAGTCTTACGTATCTTGGTTGTTTTAACGTCAGCAATTTAAAGATCTTTTATTGAATGTTGAAATTTCCAGAATTGAAAAGAAATGTAAAAAAAGTTATGCTTAATTTTGATTAAATATTCCCTAATTCAAATTAGTTCTAAGTGGAAAATTTTCTTTTTTTGGTATATTTCAGGGTATTGGTGATAATATTTTACTGCACAAACCATTGATCTATTGCCATTTTGCTCATGGAACTGGTGATCCCCATTACATGCGTGTAAAAGATTGGCATATCCTGAAGAAAATACTAACTGACGCTCTTGACAACTATAATGACCTTAATGCTGTGATGAACCTAGTTTTATTTGAACATGCTATGCAACATGTGTAAGTATACATTCAAGCATTGTTTAAAATTGCTTTTTTTTTTAAACTCATCATTCACTCTTACTGATCACTGGGAATCAGCAACTTCATGTCCCACAGTTACTACACTACCGGAACACAAGTTCCTGACTGTCAGGGTCTTCTGAAATAAAATGAAGGATAATTCAAGAGTTGAATCAAGATGAGGGTGGGGTTTGTTTAAGCAAGCAGAACTTATGGAGTGTCAACATTATCATCTCACCATTGGCTGACTCACAGCCTTGAAGTCCCGTCCGAATCGCTCAACTGAGTTTCTCAGGCTTAGTCTCCCATAAACTGTCTTATAAATCTAGACAAAGTCAGAAATCACGTGACACCAGCTGATAGTCCAACAGGACAATCACTTGGTGTTGTGTGATTTCTGACGTTGTCCAAAACCAGCACCTCCACATTATAAATCTGGGACAGAGGTTGTGAGCAAACAGTCAAGATAAAGGATAATCTCTTAATCCATGGGACAGTTGGTCACCCTGTTGACTGCTAATTTTATTGTTGAAATGGTTGTGGCTAAAATGTAGAAGAGTATTAATGGTAGCTAATCAGAAATTCTGTTGTCAGCTTCTGAAGTCCTTTCGTTGATGCACTGCTGAACCACTGTTTGTCTAGTACTATGTAGGAATCCCAACTCCTCCCTCAACATCTCCGTGTCAAATGCAATAAAAAGAGACATCTCTCACTGTCTGCTATTTCTACGTCATCATTCCTCATAACCATTCTTGTTTCTTCGCTCCAGATTCTGCTTTACATTATTAACTGTAATGAAATTGTGACATTCCAATCATTGATAAACAGCTCGGAGATATTTACAGGACGTTATCTAATTCATTAAAGGAGAACAAAAAAGGCCATAGCCTTTCTCAATTACAGTCAATTTCAGCTGTCACCAGTACACTTCCGATACTGTAACATTTTGATTTTCCATACACAGCTAATTCTAGCATTATTTTATAATGTCTTTAATGGTACTGTTTTCCTAAGGAATTGCTTTTGGTACCTGCCTTCTGACTTCCTGTACACCAAGTCCTTCTGAACATCAGCACACTGTGCCTTTTTAAACAATATTCCATTTATATATTCTTAATAACAATGTGAGTAACTTCAAACTTTCTCGTATTGTACCTCATCATTGTCACACAAGATGGCGGTAGAGTAGGACGCTTCAGCCGGAGTTCATCTGCTCCGTCCATTTTTTTTTTACTTTTTTTCTTTTGTGTTTCTTGTTCTTCTTTCGTCTCAGCAACGTCTTAAACTCTCGCCCTCAGTGTGGACTTGGACTGTCGGTCTCAGCGTGGACTTGGCAAGGCATCCTGTCAGCCCAGTGAGGCGTCCTCTCAGTCCAGCGTGACAGTCTCTCGGTCCAGAGTGGTGGTGGTCTCTCAGACCGGCATGGTGGTCTTTCAGTCCAGCATGGCCTCAGTGAGGACTTCCAGGCTTGGGGTGTTTCCAGAGTGAACACCTTACCTGAGGAGCCTCGTGTTAAGTCATACACAGTCTGGAGTCAAGACCTGGCGTGGACCGGAGTCTACATGTCAGCGTGGACTGGGTTGGAAGGAATTTTGTTCAGAATGTTTTATTTCTCTCTTTTCTAATTTATTTTTACAATCTACAATGCTGGACTTTTTATTTCTTTATATGTCTAACTTTTTCCTAAGAACCTGTACTGGACAATCTTTACCAAGGATGGCACCATAAGTGGCGACTTGTAAAGTTTTCACTCTACTCATTGAGTACATATGACGACAAAGCTAATTCAATCTGTCACATTGTTAACCACTCAGTTAATTGGTCAGTTGTGCTTTGCAGCCTCCTTGTATCCTCTTCATGATTTTTAAAAATGTATTCATGGGATGAGGGCGTCACTCGCCAGGCTAGCAATCATTGTTCAACCCTACTTGCCTAGAGGGCAGTTAAGAATCAGCCACGTTGCTGTGGGTCTGGAGTCACATGTAGGCCAGACCAGGTAAGGATGACCGATTTCCTTCCTTAAAGGACATTAGTGAACCAGATGAGTTTATTCAATGTTCAATAATGGATTCATGGTGATCATTAGACAAATAATTCCAGACTTGCTTATTGAATTCAAATTCCACCGTGTCCAACGGTGGGATGTGAACCCAGGTCCTCAGCACATGACTTGGGTCTCTGGGTTAATCAGCAATAACACCATTAGGCCATCACCTCCCTTTAAATTTCCCGCCATCTTTGTATCGTCAGTAAATTTAGATACGTTACTCTTGATCTGTTTGCCTAAGTCATTGAAACAGATGAGGCCCCATCACTGATACTTGTGACACTCCACTAGTTACAGCCTTCCAACTTGAAAATGCCCCATTTATCTCTATTCTTTGCTTCCTGTACATTAACCAATCCTTCACCCACACTAATATATTACTGCAGCCCCACGAGCCCATGCCCTGCACAATTGTTTTGCATGGCATCTTTTTAAATGCCCTTTGGAATCCCGAGTATTCTATATTCCCTAGTTCTCCTTTATCCTTCTATTTATGCCCTCAAAAAATCTCTAATGAATTTCTTAAAAATAATGTTAGCTTCATATAGTCATATTGTGATGTTTTAAATGCATCGTAAGAACTTCCTTAATAACAGATTCCAGTATTTACCAATGATTGATGTCAGACTAACTGGCCTGTAGTTTCTTGTTTTCTGTCTCCATCCTTTTGTCAATAGCGGTGTTATTATTTGCTAGCTTCTGATTATTGGGACCACTTTAGAATTTAGGTAATTTGGAAAATTATGACCAATATTTCTGCAGCTGCTCTCATGACTTGGGTGTACCCAATGTCCTGTTCTTTATAGCTGCAGCCATTCTTGTCCCTATTTTTTATAGCCTTCACTAGGTGGGTGTTGAGAAAGTTTAGGCCCAGAAATTTGATTCATGATGGAGCTCGCTGCTGGTACTTTCCACACTAGTTGGCAGGTCTTGCACAGTTAATGGTAGGGCCCTGGGTAGTGTTGTCGAACAGAGAGACCCAGGGGTGCAGGTACATAGTTCTTTGAAAGTGGCATCACAGGTACTGAAAAAGGCATTTGGCATGCTTGCCTTCATCTGTCAGAGCATTGAGTACAGGAGTTGTGACATCATGCTGTACAAGATATTGGTCAGGCCACATTTGGAGCACTGTGTACAATTCTGGTTGCACTGCAATAGGAAGAATGTTATTAAACTGGAAAGGGTGCAAAAAGGACGTTAGTGAGGTAGAATTTTGAGTTATAGGGAGACTCTGGTTAGGCTGGGTTTTTCTTTTCCCGTGCAGCGTAGCGGTTAAGGGATGATCTTACAGAAGTTTACAAAATCATGAGGGCCGTGGATAGTATGAATAGCCAAGGTCTTCTCCCTAGGTTAGGGGATTCCAATACTAGGAGGCATAGAGTTGAGATGAGAAGGGAAAGATTTAAAAGAGACCCCAGGGGCAACTTTTTGACACAAAGAGTGGTGCGTTTATGGAACAAGCTGCTGGGAAAGTGGAAGAGGCAAGTAGAATTACAACACTTAAAAGACATTTGGACAGGAATGTGGATAGGAAAGGTGTAGAGGGAAATGGGCCAAATGCAGGCAAATGAGACTAGTTTAGTTTAAGAAACCTGGTCGGCATGGACGAGTTGTACTGAAGGGTCTGTTTCCATGGTATATGACTCTGTGATTTTAATTACTCTCGGACAGCTGTGGGAAAAGCATGCTAACAGATTATTAGCTTAGTTCTGTCATCAGTTAGAGTAAGTCTTGTACAATTTACTTGAAAGTATCAGAAAGTACATATGAGATTTAATTTTAAATGTTCCACTTCTTTATCTCAGATGTAGGATAAATCGAATATTGGAGAGCAGCCGAGGATATGCTCTACTGGTGGGAGTTGGTGGCAGTGGGAAGCAGAGTTTATCTCGATTGGCTGCTTACATTAGTTCTCTAGAAATATTCCAAATCACACTGAAGAAAGGCTATGGGATCTCAGATTTGAAGGTAAATATTTTGTCATTTGCAGTCCTGCATTATTAAAAGTACTGATGTCTAGTCGCTCTGTGCCGATTTTCTGTTAAATGTCCTTAGTTGATCTTCCTGTCTCCTTGTAAGTACAACAGCTACGATAGATCCTGGCAAGTGAGAAAGATGCAAAGAATGACAGAGTCACACGACAGATGGCAAGAACTTATAAAGAGGGAGTAGACAAATGAACCCGTGGAGGCATCAAAACCAACAGCGAGAAAAATTCAATGTGGTCAGGAACAATGTGGCCCCATAAATCCTGATAATGATATTGTCAGTGCAGATAAGGATATGGCAGACATGTTAAATAGTTACTTAGCTTGATTGGATTTTTAAAGGGTAGGTCACAGCTGATGAATCTGATGGAATTTTTTGAATATTTTAACTGGAGCACTCAGCAATTCTTGGTGCCACACTTTAGGAAGAATATATTGGCATGAGGATGTGAAGCATAGTTTTATCAGAATGATACCAGAATGTTACATAAAGAGATTACACAAACCAGGGTTGTATTCCCTGGAATTTAGAAGGTATAATAAAAAAAAATCAACAGCGAAATTAGGAAACACTCGTGTGAAGAAATCATGACAGAACTTTGAAGTTCTCTTCTGCAAAGACAATAGATTTCAAATCAATTATAAATTTTCAATCTATGTTTGGGGTAATATTTGTTATTAAACATTTTTAAAGAAGAACGGACAAAGATGGATTTTTGGATGTAGGTTGTAGATCGGCCGCACTCTTTCAAGTAGTAGAATTGACAGGGTGTAATAAATGACTTACTCCTGTTCCTGTGATTCTTTTCAGCTGTTTAGTAAGCATTATTAGATTTTGAACAAACCAACATACATGTAATTAAGTTTTAACCAAAAACTATGGCAGTTTTCCTTCCAATCTTTTTGCTTTTGACCAATAAAGGGTGTTGAAGAGTTGAGGGCTGATTAAATAGAGGCATTTCTTGTGAAGGATGATCAGAGGGCTTTTGACCCTAAGAAGAGAAAGTAGGTACATTACAGCATGTAGCATTCACAGCAAGAAACTTTTAAGTGCCCAATTTGCTGATGTTGGGCACGCAGAGGGAAACAGTAGGCAATAAAGGCATTGTAACAAGAAGCATCTCATATAGGTATTTAACATCCCAGGATTGACTGTAAATCATGAACTGGGAGTGAGGGAGAAACTCATGCTCATTATCATTTCACTGTAACTGTAATTTTCAAATTGGTGGGACTATGGGCTGACAAGTCCCTGGATCCTGATGGATCCAGGGACTTGTCAGCCCATAGTCCCAACAGTTCTTTTAAAGAGGTCCTTGGACTCCAGGAGCAGATTAAATAGAGTTAGACCCCACACGCACAACAAAGAAAGTTAAAAAAGTCCAGTGCAAACAGTACTTCCCCCTCCCCCAAGCTCCCTACTTCTACCCTCTTTGTGGCATTAATGTTTTCCGGAAGTTCAGTTGGATCTTCATTTCCTAAATCCATGACTTTCCAAAAGTTATGCTTCTCCAATTGTTAACCAATAGATCTGTGAGGATTATTTTGAGGCTTTTCCTGCCAGTGGTTTTAACCGCACTAATTATAATGTCCAACATCATCAGCGCACTTCAAAAAAAGTTATTTGTGAATGTCCTCTAAATTTCCTACTGTTTCTTTTCCACCTGTCCCATTCGGCCTATTTATTTGCCTTAGGCTCTTAGGACAATCTGTACTACCTCTACAGCAAATTACTACAGATGCTAGAATCTGTGCTGAAAACAAAAAATGCTAGAAATCGCAATGGGTCAAGCAGCATCCATGGAAAGAGAACAACCTAACGTTTTGAGTCTTGATGACTGTCCTTCAGAGCTCTGATAAAGAGTCATCTGGACTTGAGGAACATTAGCTTGCTCTCTCTTCATGGATGATGCCTGGCCCTCAGGTTAATATTTTACAGTGTCATAAAGCTGTACAGCATTGAAACAGACGCTTTGGTCCAGCTCATCCATGCCAACCAGATATTCTAAATTAATTTAGTCCCATTTGCCAGCATTTGGCCCATATCCCTCTAAACCCTTCCTGTTCATATACCCATCTAATGTTGTAATTGTACTGGTCTCCACCACTCCCTCTGGCAGCTCATTCTATACACGCACTACCCTCTGCAAGAATAAGTTGCCCCTTATGTCCCTTTTGAATTTTTCCCCTTTCACCTTAAACCTATTCCCTCTAGTTTTGGACTCCCCCATCCTGGGGAAAAGACCTTGACTATTTACCCTATCCAAGCCCTTCATGATTTTATAAACCTCTATAAGATCACCCTCAGCCTCCGACTCTCCAGGAAATGTTGCCCCAGCTTATTCAGCCTGTCCCTATAGTTCAAACCCTCCAACCCTGGTAACATCCTAGGAAATCTTTTCTGAACCTCTTCAAGTTTCACAACATCCTTCCTATAGCAGGAAGACCAGAATTGCACACAGTATTCCAAAAATGGCCTAACCAATGTCCTCTACAGCCACAACGTGACCTCCCAACTCCTATACTCAGTGCGCTGACCAATAAAGGAAAGCAAACCAAACTCCTTCTTCACTATCCTACCTACCTGTGACTCCACTTTCAAGGAACTATGAACCTGCACTCCAAGGTCTCTTTTTACTTTCAGCAACACTCCCCAGGACCTTACCATTAAGTGTATAAGTCCTGCCCTGATTTGCCTTTCCAAAATACAGCACCTCACATTTATCTAATTTAAACTCTATCTGCCACTCCTTGGCCCATCTGATCAAGGTCCCATTGTACTCTAAGGTAACATTCGCTGTCTGCTACACCTCCAATTTTGGTGTCATCTGCAAACTTACTAGCCATACCTTCTATGTTCACATCCAAATTCACCGACCCTTGTGGCACGCCACTGTTCACAGGCCTCCAGTCTAAAAAGCAACCGTCCACCACCATCCTCTGTCTTCTACCTTCAAGCCAGTTCTGTATCCAAATGGCTACTTCTCTCCGTATTCTATGTGAGCTAACCTTGTGAACCATTCAAGTACATCACAGGTTCCTGCAATGTACGTTTCCAGATTGTAACGTTATTTCACATGCAGTTAGTATTCAAATAAAATATAGACAGGTTTCTTTATTTTGTCTCCATTTTGCCTGTTGTTTTTCTCTGTGCACACACATGTACACGCACTTTTCCTGGTGGAAGTGTTAACTCCCATACAAGCCATCTGCGGTGCATGTCAGGCAACTTAATGTTTAATTTTCTGCAAGCTGATGTTATGGAAATTCAGAGCTTGTGTATACTTTGAATTCATATGTGAAGGAAGGCTAAGTTGCAATTTCAATGTTTACCCCTTTCTGACACTGGGCTGCAGCTGAGAAGAGGCAGGTGGCCACAGGTCTCATTCAATGATTCTGTCACCAGCTGGTGAGGGCAATGAAGGTCACCCTAATGTGCCTTCCTTGCACAGTTATCCATCTCCCTATTGGTTAGACCTACCGCTCTGTTTCACAACGTACTGACTTTTAATTCTCGGTATCACAGTCTGCTGTGCCTTTCTCTTATGGATTGTGGCATTGGGTAACTCCTTTTTTTTAGTAACATTGTAACATTTCACCTTCTGTTCCGTTTAGGTTGATCTTGCTAATTTGTACATCAAGACTGGAGCCAAAAACCTGCCAACAGTCTTTCTCCTGACAGATGCTCATGTTCCAGATGAACGTTTCCTGGTCCTGATCAACGATTTGCTGGCATCAGGTGAAGAAACTAATATTGTGGTGCAAGTTCCATTTCAAGCTACAGTCAGGTTTTGCAAGGTGATGCTCCACTTCTGATAGTGTGGGTAAGAGGCTGCTACACCTTCATGCAGGACCTCTTTGAAAAACAGCAAGTTTATTAATCTTACAATGTTGGGAACTGAGTCAATTTCAAACTGCTAAACAAATGAGTGTGGCTTTGTGAAAAGGCCAGTGAAGAGTGAATGATTTGTAGTTAGTTAAAGAAATACTCTTTGTCCTCCCTTTATCCTCACTGAATTGAAATTAAAGGTCACTCTGCATTACCTTCTCTAATTCACCCTTTTGCAAGGTGATGCTCCAGTTTAGAAGGTGATACAGTTTAGAACTGTAGGTCTGTTTATTTGTCTGCTTTCTCTTTATTCAACTATCTTCAGCTTTCTAACCTGCGAATGTCACTATCTAAACATTAATTCCTGATTTACCATCTTTACAATAGTAACTGTCCTCTACTGTTACATTCCACGGATGCTTTGGAACATCCTGAGACCATGAAAGGCACTATATAAATGCAAGTCTGTATTTCTATTGCTTTTTGTCCTTGATTTATCATTCTGAACAGAGCTGTGATATTTCCATTGAATGACAGCTGATGAGAGTAACCACTTCCATCCTAAGAAAGTTGCAGCCATTTAGAACTAAGGCTTTCCTCTGAAATAAATGTTTGTTTTCTATTGTACGTTTTTGTTAAAATTGTACTCCTAACATACAACAACTTATGTTCTGTGATGTTCCTGATATAGAAAACACAGAAGAATTTTATATAAGTACTGAGAAAGGGGTTCCAGTGATGACATCATTTCTTTAATTATAAATCTTATTAAGTATGTTCTTATTTATCATATCTTGAAAATAGGATGGACTGGAGGTGATTTGCTGCCTGACCTCTTTAACTGGGTCAAAAAAGGGTGTAACAAAGTAAGAAATAATCGACTGCCCTGTCATTTCTTTCTTAGAATCCCTAAGTGTGGAAACAGGCCCTTCGGCCCAACAAATCCACACTGACCCTCAGAACACCACCCAAATCCATCCCCCTATAACCCACACATCCCTAAACACTACAGGCAATTTAGCATAGCCAATCCACCTAGCCTGCACATCTATGGACTGTGGGAGGAAACCAGAGCACTCAGAGGAAACCCACGCAGACACGGGGAGAATGTGCAAACCCCACACAGACATTCACCCAAGGGTGGAATTGAACCCGGGTCCCTGGCACTGTGAGGCAACAGTGCTAACCACTGAGTCACCGTGCCGCCATTTGTCTTTTCTCCCACTGAAAAATGCCTTTCCTACCTATAACTTCACAAATGTGAGAAAAAGACTCAGGCCATTCAACCTCAGATAAAGTTCCTAAAACTTCCAATTGAACAAATTTTTGCATAACTTAAATATTTCCCCTCACACTTTTATGAATAACCTTCAATGACGTTAAGAACACTACCTAAATGAATGTTGTTGATTTTGAATTATTTCCTTTTAGACTGTGTGCTTTGAGTGGAGAAAGGTGGCAAACAGGGCAGATTTTGGTTTGACAGCAGTCCCCATCCCTGCCATTGTAAAAGTCAATTCCAAAGCGGCTGAAGAAAATAAAGAGGTGCTGTGGAGCAATAGCATATTGTGGCCTTGACCACCTGACAACTAGATCGCTGTCCCTCACTGGGAGGAAAGCATAGCCCTCGAGCTGCTGCCCAATCTGATTGGCCAGTGGCTTCAATAGTGCCAGAACTCTGAATGAGCATTACTGGGACAGGAAGAAGAGCAATGTATCCCATACAAAGATATTTGCCAGCATTTTAGAGCGGGAAGGAATCAGGGAGCTCAAGGGAGGGGTCAAGGATGCTGGTGTGATAGGCTTTGAAGGCCAGACAGCGATTCACAAGGTGAGGGTATCATCTCGGAGTGTTGCCCCCTATGTGCCCGCCCTCCCTGCCTTCCCACCATCTCAACAAAGCTATTTCAAACAATGGCCTTTTAAATCGCATCTGCCCGTGCAAACAACGTATTGTGATGTGGGCAGCATTAAGTTTGTGTCAATTAGTTGTAAACAACATCAGTTGCCTGCTAAATATTTTTCTTAAAATTGCAATCTACCAACCGACCTTACTTTGAGAACCAGATAGGAGGGAGGGGACAGGCTAGCCAACCATCATATTCTCTGTCCCACTGAAAATATGCTGTACAGGGATGTGGCGGTAAAATGCAGCCTATTATTTTTATTTTTGGGCCTTCTGTTCTTCACCTGCCAACTCATAGTTTTCCATCCCTTTAAGTCAATAAATAGCAAATTATTTGTGAGCATTTATAGAAGAAAGACCAGTCTATACTTCCTATATCAGGAGTTTTGTAGTGACTCTCTGATTTAAAAGTGGAATTCAGTGAAATGGTTTTCCTGCCTTGTTTTGTAACTCATTGTTCTACCATCCTCACAGTCTGCATCAAGTTACAAATCAGTGTGGTGAATTGGTAAAATTATTAACAAATTATGCTTAATGATACTATGCCATATGCTATTACTAATCAGTGCCAAATGATTGCTGTGATCATGCTGCATCGAGTGTACTGTGCAGACAAATGGATTTAACAATGAGGCTAAAGTGGATTTGTGTGAACCAGCAGGAGTTTTGTTGTCTGCGACTGACCTCATATGTGGAGTTACAATGTAATGAAACTATTTCTTGTGCAATGAATATGAATAAAGGGAGCTGGAGAGCATTTTTTAAAAGTCATTTTGGAAGCACCGAGAATTAACAAAATCATGGGTAGATATAATTTTAATTAGCATATTGTTCTTTTTAGTAAATGGTCTTTTTGCAGCCTAAGTGAAATGTAATGGTTATGAAGGCTTAGATTAATATCTGAGGAGTAGTAAAGTCTATTGTTGAAACAAGTGTGATAACATCACTGCTTTAAAGATCCAAACACCAAATCCCCCAAAAAATCAGCAAAAGTGTTATCTGTACTGCCATTGTTTTGATCAAATTCTGAGAATCAAAATCCTGATTTACCTTAAACAGGTGAAATTCCTGATCTGTTCAGTGAAGAAGAGGTTGATAATATCATTGGTGGTATACGTAATGAAGTCCGAAGCTTGGGACTGATGGATAATAGAGAAGATTGCTGGAAGTTCTTTTTGAGCAGAGCACGGCAACAGCTCAAGGTATGTACTTTGCACAAAATAAGTAACAGCATCAGCAAGTAATTTTTCTTTTCTAAAGAAACTTGGAATTTTTGAAACTGTAAACTGAGTGTTGTTTTGAAATTTTAGGTTTTTTTTTGCTAGTTTAAATTAAAGGATTGACTGCTCATTCAGTTGTCTAGTTTGTTCTCTTGCAGTTTAGCTGCAGTCTCAGTGCAGTAATGAGTCTATAAAATCTTTTAGCACAACTTATTGCCATCCATCAAATGGAAAGTAGAAGCATGGCATTTTTGGCAATTTAAAAAAAAACTCCTGTGGTGGAATTGAAATATTTTTACGACCAAAACTGATCAGTCAAGACATACAGCTTTTTTTTTATAAAAATATCTAACTTAAGGTAGAAAGTAAAAATAAGGTAATGCATATGGGTGAAAAGCAATGGTAAAGCAATAGACAAGAGCTCATAAGAGCAGGGTTTCATATCTCATGGAGTGCCTGAGCTCAGCAGTGCTATTAATAGTGACGCTAAAAGAATCAAGTGAAGAAAAATAAAGTTGCCTTGGTCCTGTGACACCACAGGGGTGCCTGCTTGTTAGAGAGAGGGAGAAATGACTGGCATTGGTTTAAACTAAGATTCACCGTACCTCCAGGCGGTGGGGGAGAGGTTGAGAAAGAGTCCTCCATGGTAACCTTAATCAGTTCCAAAATTGAACCCACATTGTTGGTGTCACTCTGCATTGCAAACCAGCCATCCAGCCAAACAAGAATCCAGTAAACTTGTCCACAGAGGGCAGATAGGAGTCTGCATCAAACATACACACCACCTAGTGGCCAATCTGAGAGTCAATGACAAAGACTTATGAGCAGCTTAAGAAATACAGAATAATTTGATTCTTTGAATTGATGGGAAATTATTGTGGAGGAGGAAATTTAAAAACAGGAAAAATAAGCTTCTGGAATGTTTTTCTGTGCAGAAAAATCTCTGCAAATTTCTTAAATTTGGTTTGAATGCTTCTTTTACTTTTTAAAAACTTTATTTTGAGAGCATGATCAAGATGCAGATTTACATTGATAAAGGAAGCAAAATATTGTGAATTGGGAATCCATTGGGAATGTAGCATAACAACGGCCACTGTCCAGAAACATTGAGGATAATTTAATGTCCCACAAACAGGTGGGTTTGAGTTAGCTGGTAAGCTAAAATGTTAAAAGTTCTGAAAACGTGTTTAAAAAAAACTCCCCTCAAATCCAGCACTTTGCAAGAACTGGTGTAAGAGGCTGGTCTCCGAGGGACTGTTTAGTTAGTGAGACCACTTGAGGAGTCCTCTCACTGCCATTAAACAAAATTTCTATTTTTAACTGCAGTCACACTGACTTCTTAGTTCTCAGGAACAGTGACATGTGAAAGGAGGTAGGAAGAGTTGTATTCATTATGTAGAAATGCCTGTGGGCTAGAAAGAGCAGAACCTCCAAGGCCTCACAAGCCTTGCAATAAACACTTTTTTTGCTTTTTCCTTCTGACACAAAGTCAGAAGTCACACAACACCAGGTTATAGTCCAACACGTTTATTTGAAATCATAAATCTTCACAGTGCTGCTCCTTCGTAAGGTGAAATGCAGGTGAATGTCACCTGACAAAGGAGCAATGCTCTGAAAGCTTGTGATTTCAAATAAACCTGTTGGGCTATAACCTGGTGTCGTGTGACTTCTGACTTTGTCCACCCCGGTCCAACACTGGCACCTCCACATCATTGCTCTGACATGTTCAGTGATACAAATCCCACCTTCATGATCTCTCCCACCTCTCCATTTTCCAACCTGTCCTTGATAATCACCATATCTGTTCAAGTCTGATCTTCAACCCTGACTGACTCCCACCACATGGCTTGGTCCCACCCCTTGTATAAGGCAAAAGGTTTGAAATAATTAATGTTGAAGCTTCATTGAGCTCCAGCCATTCTGATGATGTCACATAGTATTTGAGTAAGAAATCAAGCAGTCATGCTTGAGGTCCTGATGGAAACAGCTCTGGCTGCCATTAGTTTTTGCAAGTTTTTTTTCTATTCTTTCAAGGCATGCTGCCATCACTGGCTGAGCCAGAATTTATTGTCTGTAACTAGTTGCCCTTGAGAAGAATGTGCTGCCTTCATGAGGCCTCTGCAGGCTATTGCTAATTATGCCTGACTAGTCAATGTAACTTTTACCTATTGCTATTATGTAGTAAACTAAACCTTCCTGTTAAACCTCTTCTTGTGAAGACTCAATTGTATTTTGTCATTTATTGCTGCCAATTAGCTAGGCCTTTAGGTTCAGAATAGAAAGGAGGATAGAGAGACTCTTCTACAGTGGTAGTGTCCCTACCTCGTGACTAAGAAGCCTGGGTTCAACTTCCACCTGCGCCAGAGGTGCGTGATAATATCTGTGAACAGGTTGATGAGAAAAGTTCTAGAAAGGAAAAAAGCAAGACCTCTTGTGGGGCAGTGGTAATGTCCCTAAACCTGGACTAGGAGACCTTGGTTCAAGTCTCACATGCTCAAGCAGTGTTTCATAACATCACATCTGAACAGGTTGATCAGAAACGTCAATGTCTAAATGACTGATTAATTGGCACTTTGGGCTCTTATAGCACAGTGGTAGTGGCCCAATCAGAAGTCCTGGGTTCAAGTCCCCCCTGTTCCATATCAGTCATAATGTGTATGACAGGTTGATTAAAAGTATTAAGACAGGAAATTTGGGCAGAGAACCATATTCCAGTGACAAGCTACGAGTGGTTTGTGCTGCAACATGCTACCACCACCCCACTCCAGCCCTCAAAACTGCCCCATTTCTGGAACAAAAACAAAGTTGCTGGAAAAGCTCAGCAGGTCTGGCAGCATCTGTGAAGGAAAAAACAGAGTTAACGTTTCAGGTCCGGTGTTTCAGGTCCAGTGGTCCTTCCTCGGACCCGAAACGTTGACTCTGTTTTTTTCCTTCACAGATGCTGCCAGACCTGCTGAGCTTTTCAGGCAACTTTGTTTTTGTCCCTGATTTACAGCATCCGCAGTTCTTCCGGTTTTTACTGACCCATTTCTGTCGTGGATCTGTGACTGAGTCTCCAATATTTAGTTAATCATCCGCAACCCTGCCAGTCATGCTGTGTCTTGCACTTTCTGTCCATTTTCCTTCCCTCCATTACCACCTAGCTTTATTGTTGATACAGTTTCCTCCCTGATGTCTAATTCTGTTCAAACTGAGTATTGCACTTGTTTTTGACTCCCTATGTAAAAAGGCAAAGAACACTCATTTGTACATTATTGTGACTTTTATTTATCTGTTTTTGCAATGCAGGCATTCCTGGTTAGGCCAGCATTTATTCTCCTAGAGAAGGTTGTGGTGAGCTGACACCTTGAATTGCTGTAGTCCATATGGTTACAATATACTCACAATGCAGTTAAGAAGGTAGTTCCACAATTTTGAACTATCAACACTGGGAAGTGGCTATATCGTTACAAGTCAGGATGGTATGTGACTTGGTACAGAACTTGTAGGTGATAGTGTTCCCATGTATCTGCTGTCCTTTGTCCTTCTAGGCAGTAGAGGTCACGAGTTTGGAAATTGTTGTCAAAGGAGCCTTGGTAAATTGCTGCAGTGCACCTTGTAGATGGTATGCACTGCTGTCACAGTGCATTGGTGGTGGAGGGAATGAATGCTTGTGATGGTGGATGGGCTGCATTGTAGAGAGTATTCCAAAATATTCCTGACTGGAGCTTTGTTGATGATGGACAGGCTCTAGGGAGGGGTAGGTGGTTTATTCACCACAGAGTTCCCAGCCTCTGACGTACTATTGTAGCCACACTGATCCAGTTCAATTTTGGTCACACTCAGAATATTGATAGTAAGGAACTCAAACTATACTTAGGAAAATAATGTAATCGAGAAGAGTGTTCTTAATAACTTTGCACTTGTCACAAAATAACATTGTTTCCATGGTCTCCAACTGCAGTACAACCTATTATTAAATTCTGTATGACACAAACACTGCAAACTCAATATTTAATGTTAGTTAAAGAAAAATTGCTTCTTCTATGTTACAGTCCCCAAATTCAATATTTATTTATTTATCCAAACTTTTGCAGCTTAAACATATAATTTTCTACTTCAGCTTTATCTTTCAGTAAAGAGTATGATTTTGCATTTCAGGCACTCATCATTCCTTTTATATTTCTGTATTATCTGCATTACTAGGAAAGGCACTCAATTGCTCACAGACAGATATTAGTGTGTGTGTGTGCTGGAAGGGAGTGCCCCAACTCTAACAGATAGGCCAAACTCAACAGGTTTGGATCCTATGTTGACTGTCCCTGTGCAACCCAGATGGGGCATCTTCAGAGCTCAGTATATCCCGTAAGAAAAGCTGAATTCACTACTTCAGTAATGGTTCTGGAGTTCACTTGGGACTTGGCCCTGAAACTGACATATGCAGTCTCATTTTGGACACATTGCTAGGCAGATGCAGTTTCCAATGTGTGAACTTGGGTGTAGGTGTGATACATGAGTATGTGAAAAGGAAAAGATTGGCAAAGGCAAATATGAATCCAGTACAAGCAGAGACAGGTGAATTTATGATAAGAAACAGAAATGTCAGAGAAGGTAAGCAAGTACTTTGTGTCTATTTTCACAGAAGAAGACGTAAGAAATGTCCCTGAAATAATTAAGGTCGAAGGGTCCGGTAAGAGTGTGGAAATGAAATAAGTTAATACTAATAAAAAAAAAAGAGGGGGCAGAAAGCATAAACAGAAGAGGCAACAGAAATTAGAGGCAGAATAAGCAAAATGGTAATCAATCAAAACTTGAGGCTTTTTATCTGAATGCATGCAGCATTTGCAACGAGATAGATGATGGCAC
This sequence comes from Ginglymostoma cirratum, assembly GCA_024137785.1. NCBI lineage: Eukaryota > Metazoa > Chordata > Chondrichthyes > Orectolobiformes > Ginglymostomatidae > Ginglymostoma > Ginglymostoma cirratum. The sequence goes on from JAHRHZ010000013.1 coordinate 29,263,366, forward strand.
AAAAAGGAACAGATGAAATGGTTTGATAGCTATTCCAAAGGCATAGTTGCAGGATGCCCAGAACTAGGAGGTGAATATTCACAGGTTTTTGGCATTTCAGAAAAATAGGCAAATGTAAAAGAAGGTGGAGTATGAGAGAGGGTGGAGGAGTGGGGGGTGTTGTTAAAAAAGGAAGACAGCAGTGAGGTGGTGAATAATGATGTAGATGCAATAGATACTGATGTTGATACAGTTTGAACATAGAACAGTACAGCCCGATGTTGTGCCGAACTTTTACCCTAAACGTAAGGTCTATCTAATGTCCACCCCTGCCTTATACTATCATCCATATGCCTATCTAATTGCAGTTTGGGTGCAAATAAGGAACAAAAATGGGAAGAAGCCACTGTTAGGAGTTGTCTGTCGTCCCGCAATGAGTTGCCTCACTGTGTAGACTCCATTAGCATCTCCAAGATATCAGATAAACAAGATTTTAATGGGAAGAAACGTATTGTAACAGTCTCTATCGTAAGGTCAAAGTGTTTGACAAACTGATGGTCTGAAGACCTTATGCCTTGCATCCAAGGGTTTTAAAGGAGGGATCTGCACGTATGTTGAAGGCATTGGTTGAAATATTCCAGAACTCACTCAATTCCAGGAGGGTTCCCATAGATACAAAAGCTGCTAACATGATGCCCCTGTTCAAAAAGGGAGGGAGATAGAAAGTAACCTAGTTAGCCTAACATCTGTCATTGGGAAAATGCTAGAGTCCATTACTAAAGAAAAAAATAGCAGGACATTTAGAAAAGCTTAAAACAAATAAACAGAATTGACATGAATTTGTGAAAGGGAAATCAAACTTGACAGGTTTGCTAGAGTTCTTTGAGGTTTTATTAAGCAGAATAAAGGAAAGTGGTAGATGTAGCATATTTGGCTTTCAAGAAGACATTCAACAAGCTGCCACGTAAAAGGTTATTACAAAACTCACAACATTGGAGGTATTACCATGGATTGATGATTGGTTAACGTACAGAAAGCAGACAGTCAGGACTAATGGATCTTTTCAGGCTGGAAAGACATATGTAGGGGAGTATAATAGCGATCAGTATGAAAGTCTCAATTACTTACTATGTGAATGTCGTAGAGGAAGGGCAGAGTTCAATGCATCCAAATTTGGTGATATTAATAGATGGGAGGAAATGTTGTGAAGGGATGTAAGGAATCTGCAAGGAGATTTTGATAGGTTGAGTGAGTGGCAAAAATTTGGCAGATGAAGTTTAATGTAGGAAATTGTGTGGTCATGCAGTTTGGTAGAAAGAATCAGAAGGCAAACTATTGTTTAAATGGAGAGACACTCCCAAAAATTTTAGTACTGAGGAATTTAGCCGTTCTCGTGTATAAAACACAAAATGTTAGCATGTAGCTAAAGCTAGTAGTTAAGAAAACAAATGAAATTTTGGACTATATTGGTAGTGGGTTGGAGTTTAAAAGTAGGAACGTTTAGTTCCAACTGTACATGGCGTTGGTGAGGCTGCATCTGGAATACTGTGTTTAGAAAAGGATACACTGACATTGGAGGCAGTTCAAAATAGATTCATGAAGCTAATTCCTGGGATGAAGGGAATGACTTTTCAAAAGTGGCCAAAGGGGTTAGGGCTTTATTCATTAGAGTTGAGAAGAAATGACTTTATTGAAGTATACAAGATTCTGATTGGGCTTGACAAGATTTGAGAAGATGTTTTGAGAAGTTGTTTTCACTAGTGGGAGAATTTCAAACTGGAAGATATAGTCATGAATAAGGAGACACTTTATTATAACTGAAATGCAAAGGAATTTCTTCTCCCAAAAGGGTAGTGAATGTCTAGAATTCTCTACCCCAGAGAGTTGTGGAGACTAGATTGCTGAACGTATTTAAAGAGGAGTAGATGCTTTTTTTTAAATATCAAGGAGTTGGGGACTCTGAGGACTTGGCACAAAAGAGAGGTTGGAGCCTGGGGCAGATCACATCATGATCTTAAAGAATGGCAAAGCAGGTTTGAAGGGCTGAATGGCCTACTCCTGCTTGTGTCTCTTAGGTTCTTATGTACAGACCTGTTATATCTGATGTTAGTATTAGGGAGGATACTGGAATATTACCAGTGTTAAAGATCACTCATAGGATAAATCCCAAAGTAAATTGTTGGAATTTTGACCTGTGGATCTTCGGAGCAACATTGTCAACATGACTGAAAATAACTTTTTTTACGATAAATAATTGTTCAGAATTAATGAATATATTAGGGTGTGAAGAAATTACATTTCATTTGATGTGTCGGGTCATTTTAAGAATAAACATTTTTATGCTTTGAATAATTCATGAATACTTTGAATTTTAGTCCATTTAGAGTGAAACAACCTTATACTAATGTAAATTTAATCCAATTCTTGTGTAGGTAAGTGGCTTCTTAGCTGAACTTATTAGAATTCTGATCTACTAATAAACTTCTCGTGTGATCATAGTTCACCCTGAGTACTTGCTTTGATCAAGGCTATTGTATGGTTATGCTTTTAATCTCCTCTCCCGCAGGTTGTTCTCTGTTTCTCCCCAGTTGGTTCAACCCTGCGCGTGAGAGCCCGGAAGTTCCCAGCCATCGTTAACTGCACAGCTATTGACTGGTTTCATGAGTGGCCACAGGGGGCCCTAGTGTCTGTCAGCAGGAGATTCATTGAGGAGATTGAGGGGATTAAGGTGTGTATCTTATCAGTGTCAGTCAAAGTTAATGTGTAGAAATGCACGAATGTGTGTGTCTTCAAAGACATTCTTACCTTAGTCACATAGTTTTAAGTGATAATGAGCATTCAAAGGTAAGATGCTTTGTAGTAAATATTCGGACAAAGTTTTAATACTCTTTTAAATGAGAAATACTTCAAAAATCCCATTATGGTTAATTACAGGACTATGATACACATTGTACTGTTTTCCGAGGAATAATTTTCAGTCAATAATTCGAGATACAACATTCGGCAACCACTGAAACCAACATAACTTGGACATTTGCTAAAAAGTTAGTTTTGCAGTTTCACAGTTTTATTAATTATAGTGTCCATGACCTTTTTAGCAATTTTATTTGCAGTTTTGATCAGAATGTCCATGCTAGTGAAATAATAATTGATTAGAGATGTAATTGTTAGAAAATTCTGAAGAATCATGTTTCATATGCTGCATGTAGTAATCAAGATGTAAAATGTTACATCAGGTGATTTAAAACAATTATGAATGTTGCAACAATTAGTATTAATAACGTTTGAATAGTGGAAGTTCTGCTTCAAGTGTTATCTAAACATTGGTCAGGAATCAGTTATGATGCTGCTTTGAAATCAGTGGAAGATGCAAAAAAGTAAATTCAAATACTTAGGCCAGTTAGCCTTGGGCTTGAGTGGGAAATTTTAAATTAAATGAAGGCATTATTTGTATTGATTTTACGTCTGAAATGTTTTTACGAGTAACAGCTTCATATACCTTTATGTCCAATAGATCAGTATGTGAATTTCTCTTTACTAAAAAAAGAACCTAGTAATTGAGTCACACCCAAAATGACTCAAATCAAACCAATAGCTGAATCAGAGTGAGTCTGTTAGCCCAAAAAGGCACTATTCCTAGCTATATAAGCAAGCCAGTGGTTGTGGGAGAGAGAACTATAAGACTCAGATGTAATCTGGAACAAAAACAAAGTTGCTGGAAAAGCTCAGCAGGACTGGCAGTATCTGTGGAGGAGAAAACAGAGTTAACGTTTCGGGCCCGGTGACCCTTCCTCAGAGATGTAATCTGATTGCCTCAGCTGGGAGTCAGTGGGTCGTGCAGGTAGGAGATTCCGGGCACTTCTATTCCTCTTGGCTCCAAAATAGAAGAGATGAAATGAAGTGAAACTTACCCTTTAGACAGTATCCTTGCATTATTCTTTCAGATCTGTTGGATTTGCTGCTGATTGCCTGAAAAAGATGATTACGGTGTGGAATACATATGCACTGCTCAGTTGTAAACCTTTTTTGTAAAATGGCACGGAATGGTAGCATTGGTCACCAATTAACATTTGCAGTCGGCATGTGTGGGTTTCAAGCATGCATCCTTATTGAGATGCCCAATCTAGCATAACAAGTAATGGACTCCCAGTACGTGATGAGCACATGCATGACATCCACTGCACTAGTGCCTCAGTTGCATGTTCTACACCTGTGAATCAAACATAACATGATGAAATTTAAAGGCTGTTCTGTTGAAATATAGAGATAACAAGGTGTAGAGCTGGATAAACACAGCAGGCCAAGCAGCATCAGAGGAGCAGGAAGGCTGACGTTTTGGGCCTAGACCCTTCTTCAGAAAAAGGGTCT
>JAHRHZ010000013.1:29286518-29347934 GCA_024137785.1 Ginglymostoma cirratum
ACCAGTGATGCCACCCGAAGGCTGCAGGAACAGCAAATCATATTCAGCCTGGGAACCCTGCAGCCCAATGGCATCAAAGTGGATTTCACAAGCTTCAAAATCTCCCCTCCCCCAACCGCATCCCAAAACCAGCCCAGCTCATCTCCACCTCCCTAACCTGTTTTTCCTCTCACCCCAAGCCACACCCCCATCTCCTATCTACTAACATCATCCCGCCCCCTTGACCTGTCCGTCCTCCCTGGACTGACCTATCTCCTCCCTAATCCCCCTACCTACACTCACCTTTACTGGCTCCATCCCCGCCTCTTCGACTTGTCTGCCTCCTCTCCACCTATCCTCTCCTCTGTCCATCCTCTATCCGCCTCCCCATCTCTCCCTATTTATTTCAGAACCCTCTTCCCCCCCCCATTTCTGATGAAGGGTTTAGGCCCGAAACGTCAAGTTTTCCTGCTCCTATGATGCTGCCTGACCTGCTGTGTTCATCCAGCCCCATGCTTGTTATCTCGGATTCTCCAGCATCTGCAGTACCTTTTATCTCTGATACAACTGGTGTTACATTGGATATCTGCAAGAGTCCATGGATTTCTGTGCAGGCTCATCAAACAGATCAGCAGATGATATCTCGTGCTCCAAACATCTTTGTCATCCTCTTCAACTGCCTGGTGGTGCTGGTCCCTGAAACGTGTGTTCTAATTGTGTTTTTGCCATGCAGCAATCCTGTCTTACTGTCAAGAAAATTGTTGTTAATTTTAAAAATAATCATGCAGGAAATATAACCGGGAATCTTTCTTCTTCTTATCAGGTACCAATGATCGATTTGCAAATGAACATCCCTTTTAAATGCATAGAAAATGTTTATTTGCAATCTGCACCATACTGTAGTACCACATAGGTGCAGCATTGAATGATCACCGTGCATAAAAATAACTTACCATTCATTTGACATTATAGGACTCCAAATTACATGCATGCATGAGGCTACCATCCATTTCAGACAGCAGAGGCTCTGGATGCTGATACTTTATTAGATAGGTGAAAATAGTACCTAAGAAAATACAGTTGCACTTGGCAGGCAGTATTGACCTCGATAGACTGCGTATCTCCAAGAGGTGGGAACAAAATCCAAGATTGTTGGAGAAGCTACAAGGTCAAGGTGGCCTTTATGTATCTTACCTCTTACAGTAATTCAGAGGAGAGTTACGTGTGTTATGATCCACTGGGTAGCACGCTATAAATTGAGACCTGCTAGTCCCAAAGTTGTACCAAATGTTAACATTTTTTAAAGTATACACAGTAGCCCAGTATACCTCACTTTCAGACCAGGAATATAGAAAGCACGGACCAGATTTCTGTACTAGCTAAGAGTGATTATGTAGTACAAGTACTTAGACTATAGCTGTGGATAAAAAGATACAAAACGTTGGCATGTAATCCTAACAAAAATTCTAATCCCATTGTAAACTGCCTTTATACACCTATACACACATATAAACAAATAGGGAAAATATTATTAGCAGAGGTGAAAGAAAACTGGAAAATCAGTTTAACAGTCTTTGCTTCCCAATGTTGAGATGATCCTTTTTCGGCTCATCAAGCCTTTGGTGTTCAGATATCTTTAACTGCTTCCACTGGTTTGGAAGAAGATGTCCCACCCATGCAAATTGCAGAATAGGGCTGAGGTGAAATTGAAGCAGTTTACTTCATGGTGAATATCTACTTCAGAATTTTCACTTACCTCACGGAGCAGTAACCAAGTTGCACCAGCTGCCAAGCAGTTCAATAGGAAACTCCAACCAACTATAACCCATACCTACTGTCAAATATCTCCCATTATTATGGTGCCCTTGTAACAACAAACCTAGAGTGAATCCTCAATTTTACTCTAGCAGTGGATCATAGAGTCATTCATACAGCATGAAAACAGACTCTTCAATTCAACCCATCCATGCTGACCAAGTTTCCCAAACTAAAATAGTCCCGTTCGCCTGCATTTGGCCCATATTCCTCTAAACCTTTTCTATTTATGTATCTGCTTAAATGTCTTCCAAATGTTGTAATTACACCTGCATCTACCACTTCCTATGGTAATCCATTCCACGTACTAACCACCTTCTGTGTGAACAAATTGCCCTTCGGGTCCCTTTTAAATCTTTCTCTTCTCACCTTAAAAAAAAATACCCCCTAGTTTTGAATCCCTCTACCCTAGAGAAAAGACCTTTGCTATTCACTTGTACTATGCCCCTCATGATCTTATAAACCACAATAAGGTTAGATCCCTTGTGGACGCAGCAGGATTCTCCAATCTCTTATTATGGTGTTCAAGAAGCATAATTTGACAGACTGAAAGATTACCAGCATAGCTTCTGCTGTCAGTTTACATATTTTCAATAACATCAGCTATGGAGAAAATTAAAGGAAGTGTGGTGATCCAGTTTATATTACCAGACAAGTCAGATTACAGATTGGAAACCTGGCTTGATAGATCATGTTTTGTTTCCGTTGTCATGAGGTGGTCTCTCACTGATTTTGTTTTCACAATAAAACTGAAGTTTATTAAACATAGTAAAAATATAATACCCCACTAATCCAAGGACACTCTTTTACAAGTGCCAAACAAAAATATCTCTTGTACAGAACACCAAAACACCTCTTTTACATTTCTCAAATAGTTTCCTAGTACTCAATAGGCTAAAGCTGAGTGCAATTTTAGCTCCTAGACTGGAAACACAGTTTCTTCCTTGAGTTTGCACACATCAAACCATAAGCATAATCAGCTTCAATAAACCTCTTCAGAATTTTATCCCAATACTTTGGTTTGGGATTAGTGATCCTTTACTCTGAGTTAGCCTAGTTTTCCTAAATTCTCCCCTTTTCAAGAGCACTGCTGTAAACAAACATTTCCACCCAAACCTTCACAGAACTGCCCAAAACAAAATAAAACTGAGAAAAAAACTCGATTATTTAGGCCCGAAATGTCAAGTTTTCCTGCTCCTATGATGCTGCTTGACCTGTTGTGTTCACCCAGCCCCATGCTTGTTATCTCGATCTATCAGTGTTCCCCTTAGTTAAGAATAAGTCTAGAAATTTCTAACAGACCATAATGCACAATGCTTCACCTTACTAAATTGTAAAATATATAAAGCCAAATAAAAATCCAATAGTGCTTCAAAAGTAGTGCACTGAAACTGTTTTAACAAATAGCAAATGCTACAGAAATACTTACAAGTTAATAATTAGCTTCAGGTGCAAAATCCATGTCAAAATCCGACATTTAAAGTAGGTGATAAAAATGTATAAAATCTCGAAGCCTCAAATGCTACAGGAAAGTCGAGACAAAGGTAAAAAGATGCACAGCTTCAGGACTGATTTTGAAACAAAAGTAGAAGATCTAATGGAGAAAGTGCAGCCCAAGCCTCAGTAAGCTAAAAATGTACACGAAAACAAGAATTTCCCGTCTCTGGTGCTCTCCCTCACAAAGGCAATACCACTGAAGGAACATTAAATATGTTATTCCTCTTTTTAGGTAGCAGCAATACAGGCTGAAGTGGCTTTGAAGAAGAAAGAATGTGAAGACAAACTTATCAGAGCTGAACCTGCTCTAGTGGCTGCTACTGCTGCGCTAAATACCCTAAACAAGGTAAGGTCAGACTTAACAGCATTAAAATAATATATTATGTTCTTTCAATCTGAGGACATGCATTTGCTGAGTCACAAAAGTTGTCAGATCTGTGTGGCCCTTTGGTTTTTTATTTTCATCACTACTGCAATGTTTGGGTTTGGAGTTATGGAACATTTAGGTGTAGGGTGTCATTTAGTGTGGGGATCGTTTGGCATGATCATCAGATTAAGTGGGACAAAATTTGGGGGTCTGCTTCCACCACACCTCCAACCTTTTGCTTGTTGCTGGAAAATTCAGCTTAAAATGGATTCAGCATGAGGCCTGTTATCGTCAAGAATAGTAGAATGTCAATGTCAAGGTAGTACCCCTCCAAGTTTCTCCTCATCCTGACAGGGAGAATAATAGATGTTGTTCGAAAAATTGCGCTTGATGAAGGGTCACTGGAGTCAAAACATTAACTCTGTTTTTCTCTCAACAGATGCTGCCTGACTTGCTGTATTTCCCCAGCACTCTGTTTTTGTTTCAGATTTCCAGCATCTGCGGTACTTAGTGTTTATAATAGATATTATTCCGCCAACATTGAGGAATCAGAATCATGGAGTTCCCTATTCAACACTATTGCAAGTGCCTCCACTATAAGAAATACAGCAGTTCAGAAATAGGATCATTTACCATTCTGTCAGGGCATTTAGAGATGAATGAATCTAGCTTCGCCAACTTCACTCATATCCTGAGAAAAAGAATGAAAAATACATTAATATTAATAACATTCATGGAAAATCGAAGTATTCAAACACAGTAGTTTATATGCTGTCACTGCACAGTGTCGATCTCTTTTAGATTTACATTGGTTGTAAAATGTAACTTTTTTCTGCTGTTTCTGTGTAGATGAATTTGACAGAGCTGAAAACCTTTCCCAATCCTCCTGTGGCAGTCACAAACGTTACTGCAGCTGTTATGGTGCTGTTAGCTCCGAAAGGCAAAATACCTAAAGACAGAAGTTGGAAGGCTTCTAAAGTCTTCATGGGAAAGGTGAAATAAATTTGATTATGTAAGAATTGTTGCTTCATTGTTGTAATTTGGATTCGAAAGATTTGACAAGAGAATGAAAGCATAGAGTCAGCAGAAACATTTCTTTAGAAAACTCAAAGGGAGGAATTTCATGGATTTGATAGAAGATAAATTGTTTAAAGGAGAAAACCTAGTCGTATGATTTAAAAATAAAACTCAAAGAGCCGGATATTACTGCGTTTTCGGCTAAGTCTGAATTGCATTGAGTTCTGTGGATTGATTCTTGCAATGAGGCTTAGCAAGTTTTCTCTTTTCTTACCAAACTCCACACATGAATTGACATTTGAGCCCTCACCGCAAGAATCTCATCCAATTTCCTTCCTGTCTTACCAAGTGCTATTCCTGGAGCAACTCATCACTCACCTGAGATACCAGGTTTGGCAGGCATCCCTGGCATTTTTAAAAGCTTGTTTTGTACTTGGAAAAGTGTTGTCATTCTGGAGCTGCCCGGCCTGATTTTTGTTTTATTATGAAATATTTTATTGTAGCATATTGACTTCATCTGTACTTACATCATATTCCCTGCTATGTTTCATTTCCTCTGCTGATTATTTACAGGTAAGAAATAATATGCAACTTTTAACTGCTTTTGTCCTGCATTTAAAAGATTATTTTTAAAAAAGCAAGCAAATAAATTCATCAGGTTTCGTGTTATAATGAAAACGCTTGTGTTAATATTTAGAACGCCACAGCAGGTCTGTGATGGAGCAAAGCCCTGTGCAAGCTGGAGGAACAGCATCTCATTTTCTACCTGGGCATTTTATATCCTTCAGGACTCAACACTGAATTCAACAACTTCAGAGCATGAACACTACCCACAGTGTCCTGTTTGCATTGATTTGCTGTCAGTAAAGTCAGACCATTTTCCCAATCACTATTCCCCTGCTTGTGACCTAGATCTCTCTTTTCCTACCATTAGCATTCCCTTTGTTTTTTCCACTCTTGGTACCCTTGCCATGGGCTCCACCAGCGCCTCCTCCCCATTTGTCAATAGTATAAGAACCATCATTTCTCAGCTTACTTCATTTCCGAAGAAGTCAGTGGGCTTGAAATGTTAACTGCTTCTGTCTCCACAAATGGTGCCAGACTTGCTGCATTTCTCCAGCACTTTGTTTTTCTTTTGTTTTAGAACTCCAATATCCGCAGAATTTTGAGTTTATTTGTATTATAATAGTTTGGTTTTAAAATGAGTTGGTCAAGTCATTACAAGTTTTGAGACCTTAATCAATATTGTAATGACAGTTGTGTTCTGTTCTATATTTGTCAGGTCGATGATTTCCTTCAAACTCTGATAAGTTACAATAAAGAACATATCCCTGAAAACTCACTGAAAGTAGTAAAAGAACAGTATCTGCAGGATCCAGATTTTAATCCTGATCTGGTTCGCACAAAGTCATTTGCAGCATCAGGTCTCTGTGCATGGGTAATAAACATTATCAAATTCTATGAGGTGAGATATATTTTCTAACGATAGTTCCACTGCTTCAATGCTATAAAGCAAATATCAATTTTAAGTTCTGTAATTATGAAAAGTGAGTATGCCTGATATGTGAATGATTCTTGATTTTTTTTCTTTCTCTAAACTTCTAATTAAAATGTTCAGATGGTCATTGGCTGTAGTCACAGTTGTTCTAAAAAAATTAATAATGTCTCAATGGCAACCTGTAAAATCTTGTTCAATCAAGTGAATAAATTGCAGATTTGTTCATCAGAATTTTGTAAAGCTCTCTATTCAAAAATTATGGTTTTGGAATGTAAAATGTGAGATGTACCTTGATTATTCAGGAAGAGGGAGAAACCAGGTAACTACAGATCCATCAGTTCAATATTAGTTGTGTGGAGTTTCATGGAATCTATCTTCAGGGACAAGTGGTACTTTCCAAGTATGTGCAGTGGGGCCTAAGCTCTGCAACAGATAAATAAATGGCTTATGTGAAAAAAACAATGCATTGATACAGTAAGTTTGGATATTATACTGCATTTGAAAGGATGGTAGATTGTGTAGATAGGAGCAAGAACTGTAAAAGCAACATAGGTAGACTAAGTGAATAACAAAAACAAAGTTGGTGGAGAAGCTCAGCAGGTCTGAGGAAGGGTCACCGGACCCAAACCATTAACTCTGTTTTTTTCCTTCACAAATGCTGCCAGACCTGCTGAGCTTTCCCACCAACTTTGTTTTTGCTCCTGATTTACAGCATCTGCAGTTCTTTTGGTTTTTATTTAAAAACTGTGGCAGATGCGTTAAATGGCGAAACATCACTCTCAACGAATTGGAGGAAGGCAAATTTGATTTTCTTTTCATTTGAATTACTTAGAACTTGAAGGAGCAAAGGAATCTGAGTGTTCAAGCACAATCGGATTACTAATAGCTCATTCATAAATACAAAAGATTATCGAAAATGTAATAGGATGTTGGCTTTTATCTCAAGAGCACTGTAATACAAAAATGAAGGATTGATATTCCAGTTGTACAGAGCTTCAATCGGGCTCCATTGTTATGGACGAGACCAAGCCCCAAACCAAAATATATTAAGAAGATAGTCTAGACCCTAACTTCTACATATGTTAAAGGTAAGTGTAAGGCAGTGTGTTCTGGATGCAATTCAGTTGGTTAAACTAACAGGCTTGAATCAAAACATACTTTATTCATACACTATAATTGAAATACAGACAAAATAAAAATAAAAGAATTGGTTTAACCATAGCTCTATCAAAATGCTTAAGAAAATAATATGTATATTAACTACTACTAATTAACTGTTCCAATATAGTAGCTTCCTATAAACACACCCTTGGCAAAGACAAATTCAATAAAATAGATTGTCTCACTCTAGCAGAAGGAAGAGAATCCCAGCATTTTAGCTGTATCAAAGAGAGGAACAAGAGCTTCCACAGCCAGCTTCAAGACCCCAGCAACTTCAGAAAGCTAAAACTAAAATTCCTGATTCTGTGGGCATTTGACGTCAACCATTCAGGCTGCTTTTTTCTTCCAACTTTTAATACAAAACCCAAGGCCTCACAAGCTGTTTACTCTATCGGCTTTGAGCAGATTATCACCTCTGTCTCAACCTTTTGTTATAAAAAAATGGACAAAATACACTTCATCATCATGCCATCATAGTGCAATGTGTTTAATTTTGGGCAAAAATCCTTGGGAAAGATGTATTGGCCTTCGAGAGGATGACATACAAATTCACCACAATAATATCAGAGCTTAAATGGATGAAAGTAGATAGGTAGAAATTGTGCTGTGCTCCTTGAATTTAGATGGTGGGATGATTGAAATCACTGGTATCCTTCCATCCCATAAGGCAATGATTTGTGCCAATATGGTCAACTACATATTTAGTGTTGCCTATGAGATCCAGCAGTCCCACTCGAGTACAACGATCTGTACTGCATTTGCTGCAAAGGAAGTTAGTAAGCTGAATTTGTTGATCTATTTTTCCCTGGCCCCCCTCTCAGCTAACTGAGCTGTTCATTTCTGCTTGCATCTTCCAATTCTCTTCCAAAAGTAGGCCTTCATATGTCACAGCCATCAGCAATTCTGTCTGTGTCAGTGTCAATGTTCACTGTCTTTATACCTTGCTTACAAATGTTCTTTTAACAGAGGTTTAGATAACCTGTGGCCACTCTGTAGCAGGTCTTTTGCTATATGGCTGTCATCCATTTAATAGATGAACGAGTACAGACATTATTAAATTAGCAATGTGCGTACCCTGATGGAATTAACACGTTCCAGGATTTCAGAGCTCGGAGTAGGCTTGCCCTCATCAGAGATGCTGAAGGTACCTCTGAGACGGTGAAGATGGAAACTGTTCAGTTTTTCCCTTGCCAGCACATGTTGTTCAGAAAAGGACTGCCTGAGGGTACAGGCTTGTTAGACTTTCAGTTTGGTGTTTGGTCTTACTGAGCTTGGACATAACAGCTGCAGTTTTTGCATTGGGCGCAGTAACTTCAGCAGTAAGCAACAAATTGCTGGTGATTGCAGAGCCTCAATATGTGCAGCTATCACTCCAGTGTTACATTATCAGTATTGATAGGTGACAGTACAGCATCATCCTGGACAGTGACATTTTCTTCCTAATGCTAATGATCAAACCAAACTGTTTGCAAATGTGAGACAATCTGTCCATTTGCTCTTGGAGGTGTTCCTTTGTATGGAATGCGTGCGACATTGTCAGCACAGAGCAACTCTCTTGCAAGGATTTTGCACATCTCTGTCTTGGATCTTAGCTGAGGAAGGCTGAAAAGCTTTCCTTTAGTTCTGCTGTGCAAATAAACACCCTTGTAGATAATTTTGTAGGTGTATGACAGCAGCAAAGAAAATAATATGCTTAGAAACTTTGGTGATAGAACACAATCATGTTTGACCCTGCTGTGGATCTCAAAGGATTCTTATGTTATTTCACCTGTCCTGATCTTACCTATCATGTTGTTATGGAAAGAAGATATTTGTTAAGCAGTTTTACAGTCATCCAGTTTTCTTCAGCTGCTTAAGCAGACTACCTCTGCTTGTTTAGTCAAATGCCGTGGTGAAGTCGATGAAGGCAATATGTAATGGTTTTGTTTCATCATGGCATTTCCTTGGAGCTGCTGGACTGAGAAGGTCATGTTGATTGTTAATTTTCCCAGTTGAAACTACACCAGATTTGTTTTAAATGCTTTCAGCCAGGATCTGCAGTCAGACATGAACATTGTAGGCAACTACATTTCCTCCAGCACTTTGCAAGGAAAAGTTTCAATAGTTGTTGTAATTGCTATGGTCATCCTTGTTCTTATACTAAGACAACTGCATATTCTGTTAAAATTGTAACCAGTCCTCACTGGCTCAAGACCTAACAACCAATTGGACCTTATTTCAAGTGGCTATATGTCCATTCAGAGTTTTCTCACTCAGATCTCCTTGTAATTAATGAGAGCAGACTGGCTTCAGTGACAGCTTCCATCACAGTGATGTTTGCCTGAAACAACTTAGCATTTTCCTGCTGTTGCTTCCCATTTGTTGAGAGTATGGCATTGTGTATGATGTCCCAAAATATGATCCATTTTGGTTCTACATTGTGGAATGCTTGCGTATGCCTTCTCATTTGAGTTGAGGAACTGTTGCTTTTTATTTGCAATAGTATAATGGCTGATGTTGAAATGAAGATGGCATTTCTGTTTTGAATGATAAAACCTTGAAGGTACATCATTATTCTGGTGAAAACAGGAGTGATCTGTACCATATCACAGACAGCATTGTGATAACGTATGCTAAAAATACTGTTTAGATGGTCATGTCTGGTGATGAATAGGTACAGCTGGAGCCAGAACCTTGATCTTGGATGATGAGGAGGACCCTACCTCGTGGATTCTTGGACTGAAATCCCTTAGTAGATAAAAATGTTCCATCTTAGAGATTCTTACGAACGTCCTGTGTGGCACATTATAAAACTGGTTTTTCACCTCTGAACTGGAGCACAGCTTTGGAACACTGGTACTCATGAGGGTAACTGGCCCTATTTAAGTTGAGAACCAGATGAAATGAACGAGTTCTGAATTGTTTGAGTTTTTTTTATCACCAATAATAATGATTTACTTACAGCAAGGCCTACACCTTGCTGAAATGTTTTATTTCAATATCACCTAATCCAACCCACCCCAAACCTGGGTTCCTGGAGGAAAGCTGCAATAATGTTTAGGCTGTCAAGTTCCAAGTGAATAATGACTCTCTGTACACATTATAAATCAGCTGCAAATTCAGTGCACATGGTCCTGATGTTCCTTCCTGCCAAGTGGTTGGAATATGCAAACATATATCTATGCTTCTAAGAAACTCACTCACTTTGCCTCTTGCACTTTCTGTCTCTCATACTCTGTCCCCCTAATGCACTGTCTGCCCCTCATGCTCTCTTTCTCTATCCCTGTTTCCTTTGTCCTAAGTGGCACTGGGCTTGTATTCCTAATTCAGTTATACCTGCCTAAGTTCCCTTTCCTAAAGATGGTGGAGTAGATTCCAACAAATCCTCTCCAGAAATCCTCCATGAGTAGAAAAGATAACATCTGTTG
The DNA here is from genome assembly GCA_024137785.1 of Ginglymostoma cirratum. Lineage (NCBI taxonomy): Eukaryota > Metazoa > Chordata > Chondrichthyes > Orectolobiformes > Ginglymostomatidae > Ginglymostoma > Ginglymostoma cirratum. The sequence continues at coordinate 29,297,260 of JAHRHZ010000013.1, forward strand.
GGTCTTCAGCTCTGTCAGTTTGCAGAGGGAGTTGTAAAGAAAGTCGGATGGTGCAGTGGACTGATACTGTTCAGGAAGGTCTCATTCTCTTTCATCAAGTTCAGAAGTGCAGATCTGAGGAAGGGTCACTGGACCCGAAAAGTTAACTCTGATTTTTTTTCTTCACAGATGTTGCCCGACCTGCTGACCTTTTCCAGCAACTTTGTTTTTGTTCCTGATTTACAGCATCCGCAGTTCTTTCAGTATTTATTCAGAAATGCAGTAGTTTTATTCCACCCACAAATTAGACTCTGTGATTTCTCTCTGAAAGTTGTCCATGATTGAATGACTCCATCTGAGCTCCTTACACCTTGTAAGTGCAATTGTTGATGTTGTTCCAAGTTCTTTTCCTCAAAGTGCAAGATATGGGTTCACATAATATTCTTAAAAATAACATTTAATCACTTCTTTCGTGACAACAGTATAAATGATGACGGCATATAAAAAGTCTGTCTTGAGAAGATTATCAGTGTTATCCATTCATTTCAAGATGACATGAAGCCAGTAGCAGAATGCTGCCTCATCAAACCTTTTCTCTTTGTTAACAATGGCATGTGCACGCTATTTAATGGTTCCAGTCCTTTTCATGATCTGCTTCTCAGCCACGCTGCTGCACGTGCTCAAAGCCTTGACGTAGGAGTACATTTTCAGTTCAGAACCGATGGCAACTTCTTCTGTGAAAGTTCAAGGGTAACTGCAAAGCATCCAAACAGCTACTAAGTGAGCTCTTGTTTATAATGACTGTACTCTGATAGCGCAGACTCTGGCAGACATCCAGCTACTTGTTGTCTGCTTTACGCATGCCCCAAAATGCTTTGATCTCACAATAAGTCGAGAAATGATAGAATCTTTGTACCAACCTGTTTCTAACCACACTCCAAGGCCCCATTATCACAACCAACAACACAATCCCCGCTTGGCCTGTTGGTTCTCTTGTCTTAGGAGGATCCTCAGCAACAACACCACAGTGTGTGAAGTTGCTTAATGCCTGATAAAACATTGAGCAATATCACCCACCAACTTTGGGAAAGAGCTTGTTTCAAAACGAAGATCACTATAGGAGACAGTGATTTTTACATCATAACTCTAAGGCTGATAGGCTCAAACTACTCATAGAAAAAAAACAAAGAACTGCTGCTAATTTTGGAAATCTGTAACAAAAAAATTGCTGGAGAAATTCAGCATGTCTAGCAGCATCTGAGGAGAGAAAACAGAGTTAGCTTTTCAGGTCCAGTGACCCTTCTTCAATTCTGATGTTAACTCTGCTTTTTCTCCACCATTGCTGCTAGCCTGCTGAGTTGCTCCAGCAATTTCTGTTTTTGTTTCAGGCTCAGATGGACCTACTAGTGTTACGTAAAGTAACTACATGCATTCCACCATCACTATTTAAGATCTATCAGCAACATAAGGACAAAACTGCTAACACTGAGGTTATTGTAAACTACCATACAGCTTATATCAAAAACATGCTCATCAGTGATGAGCTTCTATAGGTTGGCCACATGACCCACGTGAAGGATTTCTGCACGCCAAAGGCAACAATCTGTAGCCAGCTGAGCATGAAAACCCACACCAAAGGATACCTCATTCCCCAATACAGTAACTTCTGAAAGCTACTGTCAAAACCTAAAAGCTTTTCAAAAGAAGGTTTAAAAAAAAAACTGGATAGATCAAATAGAAAAATATCCATCACAATGTAATTTCAGTATTTGAGGAGAACGGAATAAAGTCCCTACAGGACAGATAAGCAATCCACAGAACCAGCACCTTCAACCCCACTTCAACAGTGACTTCATGAATTGTATTTGTATTCAGATTTGCATATGAAGGTTCAGCTTAAAATCAGATGTGAGAGTCCACAAACCTACAAGGTGAATAAAGTTTTCTGTCAAAACAACAGAGGAAGCAATCCCTCTCAGCATATTTCTCACTATCTGTGCATCCTTTTTATTCTTTTAAATCATATTTAAATTTCTCATTTACGCTTAATCTTTTCTGTCGGAGCTAATCCTCATTTTTTTAAACCTCAATATGGTTCCCTGCTCACAGCTGGTTGCTTGATTTTCCTACATGTATTTTCTTACTACTTGCACGTCATTATTCTCTGAATAATAATTTTTAATCCCTACGTGTTCTTTTTAGCTTTTATTTGCCTTGCTCTTCTTGTTTACAAATTTGAATTATTCATAGTGGTCTATATGGACTTCAGTAAAGTGTTTGACAAGGTTCCTCATGGTAAACTGGTTAGCAAGGTTAGGTCACGTGGAATACAGGGAGAACTAGCCATTTAGATACAGAACTGGCTCGAAGATAGAAGACAGAGGGTGATGGTGGAGGATTGCTTTTCAGACTGGAAGCCTGAGACTAATGGTGTGCCACAGGATCGGTGCTGGGTCCACTGCTTTTTGACGTTTTTTATAAATGATTTGGATGTGAACGTAGGAGGTATGGTTAGTAAGTTTGCAGATGACACCAAAATTGGAGGTGTAGTGTACAGTGAAGAAAGTTACCTCAGCCTTCAACGGGATCTTGATCAGATGGGCCAATGGGCCGAGGAGTGGCAGACAGAGTTTAATTTAGATAAATGTGAGGTGCTGCATCTTGGAAAGGCAAATCAGGGCAGGACTTATACAATTAAGGGTAATGTCCTGAGTGTTGCTGAACAAAGAGACCTTGGAGTGCAGGTTTGTACTTCCTTGAAAGTGCAGTCCCAGGTAGATAGAATAGTGAAGAAAGTGTTTGGTGTGCTTGCCTTTATTGGTCAGTGCATTGAGTATAGGAGGTGGCTGATCACGTTGTGGGTGTACAGGACATTGGTTAGGCCACTTTTGGAGTACTATGTGCAATTCTGGTCTTCCTGCTATAGGAAGGGTTCAAACAGGATTTACAAGGATGTTGCCAGGGTTGGAAAAGGTTGAATAGACTGGGGCTATTTTCTCTGGAGCTTCGGAGGCTGAGGGGTTACGTTATAGAGGTTTATAAAATCATGAGGGGCATGGATAGGGTAAATAGACAAGGTCTTTTCCCTGGGGTGGGGACTCCAAAACTAGAGTGCATTTGTTTAAGGTGAGAGGGGAAAGATTTAAAAGGGACCTGAGAAGCAACTTTTTCACGCAGAGGGTGGTGCATGTATGGAATGTACTGCCAAAGGAAGTGGTGGAGACTGGTACAATTACAACATTTAAAAGGGACCTGGATGGTAATGTGAATGGGAAGTCTTTACAGGGATATGGGTCAAATGCTCACCAAAGGATATCCCATTCCCGAACACAATAACTTCTGAAAACTACTGTCAAAGCCTGAAAGCCTCTCAAAAGAAGGTTTTAAAAAAACTGGATAGATCAAATAGACTAGCTTTATCATGGATATCTGGTCAGCATGGATAAGTTGGACCTTAGGGTCTGTTTCTGTGATGTACATATCTATGGCTCATCCTTCTCATATATCTGTTTTGTCAGTTCATTAGCTCATTTCCTGTTCAGATATAGCTTTTAGAATAACTCCTGTCTTCTTCACAAGTAGTGTCAACATCCTGTAAAATGGAATTAATTCTCTTTCTGACATTGCACCTTCACACAGTTTGTTATTGATGTGCATCATTCAGGTCTTTCTGTTCCTAAGCCATTGCTTCCCACATGGACTTTAATGATTTGCTGCTGTCCTTTCCTTTCTGAGTTTTATTCATCTTTCCGAAATGCATGTTTCTGTACCCATTCTATTTATTTATCCTTTAACCTTTGCATATTAGGATTTCACTGCTGACATTTTTGCAAATTGCATTGGTCCCATTTGATGATTTTCTGTGATGATCCGGCTCACGCAGCTAATCAGGGAGAGAAAAAACTGCTGTGGTCTTTCATTGGTTTGTCTATTCTCAGAATAACTTAGAAGATCAGTGCACCCTCATCACTGCTTATTCAGCCAGGCTGCAAAATTTCTTCTTATTGCTGGTTTGGAATTGTGTGATGTTTTACTAGACCTAATAACAGACAGGTCAGTTTGACACACAGTACGATTATGTCAACAACTGTGTAATCTCAGTTAAGCTTAGTCAGAACCAAAGTGGCAGTCAGGTGTACATATTTGCCTCAAATGCAGTTAAATAACTTGCTGGACTGTGCCTTCAAATAATCACTTTTTATTTATACTCCTACTGTAGTTTTATGTCAATCAATGCACAATTTGATTAGTTTCCTATTATTTTAAATCCAGTATTTCCACCCGAGGACACAATTTCACCAACTCACAGGGAATTATCACCATAAATTGGTTTTTTTTTCAGACTGGAGTGGAATTTTACAATTTGCATTCCTCTTGCCCAAAACTGTAAAGTATAAAATAAACAAATCCAGTGCATTTACTTGAGAGTACCATTGCCGATTAGGAGTTGGCAAGAAATGTTTATAAAAAAACTATCCAAGATCACTCATGCTGTAATAAAAAATTTTGATGAAGTTATTAATTGCATTTTCTTGTCACTACTAGGTGTACTGTGATGTGGACCCGAAGCGCCAGGCTCTAACCCAAGCAAATGCTGACTTAGCGACAGCTACTGAAAAGTTGGAAGCCATCAGGAAGAAACTTTCAGTGAGTACTTAAGAGCAACAAACTTAGTTTTTTCAGTAACAAGCAATATGCCAGGAACCCACTAAATCTTGAGGCAGCTGCTTCAGATGGGGGAAAGGTCCCCTGTCTAAAGCCCTTCAGCCATAGTGCACCCAGGGGTGCTGGAAACTGAAAATTCCCAAGGACATACATTTGGTAGTTAATGACAGTGGCAAATATTAATTGTAGTTGTAGTGAGTAACATACAATTGTGAAAGAAACTGAATTGGTTTGCACTTTACATGATCAAGGTGAAAGTACAAAATGCATGTCTGAACATATTAGTTTTAAAAAAGTATATTCTTGTGAAAAAAACAAAATTTGATCAATCAAACCCATTCCTTCCATAGACTATATCCAATTTACATTATTATATTCTGAAATTCATTCAGTTTCATGAGGCTTGAAAAAAGAACGTTTTTCCTTAACCCTAGACAATGAGGAGAATAGGAAAAGAAGGAATTGGGACTGAAAATAGGATCTAAGAGTAGAATAAGACTAATTTGAAAGTAACAGTAAAGGTAAAAGCCATATTAAAGGTACCGATAAACCATAAATATCACAGTAAATCTTTTAGTGAAAACCTTGACTGAGTTGAAGATTGTCAAAGCAGTACTGGAGTTAAAATTAGAGAAAGAAATGAAACCAACAAGTGAATTATTTTTGCCCAAGATTGGACCTTGCAATCTTTTTGCAACTAGAATATCTCCAGACCTCAGGATATCTGGCCATTGTTTTAAATAGATTGAAAATCATGTGTTTTATGCACACAGTTTCCCAAAAGGTATTTCGAGAAGGCAAGCATTCAACTGAAAAATATATTTCCATCTTGTTAGATGATAGCAATAGAAACAATTTTGAATGTTAGATAAAACTTCATTTGAATCTCTAAAGAGGTATAGTACTGTCTGGAAATCAAGACTTTTGATGACTTTTAAATATGAACAGATGTTGGCAAAAGAAAAGAGCGTGTGTATAATACTGATGGACAGTGATTCTGAATCTGCAGTTAGTAATACTGATGAAACAGTGAGCGTGTCTTTTGATTATCTAAGGAATGCATCTATAGGTATAATTATGATACATCTTCACAGTGTGTAGTCTCCACACATAATCACAGCTTTTCAGTTTTACCATTAAAGCCTTGGTGACTAAATTAGGTCAGGTACTGCTGAGTCATAGATGTTTTCCTCTTTATGTAACTAGAGTGTCTAATTAACAGAAAGTAATTTTGACTTTTGGTGTTGATTTTTCCTTTTCTGTAAGGGAGCAAGATCTGTACCCACTATTTGCATTTGCTTCTGGCTTCAGCTCCTGAGCTCAGGATTTTTGACATGGAGCATGAATATTGGAGTACCTTACAACAGCAGTGTCAGATGAAGGATGGGGGGCAATGATTAAAAAATGGTTCCAATGTTAATGAAACTCCTATTTCGATTAAGCCTTAAGATTAAGTTAAAACAAAACAGCACATAACTTTAAACCACTGCCCACATCAAACCCATTCCTGATGCACCACAGCCTATAGTACATTTTCTGAAGAAGGGTCAAGGCCCGCAACGTCAGCCCTCCTGCTCCTCTGATGCTGCTTGGCCTGCTGTGTTCATCCAGCTCTACACATTGTTATCTCAGATTCTCCAGCATCTGCAGTTCCTACTATCTCTGAAACAATTTTAACCCCACTGCGAAGCCTCTTCTAAGAATGCCTACCTTGAAGAAGTTACCCTCCTCCCTCCAGAAAAAGATTTTCTGAAGAAGGGTCTAGGCCCGAAATGTCAGCCTTCCTGCTCCTCTGGCGCTGCTTGGCCTGCTGTGTTCATCCAGCTCTACACCCTATAGTACAAGTTCTTCAGCTACCCTGGAAAGCTGAAATTGACTCTTGCCAGTAAGATAGATCTTGCCACTACACAAAAAAACTAATCATGTTGAAATTATAAAGAAGTAAATGTCAATAAATGATCTCATTTAAGACTACTTCCGGGCAGCAGAGTTTCTGATCATTGTATAACTAAATGAAAATCCCGCAACTCATCCCTCACACCCCGTCCCCGCAATATCAACCAAAAAAGAATCCCCCTCGTCCTCACCTACCACCCCACCAACCTCAGGATCCAATGCATCATCCTCTGACACTTCCGCCATCTGCAATCCGACCCCACCACCAAAGACACTTTTCCCTCCCCACCCTTGTCTGCTTTCCGGAGGGAACACTCTCTCCGTGACTCCCTTGTCCGCTCCACACTCCCCTCCAGCCTCACCACACCCGGCACTTTTCCCTGCAACCGCAGGAAGTGCTACACCTGCCCCCACACCTCCTCCCTCACCCCAGTCCCAGGCCCCAAGAAGACTTTCCACATCAAGCAGATGTTCACCTGCACATCTGCCAATGTGGTATACTGCATCCGCTGTACCCGTTGTGGCTTCCTCTACATAGGGGAAACCAAGCGGAGGCTTGGGGACCACTTTGCAGAACACCTGCGCTCAGTTCGCAACAAACAATTGCACCTCCCAGTCGTGAACCATTTCAACTCCCCCTCCCATTCCTCAGACGACATGTCCATCCTGGGCCTCCTGCAGTGCCACAATGATGCCACCCGAAGGCTGCAGGAACAGCAAGTCGTATTCAGCCTGAGAACCCTGCAGTCCAATGGTATCAATGTGGATTTCACAAGCTTCAAAATCTCCCCTCCCCCATCCGCATCCCAAAACCAGCCCAGCTCGTCCCCGCCTCCCTAACATGCCCTTCCTCCCACCTATCCCCTCCTCCCACCTCAAGCCCCAGCCCCTATGTACTCCTATGTACTAACCTCATCCCGCCCCCTTGACCTGTCCGTCCTCCCTGGACTGATCTATCTCCTCCCTACCTCACTACCGACGCTCACCTTTACTGGCTCCATCCCCGCCTCTTTGACTTGTCTGTCTCCTCTCCACCTATTCTCTCCTCTATCCATCTTCTATCTGCCTCCCCCTCTCTCCCTATTTATTTCAGAACCCTCTTCCCCTCCCCCATTTCTGATGAAGGGTCTAGGCCGAAACGTCAAGCTTTCCTGCTCCTATGATGCTGCTTGGCCTGTTCTGTTCATCCAGCTCCACACCTTGTTATCTCAGATTCTCGAGCATCTGCAGTACCTATTATCTCTCATAGCCAGTGTGTGCAGTTTTCCAAAGATACAAGTATGTGACTGTTATAAAGGTATGCAATTATATTGCGCACATTTCTGTAGTCAGTACTGAATTTATGGACAATCTTTTAGCAAGGATATTTGTGATTTAAGATATTCAGCATCTGCAATATTTTACATCCTGTTATTGTGATAGAAGGTGATCATTCAAGCCATTAGAATAACTAAATGCCTGGACGTCTTATTGTACTTTATAGCAGCACATACTTTGTTACTCCCACTGAACTCAGCCTATTTGGTCTCTGGTCAGAGAACTGATGGCTTTTTCTGAGAAAATTGCTTCTTATTACTTGGTTTTAACTCCTTGTATGATTTTTTTTTATTAATACAAAATGCAAGTTAAAAGTTTAGTACAGACAGAAAATATCTGATTTCAAGAAATTTGAATGTGAAGCTTTTCTTTGTTTCCTCAAGTTACTCTGCTTTTCTTTCAGTACGTCGTCTTTCTTTTCAAAAATTTTCTCCATATGGTTTTATCCCTGGTCTGTTTTCATAATCTTTTTACCTGTTCTCAATATTTGTGAAACACAGACCATATTGCTTCTTTGATTCGGTAATATCTGATCACTAACAAATTTGTTTTCAACTCGAGAAAGCCACTTATATCCATGTGTACAGTTTTGACTTCGCTAATTTTTCTCAACATTACCCAGCTAAGAAAGATTCTATTCGATGTTACTTGGTAAGTTGGAGCTATTCTTCAGCTGACTCCTCTCGAGGGGGAGACAACAATCTAGAGAGAGAGCAGGACGTTGGTACATTGGAGGCAGGGGATGTTGCCACTTACAGCCAGGATAGACAGTGGTGGTGATTGATATAGAAGGAATTGAAGGTTTCCAGGCTTTCTTGATTTGGGGGTGGGGTGGATAGGGAGTTTGCGGATGGTGCATGTGTGAAGGGAGACAATGAACTGGCAACTCCTGCTTCCCCTTTATTATCAGGTCTCCTGACCCTTCAGAACTCGACTACAGTTGTTAAATTTAAATCAAATTCCTAATTGCATCGTGGGGACCACTTAAATACGCTATTAAGCCTGCCTCCTGAGGGCAAGAAAAATCATGGCAGTTGCACAGATGGCATGTTGGAGCCACATTCTCTGTTTAAAATGTTTATGTTGTAGAGCCTCTATCCACTCCACCTTCTCTCACACATTCACTAGCTGAGGGTTAATATTAAAGCTAATATGTTTGGATTTTTTTTTGCTTAAATCTTAATCACAGTATTTTTTTCTTAGCACTTCCATAATGTAATGACTGAAGTAGACGATGATCATTTGAATGAACAAATGCACTCGCAGCTTTGTTACTTGTGTTACGTAACAATGTTGTTGTTTAGAACAGAACACTTGTCAGCAATCCTCAATCTCTTCGAGTTAAGAAAAGCCACTTAGCGCAATTTCTCCTGCTCTGTAAATTGTGAAAAATTGCAATTGTCTAATGAAGCACGAATAATTAGAATGACTGCTGTATTATGTGAGAGACAAAATACTGACTGCTTTTGGTTCTAATTTCTGTTTACTTTGGTTTTCTATTTGAACTTAAATTACTGTAATTCATGAGATTAGTGATATGATTTTCTCCATTCAATCAATCTTATTTTCCTTTGTTTAAATTCTCCTTTTTCATTCTCATAAAATAACAAAAAATAATTTTTAAATGTTGTCCTTAGACGTAAATGCAAGCTTGCAATTATTGTTTCAGCAATAAATTGAATACTGTTCTACAAGCAAACACTTGAAAATACTTCTTTCTTTGTACATAGGATCTAGATGCTAACCTATGCAAACTCACTGCCAGTTTTGAAAAAGCTACAGCAGAGAAGATACGATGTCAAGATGAAGTAAGTCGAACCAACAGGACAATTGAACTAGCAAACCGACTTGTCAAAGGACTTGAGGTAAGGCAGTACCTTTAAAATGCAAGAATAGGAAAATGGAACGTTATGAATAAAGATGAGGTCATTAATCCAAATAAGTCTTAGTTTCCGTCAAGTTTACTACTCTACATTTCGCTTGACCTCTTCTCTATTATAAAATATCTCGTTATCTCATTATTCTACATTTATTATCTACTTCAACAGCTTAATCTATTTATTCTTAGGTTGTGCACCACACTGACAAGACACTTCTTTACCATTTCTCTTTGTCCTAAGGGCATTTAGAGCCGTAAATGCCCCAATATTAACCAGGAACAGAAAATTGTTGGGCTTGATGCAAAGCAAACACTCGCCAAGCTCGGCAGTGTGAAACATGGATACTCTTAATTCCTTAGCCTCAGTAGCAGTGACACTGGCCAGTTTCCTGCTTGCAATGGTCAGGAAATAGCACCTAGCTACCAGACGGTGACACTCAGCTCTCAGAAAATTCCTATAAGGTCTAAACTTGCCTTGTGAGGCCAGAGGATTCCTATTCTTCATGGTCCCACAGAAAAGTCAAAAGGCTGACCTTTCTATTCCTGTTCTGGTAGTTGGCCCTTTTCCTGTTCTCTTCAGTTGGAAAATCCAAATTGGTCTCTTCGATCAGGATACAATGAGAATTGCACTTAGGGGTTTTGTGGCTGTATTGAATGCAATCAACATATTTAAAAGCCACAGTCGATCTGAGAAAGGTGACTTTGTCAACTCCTCATTAAAATTAGTATTGGTTTCTGCAAATTGGAGTAGGATAAATCATTCTAGTTGTAGGGCCAGGTATGAATTGCTGAGTGTTTCCCTGAAGGACATTAGTCCCAAGGGCATTTGAACCTTTAGAATAATCCAATTTCTTTGATAGTTATTTTCCTGGTGCAACTCATTATTGCATCAAATGAACTAAGTGTTGCAAGAAGACGCCAAGTAGATTTTTTTAATCAGTCTGTTCAGATATGTTTCGACAGGTCTCTGGAGCAGGTAGGACTTGAACCCAGGCCAACTGGCCCTGAGATAGAGACTCTGCCACTGCACTACCAATGCCCAAACAATGACCTGGAGTTCTGCTTACTAATCAGGTGACATTGCCACTATGTCCCTGCAGCTTCCCAATGCTAAGTAGGACACAGAGTATTTGACGAGGTGCCGCACAGGAGGTTGCTGAGTAAGATGAGGACCCATGGTGTGAGAGGCAAGGTACTAGCATGGATAGAAGATTGGCTGTCTGGCAGAAAGCAGAGAGTGGGGATAAAAGGGTCTTTCTCAGGATGGCAGCCGGTGACAAGTGATGTTCGACAAAGGTCAGTGTTCGAATCGCAACTTTTCACTTTATACATTAATGATCTAGATGAAGGAACTGAGGGCATTCTGGCTAAGTTTGCAGACGATACAAAGATAGGTGGAGGGACAGGTAGTATTGAGGAGCTGGGGAGGCTGCAGAAGGATTTGGACAGGTCAGGAGAGTGGGCAAAGAAGTGGCAGATGGAGTACAACGTGGGAAAGTGTGAGGTCATGCACTCTGGTAAGAAGAATAAAAGCATGGACTATTTTCTAAATGGGGAGAAAATTCAGAAGTCTGAAGTGCAAAGAGACTTGAGAGTTCTCGTCCAGGATTCTATCAAGATAAACTTGCAGGTTAAGTCAGTGGTTAGGAAGGCAGATGCAACTTTGGCATTTATTTTGAGAGGACTTGAATGTAAAGGTCCTTCTGAGGCTCCATAAGGCTCTGGTCAGGCCACATTTGGAGTATTATGTGCAGTTTTGGCCCCATATCTCAGGAAGGATGTACTGGCCCTGGAGCGGGTTCAGAGGAGGTTCACGAGAATGTTCCCAAGAATGAAAAGCTTAATGTATGAGGAACTTTTGAGAACTCTGGGTCTATACTCATTGGAGTTTAGAAGGATAAGGGGGGATCTAATTGAAACTTACAGAATACTGAATTGCCTGGACAGAGTGGATGTTGGGAAGACATTTTCATTTGTAGGTGAGACTGGGACCTGAGGGCATAACCTTAGAGTAAAGGGAAGATCTTTTAGAACAGAGATAAGGAGAAACATCTTCAGCCAGAGAGTGGTGAATCTATGGAATGTGCTGCCACAGAAGGCTGTGGAGACCAGGTCATTGGCAATATTTAAGACGGAGACAGACAGGTTCTTGATTGTCAAGGGGATCAAGGGTTACAGGGAGAAAGCAGGAAAATGGGGTTGAGAAACTTATCAGCCATCATTGAATGGCAGAGCAGACTCGATGGGCTGAATGGCCTAACTTCTTCTATGTCTTATGGTCTTATACATGTTGATCCCTTGAGCCTGCTCTTTTTTTTAATATAATCAGGGATTATTTTGGGATTAAACTCCACTTCCTCATCTGTTTCTCATATCCCCTTGAATGAGAAACAAGAGTGTTGTCTGTTGTAGCTTTAAATTAGTTCAACAAAATAATATCCACTGTCCACGAGTGTAGAAAATTCTATAAGATTGACATGTAATTTTTCGTCTTCTCAGTGAATGATCAGCCTCTTGGCCCAAAGACTATGCCCCATGTTTCAGATTCTCACAAATAGTGTTCTTCCTCAAATACACGGAGATCAAAACTGTATGTTGGTATTTCAGCTATAATCTCTTGTAGCCCTGTATAATTGTAGCAAGACATCTTTATTCCTGACTCCAGCTCCCTTGCAATGAAGGTCAACTTGCTATTTACCTTTCTAATTGCTTGCACATACAGATGCTAACTTTCTGCATTGCTTGTTTGAGTACATAATTTTCTCTGAGCATCAACATTGACCATTTTCAAACCTTTTTTAAAAGAAAGTCCTTTTTTTAATTCTTATGACCAAAGTGAAAAATCTCACATTTCACCACATTATGTTCCTTCCTGCCATCTTCTTGCCCACTAGTGTAATCTGTGTGATTTTACATTTCAATTTAGATTTGTATCATGAGAAGGCTTGGAAAACTTTACTCCATCACTTCATCTAATGTCTTAATACATATGGTAAATAGCTGAGGGGCCACCATTTGATCTTTGTTTTGACATTCCACCAGTCACAGCTTGCTAACTTAAAATTATCCCCTTTATGTGAAGTCTTTTCCTCCTATCTGTTAACTGATCGTCTATTCATGCTCATATGCTACATTAAACTCCAGGAGCCCTCATCCTCGTTGTTCATTGTTTGTGTTGTCCCTTGTCAAACGCATTTTACAAATCTGTTAAACTATATCTAGTGGTTACATCCACAGAAGAAAATCTACAAAATTTGTCCAAACTTGAGAAATACCTTTTTGTAAAACCATGTTGTCTTGTTGTAATCGTATAATGTATATGAGTAATGTTAAGACTTCCTCTACAACAACTTCTCTTTCAATTCCTCCCACTTCCTACAGACAAAGGGGGTGGCCATGGGTACCCGCATGGGCCCAAGCTATGCCTGCCTCTTTGTAGATTACGTGGAACAATCCCTCTTCCGTAGCTACCCTGGCCCTAAACCCCACCTCTTCCTCCGTTACATTGATGACTGTATCGGCACCGCCTCGTGCTCCCACGAGGAGCTCGAACAGTCCATCCACTTCACCAACACCTTCCACCCCAACCTGAAGTTCACCTGGACCATCTCTGATACCTCTCTCTCCTTCCTGGACATCTCTGTTTCCATCTCTGGCAACCACCTGGAAACCGATATCCATTTCAAGCCCACTGACTCCCACAGCTACCTGGAATACACCTCCTCCCACCCACCTTCCTGCAAAAATGCCTTCTCCTATTCCAAATTCCTTTGCCTCTGCTGCATCTGCTCCCAGGATGAGGCATTCCACTCCTGAACATCTCAGATGTCCTCGTTTTTCAAGAACCACAACTTCCCCCCCTCAGTGGTCGAGAACGCCCTCGACCGTGTCTCCCGCATTTCCCGCAACTCATCCCTCACACCCCCTCCCCGCAATAACAACCAAAACAGAATCCCCCTCGTCCTCACGCACCACCCCACCAACCTCCGGATCAATGCATCATCCTCCGACACTTCCGCCATCTGCAATCCAACTCCACCACCAAAGACATCTTTCCTCCCCCACCCTTATCTGCTTTCCGGAGGGACCACCCTCTCTGTGACTCCCTTGTCCGCTCCACACTCCCCTCCAACCCAACCACACCCAGCTCTTTTCCCTGATACCGCAGGAAATGCTACACCTGCCCCTACACCTCCCCCCTCACCCCCATCCCAGGCCCCAAGAAGACCTTCCACATCGAGCAGATGTTCACCTGCACATCTGCTAATGTGGTATACTGTATCCGCTGTTCCCGTTGTGGCCTCCTCCACATTGGGGAAACCAAGCGGAGGCTTGGGGACCACTTTGCGGAACACCTACGCTCGGTTCGCACTAAACAATTGCACCTCCCAGTGGCGAACCGTTTCAACTCCCCCTCCCATTCCTCAGATGACATGTCCATCCTGGGCCTCCTGCAGTGCCACAACGATACCACCCGAAGGTTGCAGGAACAGCACCTCATATTCCGCTTGGGAACCCTGCAGCCCAATGGTATCAATGTGGACTTCACGGGCTTCAAAATCTCCCCTCCCCCTACTGCATCCCAAAACCAGCCCAGCTTGTCCCTGTCCCTCCTCCTACCTATCCCCTCCTCCCACCTCAAGCCCCACCCCCATCTCCTACTTACTAACCTCATCCCACCCCCTTGACCTGTCCATCCTCCCTGGACTGACCTATCTCCTCCCTAACTCCCCACCTACACTCACCTTTATTGGCTTCACCCCCACCTCTTTGACCTGTCTGTATCTTCTCCTTTATCCATCTTCTATCTGCCTCCCTATTTATTTCAGAACCCCCTTCCCCTCCCCCATTTCTGATGAAGGTTCAAGACCCGAAATGTCAGCTTTCCTGCTCCTATGATGCTGCTTGGCCTGCTGTGTTCATTCAGCTCTACACCTTGTTATCTCTTAACTGGCCTGTAGTTCTTTCTTGTCTTTCCCCTTGATTTCTTAAAACATGGTGCTACATTTGACAAGTTTCAACGAGACAATTCTTGAATCTACCTTTGGAAAATCAAGATCGATGCATCCATTCTCTTGGCAGCTATATCTTTGAGTTCTAGGATGTAAATCACCAGGTCCCGTGATTTTGTTGAATTTTAGTTCCTTATAATACTCCATCTCTGCAGATGTTAGTTACCTTAACATCCTTAATCTTTTTAGCCTCTAGGTTATCCACTTCTGCTTCTATGCAATCTGTCTTCCACTAAGGAGGTGGATACAAAGGGCTGAATTTTCACCCTCGAGGCAGGCGCACAGAGTACTACCACATAACCACTGTTGCAGCACCCACCCCAGGGAGAGAAAAGTGGCCCAAATGATGGGATCGATATTTTGGGAAGGAGCAAATTTGGACCCATCACCCCAGATGTAGCTAGAAGGCAACTATTGAAGCTGCTGTATGCGGACAGCAGGCTGATTTTAAAAAGTCCATCTTGGTTCTTTGGGACTTGTTCTTAGTAGTTTCTTTGAATGATGCTTCCAGTAGACCTTACCCCGACATTCAGTTTGTTTGCACATACATATTTCAACAAAAATCTCTTGAAACAGATTATTTCAAACTTACAGACATAGCAAGCTGTTTTTTCAATGTTTAAAGGGCAGAACATTTAAATAACTCAACAGCTTGACAGTTCTACAAAATGTATCTGCTCTTTACAAGCATTTACATCTACTCTTTAAAAAAAATTAACAGCCACACTACAGGATAAGGCCCTTACTCAAGTGAAATTGGGGTCTGTTTGAACTTGGAACTGAGTTCAAATGGCCCTGTGAAGTTCAGGTTTCCCAATTTGTGTCATACACCACCCCTTTCCCCAGTCATTGAAAATAGGATCTGTTAGAAAAGAAAGTGGGTTGGAAGTGGATTTTTAGTGCCAGTTGGGTATTTCTTTTTCTACGAGACAGACATTTATTTTAACTGCTCTCATCTTTTCTTAAATAATTGCAAAAGCTCCTGCAGTCTAAAGATGTGCAGGCTAGGTGGATTAGCCAAGGGAAATGCATGGTTACAGGGATAGGGTTGGGGGTTAGGTCTGTGTGGAATGCTCTTCAGAGGGTTGGTGTTAATCTGATGGGCTGAATAGCCACTGTAGGGATTCTGTGATTGTTCTTACCTTCAATTCCATTTTATTCTCAGAATAATTTTGCCCCTTTTACCAACCACATATCCTGACACACTTCAAGACTTATTCACCTAGCACTGTTGAACTTGCTGACTTATATTGATTCCCAAGCCAGCTGAAATTCAAATGTAAAATTCTTATTCTCGTATTCACATCCCTGTATCATGTCACCTCTTCCTCTTTCTCTGATCTTCTCTAACCCTATAATCTCTGAGAACTCTAGATTTCTCCAATATGGTCATCATGCACATCCCTCACTTCCTTCACTCCACCATCGACTTTCAACATGCTTTCAACTCAGCCTACAATCTAGAATTCCCTCACTAAAGCTCTCTGCCTCTCAACCTGTCATCCTTAAGATGCTCCTCAAAATCTACATCCTTGACTTTGGTCATATGTCCTAAAAACTACTTCTTTAGCTTAGTGTCAGTTGTGCGACCTGTGAAGCACCTTGGGAAGTTTTATCATGTTAAAGGTGCCATATAACTGTCAGCCTTTTTTTGTCCATAACGTCAGATTTTGAAAGCTGGGAACTGAAATTAATAAACCTGATTTGTCTCATTAATTAGAGTAAACAAAATGTAATTTAACTCGATTACTGCTTACTTCACAATGTGTAAGTAGCCACCTTTGAACCGTTTGTACTCGTTTGAGGTTAGTGGCATTTGTTTGTGCCTTGAGCAAAATTTGCAATATGTTTGGTGATAAACTTTAAGTTAATTTCACAGCCCCTGTCTCCTTTACAACAGTAGATTTCAAATAAGTCAGGATTACTCTTTGCATGCTAAATATTACATATATGCCCATGAGGCATGGTGACAAAGATCCCAAGTTGAGTGTGCATACCCAATGGGGTTTATCTTTAGTAATAGCAATTATAAAAAGAATGAATTTCAATAAGTGTGATGAAGGTACAGTCAGCTTCTGTTGAGAGCACATTATTTACAGATATAAATTGAATAATACAGTTTGACCACTGGTAAATTTAATAATGTTTCTAATTTATTTAGATTAGTTAGCAGACTACTAATGACACAGAACATTAATTATGGAGCTAGTTTGAGAGACATTGCACATTTAAAAGCTTTCAGTGATTCCAAGACAGATGATTTTGTCTATATATCATAGGAAAGCATTTAGATGATAAATCATATTGAATAATCCTAGTATATATTTAATCATTAACTTACTCCTAGGCCGAACAGCTGCTGAAAATTAGAAAGGGTCACCTTAGACTAAATGACATTATGTGTAATCTATAACACATTAGAATGAAATTATAGTGATTTTTAACTGTCTGAAATTTTATTACAGTACATGATGTAGCTCCTAAACCTTTGTTGTTAAAATGTCATGAATGATAAATTATATAAAGATAACATGTTAAAAATTTTACAGCTCTAACTAGAGTCCAAATTGATGATTAGTTCACATTTTGACTAAGCTTTCGACACCACTTACAGGATCAACATATATAGCTTAGTGGTTATAGCCTACTATCCAGTGATGACAAAAGAATGGAATGATCAAAGTATGTCTTTTACAAATGAATTCCTTCACAGCAAGATTGCTTTTAATGATTTATTTAAATAGGCAAAATCGTACAGTTTAAAAAAAGAAAAGTATCAGAAAAAATATTATTGTTTTAATTTGCATTTTCCAAGAGAAATAAAATTTACAATTGCGCACTCTGTTCCCAAAGTTGGTTAGTTTGAACATTGCTATGGTTGCTTTCAGCTCTGAGAGTACATCTAGAATTTTGAATCATTAACTATGATATAATATTTCACAAACTAATTATCAATGAAACTTTGAAGGTTATATTTGCATATTGGGAGTCGTGAATTTGGTTGTTGTATTACTTTGGCAAGGATTTTGTGATCAATTAATGCATTTCTTCTAAGGATTGTTATTTCTGTCAACTCAATCTTACAATATTCACTGCAAATCTGAAATATATATTTTATGACAAAACATAAGGTAAATCAAGGAACTCGTTGTAGCTTTTAGCTTCCATGATGCAATTAATCATCTTGTGTGTGCGCATGTATATTATAATAAACACAAGAAAAACTAGGGTAATTTTTTGCAGAGTCAGGAAGATTCTCTTAAAAATATTAAGTGGGATGTGGATGCAGAAGTTCTATTCCCATTTTTGACATGCTGTATTTGCTAGCAGAGGGAAGACAACAGGATATGATTCACTCAGGCTGGAAACCAAACACAATAACCCAGTACTGACTTCACACGCATCCCATTTCGGCTGTCCAAAAGCATGAACTTGGTGTTTCTTTAAATTATTTAACCTATTTTTCTAATCAACCTGTTCAGACATGTTATTACACATCTCTTGAGCAGGTGGTATTTGAATGATGCCTTCCCAATGCAGAGGTAGGGGCACAACCACTGTGCCACAAGAGCACCTAATGAACTTCGTGTCGCTCACAAAATGATGAAGTAGATATAAACAGTCATGAAGAGCAGATAAAGCCTGGTTAAGTGTCTGAATTATGTTTAATTCCCTATTCTTTAAATATAAATGAAAGCTGTCTTATGCTGTCAGTGAGCGTGAAGACATTTTGCTGAATTGCTTTGATTGAAAGCCTTCTGTCGTAACCTAGGAAAATGATCTGTCATTCAGCTTCAATAAAAGTCTTCATTGACACTTATCACTTTATCATTTATATTGTTTAGAATGCTTGACCAAGTTTTGAGAGCTGTCATTATGTCAGGGTTTGTGAGCTCACAGTTTGATCATTTAAAGAGGCTATTAAAGGATTTGCTGCCTTTTGATGTGGGGTTTGAATGGACTTTTGTATGAGATTAACCATTTGACATTTTAAATTTGACTTTAAAAGTTTCAAGTGGATGTCAACAGTGAGAGTTTTTTTTTCATTTTTCAAGTGTGCCAGAGTGAGACAAGTATCAGATTGTTGGAAGTGTATTTCTTTCATCTCCATGTGGCTCTTGAAGTGTACCTATGGTGGAAACTGATTAAGTGGCCATGACAGGCTTATGACATGTAGGTGGGAATACGCATTGTTTCGGGACAGAGTGCATGTTTAGGGACAGAGTGCAGGTGTGGGATGTGTATGGGGAGGGCTGGAGGCTCTCACAGCTCCTAAAACAATGGGGAAAAAGTCACAGAGAACTCAGGTGCAACTTCTAACGAGCCTGCCTCAGTATACGCATGGCTACAATCTCAGGAGTTCATTTATAGGGATTCACAATTAAAGTTAGAGTCATTGCAATATATTCTGGCTGACTCCCATTCTCTGAACAGGCGTATATGTGCCTGTTAAATCCCACTAGTTTTGCTGTAGTTTCTAGCAGTTGGCCGAGACATACCCTGCCTATCAGCAGTTAAAACACAGGGTCCTTGGTCTCATCTTTCAACTCAACACAACCCTTTCTGTCCTGAGGAGGGCTCCCAGTATTTCCTTCTGTCCCATAGGTGCTCGGTTTCCTATCACTTTCCCCTATAATCTGTAGTTTCCAGTCACAGCTGACCAACGAGAGGGTTTCTTCTGGAACAGGGGTTTGTAGCTCAGCTCATAATCCTCAGTCAGTGTGGCTTCCTGCTTCGACTTTCCTTTCAGTTTATTCTTATCGGGAGGGATAGGAAGGTTTTTAAACTCCTCAAGGAAAATTTTTAGAGTTTTTTCGTAAGTGGCTTCAATTTTGAGTGCCCATACCCACGCTTTAAAGGCAAGCAGCTTAAGCCTTTGAAATCCCAGGTATCGCTGGCCATTTCCAGAAAATGCAGAACTTCTGACAGTACACCTCCGGCACTAACTTCAGATAGCTTTTTTAACTACTTTATAATCAGTGTCATTTACGTCAGGCAAGAAGGAATAAATCTCGTGCACTTTCCATAAAAGCTTACTCTGTAACAATAAGGACCAGTGTTAGACTAACCATTTTAACCATTGTGCCATCCGCTCCAAAGAGATAACAAAACCTTCTCCCTGTGCCTCCTCAAACATAGGAATTAAATGACCAAACCAATTTACCTCTGTCCCCAACTCTGAGCCAATGGTGTCTTCATGAGACAGAGTAGGATTCCTACTCCTCAAACTGTCTTAGTTCAAACTTCTTTTCTAGTAGTCTTGCTTCAGCTCCCTGTCTTCTCTCCTTCATCTTTTCTCTTCACCATATCTCCGTCTGTCATTTGTCCTCTCTTCTATGAAATTTTAATTTCTGTTTCTCCAACTTTAATCACTCTGTGTTGCTATTCTATCCATTTCATCATCCTCAGTTTCTAACTGTAAACCATTGGCCAGCTTTTTAAATTTTTGGATTTTCTGGCTATAGCGTGGGATTCTAAGTGCCTCACCAAATCTTTTAACTGTTTCAGGGACAGAACATTTAAATCCTCGTAAGTAGCTTCTCCTGATTCTGCTAAGAACATACTGGCATTGAATGCAGACATTTCTACACTGTAGTAATGCAAACTGAATAAAGCCTTTTGCACTTTTTTTTTTCTCAGTAAAATTGGTTTCAGTCACAATTTACCCACTCTGATTCTTGTGTTCTGTCTCTGGGTCCAAACTGCAGGGGAAGCCTCCACTTTCTTATAACAGACCCCCAGGTGAGATTCCCCAATTTGTTACAGACATCTTCAACTTTTAAAGTTTAGGTGAAGAGGGATGAACTGGCTACCCTTCTTTATACATCTACCCCAACTACTGGTTTCAACGAGGTTAATTTTTAAAGGAATCTCTCCCTTCGTGGATATTTTTCTCCCAGACCCAAATAAACTTATCTTTTAAAAGAAGTCAATTGAGCCTGGTTTTCTTGAACTAACAAAGAGTAATTTTGCTAATTACTAGACGTGAGAAGAATTAGTAATGCAATACATGTACACACACATTCAAAATCAGTGGTGAGTGCAGAAAATAAAACTGAACAGATATATACACGTCCACCTCGGAATTTTTCACAAAGAACAGTTAATTGAATGGTTGCTGCAAGGTGAACTGTTTGACCAACATGCTCGCTAGCTGCTCTTGTACGTTCTATAGTGCAGGATTATGGAGGACAAATGGGCACTTAAGCAAAGATTGGTCTGGAGTTATTTATCTGTATTTAGAAAAATAATATAATGAATAGCAATGAAGCTTTGATTAGGTTTCACCACTTTATTTCCCTCTTGCTAAAGCTGTATGTCAGAATCACTAACATAAAAATCCTCCACTTTTCTGTCTCACTGGAAAACAAAACTCATTCAATAAGAATTTTTATTTTCAAATTCTTTTAAATTGGATGCATAAAGTTTGGTGATTAAGTGAAAGTAAATATAAAGTTGAGCTTGCTTTGCTACCTTTTTTCATTTTTTAAAAAGAGTTCATTATTTTAATGAGTAATACTGAAGTGAAAGATAATAGAAATTGTGGATCATGCAGCTTTAATAGTACTTAATGACAGTACTTAATTCTGTAAGACTGTCATCTACAGCTGTTTATAGTATTGTGAGAAACTGGGTTGTAACAAGTATAAGACTATCTCCATTACCCTAGCAACATAGATAAAGACAAAACAATCAAAATATCTTGCAATTCTGGCATAGTGTGTGGGGCAAATTATGGGTTTAGTTTATGGACGAAGCTTTAATATTAAATTGCTCTGCTATATAAAATTTTCTGAAGTGTCGGTGAATCTTACAAGGATGAATTTTATTCTGTTAAACTTAAACGGAGGGCTGAGTTTTAAAATGATAGTAACTACATCATTTTTGGCATCTATATAATACAATGCCAGGGTCTTATTCTGTTGCTAAGGTGAAACTGTGTCTCTTTAAGACCCCACAAAATCTAACTGTTGCTCAGATAACTCCCGAATTTAATGAAGCAGAAGCCTACACTGAACCCCTGTTACATTTGAATGCATCCTACGATCACATTATTTCTCTTAAATTCCTGTATATATACACAAAATAATATAATCAGAATATTTTAGATTTGGATTGTTGTGAGTTCAAACCCACTCAATCTGAGAAGCTTTGATAATTCCAAAGAAAATTAGGCCCTGATTTGTTTGAGAGATCTAGAGCTGGTGATTTATACCAATATTTAATAATATTTATTTATAAAAAAAAAGCAGATTATGCAAAACATGTTACCCTTTGCACATCTTTAATTTGCTTCATAAGGGAATAAATATTGTTCTAAATACCGCATCATTGCTGTATTAAGCAGAAATATTTTACAGTTGATGAGGGTCAAGAAGCTTATGCAATATCCGATTGTCCTATTTCACATCCATCATTAGGTGTTGAAGAGGTTTAATGCTCTTAAACTACCCACAATTTGTTTTTACAATCAACTGTTTGATGAATTAGTCTTTAGAGGCCAAAACAGTAAGGTCCAGAAGCGTTGGACTGGAAGGGCTATGCAAGTGAAAACTAAATTATTGAAGTACCTGCTCCGAATGGCTGCCTGATGTCCAAAATGGAACCCAATGCCCCAGCCGTATTGTGAAAATCATTCTTAATTTTGATGAAAACTAAGACCATGAGGAGCCCAGCCATAAGCAAGGACCATAGGGAGCATTATAGACAATAGGTGAATAGAATGCAGAGAAGAGCACATTGAAAAGGTTCCTGATGTCAATAATATGGTCAGTACTATGTTAATGAAGCATCGCACTGTCAACACTTAAGCACTCACTCCGTTAGTACGGGATCAGTCAACAGCTCAACAATGGACATTCAAGAGCTCAGTTGTATCTATCCACCACAGCCCTTTCTCATTCTCTGCTCACGGATGTGTGGATGTTTTATTGGAAAGGACTTTTCATTGCCTTATCAGAAAGAAGCGAGGTAGAATTACACTACAAGATTGGAATCCCTGTCACAACTTATATATTTATCCAAAAAGGAAAACAAAAACTCAAAAATATAGTGAAATTTTGCCATTGAGTGAATTCAACTTGTTACCCAAAGTTGTCAAATTTTATTTCGAACTTATTTTTGTTAAAACAGTCAATATTCTTTTAACATACTCCTTTATTAAACTGGCTTGCAGATTTCAGAATTGATAGTTGTCTTCAACAATGAAAACATTGTTGAGTAATTTTGTAGCATGTTATAACTGAGGCTTTCATGTGGAAAAGTACTGGTTTATCATAAAGGAACATCATACTCTCCTGTTTTATATCACCTCAGATTGTCAGTGAAACATTCATGGTTAGCTATAGAGAAATGCATGGAAAAGCAGCATTGTCTCCAAAAGATTCCTAATTTGGCTACCTAGTTGAGTTGAAAGAATTATGTCATTGTTAAGTAATCCACCGAATATGATTTGAAGATGAGTGGAAAAGGAGTTCTGTTTTCCATCTTTTTTGTAACTGATACTAAAATTGGTTTCAGCTGTGTATTCTGTAGTTGGGTAATTTTTGTCATCATGTTAATAATAGCAGTATATTACATCAATAACAACATTTTATGTTAATGTTCAAAAGATCTCCAGTAATAAGAAAAGATAAATTTGGAATTTTCTAATAAAATTGCAATAGCTAATTCTCCTTGATATCTCTGCCTGAATGCAGTTCTTGGCAATTATTTACTGAACTTCTGTAAAGTGCTGTGATTTACCAGTGTGGGAATAGAGATCAAACCCCATAATTTAAAAGTTAATCTGAACCACATGCTAGCTATCCAACTGACTGAGCTAACTGAGCACCCAGTAGCCCATTCTTCAGTGGTAATAGAGAAATAATGTAAGAAATAAAATAATTCACTTTTCCAAACTCATCTATCTGGTACATATCGCGGTACATATTTGTACTAACGACATAGGTAGGATGAGTGACAAGGTCCTGCAGCAGCAGTTCAGGGAGTTAGGTAGAAAGTTAAGGAGTGGGGCCTCCAAGGTTGTAATCTCCGGATTACTCCCTGTGCCATGTGCCAGTGAGGCTAGAAATAGGAAGATAATTGAGCTCAACACGTGGCTAAACAGATGGTGTAGGAGGGAGGGTTTCAGATATCTGGATCATTGGGATCTCTTCTGGGGCGGGTGGGACCTGTACAAGAAGAACGGGTTGCATCTAAACTGGAAGAGCACAAATATCCTGGCTGGGTGGTTTGTTGGTGTCACTTGAGAGGATTTAAACTAGCCTGGCAGGGGTTTGGGAACCAAAGCAAAGGTGAATTGACTGAAAGGGAACTAGAGAATAGGGCCAGTAAGACTCAGAGGAAGGGCAGGCAGAGGAAGGTTGCTGTTCAGAGCAGGTCTGGTGACCTGAAGTGCATCTGTTTTAATGCAAGAAGTGTAACAGATTAGGCAGATGAACTTAGAGCTTGGATTAGTACTTGGAACTATGATGTTGTTGCTATTACAGGGACTTGGTTAAAGGAGAGACAAGATTGGCAGCTTAACATTCCAGGATACAGATGTTTTGGACAGGATAGAGAGGGATGTAAAAGGGGTGGGGGGGTTTCACGACTTGTTAAGGAGGATAGCACAGCTGTACTGCGGGAGGACACCTTGGATGGCTCATGCAGCGAGGTAATATGGGTAGAGCTCAGGAAGAGGAAGGGTGCAATCTCAATGTTTGGGGTTTGCTATAGGCCTCCCAACAGCCAGCGGGAGATAGAAGAACAGATATGTGGGCAGATTTTGGCAAGATGTAAAAGTAACAGGATTGTTGTCATGGGTGATTTTAACTTCCCATATATTGACTGGGACTCACTTAGTGCTTCGAGTGCAGATGGGGCAAATCTTGTAAGGAGCATCCATGAGGGCTTCTTGAAACAGTATGTAGGTAGTCCAACTAGGAAAGGAGCTATACTGGACCTAGTATTGGGGAATGAGCCAGGCCAGGTGGTCGATGTCACAGTAGGGGAGCAGCTCGGCAATAGTGATCACAATTCAGTAATCTCTAAGGTACTGATGGATAAAGATAAATGTAGTTGTCAGGTGAAGGTGCTAAATTGGGAGAAGGCTAATTACAACAATGTTAGGCAGGAACTGAAGAATGTAGATTGGAGGCAGATGTTTGAGGGCAAATCAACATCTGGTATGTGGGAGGCTTTCAAGTAAACATTGCTGGGAACCCAGGATCCGCACATTCCTGGTAAGGATGAAGGATGAGCGTGGCAAGTTTAGGGAACCTTGGATAACAAGAGGTGTCGTGAGCCTAATCAAAAAGGAAAAGGAAGCATTTATCACGTCTAGGAGGCCGGGAACATACGAAGCAAGAGTGGAATACAAAGATGGTTGAAAGAAATTTAAGCAAGGAGTCAGGAGGACTAAAAGGAGTCAAGAAAAGTCATTGGCCAACAGGATTAAGGAAACTCCCAAGGCTTTTTATACATATGTAAAGAGAAAGAGGGTAGCCGGGGAGAAGGTTGGCCCACTTAAGGACACGGAAGGGAATTTATGTGTGGAGCCAAAGGAAATGGGCGAGGTATTAAATGAGTACTTTGTGTCAGTATTCACCATAGAGAAGGACTTAGTGGATGATGAGTCTGGGGGAGGGTGTGTAGATAGTTTGGATCATGTTGAGATCAAAAGGGAAGAGGTACTGGGGGTCTTGAAAAACATTAAGGTAGACAAGTCCCCAGGGCCTGGTGGGATATACCCGAGAATACTGAGAGAGGCAAGGGAGGAAATTGCTGGGGCCTTGAGGGAAATCTTTGTATCCTCACTGGCTACAGGGGAGGTCCCAGAGGATTGGAGAATAGCCAGTGTTGTTCCTCTGTTTAAGAAGGTTGGCAAGGATAATCCAGCTAATTACAGGCCGGTGAGCCTTACGTCAGTGGTAGGGAAATTATTGGAGAGGATTCTTCGAGACAGGATTTACTCCCACGTGGAAATCAATGGGCGTATTAGCGAGAGGTAGCATGGTTTTGTGAAGAGGAGGTTGTGTCTCACTAACTTGGTTGAGTTTTTGAGGAAGTGACGAAGATGATGGATGAGGCTAGGGCAGTGGATGTTGTCTACATGGACTTCAGTAAGGCCTTTGACAAGGTCCCTCATGGCAGGCTGATACAGAAGGTAAAGTAACACAGGGTCAGAGGTGAGCTTACAAGATGGATTTAAAAACTGGCTCGGTCATAGAAAACAGAGGGTAGCAGTGGAAGGGTGCGTTTCTGAATGGAGGGCAGTGACTAGTGGCGTTCCTCAGGGATCAGTATTGGGATCTTTGCTATTTGTAATACATATGAATGATTTAGAAGAAAATGTAACTGGTCTGATTAGTAAGTTTGCAGATGACACAAAGATTGATGAAATTATGATGAGGACCATGTAAAGATACAGCAGGAGGTAGATTGGTTGGTGAGTTGGCCAGAGAGATGGCAGACGGAGCTTAATCCAGAAAAATATGAGGTAATGCATTTTGGAAGGTCTAATCCAGATGGAAAATTTCCAGTAAATGACGGAACCTTTAAGAATACTGATAGGCAGAGGGATCTGGGTGTACAGGTACACAGATCACTGAAAGTGGCAACAGGTGGAGAAGGTAGTCAACAGGCATATGGCATGCTTGCCTTCATCGGCCGGGGCATTGAGTTTAAAAATTGGCAGGTAATGTTGCAGCTTTATAGAACTTTAGTTAGGCTGCATTTGGAATATTGTGTTCAATTCTGGTCGCCACACCAGCAGAAGGATGTGGCAGCTTTGGAGAGGGTACAGAAAAGATTTACCAGGATGTTGCCTGGTGTGGAGGGCATTAGCTAGGAGGAGAGGATGGAGAAACTTGCGTTGTTCTTTCTGGAACGATGGTGATTGAGGGGGGGACCTGATAAAGGTCTGCAAGATTATGAAGGGCATGGATAGAATGGACAGTCAGGAGCTTTTTCCCAGGGTGGAAGAGTCGATCACTAGGGGACATGGGTCTAATGTACGAGGGGCAAGGTTTAAAAGTGATGTACAAGGCAAGTTTTTTTACACAGAGGGTAGTGGGTGCCTGGAACTCGCTGCCGGGGGAGGTAGTGGAAGCAGATATGATAGTGACTTTTAAAGGGCATCTTGACAAATGCGTGAATAGGATGGGAATAGAGGGATACGGTCCCCGGAAGGGTACGGGTTTAGTCGTGACAGCCAGCATGTCGGTGCAGGGTTGGAGGGCCGAAGGGCCTGTTCCTGTGCTGTAATTTTCTTTGTTCTTTGTTTGATGAAAAGAGAATCAAATCAGTTTGTTAATAATTAACAATAATAGTTCAAGTAATTAATTAATAGTTAATAATTCCAAGATTTAAAAATTTTTTTCAGTCTGAAAATGTACGCTGGGCCCAGTCTGTCCATCACTTTGAAGCTCAGGAGAAGACCCTTTGTGGAGATGTGTTGTTGACTGCTGCCTTTGTGTCATATGTTGGATCCTTTACTAGAGGATACCGTCAAGAATTGGTCGAAGGCATGTGGCTTCCTTTCTTGAAATCATTGAAGGTATGTTTTCTTTTCTCGCCCTTTGTGTCAGTTGTTAACTGTATATCCTGTAATGTTTTTATACAGTCATGGGAAATGTGCTCAGACGGCATTGTTATCACTGATACTGTTATTTATCATGGCAAAAATTGTATATTTCAGTTACGAAATGCAATAATAAGTGGCAATTGTGCCACATGGACCATTACTTCAGAGTGAAATCAATGGCTCAAGTTAACAATTTGCTTCTTAGCATATTTTGCATTAGAAATCTAACATTTACTTGTAATTCTGTGTATCATAATGAGGTGCTGTAGGATGCTTATGTTTTTGCTATAACTTGCAGCAGGGTTCATCATGAATGAGAAAGAATTACACTCTGTAATTCTCAATATATTCTCAGTATTATGATAAATGTGAAGTGCTGCATTTTGGAAAGGCACGTCAGGTCATGACTTGCACACTTAATGGTAAGATCCTGGGGAGTATTGTTGAACAAAGGGACCTTGGAGTGCAGGTTCATAGTTCCTTGAAAGTGGAGTCTTGGTTAGATAGGATAGTGAAGAAGGCATTTTGTATACTTGCCTCTATTGGTCAGTGCATTGAGTATAGGAGTTGGGAGGTCATGCTGCGGCTGTAGAGGACATTGATTAGGCCACTTTTGGAGTACTGTATGCAATTCTGGTCTCCCTGCAATAGGAGGGAAATTGTGAAACTTGAAAGGACTCAGAAATGATTTGCAAGGATGTTGCCACTGTTGGAGGGTTTGAGTTGTAGGGAGAGACTAAATAGGCTGGGGCTATTTTCCCTGGAGCATCGGAGACTGAAGGGTGACCTTATAGAGGTTTATAAAATTATGAGGGCCATGGATAGGTTAAATAGACAAGGTCTTTTCCCCGGGGTCTGGGAGTCCAAAACTGGAGGGCAAAGGTTTATGGTGAGAGGGAAAAGATTTAAAAGGGACCTAAGGGGCAGCTTTTTCACGCAGAAGGTGGTGTGTAGATGGAATGACTGTCAGAGAAAATGGTGGAGGCTGGTAAGATCTCTGGATGGGTATATGAATAGGAAGGGTTTAGAGCGATATGATCGAAATGCTGGCAAATGGGACTAGATTTATTTAGGGTATCTGGTCGGCATGGATGAGTTGGACTGAAGGATCTGTTTCTGTGCTGTATATCTGTATGACTCTATGACTGTATTTGCAGAAAATATGCAACACTTTATCATCTATCGATCATACATGAAGATGAAAAGCAATAGATTGTTGGTCGAAGTCCCATTTAAACTGATCATCAAAGGATATGTTTTTTGAGAAATTAGCTTTAAGTGGCACAGATCTTTTCTTTCTTTCTGTTTGTTTTGCTGATACCTGTATTTCTCTTCTTTTTTCTGTTGATCCAGACATGCACATTTAATTTGTCATTACAAAGGCAATCAAAATCTAAATTGGTCACAGAATAGCTGAAAAGCGTTTCATAAATAAACACAGTAAGTTCTCACCCATTTAAAGTTGTGTGAGCCCTGACAATCTCAGTTTTAAGTGAAATGACTTTGAATGATTTGGGGTTCACATAGAAATCAATGTTAAAGCCAGATTTAAGTTCCTTCAGACATGATGCTGATCAAAGCAATGTACAAGTTGCAGTACTGTAGCATATACATACAGCACTGTTTGTTCCTCACTGAAGTAACTTGCAAAATAAATTAAATTACTGAATATAACAGAAATACCACATAAATTCAATCTATGTATGGCTGTGTCTCAACAGCACTTCTGAAACTCAGCTGTTCCTTACTCTCTGCTTCTCTCACTGTATGTCTAGTTCATGTCTCACGTGATTGAAAGCCTTGAGAAATAAACTTATTCACTCCATCTGCCTGTCTCTAGCTCTCTCTTTCTCTTTTTCCATTCTGTCTTTCATTTCCTAATCTCTTCCTCTTCCTCCACAACATGACACAGATCAAGTCCTGAAGTCAGTCAACTCTGAAGTGTGATACGGTGATGCGCAAAGGACACATAATGCATACAAAACCTAACCCAGTACTGAAGATTAATGCAAAGAAATAAGCCCTTAAGATAAAATTATGTTCAAATAAAATGACTTCAAACGGCGTGTCACAAAAAGAGGTTGACTGGCAAAACAAGAATATTCCTGGAGAGGGAAGGATCTGCCAGGTAGTTTCTCATATTCACTCCTGTTCAAGGAGCAACTGAGTATCATCTAACAGGTTGTCACAGAATTTCAATCTGCTTGACAAACCAGTGTTGAGTTAATGATGGGATTTTCCTTTTATGTCTAAAAATCATGATATTAGAGTTGAAAACAGTGAAGATAAAAGAACGCACACCAGCAATATCAGCCTGCACTGGCATTAAACTGCTCACTTCCATTTTGCGACAAATCCATATTTTAAGGCTGTGGGAATACCTATCTGGCAGTGATTGAGGATAACAGCATGAAAATAGTTGCAGAGCTGTGCCATCTCCTGTAAGGAGACTTTCAGTCAATTTTCACCATAGGGAAGGTACTGCCACTGACAGCCAAAGTCACTTACCAGAGTTAGTTTTTTTGTGTCCAATTCTGTTCAAGAGGGCACTATTTACATAGTTCAAATCAGGTGTATTAAATCTCACTGTTGGGTTATGACTTGCTGTTCATTGGGAGCAAAATGTATTCGGAGCCCCATATGGTTGTGAAATTCATATATGCAAAGTACAGAGTGGTTAATGTCAATGATGTCTCGTTCCTCTCAAGTAGCACTTGCTCCTTTAAGTCCATCTTAGCAAATGTGTATAGCTACAATAAACCTAATATTGTAACAATAGAGGCAAGCTGGATGTAGAAGATGATCAAATATTTTTACAATCAATTTATTTACAGTGCAGGCATTAATCTACTTTGGAAAAGAAGCATTTGAAGGGAAATCCAGCATAATCATTTGATCATTTTGACAAAAGACTATGGATTAATAATTGGACAATCTTTTTGTTGTCTTTTTGCCATAGAGGCCATGAATTATCACCTGCCGACACCTGTTCAAATGAATGTAAGCAGCTCCTCCGTTTGGTGCTGCCACCTCATTTACCTAATTGTAATGTCAAACCAAACATTGCCTGTGCTCCTGGCTGCCTCAGTGCTTAGCAGGGTGCCAAGCAGCATTTGCTAATAACATATTGTGTAGACAGCCTTCTGTTCTCAAAGAGAATTACAGGAGGCTACTGCCAAATACTATTTCTGAAATTGTAAACAAGGAAAATCATTCACCAGGGCAGAAGGAGGGCTTCAGTGTCAATGCTGTGATACCGGTAGATTCATGGTAGACGGGAGAAGAGGTGGCCTGGTTCCATGGGAAGTCAAGAGACTCTCAGGAACACCCCTCAGAAAGGATTCATTGTATTTAGACTGAATAACCTCACAAAGATCCCGCCACACCTCTAACTCTCAAACATCAATGATCCTTGATGCTACAGGTTTGTACCTAACATCCAGACCTTCTACTTAGCCCTCATACGCATTCAGTAGTCCCAGGCTCAAAACCAGCTCTTACTGCTTCCATCGAGTTCCAGCTGATCAGCTTTGTCAGTTACATCAGCCGAGCTCAGTGCGTCAGAATTACTGATATCCGGCCCTCTCCTTTGCAGTACAAGGCAGCAGAAAGAAGCAGAGCAAGGAACAAGTCTGATTTAATTTCTTGAACTCAACTAAAGAATTGTTTCATGACATTGAGTCTAGCTGCAGTTGAGCCTGTGGCATCAGGCACAACTGAAAACATTGAGTATGACTGAATGTTCCCAACTCCCACCTCACTCTCAACCAGCTATCACCCATCTGCCCCATTCATTCATCCCAGCCTTCCTTTTCTGATGCCCTGCATCCTGATACCTAAGGACTACCACAGCACACTCAAGAGAAGGAGACAGGGCAACTTCACACCACCGTCACTTAATCTGATACTCAGCGCTAGCAACTCCAGAATAAATTGGCACAGTCTCCATCTTAAAGGCTGGTATAAAGATTGAGTCTTCATGAACAGTGCTGGAAAGATAGTTATCACTCAACTTTATCCTTTTCCCTTCAGTTGTCGGGTTTCTCAAGTCCTGCAATGCCCATCCTGCAGCTGTTATATTAACAAATTTGTCAAATAGTAAACATGCAGTCTCATTAGCATATATAAAAACAAAAAACTTGGGTTTAGTCCAGACAGGTTATGTTCAAGTTTCAGGTTTTTAATATTTTAACCTACCCGACCTTGCCCTCCTAATTGTGGAATAAAGGTATCCCAGAGCAACAAGTAGCTAAATAGAAAGATTCATGTCTGTCTTCATGCATACAACCTCAAGATCTACTTTTGATGTATGATACTCTGATTAACACACTGCTATCCAATTAAAACCAAACTAATAAACAGCAGAAATAAAGCTTGTAGAAAAGCTGCCTGATAAATGTATTGAAATATGCAAATTTACTGCAAAGGCTAGTAGCCTGGTAAAACATTAGAGAAAATCTTAGGAACTGTACATTTGTTTTGCTGATTTCTCAGGTTTCTATACCAGTAACAGAGGGCCTAGATCCTATAGCAATGCTAACTGACGATGCTACAATTGCAACCTGGAATAATGAAGGATTGCCCAGTGACAGGATGTCAACAGAAAATGCCACTATTTTGACCAACTGTGAACGCTGGCCACTCATGATTGATCCACAGCAACAAGGGATCAAGTGGATTAAGAACAAATATGGAAGTGAGCTGAAAGTTGTGCACATAGGACAGAAAAGGTAAATGGTTTGTAGATAACTTCAATGGCTGACTTTTGTAAAAAAGAAAATAACATTGTGAATGGAAAATATGTTCATTCTATTCCTACAAATTCAATTGTGCTTTCTGAATCTTGTTTTTAAAGCTATTTAGACATCATTGAGCATGCAGTACGTTGTGGTGATACCATACTGGTTGAAAACCTTGAAGAAACAGTTGATCCAGTTCTCGATCCAGTACTAGGCCGAAATACAATTAAAAAAGGAAGGTGAGTGTTCTATTTGACTAAATTATCAATTAACTTACTTATTGGGCAACAACTCTAATTACAAAATGTCATGATAACTGCTGTTAGTCAGTTGCTGTTTTACAACTGTGACTTGATGGCACCTTTTCTCTCTGCTTTCTTTATCCAAGCTTTAATTATTTATTTTGTGTAAAAGAAGATAAAAAGTCCCATTACAGCAAGTTCTTGCTCTCTTGCATTTTACATGCAATTTCAGGGAATTGTTAAGGAGACGGAAAGGGCAGCAGAATTCTGCCTGAAATAGATTGAAAAAAACACTCTGAAGCCACATTATCACGATGGCAATATTGGCCTACTGGACAGAATAGCCATACTGATTTTCTCAGGATAAACATAAAACATACGTGCTGCCTGTGCCAGCCATGTTCAATTAGTAGCACTCTCATCTCTGATCCAAATGGTTATGGATTCAGTTGGCTCAAGTCCCACTCTAGGACTCTAGCGCAAAAATCAAAACTAACAATCTGGTGCAGTACTGAAGGAATGCACTGTTGGAGATATAGTCTTTCAGATGAGACATTAAGTTGAAGCCTCATTTGCTTTTTCAGTGGATGTGTAAGATCCCATGACATATTTATAAGAAGAGTACGGGAATTACCCCAGAGTCATGGCCAGTCCAATATTTATGACTCAAACACCACAAAACAGATTATTTGGTCATTATCACACTACTATTTGTTGGAGCTTGCCTTATAGAAGTTGACTGCTGCCAACACGCTTCTGAGGAAGGGTCACCAGACCGGAAACGTTAACTCTGACTTTTCTTCACAGATGCTGCCAGACCTGCTGACCATATAAAATCAAGCCTTTCTGTACTTTCTTGCATATATTCCACATCAGTTGTTAAAAAAAAAAAGTTAGGCCTGGATTGTGGATATAATAATCTATTTACCATCCATAAGAAGAGATAAAAACTAAAATAGGTTATGATACGTTGGACAATAAGAAACTAACCTAGTATGAATAGGCTTGCGTTATGGCTGTACTGGGCAAGATGACAGTTTGAAGGCTACAGAGAATGATTGAGTACCTGGGTCTTTTAAAATACATCCTCATAAGGATGGAGAAGATACATGACAAAATCATGGAATTGTTCCAGCACAGAAGAAACTCATGTAGCCCATTGTGACAATAGTCTTTCTCTTGGAAAAAAAAGCCCATCTAGTCCCAACCTCTGCATTTTCCTCATATTGCTATTATCCCAGTTGATGGTAATAATAGACATCAGATCCAAAAGTGAAACCTGACTTGGTAGATGATGAGTTTTATTTTTGCAATTTGGTTCCTGTGGTGGTCAATCATGAACCTATTCACATGATGCTGCCAATGTACTTGTGTTAAAAGCACATAGGTTGATAGAAAAGTCCAGAAGTGGAATGGTACTTTTTTGTTTCCTCGCTCTGACCAAGTAGAACTGTCTTTGACCCTTCGAGGACATACTTTCATTCCAGCACTGTATTGTTTTAACTGGTACTCCATCTTCATTCTTTCCTCCTTTTTCACATCCCTAACTGCACCTGCAACCCCTCAAACTTATTTACCATGCTTTCCATGTTCACATCTATGCATGGTAACTTAGACCTTATGTCATTCCCTCTTCCACTGACCGTATGTAATATCATGCTGTTTCAAACTCCAGTACTATCTGTCTCTGAATTATGTTCTTTATAAACATTGTTTTTCCTTACTATTTTCCTGTACCCACATCCCTGTCATATTTGTTTAAATCTCCCCAGTAGCTCAAGCAAATTTCCCTCATTTTTGGGAACAAGCCACTTACAATGGACTGCAATCAGGGTCCTGGTGAAGGTCTAAACTGAAAATACAAGTGGAACACATTTTGGATACAGGCTAAACAATCCATGCCTGGAAACCATGGCAGTTGATCAATCACAGTATTACTGGTCTCGTCGTTTATTGATCTGTTTTTATTAGAATAATTCTCTGTATTTCTGTGTGACTCTGTATGGCTCCTTGTGTACTTTCAAAAACAAAATGCTGCCAAAATAGTTGAGAAACATTGCAATTGTGTTACTTCACTAAAAAATAAATACAAATACTTCCTGCTAAGTGTTTCACAAGTAGTTATTTAATAATCACAGTTAATTTAGCCTAAAAATATCACATTAAAATGGAATTACTGAACTACAAATATCTTTATTAAACTCAAAAGTATTAAATTTTGTAATTGATGATTTTCAATGCAGTTTTTTTTCTAATATAAAATAAATGTCAAGTAGACTGATGTAGTTATATATTTAATAGGCTTTGGAGGAGTACATTAATATAAGGTATTTCGACCAGACCTATTTCTAATTGTGAATAATAAATGAGATTGTTATTGTCACTGGCAAGACCAGCATTTGTTGACTGTCACTAATTACCAGGTAGCTTGCTGGGTCAGTTCAGAGTCAACCATATTGCTGTATGTCTAGAGTCATGTGCAGGTTAGACTATGCAAGGATGGTGGATTTTCTTCCTTAAAGGACATCAGTGAACCTGATGGGTTTATACAGCAATCAACAATGGTTGTTATGGTCACCATTATAAAGCCATGAGCTTTATATTGTGGGTTTTTATTGATTGAATTCAGTTTCCAAAAGTGCCTTGGTGGGATTTGACCTGATGATCATAAAGAATTAATCGGGGATTCTGGATTACAAGTCCAATGACTTTACAGTACGCCACTCTATAGTTTTCTCTGCAATACAGTGCATTTATTTATTAGTGATTAATTTCCAGTGCATTATTTCCAGGTAGTCTGTCACAGCTGCAGAAGGAAGAGAATTGGAGCAATGAGATGAGAGTTCTGCAGAGCTGTTTAAAGAAAAATTCCTTCATGGAATATTTCATGCTTAAATATATGTCACTGATCTTTTACAGCCTTCTCCAGTTATGATTGAAGTATAAATTAGCCTCTAACTATCAAATTGTCAGATACATGTTCACATTCATGCGACTGAACAAAAGTGATAGAGAAACTTTGGGTAAAATTTAACATGTTCAAATGGTCACCATTGCCACAGAAGTAATTCATAGGCTGGTGGTATTCATTTTAAATTGAAAGATTACACAAAAGTACTGCACAACTTACGAAAAAAAATTATTTCAGTTAGTCAGGGACAAGGCTTTAGAAGTGTGAATGTGAAGTCAAAATAGTTCTAGAATTGAATGAATTTTCATGAGTTGGAGAAGCAAGGAAGAAAATCAGAAACATGACATAACTACTGTTGTAATATCATTGTTCAGACCTGCAGAATGTTAAAGGGAAAGGTGAGTTACTAGGATAAACTTGACGAAGGTGAAATTTTAGTGTATAGTTGCATTATCATTATGTACATGCATGGGAGAATCAAAATAATGTCAGTACACATCTTAATTTCTGACAGATATTGCCTTCTGCTAGGAACTTGATTCATAAAATTATACATAATTTTGTAATTTCACAGCCAAAATATTGCAGTTTAGTTAAAGAGAAAATATAGCATTTCCATGAAGCTGTTTCTGCTCTACCACTGAAAATGCAGCAGCAGAAGCCTTACTTTGTAAACATGCTTTGAGGAAGCTTTGTGCTATAATGCTATTCTAGTTTGTAAGTGTCTGAAGTTTTTTTCTGAATTCACCTCACACATGTCCCTATGTTGTTATCATTGTTATTACTATTGCTGCGTTTTACTTTTTCTCTGATTAGTAATAGCTACAGAAAGGTTAATGATGAATTTTGCACACTCTACAAATTGAACTTAATTAATAATTTGAATGTTGTAGAGTATGAAGTAATGAATACTAATTAGTCTTTTCATGCCTTACAGTACCCTACAGGCCAATCCATCAGCAGACACTTTAATTTGTTTTAGTAATGTTCTATCAATACTGCATTAATAATGTTTTGAGAAGAAATACATTTGAACTTGTTCTATCAGCACCAATTTGTAGTTAGAGTGACTGAACCTACGCAATTTGGAACAGTCTTGAGAGAAAAACATGCACTAAAAGATAATATTTCTGTGTAGTAAACTTTAACAGACTGTGACTAAGGTCAAACAGGAGAGCAGTAATGCAGAATTGTACGCAAATATGTTACATGAAATGAGCCTGACCTGTACATTCATGCACCAAGCATTTATGACTCACGAAAAGTTAAAGTTAATTCATGAGTCAAAGTTAAGGCCTCTCTTCACTAGAGTGGAGAAAATTGAAGGAGTCTAATTATAGTTCCTCAATTTAACCAATTTTCAGACCTAGGTTGATAGAAAGCACGAACCAGGACCCTGTACTGAACAGGAATGATTATTACAAATAGACACTGTTTCTACAGATAAATAATTATAAACCATCAGCATGTAACACAACTAATTGAAACTCTAACCCCCTTATGAACTCCCCCTTACAGACAAGTTGTTCAGTTCTGAAAGAGAGTCACTGGACCCGAAACTTTAACTCTGCTTTCTCTCTGCAGATGCTGCCAGACCTGTTTAGTTTTAGGAACAATTTCTGTTTTTGTTTCTGATTTCCAGCATCTGCAGTTCTTTGGGTTTTTTTTTGTCAAGCTGTTCAGTTACCTGACAACTAATCACACAGTTATTGGCAGGTAAAAGGTCTCCATCATCGGTAATCAGTCCCTAATCCAGAGATCATACATCTACTTGTTGCCAGCAACAGCTGAATCTGTATACCCTCCTCATCTCCAAATCAACAACAACTCAAATTCCAACACTGCCTGTTTAAACTGGTGTTTACATGATACTTGCCATGGTTGCCAAGTT
Organism: Ginglymostoma cirratum; assembly: GCA_024137785.1. Classification (NCBI taxonomy): domain Eukaryota; kingdom Metazoa; phylum Chordata; class Chondrichthyes; order Orectolobiformes; family Ginglymostomatidae; genus Ginglymostoma; species Ginglymostoma cirratum. Next base: position 29,334,359 of record JAHRHZ010000013.1, read on the forward strand.
ACTTGCTTTCAAACATATCCTTTCAATCACAGATTTTAAAACAGCTCTGTCTCATTTCATCCATAATTTTTTTTTACGTAAAGCACAAAATAAAAAGACACAGTCCTTACAGCCTAAAATTTAGATTGCCTCATTTATTATCCTTATTCTCCTGTCAATTACCAAGAGTCTTTACAAGGGCATCTAGCAGTTATCCGAATCAGGAGGGAGCCTCATACAGTTACAAAAGTCAAGATCCTCTGATGTGCAGAGGACCTGACTGCTATTCGGAGGCACAAATAGGTGGACTATGCACCATCTGTAATGTGCCCATTTATACTGAATAGGGAGCGCCCACGAGATGCTGCTCAGAAGGTACTCCATGAAATCTTTGTTCTTCTTGGCACCTCAAATAAAGTCAAGGTTCCAGCCATCCCGTTCCCGCAGTGAGATCATTTCTCCTAAACACTAGGTTCCAACTGTAGGTCAGCTCAAACCCGGGAGCCAGAATTGTTTGCTTACTTTCTCGAGATCCCATTTACCTAACACAACTCACTGACAGAATGAGAATAACATCCAGGTCTGAGAGTGGACCAGCAGTTGATGCACTGTATCCATCACCCAGTTGATGCACTGTATCCATCACCCAGTTGCCCTCTGCTAGTGTATAAACTTGGTCTTTTAGTTGTTGTGCAAAAGGAAAGTGATGTTTGTAATAGAAATGTTAGGAATTACCTTAATAATTGGGAGTGGGGAGAAACATTGTCTGAAAAGAAGCCAAAATAAAGACTATCTCATCCTCTGCACTCTTTCTCATGGACCTGAAGTGTTTAAATGCAACCCCATCTTTAAAGAGGCCTGAGCGGTCCTATCAGTTAGCTTCATTAACAGCTAGCCTCTGTTAAAATTGGGACTAAATTATGCAGTTCCTTCATGCTTAGCCAAAAAAGTAAAGAGCAGATGTATTAAAAATATAATTAAAAATGCCTACATTGACATCACAGGAAATAACAGGGCAAAAAGCAGCCATTAGGCTCGTCCTGTCTGCACCAACCAATAAGTAGCCATCCAGTTCTTGTTGTTGCCTAGTAAGTTGTGACACATCAAGTGCATTATATCTGTTCATCGAAAAAAACAAATTATTCATTTATTTCTTAGATATATTAAGATTGGTGACAAAGAGTGTGAATTTAACAGCCGTTTCCGACTCATTCTTCATACAAAGTTGGCCAACCCTCACTACAAACCCGAGATGCAAGCTCAGACAACACTCATTAATTTTACTGTCACAAGAGATGGACTCGAAGATCAACTGTTGGCCGATGTGGTCAGCACTGAGAGACCAGATTTAGAACACCTGAAGGTACTGTATTGGTGAGGTGAAATATTCCTGGAAATGGATCAGAAATAGCTCTAATTCTTTTCGAGGCAGTAGCAATTTAAGGTTCCTTTTCCTCTATTTAATTGGTTATGTTTCTAATAATTTTCAATTTATGAGGAAAGGCTTGATTGCTGCAGGAGGCAAGGCAAGAGATGGGACGAGAGGTGCTGGTTGGGCAATTCATGCATTCATGCCTATTTGAAAGCATGCCTCGAAGTCGTTTTGAGAAATTCTAGTTTGTTTAGGAAATAGCTGTCCTCATGCCAGCCAAACTTGGTCAATTGCACTAGTTAACAAATGTATTGAGGCCGCACTCTTGCTTCAGATCACCCCTCCTGCCAACCATTAGAGGTGGCCCCTGGTGTATGTTGTGGTGGGAAGCAGTTGGCATTTAAATCTTCGCTCACCCTTTCTCCCCATTCCCACTTCCAACTCTTGCACTGCTGATGTAGTTTATAAACAAGCAGCCTAAATCACAACTAAATCTGCCACCTACCCAGTGCAGGGCATTTTCTCAGTGGATTTTTGAAAGCTAAGTTGAGACAAAATTGAAGAATTTGAAGGAATTTTAGAAGCTGTCAGAGGTCTCGGTGCCGTCCCAGCTCTCTGTATCTCTCTCTGTTTCTTTTCTCTCTCTCTTTCTCTTCTCTCTCTTTTCTTTCTCTTCACCCTCCCCCTCCCTCTCCTCCCCTCTTGCCCTCTCTCTCTCTCTCTCTCTTCCCCCCTCCCCCCACCACCTCTCATTCACCTCCCAGAGACATAGAGCTGTACAGCATGGAAACAGACTCTTCAGTCCAACTCATCCATGCTGACCAGATATCCTGTATAAATCTAGTCCTATTTGCCAGCATTTGGCCCATATCCCCCTAAATCCTTCCTTTTCATATACCTATCCAGATGCCTTTTAAATGTTGTAATTGTACCAGCCTCCACCACTTCCTCTGGTAGTTCATTCCATACACGCACCACTCTCTGCGTGAAAAAGTTGCCACTTGAGTCCCTTTTAAATCTTTCGTCTCTCACCATAAACCTGTGCCATCTAGTTTTGGACTCCCCTACCCTGGGAAAAGGACCTTGTCCACTTACCCTATCTATGGCCCTCCTGATTTTATAAAGCTGTATAAGGTAACCCCTCAGCCTCTGATACTTCAGGGAAAATAGCCCCAACCTATTCAGTCCCACCACCCCCACCAGCCACACACACCCCCTACACCCCCCTCTTCATCTTTCACTAGTTTAAATCCTCCCGAGCAGCTCTAACCAATCTCCTTGCCAGTATGTGAGTCACCTTCCAATTCAGGTGCAATCTGTCCTTCTTATACAGGTCACTTCTCTACCAGAAGAGATTCCAATGATCCAAAAATGTGTATCCTTTTTCCCTACACCGGCTCCTCAGCCACAGCTTTCATCTGCTCTATCCTCCTATTCTTACCCTCACTAGCTTGTAGTGCTGGGATTGATCCAGATATTACTATCGTCAAGGACCTACTTTTTAAATTCTTGCCTAACTTCCTTTATTCTCTCCTTAGAATCTCATCCTTATCTCTTCCTGTGTCGTCAGTTCCAATGTGTACAACAACCTCCTGCTGGTCCCTCTCCCCTTTGAGAATATTCTACATCCTCTCCGATACATCCTTGATCCTGGCACCAGGGAGGCAACACCATTCTGATATCTCGCTGTCAGCTGCAGATATGACTGTCTGTGCCTCTGATTAGAGAGTCCCCTATCACAATTGATCGCTTAGAACCTGACGTACCCCTCGTTTCATTAGAGCCTGTCTCAGTACCAGAAACACAGCTGTCAGTGCCACATTCCCCTGAGACTGCATCGCTCCTTACGTTTCAAAACCACAGACATGCTTGAGATGGCGATAGCCACAGGAGACTCCTGCATTACTGCCTTCCTTTTCGATCATTCCTGGAGGTAATCCATCTACCTGACTGTATCTTCAGTTTATCTCCCTTCCTGCAACTGCCATCCATCACACCCCCTAGCTCCTATAAGTTCTTCATCACCTCTAACTGGCACACTAACCTATCCATGCGATCTGAAAGGATTCGTAACCAAACACACTCCCTGCAGACATAATCATCACTAACATGGAAACTCTCCCTAATCTCCCACATCCGACAGGAAGAGCACGTCACTCTACTAAAGGCCATCTTTGCACCTTAACAAGCTACAGACCCAGAAAATAGCCCATTCTTACTGCTCTAAAAACACTGCTCCAGGCTAACTTAGTAGCTATGTTATTTGTATCATCAGCCCCTATGCCTCAATGGTGGGATGTCACTGACTTTGCTGAAGGGTGTCTTATTGATCCTCCAGCCTTTGAGCCCATACTGCTTCCCTAATTAAACAGTGAGAAGCCACTGAATGGAGATTCTTCCAAAACTTTCAATGAAGTCTTAATACTGAAATTGTTAAGCAAAAGCTCTGCCTTATATGTTTAAAATAGCATCCAAAATATAATTTGTAATCAGTAATTAAGGAATTAATTATTTCAAATTGTATTACCCTGTCATTAAGGATGGAATCTTAAAGGGGTCTAAATAACATAGACTATGGTGGACTGCAGATGCTGGAGTCAGAGATAATAAAGTATGGAGCTGGAGGAACACAGCAGGCCAGAAAGAAATTTTCCGAAGAAGGGTCCCAACCCAAAACGTCAACTTTCCTGCTCCTCTGATGCTGCCTGGCCTGCTGTGTTCCTCCAGCTCCACGCTGTGTAGACTGTGGTGCAGTGTGTGATAGAATTGGGCAATAAGTGCACCGAGGCCAAACTCGATGTCAAGATCATCTCAATTCATCTTCAATGATTTTCACGAACGGCATGGTGAGATTCTCACTGGACAGCAGCGAGATGCTAATTGATGAATGTAATGCTTCATTAACACCACAATTTGTTTCATTAATATTCAGACTCCAATCTTATCAAACCCATGGAAGAGGTTTGGCACAACAAAGGAAAGGAAGCCAGAACAGGTACCTGGTGGATTCAGCTCGCCACTTGCTCTGCAACACCTCTGTGTTGCTTGTAATAAACCACAGCTTCACTCATGATCAATAGGCATTAGGTGAAAGGACTTCTCCTTCACTAACATGGGCTGCCTGTATCTGCCAACACATCATGACCATCCCAGTACTTCTACCATGCACTGGCAGTGTGCTCTGGAAGCCCAGACTTGCATTGCAGGGCCCATCAGCAACCTTCATTGAAAGGCTGCATGGGGGACACGTTGTGCACAGGGACAGGCACCGAATGCATGGACTGGACGAGGCTACATGTCAGGATTGTCCACATGTGTCTTAGCACGCTTTCCCTTAGCGTCTGTCTACATCCCTGTCTTGCCTTACTTTGCCTGGCTGTGCCAACTAGCACACTGACAGAAACAGGCAGCTTGCCTTGCTACTAAGCAAACTAGGGGTTGGACATCTTGGTATCTGGCAGTGTGCTACAGCAATCTTGCATCTGCTCCACGTGCTAGCAGCTTACCTGCTATGAGCATCTAACCAGGTGCAAAGTGAGTGAGTGTTAGAGAGCAGCCCTGAGATGCAGCCTGGTCTCATCCATGAGATGGATGCCTGTCCCTATGTGTAAAGTACCATGGCAGCAGCATCACAAAGAAAGGTGCCAGTGCGCTCCAGACTTCAGCATTAAAGTGCAGAATCATCTTGTAAATGGATCAGAGATGTGCCATAAGGATGCAGAGAGGCTGGTATGTGTCGAATGTTGAAGTTTTAGGACCATGTGTATGCAGTCATTGCCTATGAAGTATGTCCTAAACTGTCCAAGATGAACGTCAGAGGAGAAAGCAGCAAGCTGGAGTCACCAAGTAACCGCTCTGACTTTAATATCAAGTGATATTGCCATCTAGTTTGTATCCAATAGGTGGGAGAATTTGCCCTATGATTCATTTTGTTATCTTGAAGTGGGGACAAAAGTAATAGAAGAAATAAATGTAGAAATATCAATCTTTGAAACAATGCTATTATAAGTCTATATTTATAGACCATGCACCTGCATTTCCATTGTTTCCTGAGGCCTACAATCTTTAAATGTCGATACAAGTGGTCTTATGTTAATTACCCATCTTCTATAAAAGTTGAGAGTTGCATGTGTTTTGTCGAAAGAAGCCAAAGCATTCACTGACGTTTGTATCAGTATTTAAATATAATAGGTACAACAGTATTAGATGAGACAGCTAACCATTGTAACCCTTTATTGGAATATCACTGGCCTGCCTTATTTTCATCGAGACTGCTTGATATGAACAGGCAAGGTGAACAGGTGCTTAAAATAGTTGTCAAGGAATAAGAGTTCATGGTGTGGAGGGTGACACATTATCATGGATAGAGGATTAGTTGGCTCACATGAAACAGAGAGCAGGGATAAATGAGCCACTTTTGTTTGGCAAGCTGTAACTATTGGAAAGCCACAGGAGTCAGTGCTGGAGCCTCAACTATCCGCAATCTATATAAGTTACTTGGATGAAGGAATTGTATGTGTGTTGCTAAATTTAATGATGGCACAAAGATAAGTAGGAAGCTAAATTGTGAGGAGGACATAAGTCCACAAAGGGATCTAGGTAGGAGAAGTGAGTGAGTAAAAAATTAGCAGATGGATTTTAATGTGGGAAAATGTGAAGTCATTCACTTTGACAGGGAGAATAGAAAAGCAGTATATTATTTAATTCGAGAAAAATTGCAACACTCTGCTGGACGGAGGGATCTGAGTGTCATAGTAAATGACTCACACAGTGTTAATAAACAGGTACAGCACCACATTGGGAGAATGGAAAGAATGTTGTTTATAGCAAGGGAACCAGAACATAAAATGAGGGAAATTTTGTTACAATTGTATGGGGCATTGGTGAGACCACATTTGGCATACTGTATACAGTTTTGGTCTCCTTACTTGAGAAAAGAAATAATAACAATAGTTGCAGTTCAGGGAAGGTTCCCTCGAGAGAGCAAGACTGTGTGTGTATATGTGTGTGTGTGTAGTTTGTTTTTAAAATTTAGATCATGAAAATTTGAAAAATGGTACTTGGTTCTTAAATTCAGCTCCTAGACAGAAGAAAGAACCAATATGGATATATTCCAACAATTTTATTTTAAAAATAGGATCTGCTTATGGTCACTCTAAAATCCAGTTATTCCAATATACTAATCATTTTGTTTCCTGTGTACAGTCCAAATTGACTAAGCAGCAGAATCATTTTAAGATTGAACTGAAACAACTAGAGGATGAGCTCCTTACCCGTTTGTCTGCTGCAGAGGGCAATTTTCTTGGTGACACAGAGCTGGTGGAAAGGCTAGAGACAACAAAACTAACAGCAGCAGAGATTGAGCAGAAGGTAAATCAATGACCAGTGTTTTGGGCGATTGTTACATTGCATGAGTCATATTCTAAAACCTAAAATGTGTAACATTTCTGAAATCCAGCTGTCTACAAAATTGGAAAACTAATTATTGTAATGGTATGGAATTCTTACTGTAATAGCTATTGTCCAGAAAAGCCTCTATTCAACAGCAGAAGTTATTTTTCGGAGACCTGGAAAAAATGTGGATTCAGGTAGGACATAAAATGGTCAGGTAAAAATTTTCTTGGGCATTGTGCAGAACACACAGTAGCAAATCAACAGCCTTGTATAAATTCTATTTAATTTTCTAGTCATTGAAAGGGGCATCAAGGAGACTTCCTGCTTTGAATCATATTAGCCTGTGCTAAGCACCACATGGAATTCATTTGCTGGCCTTCCATACTGCTCCCTGCTACATAGCTAATGGAGGGGACTCAGCCAACTACACATTAATACTTGATATATTTTCAACTGCTTGTATTGAGGGCTGTGTTGCAGACTGTTGAAATTATTTTTCTGAATTTGCCCACTGACGTAGACTTTGACCAACCAACTCATGGCAGATAGAATGACTGCAAGGGAGAGAGATTTAGGGAGAATATTCCAGCAGTATGTAGTATCCTGTCAAGCAGTGTTGTTAGTTTTTGGTGGTTATTGAATTCAGAATGCTCAAGAATAATTTTTACACAATACGATTCAGTACTTCCACAAGATTAGGAGAGGTGTATGATGTGAATATACTTGTAAAAGCCTGATACGGTTTTAACTGGAAATCTGCTGTTGTGCAGGTGAATGAAGCAAAGGACAATGAAATGAGGATCAATGAGGCTCGTGAGTGCTATCGGCCAGCAGCAGCAAGGGCTTCGCTTCTTTACTTCATCATCAATGACCTCAGGAAAATGAATCCCATTTACCAATTTTCTCTCAAGGTACGAAATAACCTATAAAATTAAATTACATACAAAATAGGAGCAGAAGTAATACATCCAGCTGCTTGAGCCTACTCTACCATTTATCAAGATCATGGTTATTTGCATTTTGAGTTTCCATGACCTACAGTAACCCTTGAGTTTCCTGCCTAACAAGAATCTATGCACCTCTGTCTTAAAAGTATTTGATGACCTACCTCCACTGTCTTATAAGACCGTAAGTTCCAAAGTCACATAATTCTCCAAACAGATTCCTTCTCATCTTTGTCTGGAAGGGGTGACCATTAATTTTAAAATAGTGTCCTCTAGTTCTGACGTTAACCACAAGAGGAACCTTCCTTTCCACATTCAACTTGTGAAGATCACTCAGAATCTTATACACTTCAATCAGCTCACCCCTCGCTCTTCCACACCCCAGTGGAAACAAACCCAGCCTGTCTAACCTACTTTCATAAGGCAAACTGCCCATTACAGATATCAATCTCGTAAACACCTTCTAAACTGACTCCAATACTCTATATCCATCCTTAAATATGGGGAGACAATACTGCACACAATATTCAAGACGTGGCCCAACGATGCCCTGTATAACTGTAAAATAACATCCTTACTTTTATGTTCAATTTCTCTTGTAATAAGAAACAGCATTCCAATTATATTCCTGACTACATGCTGTGCCTGCATACTGAAGTTTTGTGATTCATTCACTAGGACACTCCAATCCCTCTCCACTTCAGAATTTTATAGTTGTTCTCAGTTCACAGGTGTAATAACACTCTGTTTTTCCATTCTCCCTGCCAAAATGAGAAACTTCATATTTTCCTAAATTATACTCTGTCTGCCATATTTTTGTCCACACATTCGCATGATCTATTTCTTCTATCATTCTTCTTTCCGTGCGACCAAGTTAACCCCTACGCATGAGCTTTTATTTTGCACAACTACTTTTGATGTGTCATCCCATCAAATTTCTTATGGAAATCCTAAGTATATTATGCCTGTAGGTACCCCATATTTCGCACAAAAGAAAACAGGACAGAAAACAGCGTTTACATTATACTGGTCATTGTTGACGTGGCATTCTGCAACTAGCAGAGTATTGCAAAGATGAATGTTTGAGCTTATTGCTTTGACAGAGGGGTTGAGTGTAATGTATTCAAACTGACTGATATCAAACTAGGATGTTAAATAAGCAGTACAAAGGGTGCAAATTTTTTTTTTGTCTCTGCCTGCTTTAACCATGTTAGAACATATATGAGAATAACAATTCCTGAATCTGATTTCATTGACAGTAGAATCACTGACCGTTAGGTTAAATTAAAATACACATGAACACTTTAGGATTACGTTTCATTAGAAGCAGGATCTTTGCCCCTTGTGCAATCTGGCAAGGGACCCTTACCTCATGGAACAACTTGCCTCATGTTTCAGAAAATGCACGTTGAGAATCTGTCTGTTCAGTCACATGAAGGCTTACAGCAAAAATCTGTGACACTGAGTAGACGTCAATGTCGAATCAAGGATGACTGACAATGACAACTTAGGGGCTGTTAATATTTAGAAAGAATTCTGAATACCTCATTTTAACCAGTAGAAATATGCTACAAGTTTTAACAAAACAAACTTTATTGTGCATTAAAGACTTGAACAAAATAAGGACGATCACTTTAAGATTATAGTCTATAACTATACTATGCCTACTTCGTACTCCCCCTTAGAATCCTCATACAAGACACGTCAATCGTAAAAGTTCTGTGTTTCTACAGGGACCAGCTATAAATATGCTATGGTACTCTGGAGAGATTACCTCAGCTCAAGCTATTCTTAGAGTTGCTACTTTCATTTATAAGTCATAGAGTTATACAGCGCAGAAGCAGACCATTTGTTCCAATTCATCCATGCCGACCAGATATCCTAAATAAATCTAGTCCCATTTTGCCAGCATTTAACCCATATACTTCTAAATCCTTCAATCCATGTACCCATCCAGATGCCTTTTAAATGTTGTAATTATACCCACCTCCACCACATCCTCTGGCAGCTCAGTCCGTACACACACCACACTCTGCATGAAAAAGTTGGCACTCAGGTCCCTTTAAAATCTTTCCCCTCTCACCTTAAACCTATGCCCTCTAGTTTTAGACTCCCTTGCCCTGGGAAAAAGACTTTTGTTATTCACCTTACCCATACGCCTCATGATTTTATAAACCTCTTGTAACATCAACCTTCAGCCTTCGATGCTCCAGGGTAAAATAGCCCCAACCTATTCATCCTCTCCCTATAGCTCAAACCCTTCAAACGCAGCAATAATCTTGTAAATCTTTTCTGAACCCTTTCATATTGAACAGCATCTTTCCTATAGCAGGGAGACCAGAATTGAACACAGTACTCCAAAAGTGGCCTAACCAATGTCCTCTGCAGCCATACCATGACATCCCAACTCCTATACTCAATGTACTGACCAATGAAAGCAAGCGTGCCAAACGCCTTCTTCACAATCCTGTCTACCTATGACGCCACTTTCAAGGAAATATGAACCTGCACCCCTAGGTCTCTTTGTTCAGAAGCACTCCCCAGGGCCCTACAATTAACTGTACAAGTCCTGGACAGATTTGCCTTACTAACATGCAACACTTCACATTTATCTAAATTAACTCTATCTGCTATTCCTTGTCCTATCTGATCAAGGTCCCATGAGATAACCATCTTTATTGTCCACTACACCTCCAATTTTGGTGTCATCTGCAAACTTACTAACCATACCTCCAGTGTTCATATCCAAATAATTAATTGAAATGACAAAAAGCAGTGAACCCAGCACCAACATGGCAGCAGGAAAACTTGACGTTTCGGGCCGAGACCCTTCATCAGAAATGGGGGAGGGGAAGAGGGTTCTGAAATAAATAGGGAGAGAGGGGGAGGCGGATAGAGGATGGATAGAGGAGAGGATAGGTGGAGAGGAGGCCGACAAGTCGAAGAGGCGGGGATGGAGCCAGTAAAGGTGAGTGTAGGTAGGGGGGTAGGGAGGAGATAGGTCAGTCCAGGGAGGACGGACAGGTCAAGGGGGTGGGATGATGTTAGTAGATAGGAGATGGGGGTGTGGCTTGAGGTGAGAGGAAAAACAGGTTAGGGAGGTGGAGATGAGCTGGGCTGGTTTTGGGATGCGGTTGCGGGAGGGGAGATTTTGAAGCTTGTGAAATCCACATTGATGCCATTGGGCTGCAGGGTTCCCAGGCTGAATATGATTTGCTGTTCCTGCAGCCTTCGGGTGGCATCACTGTGGCATTGCAGGAGGCCCAGGATGGACATGTCATCTGAGGAATGGGAGGGGGAGTTGAAATGGTTCGCGACTGGGAGGTGCAGTTGTTTGTTGCGAACTGAGCGCAGGTGTTCTGCAAAGCGGTCCCCAAGCCTCCGCTTGGTTTCCCCGATGTAGAGGAAGCCACAACGGGTAAAGCGGATGCAGTATACCACATTGGCAGATGTGCAGGTGAACATCTGCCTGATGTGGAAAGTCTTCTTGGGGCCTGGGCCTGGGATTGGGGTGAGGGAGGAGGTGTGGGGGCAGGTGTAGCACTTCCTGTGGTTACAAGTAAAAGTGCCGGGTGTGGTGGGGCTTGAGGGGAGTGTGGAGCGGACAAGGGAGTCGCGGAGGGAGTGGTCCCTCCGGAAGGCAGATAAGGGTGAGGAGGGAAAAATGTCTTTGGTGGTGGGGTCTGATTGCAGATGGCGGAAGTGTCGGAGGATGATGCGTTGGTTCCGGAGGTTGGTGGGGTGGTACGTGAGGACGAGGGGGATTCTTTTTTGGTTATTATTGCGGTGACGGGGCGTGAGGGATGTGTTCCGGGAAATGCGGGAGACACGGTCGAGGGTGTTCTCGACCACTGTGGGGGGGAAGTTGCAGTCCTTGAAGAATGAGGACATTTGAGATGTACGGGAGTGGAATGTCTCATCCTGGGAGCAGATGCGGCGGAGGCGAAGGAATTGGGAATAGGGGATGGCATTTTTGCAGGAGTGTGGGTGGGAGAAGGTGTATTCCAGGTAGCTGTGGGAGTCAGTGGGCTTGAAATGGACATCTGTTTCTAAGTGGTTGCCCGAGATGGAGACAGAGAGGTCCAGGAAGGAGAGAGAAGTGTTGGAGATGGTCCAGGTGAACTTCAGGTTGGGGTGGAAGGTGTTGGTGAAGTGGATGAACTGTTCGAGCTCCTCGTAGGAGCACGAGGCGGCGCCGATGCAGTCATCAATGTAACGGAGGAAGAGGTGGGGTTTAGGGCCAGTGTAGGTACAGAAGAGGGATTGTTCCACGTAACCTACAAAGAGGCAGGCATAGCTTGGGCCCATGTGGGTACCCATGGCCACCCCCTTTGTCTGTAGGAAGTGGGAGGAATTGAAAGAGAAGTTGTTGAAGGTGAGGACGAGTTTGGCTAAGCGGATGAGGGTGTCGGTGGCGGGGGATTGGTCAGGTCTGCAGGACAGGAAGAAGCGGAGGGCCTTTAGGCCATCAGCATGGGGAATACAGGTGTATAGGGACTGGACGTCCATAGTAAAAATGAGGTGTTGGGGACCGCGACTCCCTTGTCCGCTCCACACTCCCCTCCAGCCCCACCACACCTGGCACTTTTCCTAGTAACCGCAGGAAGTGCTACACCTGCCCCCACACCTCCTCCCTCACCCCCATCCCAGGCCCCAAGAAGACTTTCCACATCAGGCAGATGTTCACCTGCACATCTGCCAATGTGGTATACTGCATCCGCTGTACCCGTTGTGGCTGCCTCTACATCGGGGAAACCAAGCGGAGGCTTGGGGACCGCTTTGCAGAACACCTGCGCTCAGTTCGCAACAAACAACTGCACCTCCCAGTTGCGAACCATTTCAACTCCCCCTCCCATTCCTCAGATGACATGTCCATCCTGGGCCTCCTGCAATGCCACAGTGATGCCACCGAAGGCTGCAGGAACAGCAAATCATATTCAGCCTGGGAACCCTGCAGCCCAATCGCATCAATGTGGATTTCACAAGCTTCAAAATCTCCCCTCCCGCAACCGCATCCCAAAACCAGCCCAGCTCATCTCCACCTCCCTAACCTGTTTTTCCTCTCACCTCAAGCCACACCCCCATCTCCTATCTCCTAACATCATCCCGCCCCCTTGACCTGTCCGTCCTCCCTGGACTGACCTATCTCCTCCCTACCCCCCTACCTACACTCACCTTTGCTGGCTTCATCCCCGCCTCTTCGACTTGTCTGCCTTCTCTCCACCTATCCTCTCCTCTATCCATCCTCTATCCGCCTCCCCCTCTCTCCCTATTTATTTTAGAACCCTCTTCCCCTCCCCCATTTCTGATGAAGGGTTTAGGCCCGAAACGTCAAGTTTTCCTGCTCCTATGATGCTGCTTGACCTGCTGTGTTCATCCAGCCCCATGCTTGTTATCTCGGATTCTCCAGCATCTGCAGTACCTTTTATCTCTAACCCAGCACCAATCCTTGTTGCATACCACTGGTCTCACAGGCCTCCAGTCCAAAAAACAACTTCCACCACCACCTCTGTCTCCTACCTTCAAGCTAATTTTGTATCCAATTGACTAGCTTCCCCTGACTTCCATGTGATCTAACCTTGCTAACCAGTCTTCCACATCGAACCTGTTGAATGCCTCGCTGAAATCCATATAGTCAGAATTCATACAACACTAGGTTAAAGTCCAAAAGGTTTATTTAAAATCACAAGCTTTCAGAGCACTCCAAAATCTTTTTATTTTAAATAAATCTGTTGGGCTATAACTTGGTTCAGGGATAGTAGGAACTGCAGATGCTGGAGAATCTGAGATAACAAGGTGTAGAGCTGGATGAACACAGCAGGTCAAGCAGCATCATAGGAGCAGGAAAACTTGACGTTTCGGGCCTAAACCCTTCATCAGAAATGAT
>JAHRHZ010000013.1:29348334-29379565 GCA_024137785.1 Ginglymostoma cirratum
CCATGCTTGTTATTTCAAAAAGTTCAGTCTGGTTAGTGAGACACGATTCCCACACACAAAGCCATGTTAAGTATTCCTAATTAATCTTTGCCTTTCCAAATGCATTTAAATGCTGTCCCTCAGAATCCCCTCCAACAACTTATCCACCACTGAAGTCAAGCTCAACAGGCTGTAGTTCTCTGGCACTTCCTTACCAACCTTTCTTTAATATTGCCACTACATTAGCCAACCTCCAGTCTTCCAGCACCTCACCCATAGCTATTGATACAAGCATCTCAACAAGGAGCCCAGTAATCCTTTCCCTAGCTTCCTGTGAAGCGCTGGGGTATACCTGATCAGATCCTGGGGATTTAACAACCTTTTATGCATTTAAGACTTCCAGCAACTCCTCTTCCGTAATATGGACACTTTTCAAGATATCACTGTTTATTTCCCTTAGTTCTCTAGCTTCTCCGCTGTAAGTACCGACAGGAGATACTTGTTTAGTATCTCATCCATCTCCGATGGTTCTGCACATAGATGACCTTGTTGCCCTCCAGTGACTGTGGAAGCTTCGGTCCATTGTTCCAGTTACTTTTTCAATGCTTACAAGCTACTTTTTTAGTTGCATTTTTTGAAACTAAACATTGTGGCTCATTGTACATTTTCCCACCAGCTTCAACCTAGACAATCCTCCAGCTTCTGTTGCTCACAAAATTCAAACTGAGATCAAGTGTCATCTGCCTTCCACATGGTCAATGCTGAAGGCAGGGATTTATTCTTCTTTTAGTTCAGACCTATCTAACTGTCAATTATTTTGGCTAACTTCTTTCAATGAGCTGCATAGTATGTATACCTAAAATCTTCTCCCAGAAAACGCAAAGGTAAATCAAAAGCAAAGCATTTTCCAATGAACTCTACCTATCTCCATGATGACATAGCCTGCTCTGAGCTATTCTTAAACTGACTTTTAAGTTACAAAAACAGGAATTGCTGGAAAAGCTCGGCAAGTCTAGCAGCATCTGTGAAGAGAAATCAGAGTTAATGTTTCAGGTCTGATGACCCTTCCTCAGAATGTTCCTCAGAATTTATAGCATCCAGAGTTCTTTCGGTTTTGATTTTTAAGTTAATTATCCCTCATTTGCAATTTCTTCCTTGAAACAAAGATCTCTAACTCTCTATTCAAATGTTGAATGTCATTACTACAAGGATAATAGATATCATACTCCAGCTGTTTAGCTAAAAAAGTGTACCTGCTGTTTCATGGTCTTAGATTTCTAGCTCCTCACCCTTTAACTCAATGTGTCCATAATCTTTTTAAGGATAATAGACACCAAGCTTCCTGTAATTGTATTTATTCCATTTTCTATAGTTAACTTAAATTCTAATTCTTAAAACAGCATGTTTTAAACCTATAAGGTAAATTTCAAAGCACATGAACCATGATCTAAGTTTTCAGCACATGCTGTGCAATCAAGTGTGTTGTTTTGAATGTTGAAATAAACTGCTGAAACACACCTACTTTCTAAACAGTTTAGATTATAGCAACAAGTAGCAAAGAATTTATCTCATGTATGCAATATATGCTTTGCGTAAGTCAGGTTTCTAAGACTACAAAAATGTTAGTGTCAACTTTTACATGGGTAATATTTTGAAGAAGTTGAAATCCACGCTTTGTCATTGGTTTAGTATCACAGAGTTGCTAGGTCAGCACCTGTTCATGCAGACTCCAACCCCAGAATATAATTTCAGAAGAGCCAAAAGTACATGCATTTGGATTTTTGGCCAAACATCAAGAATTGATGATACAGCATAAATGAAAATGAAAATTAAATGATGTTTTATCAAAATACAGGAGTTGGCTTTTGCATAAGATCGATCATTACGCAAATAAACACAAAGAAATCTACCTATCGGAATGATACATCCATTAATATCAGTGGACAGAAAACCGTGGCAAGCATAATTACAATT
Source organism: Ginglymostoma cirratum (assembly GCA_024137785.1). Lineage (NCBI taxonomy): Eukaryota > Metazoa > Chordata > Chondrichthyes > Orectolobiformes > Ginglymostomatidae > Ginglymostoma > Ginglymostoma cirratum. The sequence goes on from JAHRHZ010000013.1 coordinate 29,350,288, forward strand.
TGTCTATATTGTGTATTCCATGCGGGACAATGCATTGTAAAGTAATCTCTCAGAGAGTCATCTTTTTGCTTTATCTGGAGGTGGCACAGCAGGATCAAAGGTTGATAGTTTAACTGGTTGATTCCACATTCATTACTAAATATTGTACAAATGACAATTTAAATAGTAGTAACCACAGGTCAGTACTGTTGTGCCATGAAGAATAATGAAGCATATCGACCTTGTGCTGCTCAGGAAGAGGAAAAAAAGAGGAAATAACATACCAAAATAAACTTCCATCATCTCTTTCGATGCCATATAGCATGACGATCACACTAATGCCTGTTGGTTAACTGAAATATTTTTAATTTATTTCAGGCGTTTAACATTGTATTTCGTAAAGCTATTGAACGGACAGAACAGTCAGAGGATCTGAAGGAGCGAGTAGCAAACCTTACAGACTCCATCACACATTCTGTGTTTCTCTATACCAGCAGAGGTCTCTTTGAAAAAGACAAGGTTGTATTTATTTCTCACACAACTTTCCAGGTAATTTTTTTGTGCAGATTGTTTCTGGTGTTTTAGCCTTTCCAAATGTTTTGTGGCCTGATTCACTACATTTCCAGCATTGTGTGTGACCAGTAAATGTCGCAATTCACTATCCGTTGACAGTATAGATTATCAAAATCCTTGGGTTTTCCTTCATAATGTATTTATCAGAATGCTTAGAACGGAGTCTTTAGTTGTACAATAATTTGCTTGAATTGATGTTGCTAGTGAGATTGCTCTATATTCAGTCAGTAACTTCAACATAGATTTCTTATTTGCAAGTCAGAAATCCTAGGTGAGTTTGACCCTTTAATTCCCTGTTACCAAAATATACTTAAGTCTCTAACTGATTCATAGCAAGTAATTTTCACGTAGGGAGGTTATGTTTTGCAGTTTAACACACTAACAGAAACTCAATTGAAATCTGGATTTTATAATATGTGGCAGCCTGCAGTGAAATATATTTGAAAATGAAATTGTTTGCAATTATATGTTATGAACCTTCTATCCTACTACAGCCTCCAATAATTAAACTAATAATCTTAACAAAACCTTTGAAAAAGGAGTAACTGTTAGAATACAGTTACATGTCAAATGCCTATCATACAGATGCATGTAAATTCCTAATAACCTGGTCATACTGAAACAAGATCAGCCAAATTGCTGTGAAAATTGTCATTGTAGAGTCCCAGCAGCAAAATTTCTCTAAATATTTTCTATTTTGCAATTAAACTGTTGTTTAAATACTTCTTGTTGAACTTTTGTCCTGGAAACCACTTTTGTAAAGGACAGTAGAACACCACTTATGAAGCAGGAAAGCATCCATATGCAGTTCATGGAACAATTCTTGCATTTTAAAAATGTCCAAAACTTTGCCAGCCAGTATGACTTAGAATTAGATGTGATCAGGCTGAAAACAACGGCTGTGAAATTTTCGAAGGGCATCCCCAGTTAAGAAAACCCAGCAACTGTTTTGGGAATTGAGTGCATGAGTTGCCTGCAGTGTTCAAATCAGAGCAAGTGATTAGTTTGAGCAGGAAAGAGTTCAGCTTGGTTGCCTGACATATTTGATAAAATTATTTTATCAACGGTCCCTGCAGAAGGTGGGCAAGGGAGCGGAGGGAAGTACATGTCTGGTGGTGGTATCTCGCTGGAGGTGGCGGAAATGGCATCTGATGATCTTCTCAATGTGGATGCAGGTGGGATGGTAGGTAAGGACATGGGGAACCTTATCGCTGTTGCAGAAGGGAAGAGAAGGGGTGAGGGTGGAAGTGCAGGAGATTCAGTTGAGGGTCCTGTCGACAACAGAGCTGGGGAATCCTAAGTTGAGGAAGAAGGTGGACATTTTGGAGGCTCCCTTGTCGAAGTTGGCCTCATCTGAACGTACGCGACTGAGACGGAGGAACTGAGAGAATGGGATGGAGTCTTTACAGGAAGTGGGGTGTGAGGATGTATAGTCCAGGTAGCTGTGGAAGTCAGTGGGTTTGTAATGGATATTAGTGGCCAGTCTATCCTTAGAAATGGAAACAGATGTCGAGGAAGGGAAGGGAGGAGTCAGAGATAGACCAGGTGAAAGTGAGGGCAGAGTGGAAATTGGAAGCGAAATCGATGAACTTTTCCAATTCTGGACGAGAGGGGGAAGCAGCACTGACGATATCATCGATGTATCGTAGAAAGAGTTGTGGGTGGGGGCCGGAATAGGACTGGAACAAGGAATGTTCCATATATCCATATCCCTGTCATAACTGGGCCCCATGAGGGCACCCATGGCCAACCCTCTTACCTGAAGAAAATGAGAGGAGTTAAAAGAGAAGTTGTTGAGGGTGAGGACAAGCTCAGCGAAGCAGAGGAGGGTGGTGGTGGGTGGGGATGTTCAGGTCTTTGTTCCAGGAAGAAGTGAGGGCCCTAGGACCCCCCTGGTGCGGAACGGATGTGTACAGGGATTGCACGTTCATGGTAAAGAGCAGGCGGCTGGAACCTGCAAGCTGGAAGTTTTGAAACTGGTGTAAGGCATCAGAGGAATCATAGATGTACATGGGCAGGGATTAGACCAGGAAGAGAAGACTGAGACAAGGTAGGAAGAGATGAGTTCTGTGGGGCAAGAGCAGGCTGAAACAATGGGTCAACCTGGACTGTCCTGTTTGTGGATTTTTGGAAGGAGGTAGAAGCGAGTTGCGCAGGGCTGAGGTACTGTTTGCTTGGAAGCAGTTGAGGGGGGAGATCACCAGATGAAATGAGATCAGTTACCATAGTAGATACAATGGCCTGATGTGTCATGGTGGAGTCATGGTCCAGGGAAAGATAGGAGGAGGTATCTGAGAGCTGGCGCTCAGCCTCTACAATGTAGAGCTCAGTACGCCAGGCTACAACAGCACTACCCTCATCGGCAGGCTTAATAACAAAGTCAGGGTTGGATCTGAGTGCAGTCAGTTCAGAGGGGGATAGGTTGGATTTGGTGAGAGGGGCAGCGAAATTGAGGTGACTAATGTCACATCGACAGTTCTCGATGAACAGATCGAGTGCAGATAAAAGGCCAGAGGGAGGAGTCCAGGTGGAGGGAGAGTACTGGAACTGGGCAAAGGGGTCTGTGGGACGGGGAGAAGATTCTTTGTCCAAAGAAATGAGCACGGAGGCAAAGAAGGCGGAAGAAGAGTTCGATGTCATATCATGCCTGAAATTTGTTAAGGTGGGGATGCAGAGGAATAAAGCTGAGGACTTTGCTGAGTACAGAACGTTCAGCATCAGAGCATAGAAGCTTAGGAGGGATGGTGAATACCCGACAGGTAGGTGGGGATGGGGGGACGGGATGGAGTCAGAGGGAAGGGAAGGAGAGAAAGTTTCCAGAGAGCCATGAGTATCTCTGAGTTGTTGCATCTTGTGGGCCTTGATGCCTGAAAGGAAAATAAAAAGTTTCATGTTAGCACAGCAAATGAGCCGGAGGATGAAGTGGAACTGCGGATTGGTGTAGCCGTGAGCCAACGTGATGCCATGCTGTTGGAGAGAAAGGTTGAGAGTGTGCACGTGGCACCGCATGGCACTGAGTGTGGATCTCAGGATGTGATGAGTGCACCTGTCCATGGAACGTTGAATGTCACAGAAATATCTGTGATCCTGGGAGGATTCCAAACATGAGGGAGAAACTTCAGTTGGAATCCACGTGGGTTGAGTCTGAGCTGGAAGCAGTGACTGAGGAATGTGATAGGGCTGTGGAAATGAGCTTTAGCAAACACCAGGAGTGACAGTGAAATTAATGTTGGTGAACAAGAAGGAAGATTGGAAGGGAAAAACATTAACTCTGATTTTTTTTCCTCCACAGATGCTGCCAGACCTGCTGAGCTTTTCCAACAACTTCTGTTTTTGTTGTTGTCGTTGAGCTAAAATTTCTCCTTTATTGTCTTCAAACATACTTGGAAAGGATACAAAAAGCCTCAAATTGAACATTTTAAATTGTTTTATTTTACAGATCCTGTTGATGAACAGTGAAATAGATCCAGAAGAACTTGACTTTTTCCTGAGATTCAAAGCAGAGCAAATGTACAAGAGTCCTATTGATTTTCTCTCCACTCAATCCTGGAGTGCCATCAAGGTCATTTTAGGTCGTTTGTGTTTTTTATTTCGTGTGGGAAGCAACTTTGAGTGTTTTCTATATTTACTATCGATGTAAATACAAGTTGTTATACATGACCTATTAGAATAATATTTACCACATGTCCAGTTAGTGTACTAAATGCTCAAGACAAATCTACATGGTCTGAATCAGGACCTCCTATTATTTTTTATTCTGAAAGAAAATAGATAGTATGAATGTTGTTTTCACATCTGTCATAAAGCATAGCTTACATAAAGAGAGGAATAAAAACTGAACAAAGAAAACATATGCCTATTTTGGAAAATGACTAATTTTCCTTCCATTTGAGAGTTGCTTAAATATGTAAATAGCAGTGGCGTAATAGATTATAGACTCTTGAGGGAGATGATTCTGTGTGCAGCGTTGTGTTATAGCGGTGTAAATGGTTGAACAATGTTATTTAAAAACATAATCTTACCAACAAGTGAGACTCGGATGTCTCTTTAGATCATTACACAGCACACCACCTCTTCTAAGATCCATTACCACGATAACAGAATTGTTGTGACAAATACAGTAGTTTACCAGCAGTTTTGTGCTTGACTAGATACATAGAACAATACAGCACAGAACAGGCTCTTCGGCCCTCGATGTTGCGCCGACCTGTGAACTAATCTAAGCCCATCCCCCTACACTATCCCATCATCATCCATATGCTTATCCAAGGACTGTTTAAATGCCCCTAATGTGGCTGAGTTAACTACATTGGCAGGCAGGGCATTCCACGCCCTTACCACTCTCTGAGTAAAGAACCTGCCTCTGACATCTGTCTTAAATCTATCACCCCTCAATTTTCAGCTATGCCCCCTCGTACTAGCCGACGTCATCATCCTAGGAAACAATTCTATACAGCACAGGAACAGGCCCTTCAGCCAATTTTAATCCTTATTTAGACTGTATCTCATCTATTTCTCAGTGGTCAGCTATCCTATAGTTTCATCATCTAAAATCACAATATCTCATGCATGCTGATAGGACCTGGCTCTGCTTCGTCAGTATCTCTCTCGACTTTCCTCCACTGGTTTGGATCTTTTACACTGTTTCCCCAGAGTCAAATTCTGGCAAAAATCTTCTCCACTTAAATGCTGGGAAGAGTGAAGTCAGTGTCTCAATCCTGCAATAACTAAAGCCATTTTTTTGTTCTCCCTGACGGATGTCTGAGGCTGAACCAGACTATCTGCAATCTGTTTGTCTCTGAGGTGAGCTGCCAACCCTGTTCCTTCTCCATCACCAGACCTCTGACTTCCACCTCCATAGCATCACCCATCTCCAATCTAGGTCAGCCCATCTTACGTTCAAATCTGCTCTTGAAGTCTACTATGTTTTAGTTAGCATTAGACTCAACTATTCCAGTTCTGTCTTTCACCCCTTAACTAAAGCATTGCCCATATCCTAATTCATTCCAGCCCATTCAGGTATCATACCTGCCCTGAACAACCTTAAAATTTAAAATTCTTAACCTTGCCTTTAAACCCCTCAACAGCCTCCGGTCTTCCTTTCACTGTAATGTCTTCCAGACCTGTAAGCTCTCTAGAAACCTACATTCCTCCAATTATCATCATTTATGCGTTCCAATTTCCTTGATGCTACAATTGGTGGCCGTGTTGCCCAGTTTCTAGCATGGAGGTTTTAGAATTCCCTCCTGAATGTCACCACTTCTCTCCTCTTTAGGAGAGGCTTCTTAGAAAATATGCCTATGACCATGCATTTGGTAACCTACCCTAATATCTCTTTTTGTGTCTCAGTGTCAAATTTTGTCTGATGATATTCAGTGAATTGTTTTGAAATGCTTTTCTAGTTGAAGATGCTGCGCAGATGTTGTTTTAGAAAAAAGCACATTTGTTAGAAATACATTTGTGGTGACATAGATGAGTAGGTATAGTCAAGGACCTTCAAATATTGGTCATCCTTTAAGTGGTATAAAATCTCACAAATAAACAAGATAGAAATGTATGTTTTTGACTGTTTTTAGACTATGGCAATGATGGATGAGTTTCGTGGATTAGACAGAGACATTGAAGGCTCAGCCAAACGCTGGAAGAAGTTTGTTGAATCAGAATGTCCTGAAAAGGAGAAATTTCCTCAGGAGTGGAAAAAGAAGAGCTCACTTCAGAAACTTATTATGCTGAGAGCTCTGAGACCTGACAGGATGACATATGCCGTGAGGTAATTGCTCCAAATTGTGTAAGGAATGTATATAATGACTTGAAGGCTTAGCTGCGAGGCTTTTCAAAACATGTAACATTAGCTTCAAGTTAATCCATCACTACAGACCTACGTTGTTGATCTTTATTGATTTCTGATTGGATTACCTTTCCTGTTGGATTTTTTTGTACCTTGTGGAAATGTAAATTTGTGGTAGGCAAGTACTAATTCATTAAATGATTTCCATTGCTTATCTACCATCGTACATGTTAATGTAGTTTCCCAATCCACCAAAAACCGGTTTGCCTCTCTTACCTTCATGATTTACTTTATTTAGATGTAAGACCCTACTTTTGGATTGAACTACATTACATTCAAACTTGATTTCAAATTCTATCATAATATGGTCACTGTTCACTGGAGGCTCCTTTACAGTGAGATTATTAATTCACACTTTCTCATTGCACAATACTAGATCAAAATAGCCTGTTCTATACTTAGTTCCTCAACACAATTCCAGAGTGTGTTCCAGAAACTATCTTGCATACATTCTAGAAATCCATCTTCCGTAGCAATACTGCTAACTAGATTTGCTCAGTCAATATGTAGTTTGAAGTTGTATATTAACCTTGTTACATACACCTCAAATTTACTGTGCCCTTCATTACCAATGCTGTCCGGTGCCTAAAAACAACTTTCACAAACGTTCACTGCCTCTTGCTGTTTCTTAGTTCTACCCAATCTAAAGTCCTCACTCACTAATATACTGATCCCCCTCTTCTATTAATAGTGCTACCTATCTCCCTTATCTTTTTGCCTATCCTTCTTAAATATTGAATACGTTTGAACATTGAGTTCCCAGCCTTGGTCACCTTGCAGCCAAGTCTCTGTAACGGTAAATTAATCACAGCTGTTTACTTCCATCTACACCATCAATTCATCTACATTGTTGCAAATGCTGTGTGCATTCAGCCAAAGTCCCTTATTTCATTTTTTTAAAAATTGCTATTGCAATCTGATCTGTTAATACACATTTAAGTTTGTACCATCTTCTGGCTACACTCGGATTATCTATATAGTATAAGCCCTGTGTTTTCAATAGATATAGGAACAGGCTGACTAAATTCCTGCACTGATAGGTTGCTCTTGGCTGATGATCTCTGGGTTTTGGAGACCATGAAATTCCCCACCAAGGACTAGTTCACCTGCACCTTCAGAGGAATGTACTTGGCCCTTGGGAGAGGAGGCAGCGTGTCAGGAGTTGACAACAGGGGCAGGTGGTGTGTCAGAGAATGCAGGAAGGAGCAACGGGCAAAATACAGAAGCATTTTGAGTAAACTTCCATCTGATTGCTCTCCAGTAGTTCTGTACCTGTCAACTGTGAGCGCTGTGAAAGACCACATCCAGTTTTCTCCCTTGCCCTTGTACTCTGAGTTCTCTTCTGCAACCCAGTCAAAAACAGATCTAGTGACCTACTTTAACCCTGATGTATTGGCAGAGTGCACCTGATGAATGCATGAGAGATATTAAATTGCATTAGGATCATGATGAGAGATACATAGATTGAAATGTGAGAAATTGCATAGAAAGAGAAGGATGGATAATCTTGCAATGTAGGTGAGGTGTGAACTGTGTTGGGTATGGTGTGACAAAGACAGGGAGAAGGGGCAGTAATTGCAAATACAGTGAATATGCAGTTGCATTCTGTTTTCCTGGCTTATTTAATTAAAGAGCATCCTGCACTTACCTTGCCTACACTGAAATCAGGAATGTAACGGCTGCTTCTTTCAGATTTCATCATCCTCAGCAGGTCTGGCAGCATCTGTATAGAGAGAGCAAAGTTAACGTTTTGAATCCAGTGACCCTTCATCAAGTTCTGAAAAATATTTACTCAGCTCTGCTTAGTATCTCCAGTAATTTCGGTGTTTGCTTCAGATTTCCAGCATCCACAGGTCTTTGTTTTATTTTGTTTGATTTCTTCATCCTGTTGCCTGGAGGAGTATTTCCAAATCAATTCCTCACCTATTCCCAGCAGTGCATTAAGCAATGCACCGTTAAATTGAGGTATAGGCCTTGATCAACCTCATTCAGTTTTGAAACTTATCTGATTCAAACTCTGAACTCATTCAGATGTTCCTCCAATTGAAATTGCATCATTGGAATCCACATGACAACATCTGTTCCCTTTAGGTTGCTGTGTTAAAATGCCGCAGATAGGCAAATTGTAAGTTCGTCCACTTTCATCACCTGATATGGTGCATCCCCACTATCCCTCTCTATGCGCTCCAAGCATAGCTCAGAGTTATTGCTAGGGCCTTTCTCTTCCTTCTCTGCCTTCAGTTGTAAACAACTCTAACTATAAAACGCAGGAAACCTTCAAGCCCCAGAGCACCACAAAAAAGTAGGTGACTGTACTGATGACATGCATGCTTTTCAGTTGTTTTTTTTTCCTTCTGGATGACCTCTGCCTAAAATTTTATTTGACTTTTACACTTTTTTCTCCAAATAAGATTATCTTTTAACTGCAGTTTGAATAGGTAACTACTGGTAGTATGGTCATTTTTTTTTAGCTAATAGTTGTTCTTAATATCTCTGCATTTTGATTCATTTGGGGTTCCTTTGGCCATCTTGTCTTATCTCCATTTCAAAGACCTGTCTCCTTGGGGTCTACCAATAGTGGATTCTGGGTGACTGACTATGGAAAATATAAGTTGGGGTTGGGCAGAGTTGTGGTAGGGAGCATGGAGCTAGCTGGGGCAAAATGAGGGGGAATGGGACCATAGTGATGTCATGTAGTACATGAGGGCATGTGGAGGCACACAAAGTATGAGGAGGAACAAGGGTATATTAGTGCATGAAGAAGATAAAGGAGCATGGAAAGGTTTGGAGATATGGAGGTGGAATGGGAAATGTGAAGGAACATGAAGGTGGAATGGGAGGATAATAGAGCCGGGAGGGGGCATGAGAGAGCATGGGGGTCATGTTGTTGTGAGGGTTTAAGGTTATGACATTCATCATTAGAACTTAGTTGATGTTCCAAGAAAGAAAAGCAGGTGTACTGGCCTGCTAGCCTGGCAATCTTCCATTGCTGCTTTGGGCCTACATCCAAAGGCAGCAAACCTGACTTTATCCTGCTGTTGCTTGCATAACACAAAAAATTGTGTTTAAAGGAGACAGGTTTACTGATTAGGGAAATTTTGTGATTTTAACTTTCCCACACTCTCCACAAAAATCCCACCAGTCATAGTTACTGAGGAGGACTGTGAAATGTTGGATGGAATTAATATAGTGCGGAAGGAAATATTGAGGTATTTAGCATCCTTGAACATAGATAAATCATTAAGCGAGGGTGAAATATATCTTAGCATAAGAGAAACGAGGAAAAGAACATCAAGGGCTCGACCATTAGTTTCTAATCCTTTCTGGCTAAAGGTATGGTGCTGAAGGACCACTAACTCTTACCATTGTTTAAAATGGGAGGGAAGGATAGCTTGAGTAATCGCAGGTCATTCAACCATTAAAAGACAAGCTATTGGAAAATGTTCTGAGGGAAAATATAATCATTATTTAGAAAGACACTGATTTATTAAGGTGACTCAGCATGGATTCGTTAAGGGAAGGTTATGTCTGAAGAACTTGATTTAATTTTTGAACGGGTAGCAAGGACAATTGATGAGCATTTCACATTTTATTTAGCCCTGTGATTTCAAGCAAATCTTTTTAATAGGTTTCCATATAGCAGACTGATGGCAAATTGGAAGCTTTTGGGATCAAAGGAAAGGGGCAAGTCAGATCCAAAATTGGCTAAATGCAGTAAGAAAAGGCTAGTAGTTAATAGGTATTTTCTGATTGTTTTCACTGGAATTCTTCAGGACTCGTTGTTGATCCCTTTGCTGTCTGTGGTAAAGATCAATGAGTTAGCCTCAAATGCAGTGGTCCACTTAAGAGAATTGTGGATGGTGCAAATACTGGTTTTGTGTTTAATGGTGAGGAGGAATGCATTTGACTGTAGGGAGAGGTTTGCCAGGTGGGCTGTTTGTGCGGCTGAGCAGAAAAGTAGTGAATGAAGCTCAATCTGGAGAATTGTGAGATAATGCACTTGAAGAAGACATAGAAGACAAGAGAATAAACAAAAAATGGGAGGATTCTAAGAAATGTACAGGAACAGAGGGTCTTTGGAAGAAATGCATACAGATCCATGAAGTTAACAGGACAGGAAGATAACTTGGTTAAAAAAAGATAAGAAGACAGTCAAGATAGTTTCCTTCATAGCCAAAGCACAGAATATAAGAGCAGGGGTCGATTTTGATTGGCAAATGCACAAGTTAGGCCACAACTAAAGTACTAATATAGTTTTGGTCATCAATTATATGAAGCGTGTGCTGGCACTAGAAGAGATTGACAACAGTGTTAATAGGAGAAGAGAATTTGAGCTATGAGGAAACATGGGATAAGTTTGGGCTCTTGCTGTGCAGTGGTAGTGTATTACCTCTGGACCAGGAGGTTTGAGGGCCAGGTTCAATTCCCACCTGCTCTAGGAGTGTGTAATAACATCTCTGAACAGGTTGCTTAGAAAATATCTAAGATGGGATAAGTTGGGAGTGTTTTCTTTGGAACAGCGGAGGCAGACCAGGGATTTATATGATGCATATAAAATTGAGAACCCGTTTCCATTAGCAAAGTGGTTTTCAACCTGGTATGTAGATATGTCAATTCGCAAAAAGATTAGAGAATGAGTGATTTTTCTTTTCACTGAAGGATGGTGGAAGACTGTAACTTACTGCTAGAAATGGTGGGAGACACAGAAACCTACATCACACTTTTTAAACGTGCAGATATACCCTTGAGGTGCCATAACCTGTAGGGCTATGGACCAAGACCTGAAAGAATTAGATTAGGCAATTCTTATTTGGTTGGCATGGAAACAGTGGGCAAATGACCTCATACCATGCTGTAGTTTCCCTTATATTACAGAAGTATCTTCAATAATTTGTTTAATTCTGGAAGAAACAGCTGTGTTCCTCATTATGCTTGAATTAGTCTATCTACTATATTTCATCATCTTTCATTTGTGCAGCAGTGTGAAGAATGTCAGTGCTTCAAAACTGAAGCACTTGCTCATTCATTTTTGCATCCACTGTATTTATCAGATATTCCCAAATCAGGTGTCAGGAGCTTTTTGCAGCTCATTTCACCTCATCAATAGCACTCAGTATCTGCAGGTGCCTCTGGGTCTCAGTTGGTCTCAGTTCATGGCCTACTTCTCCCCTTGCCAGGTCCAGTGGCAGCAGCCTGTGATTGTGTTTCCAACACAAGTCTAATGGATTACTAAAAGGCAATCATCTGACATTTCTTCGGCTGAATAACTGCACCTGCTGTCCAGCCTCAGAGCCCCATTTCACCTCAAATCAGAAATCCAGTTAACAGATCTGAGTGATCTACTACAACAACTTAACTTAGGATTGTTTGCTAAAGAGGAGATTTCAATACACGGATAGTGAGACAATAATATGAAGAGGTGACGGAACAGGAGACTGAGTGAATCCAAGCACGTAAATGTACCATGTTCCACCAAGCATCAAATATAATGTGTAAATTACATCCATTCAAGGATATTTGCTGTAAGCAGTGGATACTGTGCTCAAACGTACAGCTGTTGATTGATAAGCCACTTAGCTACTTTCACAGGATAAGGCGTTTCAGTTTCTGATTAGCAGGATCGTGGGCAGGACGGCCTGTAACATTTTGCGGTGTCGTTTCCACAGCGTTCCTACCCGTGCCTGACCTGGCAGCGACTTTACAGCACACAGGCAAAGCCTCAGACAATCCAAACACTTTTTCCCCACTTAAGGCCCTTAAATGGACAAAGCCACCTCCCTCCCAGCGACAAATTTTAGGCCAGCAGTGGGAGGTCAGGAAAAGGCGGAGTCTAAGCAGGTTAGCCTGCCTTCGGCTTGGCTGAAAAAGAGAAAAGGCCATCAAGAGCCTCCTTTATGAATTCCAGCAGCATTTCTCACACACTTAGACCCAGTATTTTACTTTGGTCAACTTGTGCTTTAGCGAAATAGACTTTAAAAAATGGATTCTGTGCCAACAATAGAGTGTACTCTCTTTGCAGATACATTGGTTACATCAAACTCAGTGTCTTTACATTTCTTTATTTGCTTGGTTTGATGATTCTTAAGCAAACTGACAGAGGTTTTTATGAATGTCTGATATCAGCTAACTACAAATATGGTTTCAACTTACATGAAGTTGGGCAGAACAAATGTAACTATGCTAATTTGTTGTTACTTAACTTTTTATTACACAGTACTAAAGGTGCACAATACTGTAGACACTTACAAATGAGCTATTAGTGAGTTTTTGTCAGACTTTATGTTTTCTAAGTTGCCATCTTTAAGTAAGTTGATCACAATTTACACTGGTGAAGAGAGATCTTCTGTTCTAGTAAAGCCTATAATTACAGAAAAGTAGATTTTTATTGGACTTACTGTGTGTGTGTTTTGTTTAATTTATTTATAAAATAGCATTTATGACATGGGTCTGTGACTGTTCTACATATAAAGGTTTTATGAACAACAGCACACAATATTTGCGTACCAACAAATTTCAAAAATGTTCTGTGATGTTAGCTGTTGCTACCGACATAAAATCGATCAGTGTGTGTATGTGCATGCTTCTGCCTGTGCAAGTATGAATCTGTATCTTTGACAGTTACCAGCACAAGTGTCAGTGACTTGCTTAAGTAAAGATTTAATAAAACGGAGCTAGGGAACATGTACACGGGTTATAAAAGAGCTGAAACAAAAAAAGTTATTCTCACTTTGATGTTTTATTTGGATACCCATATAGTGCTTTCAAACGCGAGGCTTAGATATAATATTTAATAAGGCAAACTAACTGATTATTTAGGTTCCAAATACTACCCAGAGCCCTGCAGACTGGGTAGTTCAATATTCTGCAACAATGCTGTTTGATTACAAGTAGCTAATACAATCTCCAGTTAAATAGCACAACTTTCAATGAGCATTCACGTTTTAGTACAGTGTGAGGTGAGGCCTGTTATAATTAGCTTTTCCAAAAGAGTATTTTCCTATAATTGTCATACACACACAGACCACAGCATGACCTGAAAATTCCTTGACCAAAAAGCCGGAAGAACTGCAGATGCTGGAAATCTGAAATAAAGACAAAAACGGAAATTGCTGGAAAATTTCAGCAGGTCTGGCAGCAATTGTGGAGAAAAATCAGAGTTTTTCAGTGTACCCAAAACGTTAATTCTGATTTCTCTCCACACTTGTTGCCAGATCTGCTGAGAGTTTCCAGCAATTTCTGTTTTTGTTCCTGGAAATTCCTTGTTTGCCACGGAGCAAAAGTTCCTGTAATGCATTAAAGGAGATTGAGACTCTGACCTCGACAAGGCAATTGATGTGAGAGCTGGCAAAGAAAGGGAGTTCCTAAGTCAGGAATTCCTGCAACCCAGCCTTCAGACAGAATTGCTGTGCCCAGCAGGCATGTAGACGTGAATCCAAAATGAAGATCACAAGTTGTTTTGGAATCTGGATCTGAGGAGATGAAGAATGGATTTTATTTTATTAATAGCACAAATGGGCCTCTGCTTGGCAAGCAGGAGATGGCCTCTGGTCCCCTAGGTACCCATAGTTCAGCCAGGCTTTCCAGTCACTTCCATGTGGGACCATGGCAGAAAAGCCTCAACCTTGAGTAGCTCACTGCCACAGACGTTTGCCATGACCCTGCTGATCTTGGATGGCATTAGCAATAGCTGCAAGAATGTACATGCAGGTTCTGAGGATGGGATATACTCTTCACATTCCACAGATTGTTGGGGTCACTATATTCAGGATACCCAAATTTTATTTCATTTTTCAACATTCTTTGGCTGACACAGTAAACTATCAGCAGGCAATGAACTCTCAAAGTATGATGAAATAAATACATGATATATTTATTGTCAAATCTAGATAAGAGTAGAAAGTAGTAAAGAAACTTGAATCACTAAAATAAACTCTTCCTTTTGTTCTGTTACAGTAACTTTGTTGAAGAAAAATTAGGAACAGCATATGTCGATGGTCTACGGATAGACTTTGCAAAATCATTTGAAGAGAGTAACCCAGCTACTCCCATGTTTTTTATCTTGTCCCCTGGTGTTGATCCTCTTAAAAATGTTGAATCACTGGGTATGAATCACTTGGCTACTGAATCTTTTAGTTTTACTCATTAACCTTAAAAATATTCGACCAAGTGTGTGTGATCTATCTCTGGTAGCTTTAAAATAAACTTAATTTAAAACCTCCAAATGTTATAATCTGTGTGTCAGAGTGGCTTTAATCTTGGAATGAAGCCACATACACTGGAAAGGGACTTTGGAAGGATTATCAAGAAAGTTGAAGAAATAGAGTCATTAGTTAAATTCTAGAAAACTTCAAAACTGTTACAATGTTTGCGCAAAGTTTAGGCAAATTTTTCATTAAAAATCGTAACTGTCATTGTGCCTGCTATTTTTGACTCATCCTGTTTAGTAGGACTTACTATATCACAAGCAGTGAATATTCCAAGCCAATTATCTGATTGTTCAAAGTCTCAGGAATATAAATCAATCTATTATATATTAAAAATGCTGCATTATTTTTACATTCCTAAGGTATCATACAAACACACGAACAGGGAGCTGAATAAACCCCTTGAGCCTGCACTGCCATTTAATAAGACAATGGCTGATATGAGTGCATTATCCAAACCACATTCCTGCACTCCCTTGGTAACCTTTCACTTTTTTGCTCACCAGGAATCTATCCGTCTCTGCCTTAAAAATATTCAAAAACCCTACTTTCACCACCTTTCTCAGAAGAGAATTCCAAAGACTTACAATCCTCTGTGAGATAATACTTTGCCTTATCGCCACTTTAATCGGGTGACTCCTTACTTTAAAACAGTGATCTGTAATTCTGGGAAAGACGAAATAGCCTTTCTACATTTACCCTGTCAAGAATCCTCCGGATCTTGTATGTTTCATGCAAGTCGCCTCTTTCTTTTCCAAACTATAGTGGATACAAGCCTAGCTTGTCTCACCTTTCCTCATAAGACACCCATTCATTCCAGGTGGAGATAGTAAGACCTGCCGATGCTGGCGTCAGAGATAACACAGTGTGGAGCTGGAGAAACACAGCAGGCCAGGCAGCATCAGAGGAACAGGAAAGTTGACGTTTCGGGTCAGGACCCCGACCCGAAACGTACCCGAAACGTCAATTTTCCTACTCCTCTGATCATGCCTGGACTGCTGTGTTCCTCCAGATTCACACTGTGCCGTCCATTCCAGGTATTTGGTAAATCTTCTCTGAAATACTTCCAATATATTTACTTACTTCCATAAATAAAGTAACCACACTTTACACAGTGCGCCAGGAGTAGTCTCACCAATGCCCTGTATACTTGATGTGGAGGTGGTGTTGGACTGGCGTGGACAAAGTCAGAAATCACATGACACCAGGTTATAGTCCAACAGGTTAGTTTGAAAACACAAGCTTTTGGAGCCTTAGTCGTTCTTCAGATGTTAGTGAGAGAGATAGTATCAGATACAGAATTTATAAGTAAAAGATCAAAGGTTCACACCATTGATGAGGATGTACTAACCAAACCTGAGATGCTGTTAAACCTTTAATCAGTTAGAAGGTTTTAATTGATTAATATGTATATGTAAACCTCCAAATTCCTTTTAAGTCAACACTCTTGAGAGAACTAAAGGTTTTATCAGTGTAAAGAAGAGGTGACATTTTAAGTCAGACAATGCATGTTAGGTGTGAGGCTGATGGCCAAGTTCAGTACCCATGAGGACGGCCTCATCTGGGCTCTTGGGTTCACGTTGCACTACAGATGATACACCACACTATACTCTCTCACACACTCACAAACGCACATGCATACACACACTCACACAAGCACACACACCCACACACACCAACAGAGATCTTCTCTCATACACACACACACACTCTCGCTCTCTCCCACACACGCACACGCGCGCACGCACACACACTCTCTCTCCCCCCCAACATACACACACACACACTCTCTCTCTCTCCTACACACGCACACACTTTCTCCCTGACTCTCCCCACACAGACACACAAACACTTTGTCCCCCCGTCTCTCTCTCTCACACACACAGCCTCTCTGCCACACACACACACTCTCTCTTCTACATATGCACACTTTCTCTCTCACAAATGCACACACACACACACTTTCTCTGTCTGCCTGCACACGCATATACACACACACTTTCTCTCCACACACATACACAAACACACACACACTCCGCTCTCTTCCCACACACACACACACACACACAGAAACTCATTCTCCCTCACACTCACACAGATCCTCTCTCGTGCACATACTGTCTCTCTGAGACATACACTCTCCTTCCCACACATGCCTACACACACTTTCTCCCTCTCTCTCTCTCTCTCTTCCCCCCACCACGCATGTGCCACACATACACTCTCTCTTCCCCCCCGCCACGCATGTGCCGCACAAACACTCTCTCTCTTCCCCCCTTCACACTTTCACGCGCACACACCAACATAAATCTGTGAGGTGAATTTGTATTTGCAGATACATTCTATTTTGTTCAAAAAGCACAATGTATAAAGAGAGTAAGGCAATGTGGTGTTTTTTAGAAATAAAACCTGTCTGACTCCGAGCCAAAACAAACAGCTTCTAAACAAGTTCTCACAGCTAGCATGCATTGTCTGACCTAAAGTGTCACCTCTTTACACTGATAAAACATTTAGTTCTCACAGGACAGTGCTTGGAAGGAATTTGGGGATTCACATATACATATTTATTAAACAATTAAAACCTTCTAACTGATTAAAGGTTTAACTGCATCCTAGGTTTGTTTAGTACATCCTCGTCAATGGTGTGACCTTGTGATCTTTTACTTATAAATTCTGTGTCTGATACTACCTCTCTCACTAACACCTGAAGAAGGACTGAGGCTCAAATGCTTGTGTTGGTCTATAACCTGGTGTTGTGTGATTTCTGACTTTGTTCACCCAGGTCCAACACAGGCACCTCCACATCATTGTTTCAGTTGGCCTGTAGTTCTTTCAGCAAATTTGGCAACTGTATGACCATCCCGTCATCTAAATAATTGAAAAACATTGTAAACAGTTGTGATTCCAGCACTGATCCCTTGGCACACCACTCATTGCATCATGCCAATCTGAAGAGGACCCATTTATGCTCCCTTCTTGTTTCCTGTAAGCCAGCCAATCTTCTATCCATAAGATTGTATGACATAGTAGCTGAAGAAGGCCATTCAGCTTTTGGTATCTGCCCCCAACAATCAATGGCTATTCTGACAGTCCTCAACTCCACTTACCTGCGATTTCCCCAGAACCCTTAATTCCCTTAATGATTAGAAATCTGTCTAACTTGGTCTTGAATAGAATTGACAATCTTGTATCCATAATAATATGTTACGCTCTACAGCATAAGCTTTTACATTTTGCAGTAAATTTTGATGTGGCTCTTCAACAAATGTCTTCTGGAAGTCTAACTGCAGTGTACCTACATCTTCCACTTTTTCCATAGCATGTGGTACCTTTTTAAAGAATTCCAAAAGATTGGTTCCCTTTGATAAGGTGATGTCGACTCTACCTGATTACCTTGAACTTATCTAAGTATCCTACTATAATATATTTTAATAATGGCCACTAATACTTTCCCTTTGAATGACACTAATTTATTAGACCTGCAGTTTCTTGCTTTCTGTTTCCCTCCTTTGCCAGACACTATGGGCAATTTAGCATGGCCAATCCACCCAACCTGTACATCTTTGGACTGTGGAAAAAAACCCATACAGACACAGGATCAATGTGCAAATTCCACACAGACCGTCGCCTGAGGGTTGAACCCAAGTACCTGGCGCTGTGAGGCAGCAGTGCTGACCACTGAGCCACCGTGTCACCTTTTGAATAGTTACATTTGTTATCTTCAAATCTGATGGGACCTTACCCAAATCTAGAGAGTTTTGGAAGATTGAAGCCAATGCACCAACATGTCTCATCAGCCATTTCTTCTAAGAACCTAGGATGAAATACATTAAGACCCAGACACTTATCAACCCACAGCTCCAACAAATTGCTCCCGACCATTTCTCTAGTGATTGTAATTTTCCTGAACTACTCCCTCCTTTCCATTTCCTGAATTATACTATCTCTTGGATGTTATTTGTACCCTCTTCAGTAAAGACTCATGCAAAATATTTGTTCAATACTTCTGCTATCTCTCTATTTTCAATTATCAATTCTCCGGACTTACCTTTTAACAGACCAGTGCTCCTTTTTCTTTTTTAAGTATTTATAGAAACTCTACCATCTGTTTTTATACTTGTTAGCTTTTTTAATCAATATTTTCCATTCTTATTAATTTTTTAGTCATTCTTTGCTGTTTCGTACATTCAGTCCAATATTGCATGAATAAGTTCCTGCGCATGTAAAATTTATTGGCATAATACTACATAACAATGCCAAAGGATAATGCATTTGAAAATATACAGCAAATTGTCTCCTAGTCCCACAAATCAAAAATCAGAGACCATTCCGAGCAAACAATACTACCCCAATTCCTGTAAAAGAAATATTAAGTCCTTTGCACTCCCACTTCCCATTCAGGAAGAATCAGATATAACCCCTTTCCCTCTCCCCTTTGCTGCCTCTCCCTGACCCATTATGTCACTCTCTTTCCACCTCATTCCATTCCTAGTGCCCTCCCACATCTTTTGCTCTCTCTCCTCTGTATTCCACCCCCCCACCGACCCTACCTTCTTTCCTTATAAGCCTCGCCTACTTGCCATCTAATCTTACCTCCTTTTCGACCGACCCCAAGCCCTTGCCTTGGTTCATTTATCTCTGTGACTTCAACATTATTTATCCTCCACAGTTCCTTGGACCATGACTCCCTGTGTGCAAAACTCTGCAAAATCAACTAGTATATAAGAAGTATTAAGTATTCAAGTATTTTCAATCCAATATTTGATACCAATTTTTTTTTCTAATTTCTGTCTGTGTGAGTATTTATAATGGAATATCAAATGTGGAGGCTGAATTTGCACATTTTTGGTATAGGTCTCCTATTTCTTGGTAACTTCCTTTTCCTATCTCTCAACTTCTTTAGCCCAAACAGCTTACCTCAACATGCTGCCATCTGTGTGGCGGTCAGCCCTTTGGGAATTCTTCCCCTACCCTACCAGTCAAGTCTGCCACACTCTAGCTGTACCCTTCCAACTTCTCTCTGCTGTTTTCTGCTTCAAACTGCCTGCCACTAGTTTAGCCTTTTCTTGACCCACTGTTCACCTTGTAAATTCATTGTTTCAACCATGTCTTCAGCTTCCAGTCCATTGCTGAACAGCTTTATTCAAATTCCAGAACCTTTCCTCAACCTCAGACTCTATTTTCTCTTCTAAGCCCCATTCATTTAAATGTTATGTGTTCCAGCTTCAGTAGCCATTAGCTCCTCCCACTCCTGATGCACTGCTCCCATTTTCCCCACGACTAGCCTGAAATTTAGCATCAGTGCAAGGGCCTATTCAAGTGACAGCCCCAACCCTTATTACCCAATTACGTCAGATCATCCCTCGGCTCACATTAACACCCTCACCTTTATTCCCATAGACATCTTGGTCAGCATCATTCTAGTCTTTCAGTTGCTACAAACGAACAGTAGTCAGAGATCCCTAAGTCCAAAAATTATGGTGACTAATTAAATTTCTCTCTTTGCTCAAGCTTACTCCATCAGTAACCTTCCAAATGTTCCCA
Source organism: Ginglymostoma cirratum (assembly GCA_024137785.1). NCBI lineage: Eukaryota > Metazoa > Chordata > Chondrichthyes > Orectolobiformes > Ginglymostomatidae > Ginglymostoma > Ginglymostoma cirratum. Next base: position 29,370,436 of record JAHRHZ010000013.1, read on the forward strand.
AGACAGTGACAGCACCGACTTTACCACCAGGATGTATGTGACATCTTTTCATTGGACTTAGTGAAATTATGTGATGTGATGTGTGAGCCCAGGAATCGAATGACACACCTGATTAAAACAAACTTCATGCTAAGTTTGTGCCATGAAACAGGAGAAACTTTAAAAATCTCAAGACAGCATTGTGTAGGATGGAGTCCTGCAAATCTCCCAGATGCCATCTTTGAGGCTTTCCTATGCTCTGTTCACTCTAGGGACAGTACAGCTGCTCAGAGGGACCACACATGCTGATTGGAATGACTTTGACTTCTGATTCCAGGAATTGCTGCCTCACACTAACCTTTAAGATCTACGCATCAGCAGAAAAATTAAACAGAATATAGTACTTGTGTTTAGTGAAACAGGGCATTAGCTTGATCAGCATCATTCTGTATTCAATATGACTAACCAGCAGTATCTCCGTCTTTAACTGCCTCCTTTAGGCATATTAGAATTTAAAGGTTGATAAACAATCTGTTTGGCCACATTATAAACTTGCATGTCCATCAAGTCCTGGAGTAGGACTCCGCTCTGGAGTTTTTAGCCTAGAGCAGGGGGCCACATGACCCGCTATGCCACAAGTCCTCTCCTTAGAGATACAACAAAGAAAATATCTGCCCTGTCATTTTGTGTTGGTAACTCTCCAAGTTTTATTTTTCAAAGCTGATCTGAATATTCACCTATCCATCACCTATCCATTTACCCACTTCTACCAGTAACTATACAGTCTGAAATTAAAGTTTATATATATTTAGGATTACTGAATATTCTAAACATCTAAAGTTTCTTCACGGGTTTCAATGAATGGGGTTGTGTTGAATTGGATTGACAAGCCACTAGTTCCACTCAATCATCAGTATTCATCCCAAAAGCATAATTAAGCATTTCTTAAGAAGAGTCTAGGCCCGAAACATCAGCCTTTCTGCTCTTCTGATGCTGCTTGGCCTGCTGTGTTCATCCAGCTCTACACCTTGTTATCTCTTATTAAGAACTGGTGCTGTGTTTATGATCAGAATATGTGAAACCTGCGATGAAAAACTTATTGCTTGTGGTTTGCTTACTTTCCAGGTAAAAAGTTAGGGTTCACTATTGACTCTGGAAGATTTCATAATGTTTCTCTGGGCCAAGGACAAGAGGTGGTGGCTGAAGTAGCTTTAGAAAAAGCTTCCAAGGAAGGCCATTGGGTCATTTTGCAGGTACACTGTAAAGAGGACTGAAAAGCATTATGATGTCAGATTTAATCAGAAAAACAGTTCCTATAAATCCCAGGTGATAAAGTAACCATTTTTTTGTAACAAATTATGGAACTTAATTTCCACAAGTTGTGTGATACTTACCAAAGCCTTCATGTAGCATGTTACGTTCTAACTTAAATTGACTATCACAGGTGACAGGCAACCTTTGCATGGAATGAGCTAGGGAGAGGAGTGGTGCTATTTCTGTTCTATTCCAATTTAGTGGTCTATCCGTGCCATTCCAAACACTTGTTGCAATCTGTCTTATCAATGCCATCATGAACTGGTCACAAAGAGGTGTGAGAGTGTTTTTCTTATTGATGGTAAAGTACCTCATCTGCAGCCAGCACTTCTTCACAACAATTGCCCAGGACATGGAGAACACGCCATCATAGTGCTCTAAAATACAGCACTAATCTGTATTTGGCATCAACAAAGGCGTACATTACAGAATTTGATGCCTTCCTAGCTGCTGCTAAAACTACTGTGTGAGCTTCACAGCTTTTACATCTACTTCTGTTGTGCAGCTATTTTAGTTCCTCGAAAAACTTAACTAAGTTTGTAAGACATGACTTCCCTTGCACAAAGCCATGCTGATTATCCTTAATCAGTCCTTGCTTCTCCAAATGCGTGCAAATCCTTTCTTTCAGAATTACCTTACCCACCACTGATGTCAGATTCACAGGTCTATAGTTCCCAGACTTCTCCTCACAGCCTTCCTTACATAAAGGCACAACAATCCTCTGGCACCTCCCTTATGGTTTTAGATAATACAAATATCTCTGCTCAGGGCCCCGCAATTTCCTCCCTAATTTTGCATAATGTCCTGGGATACATTTGATCAGGTTCGGAAGATTTGTCCACTTTTATGTTTTTTGAGACCTCCAGCAATTCCTCTTCTGTATTGTGAACTGTTTTCAAACATCAATATTTATTCCCTCAAGTTCTCTGGCCTCCATTTCATTTTCTACAGTAAAAATTGATGTGAAATATTCATTTAGTATCTCTCCATTTCCTGAGGTTCAATACATAAAACCAGCGAGAGACTAAAAGCTCATTTGAATAGGTGTTCCCCTAAGTTACTTACAGGCTTAAGGAAACTCATGCTTAATACAGCATTTCCTTGAAGAAAGATGCTAAGTCATTTTGTCTCTCTACACCCAAAAGGTCTGTCCATCCTGTGGAAATAGAAGTTCAGAAGCAACTTGTGGATGACATCCAACAGAATCAACAATCTACTTAAAATAGATGACTCATTATCGCAAAGTTTTTGATAGGAATTTTAGAGAAAGAAATGAATATTCATATATTAATATATCATCGTTTAGTACCTTATAAATATGAAGGATTGCACGATAACATTAAATACGTATATTAACAAGACCTATAGAATGAAGTAATGTCAGTGCAAAGTTTTGTCCTGAAAAAAAATTGAGAATTCACGAAGTTTGAATATGAGTGTGAAGACTTGTAATAGATGAGCAGAATGAAGAACTTTATTACCAATAATGCTAATCAAGGATTGCCATTCTTTTTACTCCCTTTCCATTTAATGAAATGAGCTATGTGGCCACTGTCAACATGTGATCAGTATATAGATTTTTGATGAAGTAATTGCCAGATTTTGAAACTAAAAGTCTTTTGCTTGCTGTCATTTCCAGAATATTCATCTAGTCGTGAAATGGTTAGGAACACTAGAAAAGCTGCTGGAGCAATTCAGCAAGGGCAGTCATCCTGATTTCAGAGTCTTCATTAGTGCTGAGCCTGCCCCAACCTCAGAGGAACATGTTATTCCTCAGGGAATACTGGAAAGCTCAATTAAGATCACTGATGAACCACCTATTGGCATGCTGGCCAACCTACATGCTGCCCTCTATAACTTTGACCAGGTAGGAGACAGACAGTTTGTAGATTGCAGTCATGTCCAGTGCTTGCTTAATACTTTTAACTTAATGTCAAGCTTGCTTTCAGTCAAAGATTCTTTTATAAACTTGCAATTAATTTATTCAGTCAGAAAAGCAAAGTAATTAAGACTGAAACAATTTCAAACACTATTATTTATGTAATATTGTATTTGGAGAATATAACAACATGCCAGGAGCAAAATCAGATGTCACATCATGATCAAGATAATGAGAGTAAGTGAAGTTGTCATTGTACATGGAGAGTTCTTTCTCATACTGGAGGCCTATGACCAGTGGTGTGTTGCGAGGATTGGTGCTCGGTCCACTGCTTTTTGTCACTTATATAAATGAATTGGGTGTCAATATAGGAGGTATGGTTAGTAAGTCTTCAGATGACACCAAAATTAGTCGTGTAGTGGACAGTGAAGAAGGTTAGTTGGCTGATGGGCCAAGGAGAGACAGATGGAGTTTAATTCAGTTAAATATGAGGTGTTGCATTTTGGTAAGGCAAATCAGGGCAGGATTTATACATGTAATGGTAGGGTCCTGGGAAGTATTGCTGAACAAGGAGACCTTGAGATGCAGGTTCATAATTCCTTGAAGGTGGAGTCACAGGTAGAAAGGGTAGTGAAAATGATGTTTAGTACACTTGCCTTTATTAGTCAGCGTATGGAGTATAGGTGTTGGGATGTCGTGTTGCATTGATAGGCCACTTATGGAATACTGCATTCAATTCTCGTCTCCCTGATAGATGAAACATGTTATTAAATTTGGACAGGTGCAGAGAAGATTTACAAGTATACTGCCAGATTTGGAGGATTTGAGCTATAGGGAGAGGCTGAATAGGCTGGGGCTATTATCCCTAGAGCATTGGAGGCTGAGGGGTGACCTTATAGAGGTTTATAAAATCATGAGGGGCATCGATAGGGTAAATGGCCAGGCTCTTTTTCAAAGGCTAGGTGAGTCCAAAACTACATGGCATAGATTTAAGGGGAGAAAGGAAAGATATAAAAGGGACCTAAGTGGTACACAGAGGATGGTGTGTGTATGAAATGAGCTGCCAGAGGAAGTGGTGGAGGTTGATACAATTACAACATGTAAAAGGCATCTCGATGGGTACATGAATTGGAAAAGTTTAGAGGGAAACAGCCAAATGATGGGTACGTGAATTGGAAAAGTTTAGAGGGATACGGCCAAATGCTGACAAATGGAATCAGATTAATTTAGGATATCTAGCTGACATGGATGAATTGGATCCCTGAACAGTCTGTTTCCATGCTATTTAACTCCATGGCTCTATTTTATACCTCTTTAAATGGAATTGATTCGAAATATAAAACAAGTAGATTACAGTTATAACTGGTTCATTTTGATGTTCAACAGCAGCAGGAAATGGATTATTACATTCAGCTGCCTATCATATACTGTCAAATGGAATAATGTACAGAATGGTTTAATATCATTTATGCCATCAACAAAAATTAAATTATTCCAGAAATGCATAAACTATTTGTTCATGGGACATGAGTTGCTGGCTCGGTCAATATTTGTTGTCCATCCTTCATTACCCTTGAGAAGTTGATAGTGAGCTGCTGCCTTAAACACTGCAGTCCACATGGTATTTCTGTATCCATAGTACTGTTAGAAAGATCCAGGATTTTGACCCAGTGACACTGACAGAACACAACATAGTTCCAAGTCAGAGTGGTGTGGGGTTTGGAGGGGAACTTGCAAGTGCCAGTTTTCCCCTGCATCTGCTGGCCTGATCCATTTAGGTGATTGATGGTGTGGGTTTGGAAGGTGATGTCAAAGGAGCCTTGGTGAGTTGCTGCGGTGCATTTTGTATATGATACACATGTCTTATTGCTACAACCATGCTTCAGTGATGGAGAGAGTGAATTCTTAAGGTGTTTGGATGATGTGCCAATCAAGTGAGCTGGTATGTTCTGGATGGTGATGGTGTTGAATTCCTGAAGTGTTGTTGGAGTTGTATTCATCCAGATGAGTGGAGAGTATTCTGTCACATTCCTGACATGTGCCATATTGATGGTTGAAAAAGTTTAGGGAGTCAGGACGTGAGTTACTCAATTTAGAATTTCAAGCCTCTGATGCAATTGAAGCTGCAATACTTGCATGATCCAGTTAAGTTTCAAATCAATAGTAACTCCCCAGATGATGACTGGCTTTGACATCCAACCATAGTAGTGCTACTGAATGTCAAGGAGAGATGGTTAAATTCTCTTGTGTTGGAGATAGCAATTTGTCCAGCACCCGTGTGGCCCAAGTGTTATTTGCTGCTTATCAGCTCAAACCTGAAGGTTGTTCGGATCATGTTGCACATGGACACGGATTGCTTCATTATTGGAGGAGTTGCAAATGGTTGTGATTGTTCAGTCATTAGCCAGCATCCCTATACCTGTGTTTTAATGTGGGGAGGTCATTGCTGAAGCAGCTAAAGATGGTCATACTTAGGACACTACCCTGAAGAATTCATTTGGGGTTGTGATCATGCCTAGTTGTCGATCCCCAATTTAAGTTTCATGCATTGATTATTGTGAAATGCGGTCAGTATAATAAGTTTTACAATTTAAAAGTGACTTGTTTTTATGTTATGTCTTACAGAATACACTGGAAATGTGTTCTCGAGAACAAGAGTTCAAAACCATTCTCTTCTGCCTTTGTTACTTTCATGCATGTGTTGCAGAAAGACGCAAGTTTGGCCCTCAAGGTTGGAACCGAAGCTATCCTTTCAACACTGGTGATCTCAGTATATCTGTTAATGTCCTTTATAATTACCTGGAGGCAAATACTAAAGTAAGAGAAAATCTTTTGAATATTTATCACAACTAACAGCTCAGTAGACATTTTTCTAGTAGACAGTAAAAGGTAATGCTGAAAGAAATTAACATTTTGGGACACAAAATCAATGAAAGGCAAGAAATATTAGAGGCAACTTAAGCTGGTAGATCTTCTGCAAAACCACCTTGCATAAGTATATGATTGTCATTGGAGTCAGTTTTTTTTTAGAAAATGAGGTCAAGACATCATAACTCAACATAGTTTGCATTGTTTTTTCTATCAAGAACAAATTCCCCAGAGTTAATCATTGTAGTTTAAGATAATTGGCCCATCTCTCAGACTGTAGATGGGACACTTCTCAGTTATGAGCAGCATTGCAGCATTGTTTGTGTCTCTCCATGAGTGCGTAAAGGGTTTGTACAAAGCCCCCAGTAGTTAAGTTTGGATGTGCAGGGGCCCGGGCCTGTCCTGAACCTATTTGGCAAGGTCCACTCTCGCCATTCAATATAGTGAGTAACTAACTAAAAAAAAACAAAAGAACTATGGATGTTGTAAATCAGAGACTAAAACAGAAATTGCTGGAAAAGCTCAGCAGGTCTGGCAGCATCTGTGGAGAAAATCAGACTTAACGTTTAAGATCGAGTGACCCTTCCTCAGCACTTCTGAGAAAGGGTCACTCAACCAAAATATTAGCCCTGATTTCTCTGCACAAATGCTGCCAGACATGCTGAGCTTTTCCAGCAATTTCTGTTTTTGTCAGTGAGTAACTAACATTCAGAATAAATAAATTTTAATCAGTAAAGTATAAATTGGCTTCAGCTAACTATATGCCAGAGTGGAAGAATGTGCTGTTGGTGATCTTCATCCCATAAAACAAGGAACCATTCAAGTCCATAATGTAAATTTTATAGCCTGCACACTCAACCACATTGGAGACCAAAGTGGTTAGCTCTTAAAAACAGGTGGAGGATCAGGATGCAATAGTAATCTTCACCTATTCTTTCCTATATAGACAGTAAACAATCTTTGATTCATTGAAATATTTAACTCCAGCATCAAAAAACTAGCATCCAATAGAATTTCAGTGCAGAGTCAGATCGACTGATCAATTATACTCGAGAGTTGTTCCTTCTCTTTTGATCTCATGTCATTATTTTGTGACTAGTACAATTAACCAGGATGTGTAACACATTCTAAATTAAATCATTGAGTTAAAACTAATTAATAAAATTATAACCGTGCCTATTTTGCTTAATATCTAAAGCAACGTGTTTAAAGTCTGTGCTTGCTACCAGCTCAGTTGCTGCACAACACTCATCACCGTTTCAGGTGCAGTGCCTGTGACGTCAATGTCTTGAAACTTTGCTGTAACAACTTGTAGAACATCACAACTGTTCAATTTCATAAACATTGAGACAACCAGTCCACCCACATTCTCCATTCTTTAAATACTACATACACATCTATGCACTTTATAGTGTGGGAGTTACAAAGGTTTGCTACACGGATATTAAACACCCCATAAGCCTGGCTCCAAATTTTAAATCCTAACCTAATCTTACTAACAAAGTGTTTCTGAAATTCTGCAATACCACCCCATGATAAATCATCAATATGCATCATGACAATGCCGGAAATATTTCCTGTAATGTGCTAGTGAACATGTGGGATCTGTATTCAGTTGAATTTTTCATAAAATTGATCTTATAAAATAAAAACCCTACCCTGTAAGTAACATTCAGGCCTTAGATATGCATGTTTAGTTTCCATAATTTGTCTTCTGCATCTGCTGCCTCTTTGAACAGTTTTTGAAACCGTTCTCTAAAAATCTGGCTGTCACACCAAATCACTTGCACACCCATGAATATTTGGCATAAAGATCCAGGAGAAAAAAATTGAGGATTTCTTTCCTGCCATGAAGGAGTTCACTCTAACATTTTTTTTCAGCCAATAACTCATTACATACAAACACACATTTGAAATAAAGCTGATTGACCCTTATCTGATACCTTGGAATATACTTCAAACGCTTTACAACTATCCATTCCCTTTGTTTTTGTCTCTTTTTCCAATTTATACTAAAATACATCCTTAAAGTTATTAACAACTACCAACATTTCACACTCTTGAGGACTTTACCTCTGTTACCTCAATGTATGTAGGCTTTATTTTAATGTCTAGTGAATTCAAGCTGTGGCCTGTAGAGGGACCACTACTATGAAATGTCTCTCTTTAATTTGTGACCTGAAATAACGTTCAGTTTTAGTTCACCACCACTCTTTGTATTGAGCTTTTGTTCAGCTGTTAAATCCATTTTGGCAATCCATAGACCTAATTTATTGGCTATGACCCCAAATATGCAAACTTGCTAGAAGCATTATTGCAAATTCTGTAATGATTGCACCTCTTCATTCATTGGACATTTCAGAACATATGACACTTACATACTCACTGTGTGTAATTGTCTTGTAGCTATCATAGCTGTGTTATGCGTGTCAGAATCACCAACATGACAGTTGTCCAGCCTTCAACTGACTGCAGGACACGCATGATTGCTGTGTTTATTTCTATCACCTGCTTAGAGGCTGAGATTTTAGAATTTACCAAAGCCAAATAATAGTAATGGAGAAAGTAATGCCACCAAAACATGACAGATGATCAGAGCCTTCTGGTTTTCATCCTATGATTTTAAGGGAAGTCATTGAGAACATTGTGGATACCCTAACCTTCCAAAGTTCTGTTAACCCACAATTCTTCCTTTAGTTTGGACAAAAAGTTTGTCACTCACCTATTCAAAAATTATTACAGAGTTAAGTGAGTGAGTAAAAGACGGTTACTCTGAGATTTGTTGTTGGGAAATTGCTAAAGCAGTTATCTTCAATACAGGTTAGGTTGATTAAACAGTTTGAGAGTTTGCACCAGATCAGAGAGAGCCGAAGTGAATTTGTGCCTGACAAGCCCAACTGAATTTTTTGAACAGGTGATTGAAGTAGTAAAAAAGTGCATTTAAATGGAGATAATAGGTATTGCAGATGCTGGAGAATCCGATATAACAAGGTGTGGAGCTGGATGAACACAGCAGGCCAAGCAGCATCATAGGAGCAGGAAAGCTTGACGTTTTGGGCCTAGACCCTTCATCAGAAAAAAAAAAATTTT
>JAHRHZ010000013.1:29379965-29392610 GCA_024137785.1 Ginglymostoma cirratum
CCCGAAACGTCAAGCTTTCCTGCTCCTATGATGCTGCTTGGCCTGCTGTGTTCATCCTGCATTTATATGGATGTTGTTTAAACAGACTTTCAGAAGGCATTTGGTAAAGCCCTTTGTAAGAGCCAGATAATTAAAGTTGAAATGCAAGTAATTGAAGACATATATTAGTGACCTGGTTAGAAGAGTGACTGGACATGGGAAATAGAGAATAGAAATAATGAACAACTACTTCAATTTTGGGATGTAGGTTGTCACAATTTATCAGTGTCCTATAAGGATGTCTATTGGGGCCTCCCATTCACCTTGTTTCTTAACAACTTTGATGATGGGAATATCCAAATTTTCCAATGACAAAAATAGGTGTCATTGTAAGCAATATAGACAAAGTCATGAAGTTACAGAGATATCAATAAATTAAGGGAATTACCAATCCATCAAATGGATTTCAACATGGGTAATAATAGTGTCAGATAACAAGGTGTAGAGCTGGATGAACACAGCAGGCCAAGCAACATCAGAGGAGCAGGGAAGCTGATACGTTTCGGGTCTAGACCCTTCTTCAGAAATGGGGGGGAAGGGAATTCTGAAATAAATAGGGAGAAAGGGGGAGGTGGATAGAAGATGGCTAAAGGAGAAGATAGGTGGAGAGGAGACAGATGGGAGGAAGCGGGGTTGGAGCCAGTAAAGGTGAGTTAGGGAGGGGATAGGTCAGTCCAGGGAGGACGGACAGGTCAAGGAGGCGGGATGATGCTAGTAGGGAGGAGATGGGAGTGGGGCTTGAGGTGGGAGGAGGGGATAGGTGGGAGGACAGGTTAGGGAGGCGGGTACAAGCTGGGCTGGTTTTGGGATGGTAGGGGGAGGGGAGATTTTGAAGCTTGTGAAGTCCACATTGATACCATTGGGCTGCAGGGTTCCCAAGCGAAATATGAGATGCTGTTCCTGCAACCTTCGGGTGGCATCATCGTGGCACTGCAGGAGGCCAAGGATGGACATGTCGTTCAAGGAGTGGGAGGGGAGTTGAAATGGTTTGCGACTGGGAGGTGCAGTTGTTTGTTGCGAACCGATCGCAGGTGTTCCACAAAGCGGTCCCCAAGCCTCCATTTGGTTTCCCTGATATAGAGGAGGCCAGTGGGGTGGTGTCCAGGAGGAGGGGGTGTGTTAGAGGTGAGAGAAAGGGTCAGTGGAGGGAGGGTTAGGCTCACAATTAAAGAAGTAAGCGCGGAGGCGGAGGTGGCGGAAAAACTGTTCAACGTCCAAGCGTGAGCGGTATTTGTTGATGTTCGGGTGGAGGGGGATAAAGGTGAGCCCTTTACTGAGGACGGACCATTCGCCCTCAGTGAGGGGGAGGTCAAAATCTCCCCATCCCCAACCACCAAAACATCATCACCCAAACCATCCACAACCTCATCACCTCAGGACCGCAACTTCCCCTCCACAGTGGTCGAAAACTCCCTCAACAGTGTCCCTCGCATCTCATCCCTCACACCTCCTCCCTGCAGTAACAACCAAAACAGAATCCCCCTCGTCCTCACGTACCACCCCACCAGCCTCCAGATCCAACACATCATCCTCCGACACTTCCGCCATCTGCAATCTGACCCCTCTACCAATGACATTTTTCCCTCCCCATTCTTTTCTGCATTCTGGAGGGACCACTCTCTCCGTGACTCCCTTGTCTGCTCCACACTCCCCACCAGCCCCACCATCCCCGGAACTTTTCCATGCAAGCGCAGGAAGTGCTTCACCTGCCTCTACACCTCCCCCCTCATCCCCATCCCAGGCCCAAAGAAGATCTTCCACATCAAACAGATGTTCACCTGCAAATCTACTAATGTGGTATGCTGTATCCGCTGTTCCCATTGTGGCCTCCTCTACATCGGGGAAACCAAACGGAGGCTTGGGGACAGCTTTGTGGAACACCTACGCTCAGTTCGCAATAAACAACTGCACCTCCCAGTTCATCCAGCTCTACACCTTGTTATCTCAGATTCTCCAGCATCGGCAGTTCCTACTCTCTCTGTCATAATAATGTCATCCATTTTGGACCTAAAAAGCAAAGAACACAATAGTTTGTAAAAAGTGTAAAGCTGGAAAAATGGAGACCAAAAGGTCTTGATGGTCCAAATAAACATAAATAAAATGGCAACAACAGTTGCAGAAAATAATCAAAAAGGTTAGTGGAATTTTGGCCTTTATATCTGGAAGACCAGATTAGCAGAGTCCAGAAATCAAGCTAAAGATATACAAAACTCTTGTGATCACACCTGCAATACTGTGAGTAGTTCTGTGCTGCATATATTAGGAAGAATGTATATTGCAGCAAACATTTGCCAAAATGAACATGGACTCCAAGGGTTAAATTAGTTGGATTCGTTGGAATTTAGAGGATTAACGGGTGAGTTGAACAAATTTTCCAAGGTATTTAAGGGGCAGATAAGGAGAAACTAATTCCTCTGATTGAGAAATCTAGGACTAGGTGATACAGTCTAAAAATTAGCAGCCAAGATTTTAGAAGTAAAATAAAACACATCTACACACAAACAGTGGTAGAATTTTAGAACACACTTCTGCAAACAACACTTAATGCTACGTCAGTTTTAAATTTTTACATCTGAGTTTGAAAGAATTTGGTTATTCAAAGCTTGTAAGAAATCTAGGACAAGTGAATATATAGCGTTAGGCCTTATATCAGTCATGAACTTGTGAATTGTGGCATAGGCTCAAAGGACTAAAGAGCCTCCTCCTTTTTCTCTATTCTTATGAATTAGTTCCAATTAATTATGAAGAATGAACCCTGACAGTCTGATTGCTACGTTTGACAAGCATTATCTTACCATGACCAGCTGGTATCTTTGCAGAAACATTCCAGTTCCTACGATTTTCGCTTTTGGATTGAACTCTGAGGTGGTTTAATGCAGTGTCTCAGTGTTGTATGAATTTTCTCTGTACGTTGACTTTGCTTCTCAATACAGGCTCTTATCACTTCAGTGGTGGAGCTTATAATATTAAATAATAATAATTGCAGTACCTTCTAGAGCAAGGGGATTATCACAATGTACAGGAGGTAATTTGGGATGTTGCCCCCTGAATAGTTTGTAATGATCTTATCCTTGAATCATATGATGACAATTCTTTACATGTTTGTATTGTTATACATTCTCATTGATTAGCCAATATTTTACACATCATTTCGTCAGTCACAAATACTGAAAGAAATTTTATTCATATTCTTACACATACCTCTAAGTTCCTCAGCAGATTCCATTCCATTGTTAGTCAGAGTTTACTAGTGTCCCAAATATTATCTCTTTTCTGTTATTTTAACCACAATTCCTTTTCCACCCTCCAGTAGTTGTGTAGAAATATTAAATCTCATAGCCAGGACAATAAATCTTCAGATGAAAACAATTCTCACTTTGCCTCGAACACATAACTCAGTGGCAACCACCTTGTTAATCATACACCAGTAGAAAATTTGTAATACGTGGAGACATCATTTGATACCTTTTACAGATTTTACAATTCTCACTAGTGTCTCAGATGAGTTTTGTATGGCATCTCAACTACCACAGCATCTTGTAACAAGATTTTCAACCGTTGACAAGCAGTGTAAACAAATTGCCTATGGAACCTTAGAACTTTATTTTCTCTCCCATTGCTGATGCCGTAAATGCCTAAGACTGATGAGAAATGAGCTAGCAAGAACTGCAGATGCTGGAGTCCGAGATGACACAGTGTGGAGCTGGAGAAACACAGCAGGCCAGGCAGCATCAGAGGAGCAGGAAAGCTGCTGTTTCGGGTCAGGACCCTTCTTCAGAAATGGGGTAGGGGAAGGGAACTCTGAAATAAATGGGGGTAGTGGTGATAGCAGGTAGGTAGTGGTGGGGATTGGTCAGTGAGGTGGGAGGAGTGGATAGGTGGGAGAGAAGACGGACAGGTCAAGGAGGCAGCGACCGGGGTTGGGGAGGAGGGGGGCGGCGGTGGGGGGAGGTGGTGCTGGTCTTATGTTGAGATCTGGGGTGGGGAGATTTTGAAGCTAGTAAAGACACTGTGTCACAACGACGCCATCCAGAAACTGGAGGAACAGCACCTCATATTCCACCTTGGAAGCCTACAACCCAATGGTCTCAATGTGGATTTTACTAGCTTCAAAATCTGCCCATCCCCAACCTCATCCCAAGAACAGCTCCCCATCTCATCCCCGCCTCCTTGACCTGTCCGTCTTCTCTCCCACCTATCTGCTCCTCCCACCTCACTGACCAACCCCTACCACTTGCTACCTGCTATCACCACACCCCCTCTCTATTTTTCAGCTCCCCTTCCCCTCCCCCATTTCTTAAGAAGGGTCCCAACCCGAAATGTCAGCGTTCCTGCTCCTCTGGCAGTGCCTGGCCTGCTGTGTTCCTCCAGCTCCACACTGTGTTATCTCTGTCTCCAGTTTATTTGATACAGATCCATTCTTAACCCATTGAAGTGGCTTTTCGCCGGCTAATTATTCCTGCTCTCAATTGTTCTTTGTCCTTTTCCACAGTCGGCCTAAGTCTTATGATACATGACTACTGTCCCCCAAATGCGTGATCCACTCAATCCACTTCATTCTCAAAATGCAGGTTTAAAAGTGCCTGCTTTCTCATTGGACTGGACTCACACTGCTATAGAAAATTTTCCTGAACATGCTCTAGAAACTCTTTCTCCTCATTGCACTTTTCACAACTACTATCCTAACCTATGTTTGGATAATTAAACTACTCCATTAAAACTATTTTGTAATGTTTGTGCATCTCTATAATTTCTTTGCAAATTTCTCCCATGACATCCCTCCCATTAATTGGTGGCCTGTAGACAAATCTGAGCAATGTAATTGCAACTTCTTTTTTCTTTAGCTTTTTCCAATTAGGACCCATCCTTGACTTCTCTCGGACATTCTCCTTTTCCAGCATGGTGCTGTTCTCCTTCATTAATGCTATAAATTGTTTTGTTCCTTCTGTTCCTTTTTTATCTTTCATAAACACCTTGTATCTACATCATGTATTCATGACTTCTTTGAGCCAGATCTCTAATGCTACATCACCTACATACTCAGTAAACCTGAATTAAACTTTACTACTTTCTCACTTACTCTTACCCCACCTGCTAAACTATCATTCTTTACTTTAGTGCTACCTATTTCTGAAAGTATTCTGTTCACCTTGGTATCCCTGTCTAATATTATCTCTTGGTTCCTATTACTGCTGCCAATTTGGTTTAAGCCCTCCCCCCAATAGTAAGAGAGAAATTGAGAAACAAATATGTAGGGAGATCTCAGGTATAAGTAAGCATAATAAAGTTGTGATAATGGTGGACTTTATTTTTCCAAACATTGCCTGGAACTACCATAGCGTTAAAGCTTTGGATGGTGAAGAATTGGTCAAATGTGCTCAAGAATTTTTTATATCAAAATGTGAGTGCTCCTACTAGAAATGGAGCAAAACTAGACCTTATTTTGGACAACAAAGACAGGGCAGGTCACTGAAGTAAAAGTAGGGGAGTGCTTTGGGTCGAGAGATCATGATTCTCTTCATTTCAACATGGTTATGGAAAAGGGTAAGCCTTCCATAAAAGTTAAAGTTTTTAACTGAAGTAAGGCAAATTTTAATGGTATGAGACAAGAACATTCAAAAGTTGATTGGAGTAGGCAAAGGGTAAAGGGAGTAGGTAAAGGGACGTCTGACAAGTAGGAGGTGTTCAAGAGTGTGATAATGAGTGTTCAGAGGCATTTTGTTCCTGTTAGAGTGAAGGGTAAGGCTGGTAAGATTAAGGAACAATGGATAAATAAAGATATTGAAGTTCTAGTCAAGAATAAAAAAAGAATTTTTTTTTAGATATTGTCAGCTTGGTTCAATTGAATCTCTTAATCAGTATAAAGAGTGTAGGGACATTCTTAAGAGAGAAATCAGGAAGGCAAAGAGGGGATATGAGATAGCATTGGCAGATAAGGTTAAGGATAATCCAAAGAGATTCTACAAATACATTAAGAGCAAGGGGGTAACTAGAAAGAGGGTAGGACCCTTTAGAGATAAAGGTGGTTGTCTTTGTGTTGAACCCCAGGAGATGGGAGAGATACTAAATGAATATCTCGTGTCAATTTCTACAGTGGAGAAAGAAATGGAGTCTGGAGAATGCAGAGAAATAAACTTTGATATTTTGAAAACTGTCCACATTGCAGAAGAGGAAGTTCGGGAGGTCTTGAAGAATATAAGGTGGATAAATCTCCAGGATCTGATCTAATGTGTCCCGGAATGTTGTGGGAAGTAAGGGAGGAAGTTATGAGACCCCTTGCAGAAATATTTGCATCAGCAATAAATACGGGTGAGGTGCCTGATGACTGGAGGGTGGCTAATACTCTACCTTTGTTTAAGAAAGGTTGTGAGGCGAAACCAGGGATCTATAGATCTGTGAGTCTGATTTCAGTTGTGGGTAAATTGTTGGAGGTGATTATAAAAAATAGAATGTGTCGGTATTTAGAGAGGTAAAAATTGATTAGGGATAGTCAGCATGGTTTTGCATGAGGAAAATCATGCCTCTCAAACTTAATAGGGTTTTTTGAGGAAGTTACCAAAAAGACTGATGGTGGCAGAGAAGTAGACAAGGTTGTAGACATGCTTGCCGAGCCGATGGGTTTGGTTGCAAGCATCTACAGGTACAACATCCTCAAACTGGCCCGCTGATGGGAAACAAATGCCATCCAGCTGAGCCTGACCTGCAAACAACTATACTTCCTGCACAAATGCCTCAGAAAGCAGGTACTACCACAAAGCTTAAAATATAAACCGCCTATCGACAGTCCATAGGGACGGAGGACAGTTGAACAGAATAGACACAGAATGATAAGGGTTATGATCAACAATGCCCACAACTACCTCAACAAATACAAGTGAAAAATTGCGCACCAAAAAATGGACATCCACACTGGAGCAAGCCATCAGCATACAACAACAAAAGACTAGAACAAAAAAAAAATAGCCCTACGAGAAAAACTGTCCAAAATCACACAGAACAACAACATGGACAACACAGGTTCAGGGATTAAAAACATCTCGGACCAAATACTCACAGACACTGAGAAGACTCACCTAGTACGTAGACTGAATTATAACCATAGATTCACCAAAAAAGACTGACTTCCTGGCTACACTGGAATTGACACTAAAGAGCAATGGACTCATGGAAAAAGTACAACAGACCATCAGACAGATAGCCCCAGCCCTGAGCAAAGCAGGAAAGTGTAACACATTCAGCACATAAGAGAGGAAAGCCCTGGAAAGACTCAAGAAAGACAGGAACATTGTAATCTTACCAGCGGACAAAGGGCCCATGACAGTAATCCTCAACAGGGCTCAATGCATCGAGATAGCTAACGCACTACTAGCAGATAGTGAAACCTACCAACAGATGGCGATAGACCTGACATCACCGTTAGGGAACCAGATTACAAAAATCAAGAAATAAGAGGGTGGGCTTGCCAATTGGATACATAATTGGCTTAACAGCAGGAGACAGAGAATAATGGTGAGGGGTTCCTTTTTGGACTGGTGGCCTGTGACCAGTGGTGTTCCACAGGGATTGGTTCAGTGTCCTCTTTTGTTTATCTTTTATATAAATGATTTGGATGAGAGTATAGAAGGCATGGTTAGTAAGTTTGCGGATGACGCCAAAATTGGTGGCATAGTAGACAGTGAAGAAGGTTTTCTTAGATTAGAGAGGGATCTTGATCAAATGGGTCAATGGGCTAAAAAATGGCATATGGAGTTCAATCTGGATAAATGTGAGGTATTGCATGTTGCTACAACAAACAAGGGTAGGGCTTATACAATTAATGGTAGGGCCTTGGATAGTGTTGTAGAACAGAGGGACCTAGGGGTGCAGGTACATAATTCTTTAAAGTTTGCGTCACATACAGACAAGGTTGTTAAAAAGGTGTTTGCTGTGCTTGCCTTCGTTGCTCAGTCCTTTCAGTATAGGAGTTGGCACGTTATGTTGAGGTTGTACAGGACATCAGTGAGGCCTCTACTGGAATACTGTGTCCAGTTCTGGTCACCCAGTTATAGGAAGGATATTATCAAGCAGGAGAGGGTTCAGAAGAGATGTACCAGGATGTTGCTGGGTATGGAAGGTTTGAGTTATAAAGAAAGGCTGGATAGGCTGGGACACTTTTCACTGGAGCGTAGGAGGTTGACAGGTGACCTTATAGGAGTTTATATGATAATGACAGGTATAGATAGAGATAATGGTAGTCGCCTTTTCTCTAAGTTGGGGATTTTCAAGACGAAGGGGCACATTCTTAAGGTGAGAGGAGACAGATTCTAAAAAGTCCTAAGAGGCAAATTTTTTACACAGAGGGTGGTTTGTGAGCAAGTGGTGGCTGTGGGTACAATTTGATATTTGGATAAGTACGTGAATAGGAAAGGTTTAGAGGGATATGGACCAGGAGCAGGCAGTTGGAATCAGTTTAGATTGGGATTGTGTTCAGCATGGACTGGTTGGACCAAAGGGTCTGTTTCAGTGCTGTATGATTCTGTCTCTCTATAGTCTAGTTCTTGGCTCTGTTCCTGTGCAATCAATCTAACTTGTACAGTTCCCATCTCCTTTGCTCCTATTGAATCACCTATCATTATTAGCTTCCAGTTCGCCTTGCACGCCCATTAGATTAGCCACCCATAATGCTATGGATTGGCTCTGGCTGTACACTCATCAGTTTTTAAAACTGAACACAGATTAGAGATTGGGATGCACTCAGGGGACTTCTGTGCTACTTACCTGTTCTTTCTGACTACCTAGGGGGTCACGCATTTCCTCTGTCTCTGTGTATTCTTAAGCTTCAGACTAACCACATCTATAAACATGCCATCCACGTGGCTCTCAGCCTCATAAATGCACTATAGTGACACTGGGTGCTGTTCAGTTTCTGAAACCCAGAGCTTAAACAGCTGAACTGATTATATGGCCTGCACAAATGGTTATCAAGGTCTCAGGAAGCTTTCTCGAGATTGTAAATAGCACAGCATGTGGAGTGCAGAGGTCAGAGCAATCCTCTTATTTCTTGATTTATGAGTTCACCACACTGCTCTTAATAAACTGAACTGTTATTAATAAACCTTAGAATACTGATAAATCTTACTAAAACTAAACACACCTTACTTTTAATAATCTGTTCAGTACCAGTTTAAACTACTGACTCCTTTATATAAGAAACTTTTAAAAATTCTTAAAACTAGTCAGCTACCTACTGGGTTAAGATCTTGCATTCTACTGCTGGCTCTAGTTTCCGGTCTTGACAATACCTCCTTCACTGTACAGCATTCCCCCTTCATCAAATTCCCAAACTCAAATTTCACTTTGAGCTGCATTCAGTAATGAGCTGCTGTTTTTGTCCTTGCTAACTTCAAGAGCCTAGCAAGGCTACCTGCATTTATTCTAGCTGAAATTTTTCAAAATAAGCGCTGATGGTTAGAAAAACCAGTTCAAATGAGTTCTCAGATTAACTAATTGTAAATCCTCTTCAACTTGATTATCCCTGACAGTGTGGAAAGAAGCCATTCGGCCCATCAAGTCTGCACCAATCCTCCAAAGAGCATCCCACCCAGGTCCAGTCCCCTAACCTATCCCCATAACCCTGCATTTCCCATGGCTACTCTACCTAGCCTACTCATCCCTGGACACTATGGGCAATTTAGCATGGCCCAACCTGCACATCTTTGGATTGTGGGGAGAAGCCAGAGCACCTGGAGGAAACCCACGCAGACATGGGGCGAATGTATAAACTCCACACAGACAGTCACCTGAGGCTGGAATCGAACTCAGGTCCCTTGCACTATGAGGCAGCAGTGCTAACCACTGAGACACCTCACTGCCCAATTTGAATTTCACCTTTACAAAAAAATGTTTATTGAGTAAAATTCATGATACTCATTTTGATGTTTTCACTTTGTTTAAGTGCGCAGAAATGTCAACATTAGGGAGGTAAACATTATGGCAGTGTGAAACAAGGGGATCACAAACCAGTAGCTTGTTTTACACCCCAACTAATTGTCTTATTCATTTATTCCATTACCAATCAGCTGCCCGAGAATTCCTCTGGCAAATGTATTTGATAAATTTCAAGTTGTAATCTCCCCTAGTGGTTTTTTCTGGGCTGGCAAATTGAACCTTTTTTTAACCTTTTGTTTGTTTCCTTCATGTAATTGAAGTTATTTGGACCTCCATCTTACAATTGATTTAATTAACATACGGTGCCGACTTCTTGTCTCTTTTTTAAACTTACATTTACATGATGCCTTTCACAACCTCAGGAAGCACCATAAAGCTTTACAGCCAATGAAGTACTTCTGTAGTCGTATTACACTGTGTTTAAAATTAAGGATCATGTTTGTTACTTTGCAGTGAGCTTCTGCCTACCTCAACAGTCCTTCCCTGATGATAAAAGCCACATTAAATACATCTTTGCTGTGTTCTGTCCGTTAAGGTGCAATTTACTGATCACATCTGGATTGTCTGCCTGATGTTTTATAAGGGTCAAGAGGTTAATTTCCTGTATAATGTGCTAAACTATGATTATCATGGTTGGGCTTTTGGTAAGGTGGCTTAACACTCAACTGGGTGGGAACCGTGCTGCTCAGTTGAAAGATGTACCTTTCCTACAGGGCAGCACTTGAGTAGCTGTATGCATGATAACTATGTAAAGGACTCAAATGGTTGACTTTTTGAAAATCACCTTTGTAATCCTTTGGGAATACACCAGGTCATTTGGATTGTTATAGAGGAAAAATGCCCTTCATTATGTTAACCAAACATGGTTTACATGTGAATATACACAAAATTCATTAAGCACGTAATGAAGCATTTGAAGAAAAATAATTGGATACAGCATATCTGACAGTTTGTTGCACTGAATGAAGAACATCAACAATTAGTTATGATGACGGTAGCTATTTAGGATATGTCAGATGTACAAATGACTGTATATTTTCCTATATTTGTCATTATTATGAGTTTAAACTTCCTCCTTCCTTTGACTTTCTCAGTTCTGATACTTGGTATACATTTTAACAGATGTATATTACTTAGTGTGTCATGTTTTGATTGTAATCAAGGGTGATTAAAAGTAATTAAATCTGCCCGAGACCTTAATGGTTCATGTAATTTGAATCTGAAACGTGAATAAGCAAACAATCTGCAACATCTAACGTGTAAAATATCTTGTGCTGATTTGATTTGAGCAATTTGTATAATTCTAATATTTAATTAAAACAAAGTAGTTAAACAAAATGCATTCTAAAGTAGATTGCAATTTGGGAGATAATTAATTTCACATCCCCCTGACTTGATAGTGCATTTTTGTAAGTAAAATCTGGCAAGTGCTAATGAATACAGTTTGCTATTAACCAGAAACAGATTATATTCATTAGCCAAATCCAACTTTAAAAATGGTGAAAGCGTTTAACCCTTTCATTGCAAAATGTGTTTGTGCATATTTTTAAAATGTTTGCTTTTTCAGAAATGTAATTTCAATTGTTAACTCCTATAACTTTGGCCTGTGAATGATGGGAACAGGGACTCAAACCTGTGCTCCGCTTCCCTGCACCATGTACTTTTCCCTGATACTATTAACTTTCAGAAATCAATTGATTTCTGTCTTGAACATGCTCGGTGAATAAGCTTTCACAGCCCACTGTGTTAGTGAAATCCAAAGATTTCACACCATCTGAGTGAAGAATTTTTTCCTCATCCCAGCTGTAACTGGCCTGCATCTTATCCTAAAATCATACTTCCTAGTTCTAGGCTCATTGACCAGGTTTAACATCTGCATCAATTGTGACACACACTGAAAAATGTTGGTAAATTTCAACAAGGTTACCTCTTATTCTCGAAACTCTAGGGAATAAAAACGCAGTACATGAAATGAGTCACAAAATAAATCTGTAAATTTGAAGTTGTTTCTTGCAGGAAATGTTAGTTAGATTTAGATTTTTATTTTCAAGCATAATCGAGTGTAGGAATACAGGAGTACAGTGAAACGTGTACAAAGTTGCCATTCTCCGGCGCCATCTTATTTTACTAGGTAACAAGCATGGGGCTGGATGAACACAGCAGGTCAAGCAGCATCATAGGAGCAGGAAAACTTGACGTTTCGGGCCTAAACCCTTCATCAGAAATGGGGGAGGGGAAGAGGGTTCTGAAATAAATAGGGAGAGAGGGGAAGGCAGATAGAGGATGGATAGAGGAGAGGATGGGTGGAGAGGAGGCAGACAAGTCGAAGAGGCGGGGATGGAGCCAGTAAAGGTGAGTGTAGGTAGCGGGGTAGGGAGGAGATAGGTCAGTCCAGGGAGGACGGACAGGTCAAGGGGGCGGGATGATGTTAGTAGATAGGAGATGGGGGTGTGGCTTGAGGTGAGAGGAAAAACAGGTTAGGGAGGTGGAGATGAGCTGGGCTGGTTTTGGGATGCGGTTGGGGGAGGGGAGATTTTGAAGCTTGTGAAATCCACATTGATGCAATTGGGCTGCAGGGTTCCCAGAGACTTTCCACATCAGGCAGAGGTTCACCTGCACATCTGCCAATGTGGTATACTGCATCCGCTGTACCCGTTGTGGCTTCCTCTACATCGGGTA
>JAHRHZ010000013.1:29392710-29422893 GCA_024137785.1 Ginglymostoma cirratum
GGCTTGAGGTGAGAGGAAAAACAGGTTAGGGAGGTGGAGATGAGCTGGGCTGGTTTTGGGATGCGGTTGGGGGAGGGGAGATTTTGAAGCTTGTGAAATCCACATTGATGCAATTGGGCTGCAGGGTTCCCAGAGACTTTCCACATCAGGCAGAGGTTCACCTGCACATCTGCCAATGTGGTATACTGCATCCGCTGTACCCGTTGTGGCTTCCTCTACATCGGGGAAACCAAGCGGAGGCTTGGGGACCGCTTTGCAGAACACCTGCGCTCAGTTCGCAACAAACAACTGCACCTCCCAGTCGCGAACCGTTTCAACTCCCCCTCCCATTCCTCAGATGACATGTCCATCCTTGGCCTCCTGCAATGCCACAGTGATGCCACCCGAAGGCTGCAGGAACAGCAAATCATATTCAGCCTGGGAACCCTGCAGCCCAATGGCATCAACGTGGATTTCACAAGCTTCAAAATCTCCCCTCCCCCAACCGCATCCCAAAACCAGCCCAGCTCATCTCCACCTCCCTAACCTGTTTTTCCTCTCACCCCAAGCCACACCCCCATCTCCTATCTACTAACATCATCCCGCCCCCTTGACCTGTCCATCCTCCCTGGACTGACCTATCTCCTCCCTACCCCCCTACCTACACCCACCTTTACTGGCTCCATCCCCGCCTCTTCGACTTGTCCGACTCCTCTCCACCTATCCTCTCCTCTATCCATCCTCTATCCGCCTCCCCCTCTCTCCCTATTTATTTCAGAACCCTCTTCCCCTCCCCCATTTCTGATGAAGGGTTTAGGCCCGAAACGTCAAGTTTTCCTGCTCCTATGATGCTGCTTGACCTGCTGTGTTCATCCAGCCCCATGCTTGTTATCTCGGATTCTCCAGCATCTGCAGTACCTTTTATCTCTGATATTATTTTACTAGGGACAGGTTTAAAACAGAAGCAGAACTAAAATACTATTAAAAATATACACTTCAATCAATTTAGCAGTAGCAAATGAAGAAACAGAAAATAACTTAAGATGTGGTTATCCTTTCATTCTTTATATCAAGAGAACAGGACAGCGAAAGGAATACCCATAGCTGCTGTATTTTTAGGGCTCCAAAGAGAGGCTTGATTGTTGTTGAAGATCTCATTAGTTGTCACTTGTCTGAACCAAATGGTGTAATGCTAAGCTTCTAATTAATCTTATCATGAACAGATTCAGAGCTAGAAAGAAGTTATCACCGGTCTCGGCCAACACCTGAACTTGAGAAAGTATTATCCTTGTGATAATTAATAAATAAATCTTACTTAACTCAGCAATATATGTTCCATCAAACAGTTTCTCAGGCACTCTTGCATTGTAACACTCCAGCAAGCCCTCTCCCAACCCTGGCCAGGGTGAATCATTGAACACAGACATCAAATATGCACTTCTCTACTTCTTGTACAACTTTTCCACCTTCTTGAAAACAGACTGCATAGAAGGATGAAAGAGAACTTTGAAGCAAAACAAAATGACCTAAGAAGACTGAATAAACAAACTAGAAAAAATCTCAATCACCATATAGAGTGAAATACAGGAAAACCAAAGCATCTGCAAACCAAATCTTACCTGGCTATAATGGGCACTACAGCTTCCTTTCTCCTTACCCCTAATTGATCCTTAGGACCTTGTGGCTGCCCTGGCAACTCCACCTATCTTAAGGCTGTCCTCCCAAATTGAACTTTCTGACCCATGGTATGAAAAGCCCAAAAATAGTAACAGCCAGCACTGTACCACCAGACATTTTCTGCAATGTGGCATGCCTTGAGAGTCTTACAAATAGAACTTACAATCCACCTGATAAGAAGCTAGTAAAGCTGGTCATGGCTTGGTAAAGCTGCATCACAAAAATTTGAGACATAATCCATGTAGGGCAGATGCTATACAGTCTGCCCAGTTTCTGGATAACTGGATGTCCTTATCAACTCCATAATGTATCGTCATAGGAGAGGACAAGTCAACATAAGACAGCTGACAGTGCACATTTTAAAAACCCTAATCCAATAGCATGTACCCTTCTGCAACCCTGACAACAAACCTATGCCATGAGGTTGTTGACTTGCTCGCCGAGCTGGCTTGTTTTCGTTTAGACGTTTCGTCAACATGCTAGGTAACATCATCAGTGAGGCCTCCAATGAAGTGATATTATTCTACTCCCCTTGGAACTAATACTGTCCGGTCTGTTAAGGTGACTAGTGTCATTTCTGGTTTTGTTCTGTATGGGTTTGTATATGAGGTCCAATTCTATATATTTGTTGATTGTTTTAGGGGTGGAGAACCGTGCCTGAGGGAATTCCCATGTGTGTCTATGTTTGGCTTCGGCTACTATCGTTACCTTGTCCCAGTTAACTTGATGGCCATTGAGTGTATCGATATTAAGGAGAGTCTGGCGTGTCGTTTTTGCTGCTAGCTGATGTTCATGTATTCTGATGGCTAGTTTCCTTTCTGTCTGTCTGATGTAATGTTTGTGGCAGTTGTTTCATGGTATTTTGTAAACTACGTTGGTTCTACATGTTGTGGGAATGGGGTCTTTAATCCTTGTAAGTGTTTCTCGTAACATGGCTGTGGGCTTGTGGGCCACCATGATTCCTCGTGGTCTTAGGAGCCTTGTTGTCAGTTCTGATATGTTCTTGAAGTAGGGCAATGTGGCCAGTGTGTTGGGGCATACTGTGTCCTTTTGTTGTTGTCTGGTTAGTAGGCACCTGCGGATGAAGTTGCGGGGATATCCATTCACAGTGAAGGTTTTGTATAGGTGCTCTTCCTCTTTCCTGCATAGTTCTGGAGTGTTGCAGTGAGTCGTAGTCCAATTAAATAGTGTCCTAATGCAGCATTGTTTGTGGATGTTGGGATGGATGCTGTGGAAGTTGAGAATTTGGTCAGTGTGAGTTGCTTTACTGTACACTGAGGTTTGGAACTCCCCGTTGGTCATACGCTCAACTCTGACGTCCAGAAACAGAAGCTGATTGTTGTTTTCTTCTTCTCTTGTGAATTTAATGCCAGCAAATACGTTGTTGATGAGGTGGTGGGTTTCTTCTAGCTTGTTGTGTTTAATAATGACAAATGTGTCGTCCGCGTGCTGGATCCACAGTTTTTAGGTTGATTCCGACTGGGGGGCCTTCACCTTCCAGGTGAAGCGGCACTTTATCTGCACTTCACTCAATCTAGTCTATTGCATTCACTGCTCAGAATGTGGTCTCCTCTACACTGGGGAAACAAAGTGTAGACTGGGTGACTACATTCTGTATGCAAAAAAGACACTGAGCTTCCAGTTGCCTGCCACTTTAACACACCACCCTGTTCCCTGGCCAGCATCTCTGTCTCAGGCTTGATGGTGTGCTCCAGTGAAGCTCAGCACGAGCTGTAAGAACAGCACCTCATTTTCCGCTTGGGAACTCTACAGCCTTCTGGATTCAGTATCAAGTTCAACAATTTTAGGGTTTGAGGCTCTTTTCTCCATGTCCTTACTCTACCACCTGCACATCAGGCCTTGTTGTCACATCATGGTCTGCTATTACACACCACCCATCATTAGCCATTAATTGTCTACTAATAGCTATTCATTCTCCCAGGCTAATTGTTATCCACTTCTTTGTCTGTTCAACTGTTCTTCTCTCTCTTTGGGCTCTATCCCCACCTATCGGTTAATCTTTAACCCCTCCACCACCCTATTTCTGCATTAAAAAGCTTTTCCTAGCTACCATCAGTTCTAAGGAAGGGTCACTGAACCTGAAATGTTAACTCTGATTTCTCTCCACAGATGCTGCTAGACTTGTTGAGCCTTTCCAACAATTTCTGATTTAGTTTCTAATTTCCAGTATCTGCAGTTCTTTTGTTTTTTTTGTCAAAGTAAGGCTGTTACACTTCAGTAATACAGGGCATTGATGTCACCATATCTCTCGCACTGCGTGTAGTTTTGATCTCCTTCAAAGAAAGATATAAATGCATTATAGGTGTTTCAGAAGAAGTAACTAAATTCATGTCTGGAATGAATGGATTGTCTTCTGAGGGAAAGTTGGACTGACAAGACTTGTTTCCAATTAAGT
Source organism: Ginglymostoma cirratum (assembly GCA_024137785.1). NCBI lineage: Eukaryota > Metazoa > Chordata > Chondrichthyes > Orectolobiformes > Ginglymostomatidae > Ginglymostoma > Ginglymostoma cirratum. The sequence continues at coordinate 29,396,783 of JAHRHZ010000013.1, forward strand.
TTGGAAGCGTGAGGAGTGGCTTGTTTGAAGTGTGTGAGATCCTGAATTATCTTGACAAGGCGGATATGGAAAGGATGTTTCTTCTTGTAGGTCAGTCTAGAGCCTTGGATCACTCATTTAAAATTAGGGGGTCACTCTTTTAGAATGGAGATGATGAGAATTTTCTTCTCTCAAATGGTTGTGTGACTTTGGAACAGTGCCTCAGAAGACAATGGAGACAGGGTCATTAGGTATTTTTCAGGCAGAAGTAGATAAATTCTTATCAGGCAGGGAAATCAAAGGAAATTGGGATAAATGAGAATGTGGACTTTGAAACGCAAACAGACCAGCCAAGATCTTATTGAACAGCAGAGCAGACTCTAGGGGATTCCAGAGGAAATTGTATTCCATCCTTGTCTACATTTTCACAGTTCAGATGTAAACTGTACCTACGTTGGAAAATCTGTAGCTAGAGTGTTTAACTGTGGTCCCTCAGTCAATGGCGGAGCAGTCTCTCAGGGCCAAATGATCTACTTCTGCTCTTGTTTAGTAGTTTCATTTGTCTCACAATTTGGTTTAGCAATTGCTCCCTTGTCCAGAAAAAGACCTGCAGCTGCTGGAAATCTGAAACAGAAAAAAATAGAAATTCAGCAGGTCTGGCAGTATCTGTGATGAGAGGACAGAGTTAATGTTTCACATCCTGTGACCCTTCTTTATACTTGAAGCAGGAAAAGGTGGTATTTAAGCCTATGATGGTGGGGTGAGGGGAGAAAGAAGTGAATAGATCGGTGGAGAGACATCCCAGAGAGAGGGGAAAAGAAGAGGGTAGGCAAACAAAAGGAGTTCTTATGATGTTGTAGTAGTATCCCTACCTCTGGATCAGAAGGCCAGGGTTCAAATTCCATCTGCACCAGAGTTATGTAATAATATCTCTGAAAAGGTTGATTGGAAATGTCTGGGCAGAAAAAAGGGTTGTTGATAGACCAGGGGAAAAGACAAGCTGGCCAGTTGGCAGACATAAGGACTTTCACCCAATGAACCATTGCCACTGCATTTCCATTTGGATTTGTTTAAAGTCTGTCAACAACCATTGTGGATTTAAATTACATCAAAAGAGGAAACAGTATCCCATCCTTGTCTCCATTTTTCATGGATCAGGTGTAATCTGCACCTATATTGCAAAATCTATAGCTAGTGTGTCTAACTATGGTCCCTCAATCCTGTTAATCTGACCTGAGAACTGTTGGTTTATTCACATCTTTATCCAAATTTATTATTTCCTGATTTGTCCGGATTCATTTTCTTTTCTATTCAACCTTTACATTGAGCTGTTCTCAATATGCTAAAGCAGGATTTGTTGTTATCAACAGTTCAAAATTTATGTAAATGAATGCCCCAATGGAAGAAAAAGCCAGAAAGTTGGACACTTGTACTGTGGGATTGATTTATGTTTTTAAGTTTGAAGACCGAGCAAGAAAATTCTAAGAGACATAACTTTGCTAGAAAGGTACCAAAGGATAGAAATTGTGTAAGTACATACCTGAAATCTTATCCGTCCTGAGGGAAAAAACGGTAAACAGTTATTTATCGGAATGTTGGATGAGATGCTCTGAGGTTCCACAAGGATCAGTACTGGGAGAGCTGCTTACCTTAATGTATTCTAACAAGCTAGACTTGATTGTACGGGGCACAATTTCAAAATTTTTGGTTGACACAGAACTGCAAGTATTAGGAGGAGTATAATGATAGATTTCAATCTGTAGATGAAATTTAGTGTAGAGAAATGTGAACTGATAAACTTTCATAGGAATAGGGAGGAAAGGCAATATAAAAGGATATGGTCCTTGTCCTGAAAGAGTAGATGGGAAAAAAAGGCTTTCTGCTGAGAGTTATAAGCCTCTAGAGCACCCTTTCTCAAAAGGTGTTGGAAGCAGAATCTTTGAATATTTTCAAGCAGATATATATTTCTGATAAGCATGGAAGTGAAGCATTATCAGAGTAGGTGGAAATGTGGAGTAATCAGATTGGCAATGATATTTTTTGATTAACAGAAGAAAGGTTGAGGAGCCAAGTGACCTATTTCTGTCCCTAATTTCTGTATTCATATATACACAGATGCTGCCAGAACTGCTGTGTATTTTCAGCATTTTCTGACTTTGTTTCAGATTCACAGCATCCACCACATTTTGCTTTTGTGCTAAACGAAAGGATACAATTCTTAATGGTGCAGTGGAACATGAGATTATACTTGCAAAAATTGTTGGAGGTGACTGGTTAAAGGTCGAGAAAGCATTTGATAATAAATAAGGGTACCTGAGCTTTATCAATAGACAACAAGTTTCAAAAGCAAGGAAGTTTATGGTGGACCTGTCTAAAATCCAATTTGACCACAACTGGAGTAGTGGATCCTATTGTTGACACCATAATTTACGAAGGAAGCCAAATTTTTGGCAAAGGTGTAGAAAAGACTATGCGAATTCCTCCAAGGATTCAGCTACAAGTGTCGGAGGAGGGGCCATAATGCGACACAAAAGCTTGGACCTCTTGCTTTCCTGACTTCCCCTGATTAATTCCGGAATGGGAAAGATGAAGGATGTCAGTCCAGTGGGTAGTGAGATAGGTCACGCTGCATGATCCAGCTGTGAGGTGTAACCTGGCAGGCATGTGTGCTGGGGTAGGGTTCTGAGGGTACCTCTTAATTAGGAACTCAGTGCCTCACCAAAAGTCCTGCCAGCAGTAAGGGCTGTCCTTGCAGGGAACCCACTCCCTGCCCATTACACCAGCCAATGCCCTCACTATGCCCCCCGCATCCCTATTTTGTCAGGCCTGCTTGACTAGCCTTGATGACTCCAGCCCAGTTAACTGCATTCTAGGGCAGTGATCATTCTCCTGGGGCCCATTGCAGTGCTGGCCTCTGATTGGCTAGCAGTTTTTGGAGTTAGAACTTCTGCTCTGCAAGATTCCAGAGAGCCAATGCCAATGAGCAGATTGCCCTACATTGGCCGTGATAGGGTTATCACCCACTCTTCAGCTATTGGGTGGGCCCACTACCACATTCATTAAATATTCATGTTCTCAAAGGCTTGAAGTAAACAATTTTTCCATCTATAATCTTGGTGTGCATGAGAAATGTCACAGCAGAATATTTATCCTGTGTCTTCCTTAACTATAGCCTTAACTGACTTCTGTTTTGAGTGCTTTACTTGACAAGTAAATCATTCTTTTATCTAATTATGAATTTGTTGGCCTGAAGCCCAGGAACAAAATGCAATTAAACTATAAATTGTTAGAAATACATGACAGATCTGTGATCTTGTTACATTTTCCGACATTTTAACTCATGCAAAAAGAAAAATCATTAGCTGTCTGTATTATTATTGTATTTGTATGTCACATACATGTATTCTTAACGTCCATTTGTGGTTTTCCTCAGTTGCATCTGGGTGTGTACGCAGCCGTAGCTGGGCTACAAAAAATTAATTTAACAACATCATGGTCAGGACATGACTTCTGCATACTCGACTCTCAACCCTCGTTCACTAAAAGCCAATATAAGGGCCTTATTTTTATTTTAGGTATTCCCACAAACAGGCTTTCTTGCCTTTCATTTCTCCACCCGAAAAAGATCTTTACCCAAACTGTTAACCTGCAATTTTAGCATCTACGGTTTTAATTTCATTTCAGCATTTGCTTATTTTTACTTATCAAAGCTATAGGAAGACACAATGTTGAATGCAAAAAAGAATTTCACTTAAATTACATGCAAATAGTGTCAGGATTAATCCAAATTTGAACATTACAGTATGATGAGTGCTTCTAAATACTTTAAGTTAAATAACTGTGGGATATTGAAGTTCTAATCAGTGGCATCATGACAATTTCTTTTCACTGTTTTAAAACTACAAAACCATTATTGGATAGTGTCAAGTTGCCATTCTGTAATTTTTTAAAAGTTGTTTACAATGTTTAGAACACCAAATAAGCCTTAGACATGTTGTTATTTCAGCAGTTCATATACTAAAATTAGAACGATAATGAGAAGATTAGCATGGCTCCTGCGCAAGGATGAGACACAAGTTTGTGAAGTGTAAAATTTTACAAAAAGGTCATGGTTTTGAGCACTTGAAGAATTCCGGAGAAAAGTCAAAAATTTATTTCTAGCAAATTTTGTTTTTAGGTTACTTCGTCCTGTTATTGGTCTGAATAACTTTCTTCTCTACACTAATGCTTCCTTCAGCTCCTAAAAATCAAAAGCATTTCACCAGAACACCACTGGTTACAGCTTCAAAGTCTCACAGCAATGTACGAAGTTAATTAGATGAAAGAAAACCTAAGATGCTGGCATAAAGCTGTGGGCAAGTGACTGAGCAGTCCAGCACCCGACTGCCTGTTGGATGGTCACTGAAGTACAGTTGGTGCTTCAGGAGTAGTTGTAAAGGAAGGCTGTGTGCTATACCACTGAATTACATATCCCCATAAATCCTAATCAAAGAAGGCATGCAAGGATGCAAGCATTGAAGTGAGGCTGCAGCTGGTCATATTAGCGGCCCTATTTTGCGTAACAGCAGCAGGTTTCTTTACAACAGATTCACAACTCTGCAGCTGGATGCTTTCAATATGGTTCCCGCAGATGTTGCCAGGTAGGTATGGCATTATCTGCCTCTCTTGCTGTTGGGTTTTTGATGGATGAATCCATTCAGTCTCTGCCAGCTGATGATTGTCTTGCTGTGCCTGCTTTTGAAGTGGCACTATACACTTTGATTGGGGTGTTTCTGAAAGAACTTTAATATATATTCAAGCCTTTACAAAAGTTAACGTCTGCTTTGAAATTTGAACTCACTGTGGCACTGATCGCTTGGAGAAGTGAGGTACGTTCACTTCTGTTGTGGATATGGGGGCTCCTCTTGTTATTATCTGGCTCATATCGGACCCTCTGCCTCTGCGCATGAGTTCGTTAAATTGTCTGATGCCCATTGGAAAACTTGCTGGTTTCAATGGAAATGCATGGAGCAAAAAGGATTCTTTTTTAAAAATTGGCACAACTGCTCACAAGAACATAAATTCTTACAGAAAATAACTAAGTGAATTTAAGGAAAGGGGTGAAAAATGGTCTAAATTTGTTGGGTCAACAATATACTAAACTTTTTAAACATAGTCAGAAATCACAAGACACCAGGTTATAGTCCAACAGGTTTATTTGAAAACACAAGCTTATGGAGCCTCAGCCCTTCTTCAGGTGTTAGTGAGAGAGGTGGTATCTAACACAGCATTTATAAGTAAAAGATCAAAGGTTCACACCATTGATGAGGATGTACGAAACAAACCTAAGATGCTGTTAAATATTTAATCAGTTAGAAGGTTTTAATTGATTAATATGTATATTTAGGGGTGGCACTGTGGCTCAGTGGTTAGCACTGCTGCTTCACAGTGCCAGGGACCCAGGTTCGATTCCACCTTCAGGTGACTGTTGGTGTGGAGTTTGCACATTCTCCTCGTGTCTCTGTGGGTTTCCTCCGGGTGCTCCGGTTTCCTCCCACAGTCCAAAGATGTGCATGTTAGGTGGATTGGCCACACTAAATTGCCTATAGCATTCAGGGATGCGTAGATTAGGTGGGCTATAGTGGGGTGGGTCTGGGTCGGATGCTTTGAGGTTCAGTGTGGACTGGTTAGGCTGAAGGGCCTGTTTCCACACTGTAGGGATTCTGTTATGGTTCTATGTAAATCCCTGAATTCCTTTCAAGTCATGGTCCTGAGAGAACTAAAGGTTTAATCAGTGTAAAGAAGAGGTGACATTTTAGGTCAGACAATGCATGTTAGGTGTGAGACCTTGTTTAGAATCTGTTTGTGTTTTAGTTTGGAGTCAGACTGGTTTCATTTCTAAAGTAGGAATTTATAAAACACCACATTGATTGACTGTCTATACATTGTATGCTTTTTGAACAAAATACAATGTATCTGCAAATACAAATTCACCCCATAGATTCATGTGTGTGTGTGAGTGAGTGAGACAGCGAGGGGGGAAGAGAGAGTGTGTGAACAGGGGTGGGAAGAGAGAGTCTGTGTTTGGGTAAGTGACTGTGTGTATGTACGCGTGTATGAGAGTGTACAATGTAGTGGGGTCACCTGTAGTGCAACATGAACACAAGGTTCCGGTTGAGGCCGTCCTCATGGGTACCGAACTTTGCTATCAGCCTCTGCTCGGTGACTCTGTGTTATAGTGTATCCTGAAGTCTGCCTTGGAGGACGTTTACCCAAAGATCTGAGGCCGAATCCTTCACTGCAGAAGTGTTGCCCCACTGTGAGGGAGCATCCCTGTTTTGGCGATTGTTGCACAGTGTCCATTCATCCGTTCTCATTGTGTCTGTGTGGTCTCACCAATATACCATGCCTCGAGGCATACTTGCCTGCAGCATATGAGATAGACAACTTTGGTTGAGTCACATGAATACCTGCTGTGTATATGGTGGGTGTGTTCCCATTTGTGATGATAGCGTCCATGTTGATGATCTGATGTGTCTTGCAGAGGTTACCATGACAGGTTGTAGAGTGTTGTGGTCGATGTTGTCCTGAAGGCTGGGTAGTTTGCTGCAAATAATAGTCTGTTTAAGGTTTGGTGGTTGTTTGAAGGTGTGAAGTGGAGGTGTGGGGAAGATCTTGGATGAGGTACTCATCATCATTGGTAATGTACTGAAAGGTGTGAAGAACATGGCATAGTTTCTCTGCTCCTGGGAAGTACTGGACAATGAAGGGTACCTTATCGGATGTATCCTGCGTCTGTCTTCTGAGGAGGTCATTACAGTTTTTCGTTGTGGCACATTGGAACTGGCGATCGATGAATTGAGCATCGTACCCTGTTCCTATGAGGGCATCCTGCAACACCTTCAGGTGTCCATCTTATTCCTCCACATCCGAATAGACCCTGTGTATGTGTAGGGCTTGTCCACAGGGGATCGCTGTTTTAATATGTTTAGGATGGAAGCTACAGAAGTGCAGCAATGTGAGGTTATCCGTGGGCTTGAGGTACAGTCAGATACAGAGGTGTCTGTCCCTGATGGAAATGCATGTGTCCAAGAATGAGACTGATTCCAAAGAGTAGTCTTTGTTAAGTCTGATGGTGGGATGAAACTCGTTGGTATTGCTATGTAATTGTTTCAGTGATTTCTGACCATGAGTCTAAAGAAAGAAAATGTTGTCAATGTATCTGGTGTATTTGCATTGGGTGGAGGTTCTGTGCAGCAAAGAAGTCTTGTTCGAACCTTGGCATGAAAATATTAGCATATTGGGGAGCAAATCTGGTCCCCATGCCTGTTCTGTGCATCTGGTTGAAGAACTGGTTGTCAAAGATGAAGGTGTTGTGGTCAAGGATGAAGTGGATGAGTTGTAGGATGGTGTCTGGAAATTGGCAGTTGGTGGTATTGAGTACTGAGGGTTTTGCAGCCTTGCCGTTGCCGTGGGGGATGCTGGTGTTCGGTGCCAACATGTCCATTGTGATGAAGAATGTTCTTGGTTCGACTGGTCTTGTAGTGTCACAAAAGAAACTGGGGGTTCCCTGCGCAATGGATTTTAAGATGCCCTCAACGTAGCCAGAGAGCTTCTCACACAGGGCCCCACTGCCTGATACAATGGGACATCCAGGTGTGTTGGCTTTGTGTATCTTCGGAAGGCAGTAGAAGTCTCCTACGCAGGAAGTACATGGGATGGGAGTGCGTATGGTTCTCTGAAGGACTGGATCAAAAGTCTGTTGAGTTGACGGGAGTGTTCTTTGGTCGGATCAGCAGGTAGTTGTCTGTAGTGTTCCTGGTTGTTCAACTGTCGGTGCACTTCCTTGCAGTAGTCCATTCTATTCTGTACGATGATGGCTCCTCCTTTGTCTGCTGGTTTGATGACAATGTTGCGATTGGTCTTGAGAGCGCGGATGGTGATGCATTCTGCCTGGGTGACATTTTGCACTACCTTGTGAGTGCGGCTGATGAATCTGACATTCACACATTCTCTGCTGGCTCACCCATACCTGTCAAGTCCCGGGCAGGCCCTCCGGAGGGGTCCAATTCAACTCCTTCTTTGTCCACTCCGCTATGGATCTCTCTGTTGACTGACCCAGTTCATTGGTTATCTCATTAGGCTCACTGCTAGCATCTTGAAGGAATTCCCAGAGCCTCATTTGTCTGGTGAATTCCTCTGTGTCTGCCGTGAGACCAACGGGGTCCATTTTGGTGGTGGGGCAGAAATTGAGTCCTTGGCTGAGAACTTCGATCTTGACCTTTGAAGGATGTGGTCAGATAAGTTGACGATGGATTTTCCCGTAGACTTGGTTATTGGTGGTGGTGATGCCAAGTTGCTCCAGTTCCTTGTTCTTGGTGTGCATGTAGTTCCGTTGCCTTGTCTGTTTGGCAGCACCTTGTAACTGTGCTGCTGTATCCTGAGCACAGGCTGAGAATATTACCTCTATCTTGATTTCAAGATTACGGCACTTGCTGTAGGGTTGGTGTACAAGATGATTGAGGAGTTTGCAAGAGGTGCGACGGCAAAGTCTCTCTGCGTAATCAGTGTTGGAGATCAACTTGAGTGGGTTCATGATCTGTAGTCCTTTTGGGATCTTGTGTGGTTTCTGGCATTTCTGCAGGAACTTGATGCCTGTGTCACTTTGCGTGATCCTCTTGGAGATCCGCTGCACTTTGAGCTGGCAGTTGGTGGTGTCGATGGTATATGTGATGTGGAGGGGCCGGTGTTGAACTGGCATGGACAAGGTCGGAAATCACACGACGCCAGGTTGTAGTCCAACAGGTTTATTTGAAAACACAAGTGTTTCCCCACTGGGAGGGAACGTTGTTGTTCCAAAGGCTTGTCTGGCCTTTTTAAACATAACATTGAATCCAGCTCAGTGCATAAAAAACACTCATTTGTATGGACACAGTTTGGAAGCATTATAAATAAAGGTAGGGTAAAGACATGGGAAGTGTTGTTGCATCATTCGAAGTTTAAAGCTCCTAACATGAACATCCTACACCAAGCTTGCAGCAAAGGATTAATGGCCTGGTGGGTTTTGCACTATCAGCAAAGCAGCAGTTTGCAGGAACTTCTGAAATATTATAAGTTTTCCCCAAATTATATTTGAGCAGGGCTGTAAATTGTCAAACAAAAAAAAGAGTTTGCTGCAGAGAAACTCAGCAGATCTGGCGGCATCTGTGAAGAGAAAGCAGAGTTAATGTTTGAGTCCAGTGACCCTTCACTGAAGAAGGGTTTCTCTAGCAATTTCTGTTCTTGTTTCAGATTTCCAGCATCTATGGTTGTCTGCTTTATCTTGCTCTAAATTGTTATAATGTTTCCAGACAACATTACAAGTGTGTGTTATGAACAAGGTGGAAGAGTGCACTGACTTTTTTTTAGTCCCATTCCTCCTCTGTTCATAACAAGTGCTAAATTTAAGTAGTGGTGATATGGCCAATTCTATAGGTCTCAGACTGTATCTGGTTTAATATTAAAAATAAGGCAGCCAGGTTACTTTTGTCAAAAAAGAATAACAAGTTTGTTACACATAAAACTTTAACAAAATATAAAAAGATTAGCAACAAAGAGATGTAGACTGTGCAAAAGTAGACATAACTCATATTCTGGGATAACAAGCATGGGGCTGGATGAACACAGCAGGTCAAGCAGCATCATAGGAGCAGGAAAACTTGACGTTTCGGGCCTAATATTCTACTACCCTAGACTTAACATAAGGCAAATTTGATAATAGACAGATTATGTTTAAACCCCATGAAGGCAACAAACAGCAATGTAACAGACTCTTCATTCAATCAAACCCCTTTCCTCAAAGTTAATAAGGATCACTAATTTTTGTTAAAACTTCACAATGGACTCCGGTTGGTCACTTTAAATGATTTGGCTTAGAACTCGCTCAAAAGCCATTCTAACATGGACTGAGACAAGAAAACTGCAGATGCTGAAATCCAAAGTAGACAAGCAGGAGGCTGGACAAACACAGCATCCAGGCAGCATTTGGAGGAAAGGAGCAGTCATCATTTCAGGTACTATCCTTCCTCAGGACTGGATGTGGTGGTAGGGGGAGCTGCAGATAAAGAGCTGGGGGGTTGGAGGGTTGGATTTAGAATAGTCGTGACAGGTGGACACTTGTAGTAGGTACGACCTGGTTGGTCAATGGGAGTCTATCAGGGTCTGCTTCAATTATTGCTTATATTCTGGTGATTCACCTTCCTTTCCGAGGACTACTGCAAATGGCCGTCAAGCAATTTCTCAGAGGTATGACTTCAATTTAACACAAACGTAAACTTCACCAAGTCAGTACTGCCCCTTGGTTTGTTTCCTAAACTCTAACCTGAGTCAGTTGCACAAAGCAAATACCACTTGTGGAAAACCCTCATTCAGCTGCACTAAACTACTAATGGAACTGAAGAGATCCCAGGACTTTTCCTGAGCCTTCCAGAGTTTCATCCTGAGTTCTGTCTGTACAGAGCCAGTAGCCTCCTGAACAAGACAGCTTAACAATTATTTTCTGCATCGAGCCTGCCTTTGTCTCTATCTTTCATCTTCTGTAAATGACTATGGCTTGGAACTGCTCTTTTTTTAAGAAATCTATTGAAAACCTTGCAAAAAGCCCCACCTTTGTTCCGGTGCAGAGTTGAATTTAAGTAATATTTTGGAACAGTCAAATGTATAAACCCTAGGAACTACTTTTGTTCCCGGATGTTACAGTGTTCACCAACGGCTGGCTCCTATAGTACAGAGTGCACGCAAAAAGAACAAATTTGTTACATGTACATGCAAAGTAGACTGCAACTTTTACTGTTGATAATACAAGGCTTATTTCTTGAATCACAAGAATAGTATGGATATCTCAGATTGCATTTAACCTTGTCTGGTCATTGAAGGGAATCAGAAAAGTTATTTTGTGTAATAACTAGTTCTGATTTTATGACATGAATATTTAAAATGACATGCCATAACTGGAAGTACTTAGTGTTTTCCTGTTGCTGTAGGTGCCTTGGGAAGATCTGCGTTACCTGTTTGGGGAGATCATGTATGGAGGCCACATTACTGATGACTGGGACAGGAGGCTGTGTCTCACTTACTTAGAGGAATACATGCATCCAAAAATGGCAAGTATCATAATCCAGTCAATTGGCTTTGATAGTGATTCTAATAAGGAAAAGATAAAAATAGGTAAGAGTAAAAATAGGTACTGGATGACATTACAAATGTATGAAATTACTTTGATGCCTCATTAGTATTTGGACTGTCCACATAAAGACAACACTACCAAAGGAAGCAGATTGTGGAAGAATTGCAACATGGCAACGAAGTTGCATTCTTCACTGTTTAACAGACAAGTTGCTGACAGCTTAATGCACTGTATGTTCACCACCAACTAACCTCCTTTATCCAAGAATTAAGTTATTCCATAGGAAATCTTTCTATCCTATTTTCCTTTCTCAAACCCATTTGTCCTTCATGCAGTGCATTGTGACTCAGGTAGCTTTTTATCAAGTCTCTGCCAAAAAGTCTTGGACCAATTTCAGCCTTTCTTCTTCCTTTGAATGAAGGACATTGAAATTCAGTGGCATGAAACATAATGATTTATATCATAGTTAAATATTCACAAACACTTGATGGGAAAGCAACATACATTAATTAACGTTTAGAATTAAAAGTTAAAATAATACAAAACTAATTGGAATCAAAGCAATCTGTGTTGGTTGTGTGGATGGCTGGATCAGACCGAGGCCCCAACTCTATTGATGGTGGGAGAGATACAGAGTCCAGATGTGTGGAACCAGGGTAGATTAGGCTGAGATCTCGGTTTGTCTGGACTGACCAACATTTCTAATGGTTAGGCAATTGAAACTGCTTGGAGCCCTATGCAAATATATGTGCTGCAAAGCCCTATGTTACTCCTGAATCAAAGAATACACCTCTTTAAAGGAAAGCTTAATTCACTACTGTCGACGGTCGGACCTCATTGAAAAAATACTTCGTGGAATCTGGACTCTGTACATTCAAGTGGTAGATAATACTTCAGTGAAAAGACAAGAAAATGATAAATAAAAATGCATTGAGACACATGAATCTCTCTTTGTAACCTTTAATATTATTTGATAATTCTGATAAAGTACTATTTCCTCTAGAGTGTGATTTCATAGTAACAATGAACAGAAGGTTGGACAGCAGGCCATAATTGAGGATAGACAGCTTGTTTGAAGGACTCGACCTATGCTCTTGTGTTTTTCAATTGAGCAATCTATTAATTATAACCTCTTGCTTGCCCATTATTGTTTCATTCTATTTATTGCTTTCAACTGTAGATGTCTCCATTATAATCACTGTCTACAGTACAGTACTTGGATTTAATACAAGATGATTAATAAAAAGTTAGAAGAAGCTCTGGTCAACCTCTTTGCATTCCTGCTCATGGTTTTATGTACAATGTAACTGAAGGAAATGTCTTAACATTATTCTGAGAATTTCATTCTAAACATATTTAGCATACTTTTTTTTATTCATGGTCATTTCTGTTTCAATAATAACAGCTTGGATAATATCTCTACATATGCAAGTAAAACTGAAATTCTTCCATTGATATAATTTATAGTATATATTTTTAAACTTAATTTGTGCTTTGTAGTGAACAACCTTCAGGTCCCACGCCAGGATTTATAGGGCTCTTGGCACCCTCTACTGAAACATCAAAAGAAGCGCATCTCAGCTATTTAAAGGTTTTTGGTTTGGTTATTAAGCTTTTAAGAGGGCCCAGATATCAATTACTGCTTTTTAATAGTATTTTAAAATAATTAAAACTTCTTAAGAACTGTGCCAAGATTTGACCTAAAATTGATGCTTAACTGCTGTAACACTTCACTGACATATTCAAGAGAAAATGCTTCGACCAAGAAAATATAAGCTTAGCCGTAGTATTTATAGACCTGCTTGTTAGTATTTTATTAATCTGCTAGCATTTAGTATTAATCTGCTAATGTTAATTCCAAACACACTACAGGGAAATAGATTTTACAATCAGAAGAAGTTTTTTTAAACCATTTTAATACATTTTAATAATCCCTTTGGAAAATAATACTAATTTTAAGCAAAATGCATTGTTAGGAGCTTTGCATGCTCATGTTACTGTCGAGGTGAATTTCTAATCTCCTTCACTACAAGTGCCACTATTAATGCAGCAAGGTAAATCAAATTTTATATAGCCTAGGAAAATCCAGAGTGAAAATCAGACAGTGTTTATCCCGCTAAGATGACAAAATCAATGCATAATTATTTGGCCTTTTCTCCCATTCTTCTACAATCTAATGATGCCCCAGAATTAAGAAACAACAGCTTTCCTCACTGGCCCCTTCTGGACCAAAAGAAAATCAAACTTGGTCAAATATTCTATCACTCTTAATTGCATTTTTTAACATCTCTGAATCTCCTTTTTAAACATGATAGTTAAGCCAATTTATCTGCTTTCTCTGGAAATCTGCTCCATATGCTTTAGGAAGATTTTTTTCCCCAAACCATTCACTTTGCTCAAAATAAAATGAATGTTATACCTCATGAATTTATCTCATTATCCATGTTATCCGAATAACATGCTCATTTCAGTTTAGTGTACATCTGTCATTTATTGAAAATCTTTCTCATACCAAACGTTGAAATTTTGTCCAGTAATATTAAAGTTACTCAGATGAGCCTTTCTTCATAATTTAGCCTCTAAACACTTGAATCATCCTTGTCACTATTTCTAAATCCATTTTATAATTCTTTATGTTTTTGAGGGCAGATGATCAAAAATTCCCAGTATGATTAAGAATCAACCTAGCATTGATCTGTATATAGTATCTTGTTTTCTCCTACAATAACTTCAGATGCATCCCACCACCTGCTTCATTTTTAACTGCCTTGCAAGGACCGAGTGCTTTCAGAATAAACTCAGTGATTACTGTCAACTCCTTTTTTATTTTGAAAAATGCCATTTAAAGTCATCTTTTAGTAATGTTTTTTCAAAATCGAATTCAGAAGCCAAACCAGCCATGAATTTTAATTTGGCAAATAACCATAGTCATAGGGGACCATAGGCATCTGTCTCCAATAGACAGAGACTATTGGTTTTATAGCCTAGCTACCACTCCACATCAAGTGTGGTGCAAGGCAAGGAAGCAAGCCTCTATGCATTACCACACCTAGTACAGGGATTGAGCCTGCACTGTTGGTGTCATTCTGCACCACATCCTAGCCATCCAACCAACTCAGCTAACAGACCCAGTTGTTGTTGGGATGATGTGCCAAGTTTGTACCTTCATACAAGATAACTAGGCAGCAGTAATATCTCTATTTTCCAAAGGAAGGCGTATGATGGGTCATCTTTTCCTGTATCAGCAAGCAGGTGGCTAACTATTAGAGTAACTACTTACCTTAATTATGAAGCACATCTTCTCTCATAACCAGTAACACTGCCATGATTTTGAAATTTTATAATCCAACCAAAGTAGATGTGTTTCACATTCAGAGCTGCCTCCTCATTTCTGTTGCTTTCAGGGCAACAGAACCAACACCTAGTATCAATATTTATTAACAAACAGGATGCTGACAAATTAACAGTAAAAGAGATGATGGGTAGAGGTAGTGGATGGGATAAAAATTGATAGAAAAAATACACTGAAAAGGCTGGCTGGCTTAAACTGGTTAATTTGCCTGGTCTTGATTGTCTGTATCCACGGTTGCTAAAGAAAGTGGGAGTGGGAGATGGCAGAAATGCTACCATAATCTTACAATCTTCTCTAGATATAGGAGAGATACTAGGGATTGGAGAATGACAAATGTGACTCCCTTATTCAAGACAGTGTATAAAGACATTCCTAGTTAGTAGGTCTAACATCAGGAGCAGTTAAGGTTCTAGAAACAATAATCAACAGGCACTTGGAAAGGTATGAGTTAATTAAAAAAGACCAACTTGGATTTGTCAGAGACAAATTACACTTGACTAATCTAATTCAATTATTTTGATAAAGTAACACAGAAGCTTGAAGAAGAGAATGCAATGGATGTTGTACATTTGGATTTTAAGAAAGCTGTTTGATAAATTATCAGACACAGGATATAAATTTGAGACCGTATGAAATTTGGCTTAATGGCAGAAAATAACTAGTCATAGTAAACAGTTATTTTTCAGACTAGAGAATGATATATGGTGGTGTTTCCAAAGATTCAGTGCAAAAACCACTGATTAGTTGGATATTGGTACACAGAGTAAAATTTCCATATTTTTCAATGATACCAAGTTTGGAGATATGGCAAGCAGTTTAGATAATGTCAATTGCCTGCAAAAGAACACAGATAGCCTGGCAGAACAGATAAACAATTGGCAAATGGGATTTAATAGCAAGGTGAGGTATTGCATTTTGGCAGAATGGTTAGGGAGGGGCAGTATAGATTACATTGCGCAGTTCAAAACGGACTACAGGAACAAAAGGAATTGAGGTTTATGTGTAATGATCTTTAAAGATGGCAGTACTTGAGAAAAATAAACATGCATGGCTACAGGAATAAGATGGGGAATTTGGACTATTGGGAATTGGGATTGGGGATTGCTCTGCAGAGAACCAGTGTGGACTTGATAGGCAGTTTGCCTTCTTCTGTGCCATAAGGACACTATGTGTTGGGTTTTACCAGCCGTTTGAGATTGTTCTGGAAGGTAGATTCCTTGAAAAGGTGAGAGAAAGTGGGAGTTTGTGAGACATCATTTCCTCGCTACCATGCCAGCTAGCCAGCAGTAAGAAAGATAGCAGCCAGCCCTCTCAACCAGAGGCCAGTTCCACCACTCTCTGTGCACCCCACCTCTGGCTACCTACCAGCAGGAAGTAGGTCTTCTTTTTGAACACTCTTCTCGCCCATATTGAGACACTCTGATGAGAGCAGCCACCCCCATAACACAGCATCCCTTCTCTCAACCTCTGCTTTTTGAACCACATTTGCCTGACTGATTCCGGTGCCCTACCCACCTGGTCATGGAAAGTTGCAGGTACAGGTCCCGCTGACCATCAAAGCTATGTTGCGGCTGCCTCCAGTACACTCCATCCAGCTTTTTGGGCTGTCAGTAAGATCCATGCTACTAATATTATTTTTCAGTCCTATGATTCTTGAACATAATGAGTTGCTCTGTCAATCCCTTGATTGCTTTTTTGCACTTTCCATTTATCTCTTGCCCTCGTCTTTTGTTTTGCTGGGAGTTCTTAATCCATGTAAACGATGTGCTAACTATTCCTTGAACCTTATATTTCATCACTGGGACTACGTTAAATATCCCTTAAAAGCCCAGTCATATCTAAAGAAACAATCTAGTCTATTACAAAAGTAAACTTGCAGGGAACATAAAGACTGACGCCAGGAGTTTCTATAGGGACATGAAGAGAAAGAAATTAGTAAAGAGAAATGTACGAAACAGAGAGAGAAAGAAGAAAGCGAATAAGTGAAAGAAGTAAGAGATAGAGAAAGAGAGAGAGAGAGAAAGAAGAAAGAGTGAGAGAGAAAGAAGGAAGAGAATAAGAGAGAGAAAGAAGAAAAAGAGGGGAATGTATAATAGGGGACGAAGAAATGGCTGAGGAACTGAATATATACTTTGGTTCTGCCTTCACAAAAAAGGACACAAATCCGATGCCAGAATTATTGGAGAATGCAAGATTTAGTGAGAGGGAAGAGCTGAGGCAGATCGATACTGGTAGAGAAATGGTGCTGGGAAAATTGTTGAGATTGAAGGCCAATAAATCCCTAGGGCCTGATAATCTATGTCCCAGAGTACTTAGGGAAGTAGCTCGAGAAATAGTGGATGCTTTGGTGGTCATCTTCTAGGATTCTATAGATTCTGGAACAGGCCCTGCAGATTGGAAGGTGGCTAATGTCACTCCAGTATTCAAAAAGGGAGGTAGAGAGCAAACAGGGAAATATAGACTGGTGAGCCTAGCATCTGTAGTGAGGAAAATTCTCAAATCCATTGTCCAGGATTTTGTAGCAAAGCATTTAGAAATCAGTGGCAGGGACAGACAGAGTCATCATTGATTTATAAAGGGGAAATCATGCTTGACAAATCTGTTGAAATTCTATGAAAATGTAACTCATAGAGTTGACAAGGGGGAGCCAGTTGATGTAGTATACTTGGTGTTTCAGAAAGTGTTTGACAAAGTCCCACAAAAGAGATTAATGTGCAAGAGTAAAGCGCATGGGATTGGGGGAAGTGTATTGAGATGGATAGGAGACTGGTTGGCGGAGAGGAAACAAAGAGTAGGAATTAATGGGTCATTTTCAAATTGGCAGGCAGTAACTAACGGGGTGCCACAGGGATTGGTGCTGGGACACCAGCTATTCACAATATGTATAAATGATTTGGATGAGGGAACAATTTGTAACATCTGCGAGTTTGCAGATGATACCAAGTTGGGTGGCAGGGTGAACTGTGACGAGGATGCAGAGATTCTTCAGCATGATCTCAACAGGTTGGGTAAGTGGGCAAATCAATGGCAGATACAGGAAATCGAGTAAATCTAAGGTTATTCACTTCAGAAGAAAAACCAAGAAGGCAGATTACTACCTGAATGGCTGTAAATTGGGAGAGGGGAGTGTGTAGTGGGACCTGGGTGTCATTGTGCACCAGTCGCTGAAGGTAAACATGCAGGTGCAGCATGTAGGAAAGAAGACAAATGGTATGTTGGCCTTCATTGCAAGAGGTTTTGAGTACAGGAGCAGGGATGTGTTGTTACAGTTGTACGTGGCCTTGGTGAGACCGCATGTGGAATATTGTGTGCAGTTTTAGCCTCCTTTTCTGAGGAAGGATGCTCTTGCTCTCGAAGGAGTGCAGCAAAGGTTTACCAGGCTGATTCCAGGGATGGTGGGTCTGACATATGAGAGATTGACTAGGTTGGGATTGTTTTTGTTACAGTTCAGATGAATGAGGAGAATCTCATAAAGGCTTATAAAATTCTAACAGGACTAGACAGGGTAGATGCAGGGAAGATGTTCCCAATGGTGAGTGCATCCAAATCCAGGGGTCACAGTATGAGGATTCGGGGTAGATGATTTAAGACGGAGATGAGGAGACATTTCTCCACCCAAAGTGTGGTAAGCCTGTGGGATTCTTTACCATAGGAAGTAGTTGATGCCAAAACATTGAATGTATTCAAAAAGTGACTAGATATAGCACTTGGGGGCAAATGGGATCAAAGGTTATGAGGAGGAAGCAGGATTAGGTTGTTGAGTTGGATGATCAGCCATGATCGCGAAGAATGGCAGAGCAGGCTCGAAGGGCAGAATGGCCTCCTCCTGCTCCTATCTTCTGTGTTTCTTTGTATTACCTTAATTACTCCCTCGAGATTTCCGTTTGATTTATAAGGAGTGATCCTTCTATTTTCAAAACCATGGAAACTTTCCCAAATAGTGCCCTAAAATAAGATAGCTGAGACTAAAGGAAGAAAGATACAGATGAAAAGAGTGTACCTGTGCCACTTCTGTATAATGTCGGAGGATGTAGCAACAACTGTTTATTAGAGTTGTAAAAGTAGGGAACTGCATTTTCATAGCTTATCACATTGAGAAAACAGAGCTCAAAGTGACAGTGCTGTTTAAATGTAATTCATAGCATTGTGTAAAATGCCTTCAAATATTGGACCTCCAGTCCTCAAGTACATTTCCATAATGTATGAAGCTATAAAAAATATCAACTAAAAGAACATTGATCATTTCCTCATTTAATTCCCTAATGAAGTGGGGACATTTCCCATTTTACCTGGAGCTTTATTGACATTTAGTTGTTATAGTGTCTTAGGTGTCAAGTATCTGAAGTACTCATAATGCATCATTTTAAAATAACAGTTCTGCCTGCATTATATCACTGTATTCATCATCCTAACAGATTTTTATGCTACCTTTCTCTTTGATTCTCCGTGGATAAATCCAGCATCCACAGCAGACAGAATCATGGAGTCATAGTGTGGATGCAGACCTTTTGGTTCAATGCGTCCATGCGAACCAGATATCCTAAGCTGATCTGGTCCCATTTGCCAACATTTGGACTAGATCCCTGTAAATCCTTCCTATTCATGTGCACACCCAGGTGCCTTTTAAATGTTGTAATTGTACTCCACTCCATCACTTCCTCTGGCAGCTCATTCCATACACGCACTACATTCTGTATGAAAAAGTTGCCCCTCAGGTCCCTTTCAAACCTTTTCCCCCTCACCTTAAACCTCTGCCGTCTAGTTTTGGGCAAAAGACCTTGTCTATTCACCCTATCCATGCCCCTCATGATTTTATAAACCTCTGTTAGGTCACCCCTCAGCCTCCGACGCTCCAGGGAAAAAAGCCCCAGCCTGTTCAGTTTCTCTCCATAGCTCAGGCCCTCCAATCCTGGCAATAGTCTTGTAAAGGAAAGGGATTTCAAAATCCATGGCTCTGCCCACTGTACCTTCCACGGAAGTGTGACGAAGGACTGTACCTTAGGCTGACTGCCAGATAACTTGGGGTCCTGACCTTTTTCTGTAGCTCTTTTTAGCCTAGTGTGGAAGGAGAGGTTGTTCGGGGAGGGTGATGATACTTTTGCCTGCCCTAAACAAGATCATTAACACAGGAGTAATGGCGATGGGTCTCCCACGACCAGGTGATTCTGCATCATGGCCTTCTCAGATGTGCAAGACTTACAGGATAGTATTCTGTTTTCTTTACCAGTTCATTGGATTTGTCCTGTCATGAAGCCAGAATGTTCTACAAGAGTCCTCAAATGTTCAACAACATGAGAGAACAGTAGTAGATGGCCAGTCCAGCACCAGGACTGTCATTTTAAACAATCCTTTTGCTGTTGATGCTGGGATTACTCTACCTATAGCCAGAATTTTCCTGTTTCCTGTCTCCTGTCATATCTGAGGAGAAAGATCAAATGTATGTTAAATTCCTGAATTACGCCTACTGAGAAGAAAGCCGTCTACTTTAACATGATGTGGTGGGGCCAGTGTTGGACTGGGGTGGACAAGGTCAAAAATCATATGACACCAGCTTACAGTCCAACAGGTTTGTATGAAAACACAAGCTGTTGGAGCCTCAGTCCTTCTTCAGTAAGGCCTTTGACAAGGTCCCTCATGGCAGACAGATACAGAAGGTAAAGTCGCACAGGGTCAGAGATGCACTTGCGAGATGGATAAAAAAAAACTGGCTCGGTCATGGAAGACAAAGGGTAGCAGTGGAAGGGTGCATTTCTGAATGGAGGGCTGTGACTAGTGGCATTCCTCAGGGAACAGTGTTGGGACCTTTGCTATTTGTAATATATATAAATGATTTGGAGGAAAATGTAACTGGTTTGATGAGTAAGTTTGCACATGACACAACAGTTGTTGGAATTGCGGATAGCAATGAGGACTGTTAGAGGATACAGCAGGATATAGATCAGTTGGTGACTTGGGCAGAGAGATGGCAGATGAAGTTTAATCCGGAAATATATGAGGTAATGCATTTCGGAAAGTGTAATCCAGATGGAAGACATACAGTAAATGGCAGAACCTTTAAGAGTACTGATAGGCAGAGGGATCTGGGTGCACAGGCACACAGGTCACTGAAAGTGACAACGCAGGTGGAAAAGGTAGTCAACAAGGCATACTGCATGCTTGCCTTCATTGGCCGGGGCATTGAGTTTAAAAGTTGGCAGGTAATGTTGCAGGTTTATAGAACCTTAGTTATACCACATTTGGAATATTGTGTTCAATTCTGGTCACCACACTACCAGAAGGATGTGGCAGCTTTGGAGAGGGCACAGAAAAGATTTACTAGGATGTTGCCTGGTATGGAGGGGATTAGCTATGAGGAGAGGTTGGAGAAACTTGGGTTGTTCTTACTGGAATGACAGGGGCTGATGGGCAACCTGATAGAAGTCTACAAGATTATGAAGGGCATGGACAGAGTGGACAGTCAGAAGCTTTTTCCCAGGGTGGAAGAGTCAGTTACTAGGGGGCATAGGTGTAAGGTGCAAGGGGGACGGTTTGAAAGTGATGTATGAGGCAGGTTTTTTACACAGAGGTTGGTGGGTGCCTGGAACTCGCTGCCGGGGGAGGTAGTGGAAGCAGATATGATAGTGACTTTTAAAGGGCGTCTTGACAAATACATGAATAGGATGGGAAGAGAGGGTACGGTCCCCGGAAGGGTAGGGGATTTTAGTTGTGATGGGAAGCATGTTGGTGCAGGCCAGGAAGGCCGAAGGGCCTGTTCCTGTAATTTTCTTTGTTCTTCAGGTGTTAGTGGGAGAGATAGTATCAGACACAGAATTTATAAGTAAAAGGTCAAAGATTCACACCATTGGTGAGGATATACCAAACAAACCTAAGATGCTGTTAAATTTTTAATCAGTCAGAAGGTTTTAATTGATTAATATGTATATGTAAATCCCCAAATTCCTTTCCAGTCATAGTCCTGAGGAAACTAAAGGTTTTATCAGTGTAAAGAAGAGGTGACATTTTAGGTCAGACAATGCAAGTTAGGTGTGAGACCTTGTTTAGAATCTGTTTGTGTTTTAGTTTGGAGTCAGACTGGTTTTATTTTCTAAGTAGGAAATTTTAGTGACCTAAAATGTCACCTCTTCCTTACACTGATAAGACCTTTAGTTCTCTCAGGACAGTGACTTGAAAGGAATTCGGAGATTTACATATGCATATTAATCATTTAAAACCTTCCAACTGATTAAAGATTTAACAACATCCTAGGTTTGTTTAGTACATCCTCATCAGTGGAGTGAACTTTTGATCTTTTACTTATAAATTCTGTGTCTGATACTACCTCTCCCATTAATACCTGTAGAAGGACTGAGGGTCCGAAAGCTTGTGCTTTCAAATAAACCTGTTGGACTATAACCTGGTGTTGTGTACTTTAACATGGTGCTGAGGGATGCAGCATTCACTGTATTAAACAGCTGTGCTTATGGGAACTATATTTTTTTACAGCTTGTCCAAAGTGACCTGAAGTTGGGGAAGGCAGGAATTAAAATGAAGTTAATGCAGCGATGAGTTTCTTCCAATCACTGAAAAATGACTAGCTAAGTGATCTCAGTGTGGGCAATGGTCAGAACATTACAGTTGTCTTCGTTATTTCAGGTTCAGCTATGATGTCCCTGGCAGAAATGGATCTTGCATACATTTATAATCTAGGCTTTTAAGGTGAAGAATAGCTACATGTATAAGGTACCAAAGGGGACTTTCTGGCGTGAAATGATCGTCAAGTGAAGAGTCAACAACTTCTTAAAAGGAAGCAGATTAAATTTATTAAATAATCAAGGGGCAAAAATGCAGACATGAAATAAATACAATAGCTATCACTAGAGAAAATGCGCTAGGGAAACCAATGGGGATAAAGATTGATTCGTCGTCTGGACCTGATAGGATGGATCCTAGGATATTAACGGAAGTAGCTACAGAGATAATTGATGCTCTGGTAATAATCTGGAAAAGTCCTACAGGATTGGAAAACTACCAACATAACTCCTTTATTTAGAAAGGGATGGAGACAAAAAAAAGGTCACTATAGACTAGTTAGCTTAACATCTGTTATTGGCAAAATATTACAGTTTGCTATAGCGAATAGCAGAGCATTTAGAAGTACATAATATAATTAAGTAGAGTCAACATGCCTTCATAAGGGAAAATGATGCTTGGCAAATTTACTAGAATCCTTTGAGGAGGTAACAAGTAGGATAGGCAAAAGGGAAGCAGTGAACCTAATATATTTGGATTTTCAGAAGGCATTTAACAAGATATTACACATTAGGCTACTTAATAAGATAAGAGCCCATGGTCTCAGAGGTAGTTTATTAGCATTGAATAGAGGATTGGTTATGTAATAGAAAATGGAGAGTTGGGACAAGGGCACCCTGTAACTTATGAAGTGCCGTGCAGGAGAGAGCTGGGGCCATAGTTATTTACAATATATAGTAATAACATGAATGACGGAATTGAATGTCATCCAGCCAAATTTATGGATGACAAAAATATATGTGGGAAAGCAAGTGGTGACGATGGTGCAGAGAGTCTGCAGAGAGATAAAAACAGGTTAATCGAGTGGAAAAACACTTGACAGATGGTATATAACATGGGAACATGTGAACTTGTGCTGTTTAGTATGATGAATAAAGGAGGTGAATATTATTCAAATGGAGAAAGACTGCAGAAAGCTACAGAACAGCAGGGTTTTGGAGTCCTTGTCAAAGAATCACAAAAAGTTAGCATCAAAGTTCAGTGAGTAATAGGAGAGGCAAGTAGAGTCTAGGCCTTTTTTTCAGAGGGAATGGAGCGTAAACATAGGGTGGCTTTTCTAAAACTATACAATGCACTAGACAGAATGTAGTAGAAAAACTGTGAACTGTTTTGGACCCGCTATCTAAGGAAATGTACACTGGCATTGGAGACAGTCCAAAAAGTATTCACTAAGCTGATACCAGAGATGGAATGTTTATCTGATGAGGAGAGGTTGAGTAAATTGGGCATGTACCTGTTGGAATACAGAAGAATGAGAGGTGACTTTATTGAAACATATGATTCTTAGCAGGCTTGACAGGATAGATGTGGAAAGGTTGTTTACCCATGTGTGCGATTCTAAAACCAAAGGGCATATCCTCAGATAGGGAATTGTACCTTTGAGACAGAGATAGGAGGAATTTCTTAGCTGAGAGGGTAGGGAATCTATAAATTCTTTACCACAGAGGGCAGCGAAGGGTGGTTGGTTAAGTATATTCAAGGCTAAGATTTGCCAGATTTTTATCAGTAGTGAAATCAAGGGTTATACAGAAAAGGCAGGAAAGTAGAGTTGAGGATTATCAGATCAGCCATCATCTCATTGAATGGCAGAGCAGACTTGATGGGCAAAATGGCCTACTTCTGCTCCTGCATTTTACGGTCTTTAGGCAAGAAAAGTGAATTGAAAACTCAGACAGTTCCTCTTTCAGAGTGTGGGAATAATTGAGCAATGAACAATTTTCTTGATTTTAGATATATATTTTGACAAGGCTTTGCAATTTTTCAATTTCAACCAATATCTGTTCTTATTGGTCTGAGACTGCCACTTCAGATGGCATGAGTGACAACATTGCAATATGGAACTGCAGATTTTAAAAAATATGTTTATAGTGTAATTGTGCTGATTATGGCATAAAAGAAGACTGCTCCAAAACCAGTAACTCTGTATAAAGGTGTGTACCTAATAAAATGCAAAATCAGATTCTTCACATGAACTGTGCATTTATAGCTTTATTATGCTGTAAAGAGGAATTCAAACTGCATCTCCAGGCAGATTCAATGTGCTGCATATAATAATCAATAGTCCGTTATTTTTGTCTGACATGTCTCTGATTGGCTGGTTAAAAAATATGAATAAGATATAGGTTTATGGGTGTTAAACCTTTCCCAGCACTGATTTTTTACAGTTTAATGGATTTCATATATTTATCTTATGGTATCAAAGTATCTTAGACATTCCTCTTCGTCTTAGTGTATTCTGTGGAGATATATTTATTCTTGTAAGGGATGTGGGCATTTCTGTCAAGGCCAACATTTGTTGAACTGATTGGCTTGCTAGACTATTTCAGGCAGCAATTGAGGATCAGCCACATTGCTGTGACTCTGGAGACAATGTGTAAACCAGACCAGATAAATACAGATTTCCTTTGTTTAAGGATATTTATAAACCAGTTGGGTTTTACATCCATTTGTGATAGTTTCATGGTCACTATAACTGAGATTAGCTTTCAATTCCAGATTTATTAATAGAATTGAAATTCCACCAGCTGTCATGATGGAGTTTGAATCTGTGTCTCCAAATCATTAGCTTGAGCCTCTGAATCCCTTGTTCTGTGATTTACCACAATGCATCTCCCCATTACAGCCTGTAATTTTCTAAAATTAGCTTGTAGTAATTTGAAATAAACATTGTGCTTTATTAATATTTCTAAACGTCATATTTATCTTGTTCACTCTCTTCTTGCTTAAAATGTTATTGGAGTCCAAATTAATCGGATATTACCACCAAAACTTTAGTTCTTTATAATTTTATATTATTTATTCATTTCAAAAGCAGTGATTTCTATTCTCTTACTCAACTCTTGAAATGTTTGTGTGATTTTTCTTATTATTTATCAAAGTAGGTTTTCTAATGCAAATCTTGTTGTAATTTAGCTCGAAGGAGAACTTACACTGACGCCAGGCTTTATCGCTCCTCCCAACTTGGATTATATTGGGTACCATAAGTACATTGATGAAATGCTTCCTCCAGAAAGCCCAGTGTTATATGGCCTGCACTCTAATGCTGAAATTGAGTTCCTCACAGTAACCTCAGATAATCTGTTTCGAACATTAGTGGAGATGCAGCCAAGAGATTCATCTATTGGAGAGGGATCTGCACAGACGACAGAGGAAAAGGTCAGATTTACTGTACAATTGTATGTAAGGACTGTAAAAAAGTCTTCTTAATATATTACAAGTGAACATACAACAATTCAAAATATCTGTTAGTTTAACCTTACATTTTATTTATATGATATAAAAATGAAAAGAACTTGAAAATGCTGAAGTACGCTCACTTATGATGATACTCTAGATGACATAGATATTTATATATATCTGTACATTCCTGAGCTCTTGCTGTGTCATTCATCTGCATTCACAGTAAATATTGGAAACCAGCAGCAAGAGACCACAAATTGCATAATTCTGAAGCTGAAACAAGACTTCGATATCCTTCTAAATTAACAATAAAAAATGCCAATGATACATAGCAAATCAATCAACATCCTAGAGAAACAATAGCTTTTCAGGTATAAATTATTATTGTGACAACAACTTGGATTTGTATCGTGCCTTTCATAAAACATAATGTTCCAAGGTATTTTACAGGAAGGTTATCAAACAAAATTTGGAAGTGAGCCTTGGAGAGATATTTGGTCCAAAAGTATAGCTAAAAAATGTATGATGTTTCCAAACTGTAGGGATTCTTAAAAAAATATAAGCAGGAGAGAGGCAAAAAGATTATGGAGAGAATGGCAGAGCTTAGATACTAGGCAACCAAAGCATAGGTGCTTTTATTATAGTTAAAACAGTTGGGAATGAAAACAA
>JAHRHZ010000013.1:29423293-29448132 GCA_024137785.1 Ginglymostoma cirratum
GGATTCTCCAGCATCTGCAGTACCTATTATCCCAAAGAAGATATCTTCGAAGGTTTTACTGCTCGAGAGGGTAAAGAAATATGAAGATCCTAGAAGGATTTGAAAACATGGATGATAATTTAGAATTAAGGTGTACTAAAACTGGGAGTCAGTACAGATCTGCACAGGGCTAATGTGTGGGTGAGATACGTTTTGAGTTAGGTTGTAGCTTGTAGAGTTTTGGATGAACTCGATTCTATAGAGGGTGGAAGATGGAGGTCAGCCTGAAAGGTATTAAAATAATTAAATCTAGTGGCCTCAAATGTATGAGTAAGGGTTTCAGCAGGTAGGGGACAGAACCAGCTGACATTAACTGGATGGCATGGTGGCTCAGTGGTTAGACCTGCTGCCTTATTGCACTAGGGACCTAGGTTCAATCCCAGACTGGGGTGATTGTCTGTGTGGAGTTCACACGTTCTCCCAGTGTCTGTATGGGTTTCCTCCAAGTGCTCTAGTTTCCTATTGCAGTCCAAAGATGTGCAGGTTAGGTGGATTGGCTATGCTGATTTGCCCATAGTGTCCAGGTGTGTGTAATATAGGTGGATTAACTGTGGAAAATGCAGGGTTACATGGATAAGGTAGGGGGTGGGTCGTGGTGGGTCTGAGTGGGATGCCCTTCAGAGGGTTGATTTGGACTCAATGGGCTGAATGGCCTGCTCCCACACTGTAGGAATTCTATGATTACAGAGGTAACAGGAAGTGAGCAGTCTTGGTGATGAAGCAGATATATGCTCACAAGATCATCTCAGGTTTAAAGCAAACAGTTTCAGTTGCTCAGCAGAGAGATTAGGCCAGTTTTTGCTTGGACTAAAGTAATTACTTTGGCCTTACCAATATCTAGAAAAGGAAGTTTTTGTAAGAAATTTTTGCGTATCCAGTACCGGTTGTCAAACAAGTAAAGTGACATATTGGGTAGAGATGGAACCCAGAGAGGTGCTGATGAGGCAGAGCTATCAGGATACACATGGAAGCTGACCTTTTAGGAAAATTGCTTTTGTGGTACTTCCTGCAGTTTGAAGCATTGAACCAAGCCATTTATATTATAGCTGACAGCAGACTTCTAGATCTAACAGCAGTATTATTTCCCAGTACCATTGATTTAGAATGTAAATGGAAGTAAACCTATTTGGCAGAACCTAACAGTATATTACACTAGAAATGAAAAAATAACAGTTCCACGTGTATGCCATTGTCGATCGTTGTTGATGATGATTGTTAGCACCTACTAATGTACCCAGTTGTCTGATGAACAGATACAGATTAGCATTTGGTATGTTTAATGTGTGAATGTAAAATTATTAGCAGAATTGCCACAGGGATCACTTCTTTGGAACAAATCCAGAAACAGAAGACCGCCTAAATGATTGCGAACAGCGAAGTGCCATTTTTGTATTTCACTCGCCTTCGCGTTTATCAGCTTAATTTTCACCACCAGACAATGCCACTACTTACTTATGTGGTCCATGCTAGTGCAACATCATAATGCATATGAAATTTTCTTGAGTGCTGTTGAGTATTCAAAACAGCATTTCATAGAAGGTTATTACAAACGTATTTATCTGCAGTTGTGTGCAGTAAAAAGCTTTCTTTGTTAGTACAATGATAACAAAATCAACGGAAACACACCAAATAGCCTGTAAGAGATTCAGGGCTGGATTGATTGAGAAAATCACTCAATTTGGGAAGTATAGTCCAGGTGTCAAGGAAAATGGGGACAAAAGCTGGACAATTACTGAATCTCTGATCCAACAACTAACTCTCAAAATCTTATCCAGTAAACCTAAATGTCATCAAGGCTGCCTGTAAATGAAATTGAGCGGGTGTGGTCTACCTCTCTATTTTTCCAAGTTACAGTGTCAGAGCGCAAGTCACTTTATGCCATTTACATGTTCATGTAGCTGACTTTATGGATTCTGGAAATTGTGCTGTGTCTGTCCTGATTAGATTTTCAGAGTCCTGAGGATTGAATCCAGTGAAAATTAAAACAGTCTTGTTGTTATGTTCCATGAACATCCATTCCTTCTGTGTGCAGGTAACAATGAGGAAAAAGTAATGGTATGATTTATTAGTGAGCTTAAGAACAGGAGGATTAATTAATTGAACACACGACTGTAGAATTGGTGCAGAAGGAAGCACGTCAGATTTCTGAGGCATTGGTGCCAATTCTGGGGCTGGTAGGATCTGTACAAGCTGGACAGGTTATACCTTAAAAGAACCAGGACTGATAACCTCAAAGGGAGATTTGCTAGTGCTGTTGGGTGGATTTAAACCAACTTGTCAGGTGGATGGGAACTTGAGGGGTAGCCCAAACTGGAAGGAAGTAAAGTTTGTAATAGGACGTAGAAAATATGCTAATTAGACTAAAAGGGAAACAATGCTGAGTATCGTGCATGCATTGAGTGCCAAATGAAGTTAAAAAGACAGAGTTAATGACACTGCCTAATGCATGCAGCATTCGTCACATGACCAGTGATTTAAGGCATAAGTAAAGGTACATGGGTATGATTTAATTGTCACGACAGAAACATGGTTGCATGGTGACAGAACTGGAAACTTTCCATTGATTGAGTATTCTCTTGTCTTGTTCCTTCTTTCAAAATCCATCACCTCACTTTTATCAGGGTTAAGTTCCATCTGCTACTGATCTGCCCATCTGACCACTGACCAATTTATTTTTATCCTCCTGTAATCTAAATCCTTCTTCCTCACTGTCAACTCCTTGGCCAATCTTTGTGTCATCTGCGTTCCCAACCCCCACACCCCACCATGCCTCAGAACCACATTCCCATATACATCATTTATGAATATCACAAACAATTCGAGACTCAGGACCAAACTCTGTGGTAGGCCACATTAGCTGTTGTCCAGTCGGCTGGCACCTCCTCCGTGGCCAAAGATGATTTGAAAATTTGCAACAGGGCTCCTAAAATTTCCATGTACATCTGCCACTTCGTCTAGACCTGGAGATACAACTCATCCGGACCTGGAGATTTGTCCACTTTTCAGTCTGGCAAAATCTCAAATACCTCATCGCCCCTTGTATCAGTCTGCTCAGAGCTTCACAGTCCACCTTCTCAAATTGTGTCCTTGCATCCTCTCCTCCTGAGTACAAGCAGATATGAAGTACTCATTGAACATTCTATCAAAAGACCTCCAGCTCCATGCCTGTGTTGCCCCCTTGATCCCTCATAGGTCCCACTGTTTCACTGACTTTTCTTTACATCTTTGAATTCTTGAAGAATATCTTGGGATTCTCCCTAATCTTGCTCACCAATGTTTTCTAATACTGCCTCTTTGCTCTCCAAATTGCTTTTTAATTCCTCCCTGCAATTTCTATACACCTCTCGAGCCACTGTGATTTTGCTCTCTTTGTCCCTGTTACAGTGAGGGAGAAGAAATAAGATGCATGGCATTGGTGTGCCTGTGTGTGTGGGTAGAGTTAGTTTTGTGCGGCGAACGACTACTGATTGGTTTGTGCAATTGTGACCAGTTAGATGCTGGAAGACATAAATTTGAAAAATTATTGATTAGCTCCTAGGCAGATGAACTACTCGTGTATTTGTGATCGAGGGAGTGAAGCCACTGGACTGCTGAAAGAGCAAGTTCTGTCGCTATCTCCATGCAGCTGAAGCCTAAAGGACATTTTTTTTCTATTTATTTGTGGGATTTGAGTGTCGCTGGCTGGCCAGCATTTCTTGCCCATCCCTAATTACCCTTGAGAAGGTAGTGGTGAGCTGCCTTCTTGAACTGCTGCAGTCCTCCTGCTGTAGGTTGACCCATAATGCCCTTAGGGAGGGAATTCCAGGATTTTGACCCACAACAGTGAAGGAACGGTGATATATTTCCAAATCAGGATGGTGAGTGACTTGGAGGGGAACTTGGAGATGGTGGTGTTCCCATATGTCTGCTGCCCTTGTCCTTCTAGATGGAAGTGGTCATGGGTTTGGAAGGTGCTGTCTGAGGATCTTTGGTGAATTTCTGCAGTGCATCTGGTAGATAATACACACTGCTGCTACTGAGCATTGGTGGTTGAGGGAGTGGGCGTTTGTGGATGTGGTACCAGTCAAGCGGGCAGCTTTTTCCTGGATGGTGTCAAGCTTCTTGAGTGTTGTTGGGGCTGCACTCATCCAGGCAAGTGGGGAGTATTCCATCACACTCCTGACTTGCACCTTATAGATGGTGGACAGGCTTTGGGGAGTCAGGAGGTGAGTTACTTGCTGCAGTATTCCTAATTTCTGGCCTGCTATTGTAGTCACTGTGCTCATGTGGTGAGTCCAGTTGAGTTTCTGGTCAACGATAGCACCTAGGACGTTGATAGTGTGGGATTCAGTGATGGTAACTTCATTGAATGCCAAGGGGTGGTGTTAGATTGTCTCTTGTTGGTGATGGTCATAACTGGCATTTGTGTGGCATGAATGTCACTTGCCACTTGCCAGCCCAAGCCTGGATATTGTCCAGATCTTGTTGCATGTGAACATGGACTGCTTTAGTATCTGAGGAGTCACAAAAGGTGCTGAACATTGTGCAATCATCTGTGAACATCCCCACTTCTGACCTTATGATGGAGGGAAAGTCATTGATGAAGCGGCTGAAGATGGTTGGGCCCAGGATGCTACCCTGAGGAACTCCTGCAGACATGTCCTGGAGCTGAGATGATTGACCTCCCCCAACCACGACCGTCTTCCCATGTGTCAGGTATGACTCCAGCCAGAGGAGTATTTGCCCCCTGATACCTATTGATTCCAGTTTTGCTTGAACTCCTTGATGCAACACCTGGTTGAATGCAGCCTGGATATCAATGGCTGTCGCTCTCACCTTACATCTGGAATTTAGCTCTTTTGTCCGTGTTTGAACCAAGGCTGTAATGAGATCAGGAGCTGAGTGGTCCTAGCAGAACCCAAACTGGGCGTCACTGAGCAGGTTATTGCCGAGTCGGTGCTGCTTAATAGCACTGTTGATGACACCTTCCATCACTTTACTGATGATCGAGAGGAGACTGATGGGGCTGTAATTGGCCGGGTTGGATTTGTTCTGCCTTTTGTGTACAGGACATACTTAGACAATTTTCCACATTGTTGGGTAGATATCAGTGTTGTAATTGTACTGGAACAGCTTGGCTAGGGGAGCATCAAGTTCTGGAGCACAAATCTTCAGTACTGTTGCTGGAATGTTGTCAGGGCCAGTGGCCTTTACTGTATCCAGTGTAACCAACTATTTCTTGACATCACGTGGAATGAATTGAATTGGCTGAAGACTGGTATCTGTAATGCTGGGAACCATTGGAGGATGCTGAGATGGATCATCCACTTGACACTTCTGGCTGAAGATTGCTGCGTATGCTTCAGCCTTATCTTTTGCCCTGATGTGCTGGGCTCTTCTGTCATTGAGGCTGGGGATATTTGTGCAGCCTCCTCCTCCAGTGAGTTGTTTAATTGTTCACCACCATTGACAACTAGATGTGGCAGGACTGCAGGGTTTAGATCCGATCCGTTGGTAATGGGATCGCTTAGCTTTGTCTGTCACTTGCTGCTTTCGCTATTTGACATGCAAGTAGTCCTGTTTGGTAGCATCACCAGTTAGATACCTCATCTTCAGGTATGCCTGGTGCTGCTTCTGGCATGCCTCCTGCACTCTCCATTGAACCAGGATTGATCCCCTGGCTTGATGATAATGGTTAAGTCGGGGGTATGTCGGGTCATGTCGTTACAGATTGTGCTGGAATATAACTCTGCTGTTTTTGATGGCCCACAGTGCCTCATGGATGCCCAGTCTTGAGTTGCTAGATCTGTGTGTAGTCTGTGTCATTTAGCACA
The DNA here is from genome assembly GCA_024137785.1 of Ginglymostoma cirratum. Classification (NCBI taxonomy): domain Eukaryota; kingdom Metazoa; phylum Chordata; class Chondrichthyes; order Orectolobiformes; family Ginglymostomatidae; genus Ginglymostoma; species Ginglymostoma cirratum. Next base: position 29,429,146 of record JAHRHZ010000013.1, read on the forward strand.
GTGATAGTATCACACAACACGATGGTAGTTATTCTCAACGTGAAGGCGGGACTTGGTCTCCACAAGGACTTGTGTGATGGTCACTCTTACCGACACTATCATAGGCAAATGCACCTACAGCTGTAAAACTGGTAAGGATGAGGTCAAGAATGTTTTTCCCTCTTGTTGGTTCCCTCACCACCTGCTGCAGACCCAGTCTAGCAGCTATGTCCTTTAGGACCCGATCAGCTCGATCAGTAGTACTGCTGCTGAGCCACTCTTAGTGGTGTACATTGAAATCCCCCACCCAGAGTACATTTTGTGCCCTTGCCATCCTCAGTGCTTCCTCTAAGTGTTGTTCAGCATTGAGGAGTACTGATTCATCGGCTAAGGGAGGACAGTATGTGGTAATCAGCAGGAAGTTTCCTTGCCCATGTTTAACCTGAAGCCATGAGATTTCATGGGTCCTGAGTCAATGTTGAGGACTCCTAGAGCAACACCCTCCCGTCTGTATACCACTGTGCCGCCCCCTCTGCTGGGTCTGTTCTGCCGGTGGGACAGGACATATCCAGGGATGGTGATGGTGGTGTCTGGGACATTGTCTGTAAGGTATGATTCTGTGAGTATAACTACGTCAGGCTGTTGCTTAACTAGTCTGTGAGTCAGATTTCCCAATTTTGGTACTAACCCTTAAATGGTAGTGAGGAGGACTTTGCAGGGTTGACAGGACTGTTTCTGCCGTTGTCTTTTCTGGTGCCTAGGTCGATGCCAGATGGTCCGTCCGGTTTCATTTCTTTGAGACTTTGTAGTGATTGGTACAACTGGGTGGCTTGCTAGGCCATTTCAGAGGGCAATTGAGAATCAACCACAGTGCTGTGGGTCTAGAGTCACATGTAGGTCAGACATGGTGGGGGTAGCAGATTTCTTTCCGTGAAGGACGTTAGTGAACCAGATGGGTTTTTCCAACAGTTGACAATGGATTCATGGTGCTCAGTGCATTCTTAATTCCAGACTTTTTAAAATTATTGATCTGCTGTGGTGGGATTCAAACCTGGGTCCCTAAAACACTAGATGGGTTTCTGGATTAATAGTCTAGCAATAATACCACTAGGCCATTGCCAGTTATTTTGTTTCACCAGTTGCTGTAAACTGTTACCTTTAACCAGTAAATAAGAGACTTTATAATTAGTGTACCAATCGATGTATGCCTCCTGTGGAGAAGTGAAATAATCTGGAGAAAGAGTTTGAAGAACAAAGGGTCTGGGATGAATATCTCATTAATGCTGTGAACGAAATCAGTAGTCACATGACACCAGGTTATAGTCTGACAAGTTTGTTTGAAATCACAAGCTTTTGAAGCGCAACTCCTTCATTAGGTGAAGTCTCTTTGCTCTCCTAATTGCTTTTTAATTCCCCTCCTGCAATTCCTACACACCACTCGAGCCTCCGTATTTTGCTGCCTTGTACCTGTTATAGTGAGGGAGGAGAAATAAGGTGCCAAAATAAGCCTTCACCTGATGAAGGAGTAGTGTTCCAAAAGCTTGTGATTTCAAATAACTATGTTGGACTACAACCTGGTGTCATGTGACTTCTGACTTTGTCTGCCCCAGTTCAACACCAACACCAGCACCTCCACATAATGCTGTGAAGTGATGCAATTGAACTACGGTATGTTAGACCTGTTTGTTGTCATCCACCTGTAACGTCAGTGTTTTTGTCTGTGTCTGTCTGTCTGTGTATGGTGGTTTAAGAAAGGATTTAGAGTTTCAACTAGTACAGTTGTAAGGTTACATAGTTTGTTTTGATGTGGCTAGAACCTATTTATTTGTTGTAGACTGTAGTTTGTGTTAAGTATAGGAACCTAGTCAGCGTTTTCCATTACCCTGCTTTCATCACAGACCGGTGTTTCGGGCACTTTTTGTACTTTGATCAGATTATTAACCTGTGTGGTGACTCCAGCAGGAGTGAGTCTTGTGAATCAGTGCACTTTCCCAGGTGGGTTATCACAAAATCTATCTTAGGTGATATAGCTGTCATGAATAAATAGCAACTTCTGTGTGCAGACTTCGAAGTGTGGCTATGAAGCTTGTACTATTAAGCTGTCACGGCTGAATTAAAGCGTACCGCTGTTAAATAGGAGTCCTGATTGATAAAGATTGTGTTAGTGGGTAAGTAGAATAACAAGCAGTGGATGATGCGAGTGGTTCAGTTGATAGGAAGGCACCTGAGAAAGCTGCTTTTGGCAGATAAAAGACTATTGAACTGTACTGAACTATTCTTGGGACTATATATCCGGCATTGGCCTCCTCCATTACCTCTTGCTACTGCCTTCTAATGTATTTGTCAGGTGTTTGAACTCCTCCCTGGGAATACAAGATTTCTGTCTTTATTCAACCTTCTCCACCGAAAACTCCAATCCATATCCTGAAATCCTTGTATCACCAGTTTTGCAGCAAGTTGTCAACGCAGCTTTGCCTTTGTACAAGGAGCAGACCTCACACAGAATGCAAAGAACCTGACCCAGGAAATCTACAGTTAAACAAGTTTTTACATATAAAGAAACGAACAATTCTGTTTGCGCCTTTTGCAAATATAAATATTAATCAGGATGTACAGAAGAAGAATTGGCAAGCATAAATGAAGTGAAAACAAATGTGATGCTGAGGCAAAGGATGTTATGGACAAGTAACCAACTGGCGCAGCAACTGACTAACGTACTCCCGGCCCCCAACTTGTCTTTTGTCAAGTGAAGAACTGAACCAGCAATTCTGTGTCAACACAATGTGGACCTGGAGGAACACAGCAGACTAGGCAGCATCAGAGGAGCAGGAAAGCTGACGTTTGGGGTTGGGACCCTTCTTCAGAAATGGGGAGGGGGAACAGAGCTGGAAAATAAATAGAGAGGAGGGGTAGGGCTAGGGGTAAGAAGGGATGGTGGTAGTTAAAAGCAGGTAGGGAGTGGTGGAGATTGATCAGTGGGATGGATGGGGCGGATAGGTGGGAGAGAAGATGGACAAGTTGTGTCAGGTTAAGGAGGCAGGAGGAAGGATGGGTGGGGCTGGAGAAAGGTAGTTGGGTGGTGATAGGTTGGATTCAGGGACGGGGTAGTGGGGATTCATCAGTGGGAAGGGTAGCACAGATAGACGGGGAAGAAGATGGATAGGTTGTGTCAGGTCAAGGAAGCGGGGATGAGAGGGATGTTTGGAAATGGGATGAGGCCGGGGGTGTAGAGATTTTAAAACTGGTAAAATCCACATTTAGGCCATCGGGCTGTAGGCTCCCAAGGCAGAATATGAGGTGCTGCTCCTCCAGTTTGTCAGAACAACACAATGAATCCACCAGGAAACTGGAGGAGCAGCACCTCAAATTCTGCCTTGGCAGCCTACAACCCAATGGCCTTAACGTAAATTCACCAGTTTTAAAATTTTCACAGCCCCGGCCTCATCCCACATCCAAACATCCTTCTCATCCCTGCTTCCTTGACCTGACACAACTTGTCCATCTTCTTCCTCACCTGTCCGTGCTACCCTTCCCACCGACCACTCTCCACTACCCCGTATCTGCATCCAACCTATCGCCACCCCATTACCTTTCCCTAGTCCCACTCATTCTTCCTCCCACCTTCTTGACTTGACACAATCTGTCCATCTTCTCTCCCGCCTATCCACCCCACCCATCCCACTGACCAATCCCCCCCACTCCCTACCTGCACTCACCTATCACCATCCCACCTGCCTTCCCCAGCCCTACTCCTCCTCTCTCTACTTATTTCCCAGCTCCCTTCCCCCTCCCCATTTCTGAAGAAGAGTCCCAACCTGAAACATTGACTTTCCTGCTCCTCTGATGCTGCCTGGCCTGCTGTGCTCTTCCAGCTCCGTACTGTGTTGTCTCTGACTTCAGCATCTGCAATTCTTGCTATCTCCATGCAGTTCTGTGTTGTGTGCATGAGGTGTAGTGGCCAACTCAGTGTTTAGGACCCCTTCACTCGAGGTCATGAGTACACTATTCACAGCAGCAACTGGAAACCAGAGTAGAGTCTTTCAATTTGATGGCTTACATAGACAAGTCCGGACCTTAAACTTGGGATGAATGCTGCTGGAAGGTTTCATTTGGCAGTTGTGGTTATGTCTCAATGTAATCTTACCCTTTGCTATACCAGCCGAGATGAAAGTGAGCTCAGCACTGTAGGCTGTGTAACCTTTGATGTAATTGATGTGCTTGACCAAGACCATGATTGAGGCATGTGTCACTTTATTTCTCTTCTCAGGTCTTTACCTCACTTTTGTTATTAGTAAACATTTCATTGCGCATTATTGGTCCCTGAACAGTAATTCCTACAGTCTTTTCATTTTTTTTGTTACACTGGCAACACTGACTTGTAGAATGAAGAGGCCATGGGAGCTGCCAGGAAAACAGGCATTCACATGTAAAGCTCTGTTTCTGTGGCTGTCAGTTAGCTACACATTTGTGACCTGGTCATTCATGATCAAAATAGCATTGAAGCATATAACTGCACCAGCAGTCAATTCTGCTTTGCAATCTAGGGATTTCTGCCGCACAGCAAAAATGAATGTTCTTTTCCACTACTGCTGCTTTCTCCTGATAAATTCTCTGGCTCTGACAAACAATGCATGAGAGACTTGTATGCTGTAATCATGGCATCGTCAAAGATGTGTCAGAGTTTTCCAGTGCTTTCTTGGAAGGAGTTGGCACATCTTTATATAAAACATGATTAACCAATGTCAGGGCCAGCGTAATGCTGGCAATGATTTTCAAATCTATTTGAAGGATATTGGGTAACACCTCTGATGTTGTTCAGGATCTGCATATACAAAAGGGATGTTCTATTGTAAAAGAGTGATAGAGTTATACAGCACAGAAACAGATCCTTCGGTCCAACTCCTCTGCACCGACCAGACATCCCAATCTGACCTAGTCCCATTTGCCAGCATTTGGCCCGTAAGCCTCCTAAACTCTTCCTATTCATATACCCATCCAATGCCTTATAAATGTTGTAATTGTACCAGCTTCCACCACTTCCTCTGGCAGCTCATTCCATACACACACCACCCTCTACGTGAAAATGTTATTCCTCAGATCCTTTTCTCAATCTTTCCCCTCTCATCTCAAACCTATGCCCTGTAGTTTTGGTCTCCCCCAGTCTAGGAAAAATACCTTGGCTATTCACCCTATCCATGCCCCTCAATCATCGATGATCCAGAGTTAGAAGCCCCAGCCTATTCATTCTCTTCCTATATCTCAAACCTTCCAGTCCCAGCAACACCCTTGTGAATCTTTTCTGCATCCAGTCAGGTTTAATGACATCCTCCCTATTGAAGGGTGACCAGAATTGTACAAGGTATTCCAAAAGTGGCCTCACCACTGCCCTATACAGCCGCAACATGACATCCTGCCACATTCAGTTGTGAATAGTTAAGCACAATTAAACAACTCACAAGGGACTGATGTTCCACATATTGCCCATTTTCAGTGATGGGTGAGTCCAGCACATCAGTGTGAAAAATAAGTCTGAAGCATTTGCAACAATCCATTTTTGGAAGTTCCGAGTGGATGATCAGTTTCTGCATCCTCCACAGATCCCCAGCATCACAGATGCCAGTTTTTAGCTGATTCATTTCACTGCACATGATATCAAGAAAAGGCACATGATACTGAAAAGTCTCTATAAGGAGCAATAGCACTGAAAATGTGTGCACCAGAACTTGCTGCTCCCCTTGTCAAGCTCTTTCCAGCACAGTTACAACACTGGCATCAATGTGAAAAGTTGCCCATGTATGTACCGTATGCAAAAACCAGGACAAATCCAATCTGGCCAATTACTGCCTCATCTGTCCACTCTTGATCATAAATAAATTGATGGAAGGCATTATTAACAATGCTATCAAGCAGTAAGGTAGAGGCAAAATCATCATGATGACAGAGGACTACAGGGCTGCTTTCTCATTAGAGAGTTTAACATGAGGATCACAACGCCTCAGGCGAGATTGAAAAGGTGGTACTTTAATGGCGTGAACCCGTGCTGTTAGCATCAACCTGCATCCCAAATAAAGATTACCAATAGCCTGCTCGCACACGCCCAGTTCAAGTTCTACCAGGGATACTCAGATCCTGACTTCATTACTGCCTCAGATTAAACAGGGACAAAAGAGCTCAATTACAGAGGTGAGGTGAGCTGATGTCCTTGACATCAAGGCCACACTTGACTGAGTGTGGCATCAAGGAGTCCTAGCAAAACTTGAGTCAATGGGAATCAGGGGGAAAATTTACTACTGGTGGGAGTCACACCTGGAAGTTGGTCATCTCAGCTCCAGGACATTTCTGCAGGAGTTCCTCAAGGTACTATCCTAGACCCAGCCATCTTAATCATAGAATTATTCTTGTAGCTGATATTCATATGGCAAGTCCAGTTTAGTTTCTGGTCAATGGAAACTGCCAGATTGTTGATAGTAAGGGTTTCCAAGATGGTGATGTCCATAAGACCATAAATGTAGAAGCTGAAAGAGGCCATTTGGCCCATCGAGTGTGCACTGAACCTCTGAAGTGCATCTGGAGCCAGACCCTCACCTTTTAGCCATAACCCTGCATTTACCTTGGTTAATCCATCTAACCTGCATGTCTCTGGATGTTACAGGGCAATTTAGCATGGCCAATCGACCTAACCTGCTCATCTTTGAACTGTGAGAGGAAACCACAGCACCTGGTGGAACCACACACAGACACAGGGAGAATGTGCAGACCTCAATACAGCCACCTAAGGCTGGAATCAAACCCAGCTCGCTGGCACTGTGAGGCAGCAGTGCTAACCACTGAACCACTGCCCTTCAGCTGCTCTATCAAAGATATTCTCTCCATCATAAAGTCATGATATGAAGATGCCAGTGTTGGGCTGGGGTGGACAAAGTCAGAAGTCTCACAGCACTAGGTTATGGTCCAGCAGGTTTATTTAAAATCTTATGGAGCGCTGCACCTTTGTCAGGTAAAGTGGAGGGAAGCACAGAAGCTCGCTGTGCCTGTGTGCTTCCCTCCACTTCATCCGATGAAGGTGCTGCGCTCCAAAAGCTTGTGATTTTAAATAAATCTGCTGGACCATAACGATTGCTATGAGACTTCTGACTACATCATAAGGTCAGAAGTGAGGAAGTTCACCAAATTACAACAAGGAAATCTGAACACTGCCCTTTCACATTCAATGATGGGGGGTAAGCAGGAGGATGGGATTAAAAAACATATCAGCCATGATCAAATGTTGGAGCAGATTGATGGGTCAAATTGCCTAATTTTGCTCCCAGTTTTAGTCTTAATTTCCTTTAATGTTTGTGAAGACCTAATGCAGATGGAATAAATAATCTGCTTCACATTCCTGGTTTGTCTATGTGCTTAGCTTTCACATTATGGTTTTGGTGTGGTTGGCTGTATTGCATAGCGCATATATTGTGTCACGGCAGAAGAGATTGAATACTCCCAGCTGGAAGTTGAAATGGCAATTTTAGTGAGGGAGGCTAAAATGGCTCCACTGTCACTGGGCACTCAGGCATCAGTGTTCGAAATTTGACCTTCATGTCAAACCCGGGCAGAGACTCCCATGTGCATTCATTTCTTTGATGTTGCAGAGGAAGGAAGCAGCGCTCCTTAATATTGGCCTTGGGGGTAGTGGGAAACTGGACAGATTTTGGGGGAAGAATGGATGCACCTGATGATGCAGAGATTGAAGACTTGATTGAGGATGCATTCTTGGTTTCCTCTATCACAAGCTAAATGAATCTTTTAACACCTCATGAATTTGGTCTTTTAAATCCAAGTACAAGTTTCTAGCCACATTCTAGTGCACTGAATGATAGAGACTTGCATCTCTTGCTGCTTTCTGTCCCAGATTCCGACAGAATAACTTGACTATGGTATTTGAAAAAAAACTGTAACCCAGTGTCACAGAGATAAAAGGTACTGCAGATGCTGGAGAATCCGAGATAACAAGGTGTAGAGCTGGATGAACACAGCAGGCCAAGCAGCATCATAGGAGCAGGAAAGCTTGACGTTTCGGGCCTAGACCCTTCATCAGAAATGGGGGAGGGGAAGAGGGTTCTGAAATAAATAGGGAGAGAGGGGGAGGCGGATAGAAGATGGATAGAGGAGAGGATAGATGGAGAGGAGGTAGACAAGTCAAAGAGGCAGGGATGGAGCCAGTAAAGGTGAGTGTAGGTGGGGGGTTAGGGAGGAGATAGGTCAGTCCAGGGAGGACTTCCTACAGACAAGGGGGTGGCCATGGGTACCCGCATGGGCCCAAGCTGTGCCTGCCTCTTTGTAGGTTACGTGGAACAATCCCTCTTCCGTACCTACACTGGTCCTAAACCCCACCTCTTCCTCCCTTACATTGATGACTGTATCGGCGCTGCCTCGTGCTCCCACGAGGAGCTCGAACAGTTCATCCACTTCACCAACACCTTCCACCCCAACCTGAAGTTCACCTGGACCATCTCCAACACTTCTCTCTCCTTCCTGGACCTCTCTGTCTCCATCTCGGGTAACCACCTAGAAACCGATGTCCATTTCAAGCTCACTGACTCCCACAGCTACCTGGAATACACCTCCTCCCACCCACCTTCCTGTAAAAATGCCATCCCCTATTCCCAATTCCTTCGCCTCCGCCGCATCTGCTCCCAGGATGAGACATTCCACTCCCGAACATCTCAGATGTCCTCATTCTTCAAGGACCGCAACTTCCCCCCTGCAGTGGTCGAGAACGCCCTCAACCATGTCTCCCGCACTTCCCGCAACTCATCCCTCACACCCCATCCCCGCAATAATAACCAAAAAAGAATCCCCCTCATCCTCACGTACCACCCCACCAACCTCCGGATCCAACGCATCATCCTCCGACACTTCCGCCATCTGCAATCCGACCCCACCACCAAAGACATTTTTCCCTCCCCACCCTTGTCTGCTTTCCGGAGGGACCACTCCCTCCGTGACTCCCTTGTCCACTCCACACTCCCCTCCAGCCCCACCACACCCGGCACTTTTCCCTGCACCCGCAGGAAGTGCTACACCTGCCCCCACACCTCCTCCCTCACCCCAATCCCAGGCCCCAAGAAGACTTTCCACATCAAGCAGATGTTCACCTGCACATCTGCCAATGTGGTATACTGCATCCGCTGTACCCATTGTGGCTTCCTCTACATCGGGGAAACCAAGCGGAGGCTTGGGGACCGCTTTGCAGAACACCTGCGCTCAGTTCGCAACAAACAACTGCACCTCCCAGTCGCGAACCATTTCAACTCCGCATCCCATTCCTCAGATGACATGTCCATCCTGGGCCTCCTGCAATGCCACAATGATGCCACCCGAAGGCTGCAGGAACAGCAAATCATATTCGGCCTGGGAACCCTGCAGCCCAATGGTATCAATGTGGATTTCACAAGCTTCAAAATCTTCCCTCCCCCAACCACATCCCAAAACCAGCCCAGCTCGTCCCCGCCTCCCTAACCAGTTCTTCCTCTCACCTATCCCCTCCTCCCACCTCAAGCCCCACCACCATCTCCTATCTACAAACCTCATCCCGCCCCCTTGACCTGTCCGTCCTCCCTGGACTGACCTATCTCCTCCCTCCCCCCCACCTACACTCACCTTTACTGACTCCATCCCCACCTCTTTGACTAGGCTACCTCCTCTCCACCTATCCTCTCCTCTATCCATCTTCTATCCGCCTCCCCCTCTCTCCTTATTTATTTCAGAACCCTCTTCCCCTCCCCCATTACTGATGAAGGGTCTAGGCCCGAAACGTCAAGCTTTCCTGCTCCTATGATGCTGCTTGGCCTGCTGTGTTCATCCAGCTCTACACCTGGTAACCCAATGTCACGTTAGCTTCTGCTGCACCCTTTCCATCTCAAAATCCATCATCAACATGAATCAGTGGGTAAAAATAGTGATTAGCTGTGCTCAAGCCCCAACTTTGTTTTTACATTGGAAACGAATGAACATTTGAAAGCAGAACTGTTTCTGACATTCTTAACACTTCTAGAAATTTGGAGATTCACCATCAGTAGCAAACAGGCTGCTGCCATTGTCTTCGTACTTTTTTCTCAACAAAATGATCTGGGGCCGCTTGGTTCTCTTATAATTGTACCAACTAAGGCTGCTGTCAGACACACTTCAGAACAGGGCAGTTTACCCACTTCATACTGCATTAAATTGCAAGGACAGTCCTAAATTTTATCTTCTAAGCATCATCATTGTACCACATGGAATTACTATTAGAATAAGTTTGTCAGATCACTTGAGGAATATTAGTTCTGAAGAAGGGTTACTGAACCCAAAACATTGACTCTTGCTTTCTTCCACAGATGGTGCCAGATCTGTTGGGTTTCTCCAGCAGTTTCTGTTTTTGCTTTAGAAATGTTAGTGCTGCTTCCATGCTCAGGTGTTACAGCAAGGGCCAGTGGTCAGAAATTCATGAAAACATCCAAACAGATTTTCTGTCTTCAAATCTAAGCCAATAGAAAATCAGGCACTGTCATTCCATAGTTTCATGCCCTAACTTGTGTATCAAGAAAGTTTAAACAAAGAAACAACTTTCTTATTTTGGTGTAGGAAAGGACCTGCTGTTCTTGGAGAAAGTCAAGCAAATATTGCTCAGAATCATAGCCAGGATGAAGCGACTGAGTTTTGATGGTGAAGGACTATGAGAATGTTAAAGATTGATTGATTTATTGTCACGTGTGCCGAAATGCAGTGAAAAGGTTTGTTTACGAACGGTACAGGCAGATCATAGTAAGCAAAGGATGTACAAATCAAAAAGCCTTAGACAGACGCATCCAGGTTACATTGCAAAGGGCGTGTGCTAGGTGAGATCAGTATTAGCAAGATCAGCATTATTTGAGGCTATAGAGTCCATTCAACAGTCTGATAATGGCCAGAAAGAAGCTGTTCCTGAACCTGCTCATGCATGTGTTCAGGCTTCTGTATCTTCTGCCTAACAGAAGAGGTTGTAGGACATCATTACTGAGGTGTGATGGCTCTTTGATGATGTTGGCCATCTTTACACGGCAGTGAGCCATGTAAATGGAGCCCATGGATAGAAGGTTGGCTTCCATGATGGTCTGGGCTATGCACACCACTTTGTGTAGTTTCTTACAGTCCAGGGCAGAGCACTGGCCATACCAGTCATTATACACCCAAACAGGATGCTTTCAATGGGCATCTGCAAAGGTTGGTGAGGGACCTTATGGACAAGCTAAATTTCCTGAGCTGCCTGAGGAAGAAGAGACGTTGTTGTGCCTTTTTGACTGTCGCATCTACATGGGAAGTCCAGGGCAAGCGGTCAGTTATGGTCACTCCGAAGAGCTTGATACTCTTCACTCTCTCAGCCTCAGTTCTGTTGATGTAGATGGGGGCGTGTTCTCCTCCTTTCTTTCTGAAGTCGATGATCAGTTTTTTAGTTTTGCAGACACTGAGAGACAGATTGTTTTCATTGCACCACATCACCAAGCCCTCTATCTCCCTTCTGCAGTTTGACTCGTCACTGTTAGATATCTGACCCCCTACAGTGGTGTCATCAGCGAACCCGTAGATGGCGTTCATTCGGAATTTGGCAATACAGTCATATGTGTACAGGGAGTACAGTAAGGGGCTGAGGACACATCCTCGGGGGGGGGGGCTCCAGTGTTGAGTGTTATTGGGGAGGAGGTGCAGTTACCCATCCTCACTGATTGCGGTCTGTGGGTCAGAAAGCTGAGGACCCAGTTGCCGGGGATGGAGCCGAGACCAAGGTCACGCAGTTTTGAGATCAGTCTGGAAGGGATAATGGTGTTGAAGGCAGAACTGTAGTCAACAAGCAGGAGTCTGACGTAGTTGTCCTTGTTGTCCAAATGTTCCAGGGATGAGTGCAGGGCTAGGGATTTGGCATCCTCTGTGGACCTGTTATGTCAGTGGGATGATTTGATTGAGCTGTCCAAAATAATGAAGGCGTTGACAAAGTAAATAGTGAACACCTGTTCCCTCTAATAGAAAAAAATCTCAAAAGGGAGAACACAATTCAGATAAATCCAGTAAAAGCTTCATCGTTCAAAGGGCTGTGATGTGGAACACACTGCCTAACACAGCCTTAAGTGCAAATTAATTGAAGTGTATGAAGGGAAATATATGCCTAAAATATCAGGATTGAAAAAGGAGTTGACATGGCTAACAAAAATGACAGAGAAATTGCTAAGTGAAATGATCTATCCAGATCTTAGGGAAGCATGACAACTCAGTGGTTAGCACTGCTACCTCACACCGTCAGGGACCCAGGTTTAATTCCAGCCTTGGGTGACTGTCTGTGTGGATTTTGCATCTTCTCCGAGTGTCAGTGTTGGTGTCTGCAGTGTGCTCTGGTTTCCTCCCACAGTCCAAAGATGTGCAGGTTAGGTGGATGGTGATGCTAGACTGCCCCATACTGTCCAGGGAAATGCAGGTTAAGTGGATTAGTCATGGTAAATGCTGGGTTACAGGTATATGGTGGATGCTGTTTGGAGGCTAGGTACAGACTCAATGGGCTGAATGGCCCCTTTCTGCACTGTAGAACTGTACGATTGTAAAGTAAATTTTTCTTTTGGGTTAAGAACTAAAGCAAGTTTCTGCTAGAGTCCCAACGAAGGGCGCCCTTTAGATAGGATGCAGTTCAAAAAGCATAATTTTTTTTTCTGTCTCACCAACTTAATTTATATAGCCCCCATCTGATCTTCAAAGTATACTTTTCATTTTTTATGCTCAGCTTCATCTATGATTCTGCTCACCTACCTTTTTACAATATTTACAACACTGATGAGACTTGAGTAAATTACATGGCAAAAGAGAGAATTATCACAAGAAAACAGAAACACGGTCCAAAGAATAGGTTTTGAGGAGTTATTTGAAAATAGAAAGGAGGAAGGATGGTGAAGCACAACTGATGGGAGAGGACATTCCAGAGGGCAAGGTGGAGTGGCAAGGGTTAGTGTACTTGAAGTAACTTGGTGGTTGTAGCAATTATTCACTTTGTCTGAAGCAGACTATTTCCCAAGATTGTTCTTGGCACATAAGATTTACTTTAAAATATAAATAAATATATGAAAGAGTAGTCAAAGCTTAGTTGTCAAGAATCAAAGTAGTCGTGTTGAGTCATAGGGGAAACTTGATGATTTACCACATGAAACATTGATTAATTTCTGCACAGCATGAAACAAGTCAGTCATACCATTTATAGTTTCACGCTCTAACCTAATTTAATGGTGTGCAAGATAAAGTAGACAAACAATAACGTGCACAACAGGGTACACTCAGTGTTTAAGAGTCATACTTTACACATGGAACGTTAAACAGAAAATATTCATAAGGCCTATAATTTTTTGCTCACCAGAATTTCTTACAATTATTTGAATCACTGACAATAAGTAGCAACTAAATGTCTTTGAAATTAAATGTTCTTAATGATATATCTTGAATCTTCTTATATGCTGATTATCTGTTCCACTGTTCTAACCATGGACTGTTTATTTGCAGGTGAAGAGTATTCTGGATGATATTTTAGAGAAACTTCCTGAAGAATTCAACATGACAGAAGTTACAGCGAAGACAGCAGAACGTACTCCTTATATTCTTGTTTGTTTCCAAGAATGTGAACGTATGAATATCCTTACACGAGAGATCAGGAAATCCCTTAAAGAACTGGATCTTGGACTGAGGGTAATATCTCTTTACAATATATTGCGCCAGTTAAGAGGAACAATGAAAGGTCATGTTGAGTGCGCAGTCCTTGTAAAAAGGCTCACGCACCAGGAGATACCTTGGAAATTTCAATGTGTGCATTGGCCATGGTTTCCTCCCATGGTTCAGCTCATATGCTGCTGAAACCATCTTTGCCTTTGACATTTCTAGCTTAACTGTTTCAATGCACTCCTGTCAGCCCTCTGTTTTCACTCTCCGTAAATTTAGGATAATGTAAAACTCAGCTGTACATATCCTAACTTGTATTAAATCTCATTCACCCATCTCTCTCTGTCCCATGGACTTACTTTGGCTCTTGATTAAGCAACTCCTTAATTTAAAAGTTCTCATCCTTGTTTTCTGATCTATGTATGAATATAGACATGCACACACACCTTCCCTAATGTCTAATATCTTTTGTGATAAAATTTTGTTTGATCATCCCAAGTGCCATATTTCCCTGTACTAAAGATGCTTTATTAAATAAACAACAGCATGCGTTAACAAACAGATAGAAAATCCTGGACTGTAGGCACCCAAAGGCAAATTTTAACTCAGGGTGGATAAGCTTTCCATGGATAAAATCTCACATCAAATTATGATTGCATTTTGATTTTGATTTTATTGTCACGTGTACCGAAATACAGTGAAAAGCTTTGTTTATGAGCGGTGCAGGCAAATCACAGCAAGCAAAGGATGTACAGATCAAAAAGACTGAAAGGCATACGAGTTACATTAAGGTTATATTATTTGAGGCTAGAGTCCATTCAACAATCTGAAAACGGCCCTTTCTAGGCCCGAAACATCAGCCTTCCCGCTCCTCTGATGCTGCTTGGCCTGCTGTGTTCATCCAGCTCTACACCTTGTTATCTCAGATTCTCCAGCATCTGCAGTTCCTACTATCTCTGTTCCTATACCTGCATATGCATGTGTTGAGGTGTCTGTATCTTCTGCCTGACGGAACAGGTTGTAGGAGGTCAATACCAGGGTGCAATGTGTCTTTGGTGATGTTGGCCGTCTTTCCATGGCAGCGAGCCGTGTAAATAGAGTCCATGGGTGGAAGGTTGGCTTCTGTGATGGTCTGGGCCATCACACCACCTTCTGCTAAACAACCAGACCACTTAGGTACATGTAAAATTGCTTCGACATTCCTAATAGGTGTTCATCATTTCATCTAAGAGTTTAATAACATCAAATATTTCAAAAAAGAAATGAAAAGGGGCTGAAAGCCACAATGTGACTCAAATTTGACAGCAATGTGGTTGAATCTTGACTGTTCTCTAAAATGACCTAGCAAGCCATTAAATTGTATCAAACTACCTACAAGGCCTAAGAAAGGGACTGAAACTGGACAGACAAGCTGTATCAATCCAAGCACTTGAAACAACAATGACACATTGAGTTCTGTCATTTGTGCAATTTCCCCTTACTAGCATTTGGGGGTTTGTGCCAAAATTGAGAGTGCTGTCCCGTGGAATAGTCAAACAGCAACCTAATAGCTATAGTCGTGGAATTATACTTACAGACACAATGCTTGAATATGTTCTGTTCCAGTGGCAAGACAGACCCACCAGAGGTAATTGTATAGTGGTGAACAGGTGGGAGTCAGTTTCTCGCAGTCTGCAAACATTTTCAGTGGAATCCTTGAAGTCTTATGTATCAAATGAAACATGAGCAAGGAAACTTCTTGTATTAGTACTTCCCCACTTTCGACAGCAATTAGACAATGCACAGGGGTTGGTAAGGGCACAGAATCTATTTTGAGTGAGGGAGAATTCAATGTCCATTACCAAGAGCAACTCTGTAACATCACTACTGACTGAGCTGGCTGAGTGTGAAAGGACATAGCTGCTAAACTAGGCTTGCAGCAGTTGATGAGGGAGGCAGAAAAGCTTACTTGTCTTTGTCCTCACCAATTCACCTATTACAGATATCTCTGCTCATCACAGGTAGGAGTGACCACCACACAGACAGACATTATGGAGTCAAAGCCCCACTTTCATAATGAGGATATCCTCCATCATGTTGTGTAGCGCCACCGTATTGCAAAATGAGACAGACTTTGAACAGATCTGGCAACTCAGAGGATATCCATAAAGTACTGAGAGCCACCAGCAGATCTGTTATCAAGCACACACTGTAACCTCCAAGGCTGGCATATCCTCCACTGTACCATTCCTATCAAGCCTGAATCAATGACGAGTGCTGGAGTGTATGCCAGGAGCAGCACCCAAAAATGAGGTGTCAGCCTGGTGCAGCTAAAAAACGTGACTACTTGTATGAAAAACGCCATAAACAACCAGTCATAGACAGAGCTGAGAGATTCTACCTAGCAATGGATCAGGTTTAAGCTTGGCAGTCCCGTTGTGAATAGTGGTGGACAATTAAACAATTCACTGGAGAAGAAGACTCCACAAATATCCCCATCCTTGATGATGAGAGAACCAGGATCTGTGCAAAAAAGAAGGCTGAAACCTTTACAGCAATTGTCAGAAGCCAGAAGTACCAGGGACCCATCCTGGCCTCCTGCAAATGTTCCCAGCATCACAGCTGTCAGTTTCCAGCAAATTCAATATCCTCCATATGATATAAAAATGTTTGAAGGCACTGGATACTGCCAAAGCTATAAGCCCTGCAACATTCCTTCAATAGAACTGAGAGGATTTGTGCTTCAGAACATGCCACATCCTGATAGATCTGTTGCCGTATCATTACAATACTGGCATCTACCTGGCAATGTAGAAGATTACAGATATATCCTGTCCACAAAGCGCTGGGCAAATCCAACCTGGCCAAATACTACCCTTTCAGTTTACTCTCAAAGTTTAGCAATGTAATCAAAGGATTTGATAACAGTGCTATCAAGCAGCACTTCCTCAGCAATACCTGCTCTCCAATGCTCAGTTTGGATTCCACCAGGGTCACTGAGGAGATGAGAATGACTACCTTTGACCATTAAGGTTGCATTTGCATCAGCAGCCTTGAGCAAAACTCATAGTATGCGGAATCAGGGGTAACTCTCCAGTGGTTGGAGTCATACCGAGCACAGGAAGGTGATTGCACTTTTAGAGGTCAATCAGTTCAGTCCCATGACATCACTGTAAGAGTTCCTCAGGGTAGTATCCTAGCCTCAATGATCTTCAGCTGCTTTATCAAATGACCTTGCCTCCATCATAAGGTAGAAGTGGGGTTATTCCCTGACAACTGCACAATATTCAGCACCATTTGTGACTTCTCAGATACTGAAGCAGTTTATGATTTGATTTATTGTTGTCACATGTACCCAAGCACAGTGAAAAGTTGTGTTTTGTGGACAGTACGGGCAGATTGTAACACGCAAGGACATACGGATCATTGAGTGTTTAGACAGAGCGAGGCATACAGGGTTACGATTGCGCAGGAGGTGCACCAAAGCAAGATCAACATTAGATTTAAAGTTAGAGAGGTCCATTCAGAGCTAACAGTAGGGAAGAAGCTGTTCTTGAACCTGTTGGTATGTATTTTAAGCTTCTGTATCTTCTACCTGACGGAAGAGGTCAGAAGAGAATATTGAGAAGAACTGTGTAAGAACTGTGGATGCTGTAAATCAGGAACAAAAGCAGAAGTTGCTGGAAAAGCTCAGCCAGTCTGGCAGCATCTGTGAAGAAAAAACAGAGTTAAGGCTTTGGGTCCGGTGACCCTTCCTCAGAACTGGAAGAGAGTATTACTGGGGTGGGAGGGGTCTTTGATGATACTGGCTGCCTCTCCACAGCAGCAAGAAGTGTAGATGGAGTCGATAGATAGGAGGCTGGCTTGCATGATGGTGTGGGCTGTGTACATAACTTTCTTATGGTCCTGGGCAGAGTCGTTGTCGTACCAAACTGTTATGCACCCAGATATAATGCTTTCTCTGGTGCATCTGTAGAACATGGGGTGGGTCCTTATGGACATGCCGACTTTCCTAAGCCTCCTGAGGAAGAAGAGGCATTGTGCCTTTTTGACTGTCACATCTATCTTGGAGGTCCAGGACAGATTGTTGGTTATCGTCACTCCTAGGAACATGATGCTCTCGACCCTCTCCACCTCAGCTCCACTGATGTAGATAGGTGTATGTCCTCCTTCTTTCTTACTGAAGTCAATGATCAGTCCATATGCTGCAAGACCTTGACTTGAGTTGATAAGTGGCAAGTACAATATACTCCACACTATCTGAGGGAAACTAAGCATCTGCCCTAGAAATTCAATGGCATTATCAATGCTGAATCTTCCACTAATAACCAGAAATTGAATTAGATAAGCCAGATCAATACTAAATGGGACAGACCTCACACAGATCTAGCAACTCAATACTGGGCATCCATGAGGTGCTGTGGGCCATTGACAGCAGCAGAATTGTACTTCAGCACAATCTGTAACCTCATGGCCCGACATATCCTCCACTCAACCATTACCATCAGGCCAGGGGATCAACCCTGGTTCAATGGAGAGTGCAGGAGGGCATGCCAGCAGCAGCACCAGGCATACCTGAAGATGAGATATCAACCTGTGAAGCCACCAAACAGGACTACTTGCACGCCAAACAGTGAAAGCAGCAAGTGATAGACAGAGCTAAGCAATCCCACAACCAACGGATCAGCTCTAAGCTCTGCAGTCCTGCCACATCTAGTTGTCAATGGTGGTGGACAATTAAACAACTCACTGGAGGCGGAGGCTGCACAAATATCCCCATCCTCATTGACGGAAGAGCCCAGCACATCAGGGCAAAAGAAAAGGCTGAAGCATTCGCAGCAATCTTGAGCCAGAAGTGCCGGGGGGATAATACATCTCAGCCTCCTCCAGTGATCCCCAGCATTACAGATACCAGTCTTCAGCCAATTCGATTCACTCCATGTGATATCAAGAAACGGTTGAAGACCCTGGATACTGTAAAGGCCACAGGCCCTGACAACATTCCGGCAATAGTACTGAAAATTTGTGCTCCAGAATTTGACGCTCCCCTAGCCAAGCTGATCCAGTACCGCTACAACACTGGTATTTACCCAACAATGTGCAAAATTGCCTGAGTGTGTCCTGTACACAAAAGCCAGGACACATCCAACCCGGCCAATTACCGCCCCATCAGTCAACTCTCGATCATCAGTAAAGTGATGGAAGGTGTCATCAACAGTGCTATCAAGCAGCACCTGCTCAGCAATAAACTGCTCAGTGACAACAAGGCGTGGGGCTGGATGAACACAGCAGGCCAAGCAGCATCATAGGAGCAGGAAAACTTGACGTTTCGGGCCTGGGCCC
>JAHRHZ010000013.1:29448532-29468903 GCA_024137785.1 Ginglymostoma cirratum
CTTGGTTCAAACATGGACAAAAGAGCTGAATTCCAGAGGTGAGGTGAGAGTGACAGCCCTTGATATCAAGGCTGCATTTACTGATTGTGGCACCAAGGAGCCCAAGCAAAACTGGAATCAATGAGTATCAGGGGGCAAACTGTCAAGTGGTTGGAGTCATACCTGACACATAGGAAGGTGGTTGTGGTTGTAGAAGGTCAATCATTTCAGCTCCAGGACATGTCTGCAGGAGTTCCTTAGGGTAGTGTCGTCGGGCCAACCGTCTTCAGCTGCTTCATCAATGACCTTCCCTCCGTCATAAGATCAGAAGTGGGGATGTTCGCCCATGATTGCACAATGTTCAGCATCATTCGTGACTCCTCAGATACTAAAGCAGTTCATGTTCACATGCAGCAAGATCTGGACAATATCCAGGCTTGGGCTGACAGGTGGCAAGTGACATTCGCACCACACAAATGCCAGTCTATGATCATCACCAATAAGAGACGATCTAACCACTGTCCCTTGACATTCAATGGTGTTACCATCACTGAATCCCCCACTATCAACATCCTGGGGGTTACCATTGACCAGAAACTCAACTGGACTCACCACATGAGCACAGTGACTACAATAGCAGGCCAGAAATTAGGAATACTGCAACGAGTAACTCACCCCCAGACTCCTCAAAGCCTGTCCACCATCTACAAGGCACAAGTCAGGCGTGTGATGGAATACTCCCCACATGCCTGGATGAGTGCAGCCCCAACAACACTCAAGAAGCTTGACACCATCCAGGAAAAAGCTGCCTGCTTGATTGGCACGACATCCACAAGCATTCACTTCCTCCACCACCAATGCTCAGTTGCAGCAGTGTGTATTATCTACCAGATGCACTGCAGAAATTCACCAAAGATCCTCAGACAGCACCTTCCAAACCCATGACCACTTCCATCTAGAAGGACAAGGGCATCAGACATATGGGAACACCACCATCTCCAAGTTCCCCTCCAAGTCACTCACCATCCTGATTTGGAAATATATCACCGTTCCTTCACTGTTGTGGGTCAAAATCCTGGAATTCCTTCCCTAATAGCATTGTGGATCAACCCACAGCAGGAGAACTGCACTGGTTCAAGAAGGCAGCTCACCACCACCTTCTCAAGGGCAACTAGGGATGGGCAAGAAGTGCTGGCCAGCAAAGCCCATATCCCACAAAAAATGAATAGAAAAAATTACTGTGGCTACATGAGCAGGACAAAGGTGAGAAATTCTGTCGAAATTACTCACTTCCTCTCTACCTAATGCAGGTCCACTGTATACAAGGCCCAAAACAGGTGTATAATGGAATGTTTTCCACTTCAGTGGATGGTCAAGAAGTTCAATACCATCTTGGACAAAGCAGCACACATGATTGACACCCATCCACCACCTTCAAAATTCACTCCCTTTACCACTGACACACAATATCAGCATGGTTTACCAACTGCAAGAAGCACTGTATCAACTCAAAGGCTCCTCTAAACCCATGACCTCTACCATGCAGAAGGAACAGGGCAGATGCATGGGAGCACCACCACGTGTTAGGTCCCTCTGTCAAGACGTTCACCATCCAGATTTGGAAATGTATCACCCTTCTTTCACTGTTGTGCATCAAAATCCTCCTTCCTGATAGAACTTTGGGCTATATACACCCAAAGGACTGCAGCAGTTTATAATGGTACCTTCTCATTGCCTTTGAGGATAATTAGGGACAGGCTTCTCTAGAAATTAGAATTACTGCCTTGGACAGCAACATCCACATCTCAAAAACACGAAAAAAGACCCGTCATAATGAAAGCCTTTACAGTTTAACAGCCAACATTCTTCTTTGAAATGTGTTTGAGTTGTCTTCATGTAGTTCCTTAATGAGACAGAACCAAGAGAATAGATATCCTCACAACACAACACTAAAATGCTGCTGAAAACTGAAAAAAACTGCGGATGTTGTAAATCAGAAACAAAAACAGACATTATTGGAAAAGATCAGCAGGTCTGGCAGCATCTGTGGAGAAAAATCCCAGTTAATGTTTTGGGTCAAGTAACCCTTCCTCAGAACTGATGGTAGCTAGGAAAATGTCAGTTTGTATGCAGATGATAGGATGTGGGGAGGGGGTAAGGAGTGAACGATAAATGGGGATAGAGCCCAAAGAGAGAGGAGCACAGTTGGACAAAGGAGTGGATAACAATCTGGCCAGAAGGGTGAATAGCTATTAATGGCGACTTCGTACGGGTTTGGATAAGGACATGGGAGACAGGCAGTCACTGAGGGATGTAATGTGGATATGGAAACGAGTTTGAGCAAATACTTAGTCAAACACCAAGACGGAAAGTGAAATTAATGTCGGTGGACAAGACAAAAGACTAAAATGCTGCTTATTATCAGACATGCTGCAAAACGACGTTGCTCCGCTCACCAACTCCACAGCCAGCAGCTCCAGAGGAGACAGGAGCACCCAGCCCTGCTGGGTCTTCACCATCCCCCCAGACCTCCCCCTCACTGAGGATGAACGGGCAGTCCTCAGTAAAGGGCTCACCTTTATCCCCCTCCACTCACACATCAACGAATACTGGTCACGCTTGGACGTTGAACAGTTTTTCCACTGCCTCCACCTCCACGCTTACTTCTTCAGTCTTGAGCCTAACCCTGCCCCTACTGACCCCTTTTCCCGCCTTCAACACACCCCCTCCTCCTGGACACCACCCCAAGGCCTCCTACCCTCCCTCAACCTCTTCATCTCCAACTGCCGTCGAGACATCAATCGCCTCAACCTCTCCACCCCTCTCACCCACTCCAACCTCTTCCCCACAGAACGTGCAGCCCTCCACTCCCTCCGCTCCAATCACAACCTCACCATAAAGCCCGCGGACAAGGGAGGCGCAGTTGTAGTATGGTGCACTGACCTCTACATCGCCGAGGACAGGCGCCAACTCTCTGACACCTCCTCCTACCGTCCCATTGATCATGACCCCACCCCCCGACCATCAAAACGTCATCTCCCAAACCATCCACAACCTCATCACTTCAGGTGACCTCCCATCCACAGCCTCCAACCTCATTGTTCCCCAACCCCGCACCACCCACTTCTATCTCCTTCCCAAAATCCACATACCTGACTGCCCTGGTTGACCCGTTGTCTCCGCCTGCTCCTGCCCCACCGAACTTATCTCTAATTATCTCGACTCCATTTTCTCCCCCTCGGTCCAGCAACTCCCTACCTACGTCTGTGACACCACCCACGCCCTCCACCTCCTCCAAAACTTCCGATTCCCCTGTCCCCAACACCTCATCTTTACCATGGACGTCCAGTCTCTATAAACTTGCATTCCCCATGCAGATGGCCTAAAGGCCCTCCGCTTCTTCCTGTCCTGCAGGCCTGATCAGTCTCCCTCCACTGACACCCAGATCCGCTTAGCTGAACTCGTCCTCACCATTAACAACTTCTCTTTCAATTCCTCCCACTTCCTACAAAGGGGGTGGCCATGGGTACCCGCATGGGGCCAAGCTATGCCTGCCTCTTTGTAGGTTACGTGGAAAAATCCCTCTTCTGTAGCTACACTGGCCCTAAACCCCACCTCTTCCTCCGTTACATCGATGACTACATTGACGCTGCCTCGTGCTCCCATGAGGAGCTCGAACAGTTCATCCACTTAACTAATACCTTCCACGCCAACGTTACGTTCACCTGGACCATCTCTGATACCTCTCTCTCCTTCCTGGACATCTCTGTTTCCATCTCTGGCAACCACCTGGAAACCGATATCCATTTCAAGCCCACCGACTCCCACAGCTACCTAGAATACACCTCCTCCCACCCACCTTCCTGCAAAAATGCCATCCCCTATTCCCAATTCCTTCACCTTTGCTGTATCTGCTCCCGAGATGAGGCATTCTACTCCCGCACATCTCAGATGTCCTTGTTTTTCAAGAACCGCAACTTCCCCCCCTCAGTGGTCGAGAACGCCCTCGACCATGTCTCCCGCATTTCCCACAACTCATCCCTCACACCCCCTCCCAGCAATAACAACCAAAACAGAATCCCCCTCGTCCTCACATATCACCCCACCAGCCTCCGGATCCAACGCATTATCCTCCGACACTTGCGCCATCTGCAATCCGACCCCACCACCAAAGACATTTTTGCCTCCCCACCCTTATCTGCTTTCCGGAGGGACCATTCTCTCCATGTCTCCCTTGTCTGCTCCACACTCCCCACCAGCCCCACCACCCCCGGCACTTTTCCCTGCAACCCCAGGAAGTGCTACACCTGCCCCTACACCTCCCCCCTCACCCCCATCCCAGGCCCCAAGAAGCCCTTCTACATCAAGCAGATGTTCACCTGCACATCTGTTAATATGGTATACTGTATCTGCCGTTCCAGATGTGGTCTCCTCTACATCGGGGAAACCAAGCGGAGGCTTGGAGACCGCTTTGCGGAACACCTATGTTCTGTTTGCAACAAACAACTGCACCTCCCAGTCGCGAACCATTTCAATTGCCCTTCCCACTCCTTGGATGACATGTCCATCCTGGGCCTCCTGCAGTGCCACAATGATGCCACCCGAAGGTTGCAGGAACAGCACCTCATATTTCACTTGGGTACCCTGCAGCCCAATGGTATCAATGTGGACTTCACAAGCTTCAAAATTGCCCCTCCCCAACCGCATCCCAAAACCAGCCCAGCTCGTCCGCGCCTCCCTAACCTGTCATTCCTCCCACCTCAAGCCCCACCCCCATCTCCTACCTACCCACCTCATCCCGCCCCCTTGACCTGTCCGTCCTCCCTGGACTGACTTAGCCCCTCCCTACCCCCCCATCTACACTCACCTTTACTGGCTCCATCCCCACTTCTTTGACCTGTCTGCCTCCTCTCCACCTATCTTCTCCTTTATCCATCTTCTATCCGCCTCCCCCTCTCTCCCTATTTATTCCAGAATCCCCCTCCCCTCCCCCGTTTCTGAAGAAGGGTCTAGGCCCGAAACGTCAAGCTTCCCTGCTCCTCTGATGCTGCTTGACCTGCTGTGTTCATCCAGCTCTACACCTTGTTATCTCGTATACAAAATTGAAATATCACACTTATACAGTTGGATGTGCCTGGAGTTTAGGGCCAGATACCATTAGTGGGGAAGGTAAAATTAGCTTCACCCTGTACTTGATATAGACATTCATAATTAGTCAAAACTACTAAGGCAAATGTACACTTTCCTGATCAGAAAAGGTCAGCAAAACATTTAAGGATAGACTGCGTGAAATTTATGATGAGAAAAGACGCTTGAATGAAAAGCACTAAATGTGTGTGAGATCGCATTCAAAGAACCAGACAACCAGGATCAATGAGTGGTGAAAATAGCCTCTTTATTGCACATTCACAGTAGCACAGTGTAAGGCAAAATAGAATCCCAAAATCATAGCTCAAAAGCAGCCATTTTATACAGAATTCACGCATACATTAACATTTTAACACTTGAGTGTTAAGCAGTAGACATTGTACAAAAACTGTTTTGCAGGAAATCGGAGATGGTTTAAACATGTGCTAAATGTTACCAGTTATTGCTGGGTGTTAATGGTTATTTTAATGAGATTAGAGCGCTCTTGCATAATTCAAAAGGTTTCAGAGATAGTAGGAACTGCAGATGCTGGAGAATCTGAGATAACAAGGTGTAGAGCTGGATAAACACAGCAGGCCAAGCAGCATCAGAGGAGCAGGAAGGCTGGCAGGAAGGGTCTAGGCCTGAAACATCAGCCTTCCTGCTCGTCTGATGCTGCTTGGCCTGCTGTGTTCATCCAGCTCCACACCTTGTTATCCCATAATTCAAAAGGTGTTAGTCTTGTTATTTTCAAGGTTAGAATTTTAAAGTTAGTAAAAGGCATCTTGTGTTTTTTAAATAAAAGTCTGAGTTCCCAATGGTTTTGATTTCTGTGGTTCTATTTACTAACATTCATTCATTCGGTTTTGTGGTCACACCTGTTTTAGTAGTTTCATTCATTCATTCGTTCAAGGTCGCGCGGGTCTTGACATAGTGCCGTTAGTTTTATTAGCAGGTTAAAGGTTGCTTACATACACTGCATAGTGTTTGTTAGTTTTATTAGTGGGGTAAAGTTTTATATACATGTTGAATAAAAACTTGGGACAAGTACCTGGCTGCATAATATACAGGAAAAGTCTGCAGGGCTATCCAGTTATCACCTTTGACTGATATTTGGAGTTACTTTACCTGGAGGGAGAAGATAAACGACTTAAGACCATAAGACTTGGTAATTGCAGCTATTTAGTTGGATTTTAATATCAAATAACACTGTTTTTGGCGTGTGGGTGCAAAAAGGTTCCATCCTGTAATGTCTATGCAGTTTTGTTAGCCATCACACCTGACTGCATCTTTGAATGGAATGTCGGTCTTGTTTAAATGGGGTTGTTTACATAGCGTGTTATGCATGAGTGCACTTTCAAGTGGGGTGTGACCGCAAATTGAAGTGGTTATAATCTAATACCACAGCGAACCCCTGAATTAGTATGAATGGGGGCTGGCTAGTACATGGAAATCTGCAGTTAGTATTATAACCACGAATTAGTGGGTTAATGGATTAATAGAAATGATTTATGGAGTTATATTAACAGTTGTTAACACTTTTGAATTCTGATATATCATGTGTAAATAGCCCCAATTTCTATTCCTGTTTACATTCCTTTGTGCACAGGGAGAGCTTACGGTCTCAGCTGAAATGGAAACGTTGCAATCAGCGTTGTACTATGATAACGTTCCTGAAATATGGAGCAGAGTGGCATATACATCTTCATATGGACTGGCACAATGGTAGGATAAATTGTCTTCATTAATCAGTTATACAATTTCAACACGTGAAAGCTAGGAAAAATACTTTAAATAGCTTTACAAGAAGGGTCTAGGCCTGAAACTTCAGCTTTCCTGCTCCTCTGATGCTGCTTGGCCTGCTGTGTTCATTCAGCTCTACACCTTGTTATCTACAAAATTTGGTTAGTTTTGAAGATCACTATTAATTCAGTAATGTTACACATCTAATGTATTAGATTACCACTCCCCTAGTGAAGAGGGGAATAGTTTAAAGGAGTCATCTTTCGACTTCAGTCACCAAGTGGAGAGCCCAACTCATTAAGAGCAGAGATCAGAAATTGGCAAGTGCTGTGGATGACTTCCCTTCTGTTAAATAGTTGGAATATACAGTGAAGCGTGTACCTAAATTTCTGATCTACACTCACTAATAGCAGCAAAAAGTCAGATTGTGTCAGCGACATATGATGGGTTTTGAAGATAATACTTTGTAGCTATCCCAAAGAAGGAGTGCTTTAAAAATTCCAAATTATGAGTCATTATTTTAGCTACAGTCCACTTCATGTTAAATGTGTTCCATTATGCATATTTAAAGTATCTTAACAAATTGATAATGGCTGGTTAGTGTACACACTTCCGGAAAGATTCATTCTTCTCAGAGCACATCACAATTAATCTAACGGATCATAGGCGATCTCTAGCAGAGTCAGAGAATGGTGCTTCTGTTTAATACTGTTGATAAGTACCTAGCCATGAAATTACACAGTGTTACTACGTATGTCATGGAAATTTCAGGAGAAGCTAGCAAACAAATGCATTAAATACCATTTGCAATGGTTTCCACTGAAGTTAGAGCAGGAGATGAATCGGCAAATCACAGAATTTTAGGTCCCAAAATTATGAAAAAACTGTGTACTTGGCTAAAGCTACTACTTGACAGTACAATGCATGCCCATGTGCAGACCAATGCTGTTCTTAAACATGCAATACACCATGTATTAGAAATGTATAACTATAAATAAGATCAACAGGCCAAAGAAATGAAAGCATATTTGGAAAGATCCCATAAGAGTAGCCTTCAAAGTGCTGTCTGTTTGGAATTTTTGTAAATATTTTTTCCTGCATTTTAGTTTATTCTATGCACTTTACCGTCATTTGCCTAACTCATGTCTCCCTTAAGGGGTTGACCTTTTTATCCTGCATGCACTTACTCAATCTCATCACCCCCTGTTTAATTTTCTCACGGAAAGATATTCTGACCATACTTCTTAGTGAATTACTCAAATTCAGTTTTTCAGGGATGGTGGTCTTAAGATACAGTGAAGACATGTATTTCTGGCTGTTTAAAAGTGCATCTAAAGAAACACACCCTTCCATAATATAACCTGCATTTCACTAGTAGCATGATGTCATGGGTGCAGCTGTGCGTGTGGGTGGATCATGGTGGCCATTTTTAATGGTGGTATCATCTTTTACTCAGTATGGAAATTATTTAAATTAGAATATATAAAAATATGCAAGCACGATGACCTGTGATGATTCTGCTATATATTTTTGTTACAACTTACACTCTTCATGTTGGAGGGTCAACGATGTTATATTACGTTGCCGTGAACTTGATACTTGGACTCAGGACCTTGGCCTTCCTGCCGTCGTCTGGCTTTCTGGCTTCTTCAATCCTCAATCTTTTCTTACTGGTAAGTTTAACTGGTTCATAAGTTCAGATATAATGCCAACTTTTACCTGTGAACATTATACAACCACATTTCACAAAGGGACATTTGCCAATATACTATGCTTGAACAGTAGAGCAGTGGTGTTCTGCAGGCTGACTCCAGGACATCTCTGTAGGAGTTTCTTAGGGTAGTATCCACCCACTTTATGTTTCCCCATGCCCTTCAAATGGCAGGCCATAAATGTCAGCTCTTGTACTTGTCATTTAGACTTTGATATAGCAACAAAGTTTTCTCCATTTGTTCATTTTAGCAGAAAAAAAAATTACATGGGTCACTTCCTACTTGCTTTCTACTCATTATTATGGTCAACATCAAAACACAGTCTGAAGCCTAGCCATTCCATTAACCCTGACAATGCATCCAGCAGCACGTTGTAAGGGACCTACACCAGGCTTGTATTCAGTCAGCTTTGGCGAGGAACACTGAACAACTATGGCATGCAGCAGAAACAGATTGGAATTACAAATCCAATATTCCGCGCAAGTGAGATCTGGCTGATCCTTGCAAGGTTCAGTGGATATTTTCGGTATTTGTCTGAAGGAGGTCTTCTGCTTTTTACATTCTGGAATTTTTTTTAACCTCATCTCCAACAATTAAGATGGATACTGAGAGCTGCCTGTATACTTCCCTGCCTTCCATTCACTACCCAGGCCAATCTTCCACTAAAGTTCCCACCTGCCTGTGCCCTAAACTTGCATTGTTTTCTAGTTTCTTCCTCATCTTTCCTAATGCTTCATGGGCTTATCTTGTTAATGACAAAAAAAAAACCTTCCATTCCCTCAACTCCCTTTTACCAATCCAAATACAAAGAGAAACTAGAGAAACTCAGCAGATCTGACAAAATTTGAGGAGTAAATCTGTTTAACATTTCATGTCCACTATGACTCTCCAGAACCATCCAACTTGCCCTCTTGCCCACATTAGCCAATCTTGTAAATGATTCTGTTTACAGGTTTTCCCCAAATACTTTACATCTGACACTTTTATATCCTCAAAAACCGTTGTCCTTACACCAAACTCCAAATTCCTTGAAAGTGCTGTTGCCTCCCAAAACAATGTCAACTTTCAAAGGTTCACATCTGCTTCGGTCCTTATCACATACCTAAAAGGCAACCAGTCACAAATGACATCCTGTCTAGACTAGAACACAAGTAAAACAAAGAGGCCTCCGTCCATTTTGACCTATTGCCTGCCTTTAATGTAATGGACTGCACAATCCTGCTCCAGTAACACTCCACAGTGGTCCAGGACTCCATTTGTATCTGATCATGGCCAATGAATCACTTGCACTGGCTTGTTTTCCTACTCCAGCACTTACCTCCAAATGTTCCCCAAAGTTCAGACCTTGGCCTCATTTTCATCTAAATTCTAGACTTTTGCTTATATCGCCAAAGGGAAGGCATTGATTTTGTGTGCTATTGGCATCCGGCTCTTAACTCACCACAACCACCTCTCCCATACTGCAATGTTGCTAAATTATCAGGGTTTTTTAAAATAAGTTATTTAATAGGACATCAACTGCAAGCTCAGTTTGTGTCAATCCCTAATTTCCCTTGAATTGTCTGGCTACTGAGCCAATCACAGTGCTGTGGGTCTAGAATTGCCTGTAAACCAAGTGAGGTGAGCATAGTAGCCCTCCTTCTGTAAAGGGCAATGGACCAGATTGGTTTCGTAGTCACAGCTTGTGGTTTAGACAAACCTTGGGAGGCTTCACTATTTCTGAGGTGCTATACAAATTAAGTTTAGCATTTAATTCAGCTCACTCAATTTCAGAATATCATGGCAAATCTCAATACATTAAAATCACCTTTGAATAGTGGCCCAAAGAAACAAAGTTATTGTTCACCGTTGTCTCGTGCATAAATAATCTCTTTGCTGGCTGTATATTTTGCCTGATTCATAAATTGAAAATGGAGCAATGGCTGATGTTGGGCAGAATATGAATCATCTGGGTATAGGGTCCTGTAATGAAGTTACAGCTTAACTAGAGTTCCCAAAGTGAAACGTAAAATAACCCAGCCCTACCAATGATATCACTCAAGAGTTAAAACAGAAAATACTGGATCCTAAGCAGGTCGGAAACCTGGTAAAGACACAAAGGTAGTATTAACAATACAGGTCATATGGTATTTTTCAAATTATGGCCAATACTGAAGGAGAAGAATACTAATTGTTAAGTTCTTCAGCAATTATGCAGAGCGTAGCCCGAAAGAACGAGTGGCCTTTGGATAAGATGTGCCTGGCTGTGGATGTCACCAAGAAGACTAAAGAAGATTATAGTCATCCACCAAGGGAAGGTGCCTACATTCATGGATTGTTCTTGGAAGGTAGATGCAAATGTTAGATTATGACTGAAAAAAAAACTGTGATCAATACAAAAGAGATGAAAGTCTTGTTACAAATTAGTTTATCGGTTCTTTGCTGAGAGTATATAAATGATAAAAGAAAAACACCGCAGATGCTTGAAATCTCAAATAAAAACCGAATCCTGGAGAAACTCAGCAGGTGCAGCAGCATCTGTGGAAAGAGAAACAGAGTTAATGTTGGGTCCATATGAAGTTCTAAAGAACTCATTCTGGACTCAAAACGTTAGTGTTTCTCCATCCATGGATGCGGTCACACTTGACTTTCTCCAGCACCCCAATGTGCAATAAAATCAAATGTTTAGATACTACTAAAGGCAACTGGAGATTGCATTTACATGTCCAAAACAGCAGAATAAAACAGAACATAAACCAAGCTCAATCAGTTGTCAAAGACACAAAGTTGGTTTCTGGAGACTAAACACAAGAAAATTCTGGAGAACTCAGGCTTTACAAGATGGAACAGAGAGATTATGTTTACTCTATTTTTCAAAGGTTTATATAAAAGGAGTGAAAAGATAAATCTGGAATATTGCATTTGAATTAAACTGTAATAAAGCCAAACTACAGCTTCAAACAGTCTTATTTTTTCAACAAATCAGGGTGGTATGGTGGCTCAGGTGTTAAGACACTATTGCCTCATAGCACCAGGGACCTGGGTTCAATTCCACCCTGGGGAGACTGTGTGGAGTTTGCATATTCTCCCCATGCCTGCATGGGTTTCCTCCGAGTGCTCTGGTTTCCTCCCACAGTCCAAAGATGTGCAAGTTAAGTGGATTGGTCCATGCTAAGTTGCCCATAGCAGTGTCCAGGGACGTTTAGCATAGGTGTGTTAGTCTTGGGAAATGCAGGGTTCCAGGGACAGGATGGGGGAATGGACCTGGTGGGATGCTGTTCAGAGGGTCAGTGTGGACTTGTTGAGCCAAATGACTTGTTTCCACATTTTAGGGATTGTGTTATTAAATAGGTCTTGTTCATACCCATTCAGACTCTACATAAATAGTATTGTTATCTGAATCATCTACAAACCTGTCAGCCAACTGCAATTCAAGACAGATAACAACATTTTCATATTAAATCTTCACTCAGACAAAATTCAGACAATGACACTTTTTTGAAGTAAAAAGATTGGTGGAACGTCTCTAAAACACTGATTTTAAACAAGGAATTGTAAAAGGAAGTGGAGCCAAAAGGTAAATTGTCCTGGGCTAGAATAGAAAAAAAGGCCATCTTCAATTGAATAACAGGATAATTAACCAAGCAAAAACCTGCAGATAAGATTGTTAACAGAGAATCCATCAGAGGCAATATTTAGGGAACTGGTTAGATATGCTTCCAGTTATAAAAATATGTTCATGGTACATTTGCACAGACAAAGCAAATCACGTTTGTTAGATGAAACAGATGTCAAGTCAGACATGAAAAGGGCAGTTAGATCAGTCCCAAAGGCACGTTTGTGAAATTTCTAAAATAAATTAATACTTCAACATTCATGAGACCAGATAAAATTGAATTGCTGTTTACCCCAGCATAAGTGTATGAAAATACCAAAAATATAAAGAAATCTTATTACTACTTTTTTTTGCCGATATTTTAGGTGCAAGATGGGACATTCAAGGCAGCATCATCACAGAAGCACGTCTTAAAGACCTGACTCCCACAATGCCAGTCATTTTTGTACGGGCCACTCCAGCAGATAGGCAAGAGATGAAGAACATTTATGAATGCCCAGTTTACAAGACCAAAACTAGAGGGCCTACATATGTTTGGACTTTCAATCTGAAGACCAGAGAGAAGCCTGCCAAATGGATTCTTGCTGGAGTAGCGTTGCTTTTATCAGTTTAGAAATAAATTTACAAAAAGAACTTGCCAAAGGTTAGAGGAGTAAAGCATTAACCGGAACACTGAACTGCTACTCCAAGGGCATTTTATTTCTTTCAGCGTGCTCTTGGAAAGGTATTTATAAGCAGAAAGCCTTTTCTTTTGTGGATATGTACCAGAGCATTATATAATCAGTAGGCAACAGTTCCACAAAGGTGCAATGTTCAAAACCATAAATTTCCTTAAATTAGAAATTCACAAAAGTAACCAATTAATCAAAATGAATTGAGACTTTACACAACAGGCAAAATGCCTCATTATGCTAGCAAGAAAATGAACTATTAAATAGTAGATCTGCAATGACAGCGTATGTCTACAAGTTTAAACATTATAAAATTCAGTGAAACAAGCAGATTTATTTGAATATTTTAATCAAAGTAAATGATTATACATATATTGGCATTTTATGCAAGAAAATGCCATTTACAACAGAGTTCCCAACTTCCATGCAGCATTTAAAATCAAAACAAGTCCAAGACATTCTCTTTATTCAGTTTAACGTTTCTTTAGACAGTGAAAATAAAAACACTAACGCTTCCAAGGATTCTAGATTAAACTGTAATGATGAATTAGATTACCAAAAATTAAATGTAAAACCACTCATCAACACAGTTACCAGTTTGCTTGACCTATCCTTGTATTTATGTTGCATGCAACATCAGAAAGTGTCGCATCTACACTGCTATAGGATAACATACAACAGCACTACATCTTCATTGTTCATGTAATCCATGTAAACAAGACATTATTTTTGAATATCAATAAAACAAATACTTGCAATCATCCATGGTCCCTGACATTGCAATAAACGTGAAATCGTCCATTCATATGTAGAATAGATTCTTTAAGATTTAACACAGGATTTGTACAAATATCCGAAAACAAGAAACTTGTCAACTGCTACAAAGCTCCGAAAAACACTACAATTCAAGTTCTGCAAATGGCATTTACATTATTTCTGCTGATTATTTTCAAATTCTGGTGAATTACCAGTAGTTGTAATATTAAAATAAAGTGTGCTTTTTATACAGGTTTCATAAAAAAAATAAAGTCAATTTACTACAAACAGCTGTAAGAAGCTTTTTAATTCTTTAACTGTTTACAGATCCTAGTAGCTGCTTCAATCTTCAGTCAGTTGCTTCTGTAAGCTAAAATAGAGAAAAGTGATAGTTTGTTATGACTTTCTATCATTGATTTGAGTTCTTTATGCAAGTTATTTCACAAGTCTAAATCTGACAATAGCAAGAACATTGTACATGAGACCAAATAATCACGTAGTTAATTTTGTAAAGTAACATTCTTTAACCGATCATTCTGTAACTGTTTGAGCAGAAAGGTGACATGATTGTATGACTTCTGCTGAGATTACCGATTTTTCACAGATAAAAAAGATCCATTCAGGGTGTTGCTCTCCTGATTTACTCCCACTATGGCGCAGTATAGCCTTAATCACAACTCAAATGTGGCTATGAAATAATGTCCTATCATACATCAACAGACCAGAATTTCTCTTTTAGAATTAAGTCGAAGCATATCATGACTTGTGTAGATAGAAAAGGTATAAAATTCAAATTTCTGCACTGTCAACTTAGTTAATATCAACCAGAACAAATCACCCTCAGTATCGAGTGGCAAAGGAACAATCATAATCCCACCCACCCAATGCTGCATAAGTTTGCATTTCACCTTGACAGGGTTAATCATGGTTTATAAATCTTCTGCCAAGACTCACCACCTAGGCTCATTTGAACAGTGGCCACTTGTAGGGTTGTAAAGCAAAACCTCAATGAAAAGGTGAAAGCGGAAATTAGAGAGGACAAAAGCTAAATTTATTTCTAGACACACTATTTCTGAAACCAGCCCTTGGAGTACAAACTGTTATAACCAACAGGTGAGGGAATGGTGCATTTATGATGACAATCCCCATTTTTATTTTTGAAATAGTGGTTCTCCCATGTCCTCCCAATTTCATTGCAAGCCCCAGTGGGCCTTACCAGCTGTGTCTGAC
Organism: Ginglymostoma cirratum; assembly: GCA_024137785.1. Classification (NCBI taxonomy): domain Eukaryota; kingdom Metazoa; phylum Chordata; class Chondrichthyes; order Orectolobiformes; family Ginglymostomatidae; genus Ginglymostoma; species Ginglymostoma cirratum. Next base: position 29,463,346 of record JAHRHZ010000013.1, read on the forward strand.
AATGTTTTTCTGGAGCTCATATTGAACTTGCAGCAGATCAGGGAACCATCAGCAAAATCAAGTGTAGTATATGCCACAGATGCTTGTACAGCAAACCAGAAATCCTGTGGCCTTTTAGGAATTTACCTGTCAGAATGTTTACATTTGAATTCTGAATGGATTTAAATAAATGGCTTAGAAACCACCCAACATGCACTCAAATTTCAGCAGAATGCACTTCAGTTTCAAACAAAAAAAATACAAATGACAAATCATCACAGACAATCTTCTTAACCTTACTTTCAGCTAAGTAAAATATTTAGTTTTCAAAACCACATTAACTCTATACCTTTCCAAATAGGCTTGAACATTGTCATATCCATAAAACTTTGCCAAATGAACAAGAATGCCAGTGGCACAGCGTCCATCCCGACGACGACAAAAGCTACAATTACAGATACCTCTGCAAGGAGGACATACCCAGTCCTACAGAAAGCAAGGGGAAAAACAATGAGATGATACAAACAACACATCGCAAACTGTCTACCTGTCCAGAGCCTCTGGGACTTAAAAACCTTTGGGTGGAAGAGTTCAACATATTGTACCTTCCTGGGATCTCTGTCAGTAGCCTCACCAAGATTGGGGGCAGGGAATCCCTCAATTTTTATGCAAATGCTACTTATCAGGGAAAGGGACAGCTCCTCTGTATCCAAAACCCTGAAAAATCATATCCCTTTCAGTGAGCCCTTTTGACAAACGAGAACATTTTGGAAACAAAGTAGGCTTCTTCTCATAGATCCCAGCAACAAACACTAACTAAATCATTCAGGTTACGTTATTTGGGGGTTGGTTAGTTCGGTTAGCAGGACAACTGTTTGTGATGCAGAGCAAGACCGATAGTGTGGGTTCAATTCCTGCACCAGCTGAGGTTAGCATGATAGATTCTCGTTCTCAAACTCTCCCTTCACAGGTTAAATCATCACCAGCTGTCTCTCTCTCAATTAAGACAGCAGCCCTATGGTCCATTAGGACTATGGTAACTTTGACCATGCTGCCAAGGTAAAGGTAAATCAGCTATCAGGTACCAGCAAAAGCCTGGGATGCAATACGTCCCACTGTTTCAAGTTCCTGTCTTTGTAAAGGACAGAACTTTTATTGCCACTTCAAGACCAACAGAAATGCCAGCCTATCTGGTTACCAACTCAATCTTTGCCAGACTGTATCTGAAGGGAAGCAAATCTGTAATATCCCTAACCACTGAAGAGTTAAAAATACCCACATACATTATTGTTGACTTCTGAGCAGCATTCGAAATTATTTCAGACTCTGTACGTTTTGCTAGATTCAGCTAAGGCAGGGTCAGTGTCTAATGGATTGAACACTTGTGTCCTCTGACCCGATCAATTTTCTCACAGGGCAGTAAAAGTACACTATAACCACTGCGTAGCAGCAATGCAATTTATAATTCTCAAAAAGACTGCCTTTCAGGTGGTGCACAATAAAATAGTACAGTTCATGTAACTGATGTGGATATAAAAGACATAATAAATTGCAAGGGAAAATACATCCTTCTTAATAGCAAGAAGCAGCAATAGTCAAAAAGCATCTCCGTTTAAAAAATCCGATGCAGACTAATTAAGATAATTATATCTATCTACTGTCAACTCTGATGAATTAATGAAACTGTGCAAAATCTATTAAATGATTATTAACTTACAGGGTTTAGAAGGGCCGATCTCACATTTTCACCATACCGATTGCGCAGACAGGGTCCACAGAATTGTCCCCTCACACCATAGCAATCTTGATTACGGCATATTGTTTTTGTATCGATTGTTTTCTGCCGGCACTGATGGCAAGTGCTGCCCTACAAGTAGAGAGAGGAGTGAACATATTTCCTGACAGCACGACATTAGTGGAGAAATGCTTCAGTGATGGACTATAATTCAGCATTAAGTGACAGAAACATGGCAGAAATTAACAAATTATCTTAGAGATGCAGATACCATAGTCAGTTATTGCCTCCAGAGCAAAAAAAAGGTACAAATTATATTAATCTGTTATATATTTTCATGCATACTCAAAGCATTATCGATGTCTCAAGGAAAAATGTAAAACGTTTTGGAATGATTTACAGTTAAACCTGTAAAAATAGATGATGTTTATTAGTCATATACAGTGTGAAAACAACTATATTAGCCATTATTAATGAAAAAGTACAACTATTCTCCATTTGTAGAATTCCCAGCAATGCAACCTGCAGTCACATCAAATCTCAATTAAATTTCTGATTTATCAAGCAGTTAAGAAAAATTTTAGTCATAAAGTCATGCTCAAGAATTTGGTTTGAAAACATTTATTAAAATACTGAGGACAGTACTCAAAAATGTATGAATTACCAAACAACGATCGTAAATTTTATCTTTAACTGTGATTGCAACATTTTCCAAATCCTCTTCAGTTATATCATCAACAGGCCTTGGCGTGCCTTTTGAAGATCTTCTCCTCTTGGTCAGACTTCCATTCTGTTAAAATTCATCAATATTTCAAATTTTGCATTAAACATTAACATGAACTAACATTAGAAATAAAATTTGACAAATATTCCCATTGTTGCTTATACATGCATAAAAATTACACTTAATGCATGTAGTGATCACATAGTTAGCTGAGACAAAACTAACACCAGAAACAAGTTTAGACAGGAGAGAGTTGTGCCATAATTAACTGCTAGATGATACAATTCTAGGCAACACAACAAAAATTCATTTCAAAACACTTTCGTCACCTTAAAATGATTTGAGAGATCCGTTCTCAAGCGGAATTTTTTCACTTGGCTCATAAGCTTGGTTGGAGAAATTGCAAACTTTTCTACAGAGAAACCTTCAGGGGGTCGTGCACTTCTGCTTGGATTGACACGACGCTCAACTTTGCCTTCAGAAAATGTTCTCTTTGGCGTTCGTTTTTGTTTCTGGAAAGTAAAAAATGCAGCATTTAAATATGAAGAATTTACTCAAATACACATATTGCAGACATAACACTAAGCAGGGCTTAGCTTTAATATACAACAAAAAGCTATCAAAAAAATCTATAAATCACCATTTACCACTTATAACATGGCCATTAAGTAAACAATTAAACTGAAAGATAGCATTTCTGATGTTTTAAAACCTAGGAGGAGAATGCTGCCACTAAGCATCTGGTGACATGCTACAAAGTTTCACCAGTCACATGGATACTTACATTCTGACATTTTATTTAGCCAATCCTGTTGTCACCGACATCGTTAATATTACAAGTCAGACGTACTAAATCTGCATGTGATCCTCTTCAAAAAAGGAAATACTTCTTTTGCACAGAATTTCTTTGTTTCTAACTTGATAATTAAATCTTACTTAGCCTATAAATTCCGAGTACTTGAAATCAATGACCAAGTACTGACATGCAAATTTGTCAAGCAAGCGATAAAATAATTACATAGAAATTATCCATAAATTATGCAGAACTTACTGGTGATGAAGAAGTACATACTTTCATTGGAAAGAGCCCAGGCATTGTTTTTAGTTCTGCCATTAGTTTAGCGAGCTAAAAAAAATTAACACGTTCAATTCAGTCTTTTAGATAATGTAGCAACAATAAAATGTGGCAAGAAAAAAAATATTAAAAACACATTCTTTTATAACATGAAAGGCTGAGTATTACCATATTAAGAGGATAAAGTCACCAAGAACAACAGTGTTATTAACAGACATTACGGTGCATTTCCCCATTCTTAGCTCTTCCAACTGTAATGAGAGCACCGTCAATGACACCATACCCCTCATTTGCCACAGTTATACAATTACATTCTTTCTTCACCAGTTATTTTTAAATGTCAGCTCTAGCAAGTTGCATACAAGATGACCAGACACAATGACATGTTCAGCTCAAATTTCATTCACTGAATTCTGGTGATAGTCTTTTCAGTGTTGTATATCACCAGAATTCATTTATAAACAAAGCAAGAATACGTGCACAACTAGTCATGTACAAGATCGCTGCTTCTTTTAAAAGAGCAGAAGAGTGAGAAATTCAGACTGCTTAAAAGCATTCAAAAAAGAAAGCATGTATTTGAAATAGGTTTAGAAATGGTCTTAATCCAAAAAGTGAATAAAAAGATGTTTGGTTTAAAGACCACGAACATTGGACGGGCCTATTAAGTCTCACAGTTAACATGAACAGTGTGCTTAGTTAGTGCAGAATACACCCACTACATCTGCTGAAGGGTTTTAAAAGTTTAGTACACGTCTCATATCATCCTTTACATGAAAAAATTTTTAAGGTGAGAGGAGAGAGATTTAAAAAAAAGACATCAGGGTGAATTTTTTTTTTCTTTACACAGAGGGTGGTTTGCGCATGGATTGAACTTCCTGAAGCAGTGGTGGATGTGGGCACAATTACAACATTTTAAAAATATTTGGATAAGCACACAGACAGAAAAGGTGTGAACGGATATAGTCCAGGAGCAGGCAGGTGGGACAAGTTTTGTTTAGAGATAATAGGTACTGCAGATGCTGGAGAATCCGAGATAACAAGGTGTGGAGCTGGATGAACACAGCAGGTCAAGCAGCATCATAGGAGCAGGAAAGCTTGACGTTTTGGGCCGAGACCCTTCATCAGAAATGGGGTAGGGGAAGAGGGTTCTGAAATAAATAGGGAGAGAGGGGGAGGCGGATAGAGGATGGATAGAGGAGAGGATAGGTGGACAGGAGGCAGACAAGTCGAAGAGGCGGGGATGGAGCCAGTAAAGGTGAGTGTAGGTGGGGGGGTAGGGAGGAGATAGGTCAGTCCAGGGAGGACGGACAGGTCAAGGGGGCGGGATGCGGTTAGTAGGTAGGAGATGGGGGTGGGGCTTGAGGTGGGAGGAGGGGATAGGTGAGAGGAAGGACAGGTTAGGGAGGCAGAGATGAACTGGGCTGGTTTTGGGATGCGGTTGGGGGAGGGGAGATTTTGAAGCTTGTGAAATCCACATTGATACCATTGGGCTGCAGGGTTCCCAGGCTGAATATGATTTGCTGTTCCTGCAGCGTTCGGGTGGCATCACTGTGCCATTGCAGGAGGCCCAGGACGGACATGTCGTCTGAGGAATGGGAGGGGGAGTTGAAATGGTTCGCAACTGGGAGGTGCAGTTGTTTGTTGCGAACTGAGCGCAGGTGTTCTGCAAAGCGGTCCCCAAGCCTCCGCTTGGTTTCCCCGATGTAGAGGTAGCCACAACGGGTACAGTGGATGCAGTATACCACATTGGGAGATGTGCAGGTGAACATCTGCCTGATGTGGAAAGTCTTCTTGGGGCCTGGGATTGGGGTGAGGGAGGAGGTGTGGGGACAGGTGTAGCACTTCCTGCGGTTGCAGGGAAACGTGCCGGGTGTGGTGGGGCTGGAGGGGAGCGTGGAGCGGACAAGGGAGTCGCGGAGGGAGTGGTCCCTCTGGAAGGCAGATAAGGGTGGGTAGGGAAAAATGTCTTTGGTGGTGGGGTCGGATTGCAGATGGCGGAAGTGTCGGAGGATGATGCGTTGGATCCGGAGGTTGGTGGGGTGGTA
>JAHRHZ010000013.1:29469303-29479550 GCA_024137785.1 Ginglymostoma cirratum
TACCACCCCACCAACCTCCGGATCCAACGCATCATCCTCCGACACTTCCGCCATCTGCAATCCGACCCCACCACCAAAGACATTTTTCCCTACCCACCCTTATCTGCTTTCTGGAGGGACCACTCCCTCCGCGACTCCCTTGTCCGCTCCACACTCCCCTCCAGCCCCACCACACCCGGCACTTTTCCCTGCAGCCGCAGGAAGTGCTACACCTGCCCCCACACCTCCTCCCTCACCCCAATCCCAGGCCCCAAGAAGACTTTCCACATCAGGCAGATGTTCACCTGCACATCTGCCAATGTGGTATACTGCATCCACTGTACCCATTGTGGCTTCCTCTACATCGGGGAAACCAAGCGGAGGCTTGGGGATCGCTTTGCAGAACACCTGCGATCAGTTCGCAACAAACAACTGCACCTCCCAGTTGCGAACCATTTCAACTCCCCCTCCCATTCCTCAGACGACATGTCCATCCTGGGCCTCCTGCAATGGCACAGTGATGCCACCTGAAGGCTGCAGGAACAGCAAATCATATTCAGCCTGGGAACCCCGCAGCCCAATGGCATCAATGTGGATTTCAAAAGCTTCAAAATCTCCCCTCCCCCAACCGCATCCCAAAACCAGCCCAGTTCATCTCCACCTCCCTAACCTGTCCTTCCTCTCACCTATCCCCTCCTCCCACCTCAAGCCCCACCCCCACCTCCTATCTACTAACCTCATCCCGCCCCCTTGACCTGTCTGTCCTCCCTGGACTGACCTATCTCCTCCCTACCCCCCCCACCTACGCTCACCTTTACTGGCTCCATCCCCGCCTCTTCGACTTGTCTGCCTCCTCTCCACCTATCCTCTCCTCTATCCATCTTCTTTCTGCCTCCCCCCTCTCCCTATTTATTTCAGAACCCTCTTCCCCTCCCCCATTTCTGATGAAGGGTCTGGGCCCGAAATGTCAAGCTTTCCTGCTCCTATGATGCTGATTGGCCTGCTGAGTTCATCCAGCTCCACACCTTGTTATCTAGTTTTGTTTAGAATTATGTTTAGCATGGACTGGATGGACAGAAGGGTCTGTTTCCATGCTGTCTGACTGTACAATTCAGCTCTTTACAACCACACTCCTGATATAAAATTATTCATCAAACCAAAGCTTAGAAATTAAGCTGAGGCCAAGATAAATGGATTCTGACTTATACACCAAGGGAATCTTCACAATAAACACGATCACTGTTGTCTAACGAAGTACAACTTGGGAGTGAACTCCAAGGTCAGGGATTCCTTTGACCTCATTCTGGGATTTACTAAATGATCAACTGGGAGAGGACCAGAGGGACCTGGCTGATGGAATAACCCAAGTGGAGGTGACCTGTGACTCTAAAGGTGGATTATTGTCTGAACCCCCCAAGGCAATTAAAAATAAGTAACCTTCCTGACAAAACTACTGGGGGCTCTGAAAGAAAGAAAAGTTTTATCATGGTTCCCAAAAAACACCAATCTAAACTGAAATTTTCAGCTCTTCAATCATCTTTCTAGAGTGTCACGTTGTAGACAACTGAGGAATGAAACATTGTTGGGATTTGTCAACTAATTAAAAACATCCTGATGCCTTTGTGTTTCCTCTATCTCATCAATACCTTCTATTGCAGGTAAATAGAAAGGTAACATTTTACTTATACACGTCAGAGACAAATCAAATTTTAATGCAAGAAAGATTCCTGCATTGACACAGCAGCAAGCTGTGTTTTTAAAATTTTCATGTCATTTCTTTAATCTTAGAAAAAGCCGCACTGTTACACTGTTAAAGGCAAACAATGACAAAGTAAACATTTCAAGGCACTTCAAAATGTGTAATCTCAAAAGGCAGCACCATTACTCCCCCATTAATGGCAAAGATAACAAAAACTGTTGCAAATTACCATTTCTTTATTTTCTTTGATGTTCATGGCCCTCTTTAGCAATACATTAGAGTTTTTCTTTCCAGGTGCTGAGTCATCATCTGATTCAGACTCCTCCGATTCCTGGATCTCTAGGTGCTTCCTTTTCACTGGCCGCCTTGTAGGGAATTTAAATGCCACACGCAGTCCAAAATGGCCCTTCTTCGGCATTGCTTCCACCTCGCTTTCTATGGACGATTCATCGTCATATTCAGTGAAACCTTCATCTTCATCCTCTATTTCCAAACTCTCAGACTGAAAGAAACACCAATTCATCACAAAAAAAGCTAACTAATAGTCTACTCTCTATGACCAGGTAGCTTATGTGCATTTATTAATGAATGCTTATAGTATCTAAAGCTCAGTAAAGATAAATTCAAGTCAGAATAATGTATTTCCTTGTGTCTCGGATGTCTCACATGGTGGAGGGGTCAAACGTTTCTGCAAGTGTTTTTGAAAGTAAAGAAGACTTTGCTTTGGCATTTGTAAAGGTTTTGTGAACTGTGTGTGGTATACAACAACCCAACTGTGAATAGGCATGATTCACCAAGTTACTTTTTACGGTAGTTTCTGTCCATTAAGCTGGCTAACACAACGCTTTTAGTAAAAGAATTGTTGGGTTGTAACAATTCTGGAATTGGGCTCTTAAAAATAATCTAGAGGAATTCTGAATTTCACTTACAGCAGACACAAAGTGGTATCCTGCAGCTGCCCAATGGAGCCAGGTTTTTTTGTATTAGTGAGGTCACCAAATGGAATGAGTGGAAGTCCAGCAGCACCAACACAGGTTGGTGAAAGGGATTGTGATCGCATGAGACAGAGTCACAGAAAGGTACTCAAAGTTACAAACAGGGCCGTACGATTTGAATAGAGTTGATCCTTCCCTGTAAGTGATATTCTGCATTCTGTTCTATTACCCTGATGTACTTAACATAAGGTACAATTTGTCTGATTAGAACATAAAACAATACTTATCACTGTGTCACATGTGACAATAATAAATCAAATCAAAAGGGTTCCCGTTTGCTCCCTATTTCAGAACTACTGGCCAACTAATTCACTTGAATAGACTGCATTAGGCAGGCTCTGGGTAACAGATTTGGTCTCCAATTTTCAACTGCCCCCACCCATATTTGCACTGGAAAACAGGAGGGTGGTGGTTCAAGACTACTCCCATCGGACTTGGTAACAGGATTTATTAATGCTGGATTTGATAGTGACATTGAGTATTCAGCCACTATGTTTACTTTATACTAGTTACTTTTACCAGATAATGCCTGCCCTTTAAGAAAGGACTTAACGTAAAATCTCATACATAAATGAGTATTTTAACAATCGTGATCCTAAGAGGACAAAAGCGTATGGAAGTTCTAAGATAGGATCCAGAAATACATAGTAAAAGAACCAATAACTAGATGCTAATTTAGGCTTTATTACATTTCTTACCCTTAAATCCTCTTTGTCATCAGGTTCAAGAGTACATTCAGGGAACCCTTCAAAAACATAATCAGTTGACCAACTATCCTCGGTGAAAATTTCAATAAGTTCTTCTGTAATAAATTTGGACTGGAAACTCTGAGAACCAAAACACAACGAAGAACTTAGCAATAAATTCAAATTATTAAAGTTATTTAAGCTAACCAATGGTTCAGAGGGATAGCTGCAACAGTTAATACTAACTATGAAACTTTAACAAGGCCCTCAGCCCCAGTTTTCATCCTTTAGTGCTGAAGACCAAAACCATTGGGATTAGAGCACTTTTTGGAACCCACAAGAAGGAGGGCCAAGAGATCAACAACCTTGTACGGAATTCTTGGTTGTTCAATGAGTTTGCATTTTTAGCTATGCACAAGTCACAGGAGAAGAAAACCTGCTAGCAGTGTGTAAATCACTGAAGAGAAGCTGGCCGTAGCATTCTAGAGTCAACCAAGTTGCCCATTTACTGTCTCCTATCAGGTTTCAGCCAATACAAAGTCCAATGAAATAACACCAAGAGTTTTAGAGCAGTGCAATCCCGAGAGTACTGTCTTGGTTTACAAGCACATTCCAGGCAACTGTTTTCAGTGTTCAGAACATTAGCTCCACTTCTTTGAGCTAGTTCACCATTTTTGTAAAAACCGGGATCCTAACTGTTAAGTGGGAGGCAAGGAAGAAAGATTGCCGTGGGGTGACACAACTAAGTTCCAGGGAAAAGCAAAGTAATAATGGGGCAACAGGCACGGTCTTTCATCATAGTGGACTCCAGATCATGTTGTCAGGTAAAACAGAGCTTTACTGCACTTGACTTGGGAAAGATTGATACTGGCACTGGGTATCTGAAACTAAAATGCACACTTCCCCTGAATAACACCACAACCGTTAATTTAATGGACAGAAGACAATGTTAAAATTTGCATCAGTCTGCCTCAAAAATATTTGAAGTAACACCTGATTCAAGAAAAAGATAAATCTGTTAATAAAGACCAGATAATCTGAAATATAATAGAAAGATGACAGAAACACTCATTAAGTTCAGACAGCAACTGTGCGAGATAACTCCAGTTATCTTTCATCGAGTATGTTAAATCTGGGATAAGACGTAGACAAATACTTAAAAGTCATACAAAAGCCAAAATACTCCAGCTACTGGAACTTTGAAATTAAACAAAACCAAAAACACTGGAGATGCTCAGCTGGTTACCTAGTATCTGAAGCAAGAAAGAGTGGTTAGTTTTTCAGGCTGAAAACTGACAATGTTGAAGAAAAGATTCTATGCCAGCAGATGGGAGAAGGGGAACATAAAGAGAGCATAGTCTGTGATAGGGTGGTAGACAGCTGTGATTAATTGCCAAAAGATCTCACGATGCAACACCCAAAGTGGTAACGGAATTGGTCTACAAATAAGCTCAAAACAGCTACATAGCAACCTTCTGAATGCAACAATAAGGGAAGAAATCAATATCACAGACAATCTGAAAAAAAAACAGAAAGAAAGACTGAGGTCATCATCTAAAGTTGAACTCAGCCCAAAGCGGGTAAAGTGACAAAGTGAAAGATATGGGGCTGCACCCAATGCATGCTTTTAACACTCACTGGAACACGACCAGGACAATGACAGAAGGAGTGTGGCAGCAAGATAGAAAATTAAAATTGGAAGCAACCAGAAGCCATGGTCATGCCTATGGACTGAAAATGCAGTTCTGCAAAGCTCAGCCAGTTTGTATTTGATTTTCCCATGGAGAGAAGCAAATACAGTATTCTAATCTGGAGGCATCAATGATACCTGGACTTCAAGGGTAAAGTCATGAAGACAGATTATAAAAATTAGTCCTGATTTCACAGAATCCCTACTGGAAACAGGCCGTTCAGCCCAACAAGTCCACACTGACCCTCAGAGCATCCCACCCAGACCTATCCCCCTTTAACCCTCCCTAATCTAGGCATCCCTGAACATTACAGGCAATTTAGTATGGCCAATCCACCTAACCTGCACATCTTTGGACTGGATTTCTCTAGAACTTAGAAGGTTAAGCAGTGATTTGATCAAAGTCGTTAAGATATTAACAGGAAAAGACAGGACAGAAAAAGATAAGCTATTTCCACTGGTAGGATATTTGAAAACTAGGGGGCATAGTCTAAAAGAGATAATAGGTACCGCAGATGCTGGAGAATCCGAGATAACAAGGTGTGGGGCTGGATGAACACAGCAGGCCAAGCAGTAGCATAGGAGCAGGAAACCTTGACGTTTCGGGCCTAGACCCTTCATCAGCTGAAACGTCAAGCTTTCCTGCTCCTATGATGCTGCTTGGCCTGCTGTGTTCATCCAGCCCCACACCTTGTTATCTGGCATAGTCTAAAACTTAGGGGCAGACTGTTCAGGCGAGATGTTAGGAAGAACTTCTACAGAAAGAGGGTGGTAGATGCCTGGAACTCTTTCCCAAATGATACTGGATGCAGAATCACTTGATAATTTTAAAATCGGAAATAAATTTTTATTAAGCAAAGGTATTAAGGGATACGGGCCAACGGCACATATGTGGAGTTAGGCCACAGAGCAGTGTGATCTCACAATGTAAGAACAGCCCAAGGAGTTGATTGGGCTACTCTTATTGCTGTGTGAGTAAATTGCTGTTTCAGTGGAATGAATATTTGTAGACCTATAGGTCAGTGTCGTAAAATCATAATTCACTTTGAATATGTTTGGGTTGACCAAGGCCAATCGACATAACATTGCTTAAAACAAAGTATACCCGATAGTCCAATGAAAGTGCATGAAATACATGCCATTCTTTATCAGGGATTTAAATTCATAGCCACTGGGCCTATTAATCAGCACGAACAGACTGTCTTACATGAAAGCAAGCTAATACAATGCTTGCTAGACTTAATAGAAACAAATCTGAGTGATATATATGGTAGGGTTCATTTTCACGGTTCACTGTGCCACGCTTGTACAGGCTGCCCAAGACACACCAGTGATTTCCCTTTACACCCTATCTAATTTATGACAGGCTGTGCACAGCATCATTCGGACAAATGGTTGAGTGATTTATTCGCTTTGACCAAGTTATAGAACAAGAGTGTGAATTATTCCTTCGTTTATGAGAAGGCAGCCACAGCAATGTCATGTCCACGTGCTCATTTCACATTGCTAGCCTAGTCACCTGTGTGCCAAGCAAGGAAGACAAACACATTTATATTATGCCATTGTATCATGGCAATCTAGACATGTCACCATTGTGTCAGCAAGCTTGATGCTGAAAAAGGCATGAAAGCAGTCTAATGGCTAACTTGATCAGATCAATTTTCATGGTTTATTGCACAAACCACAAACCGTAAGACATGCAATAGATGAATTTTAGTGCTGTTGTGATGCCAGGAGTGCAGACCATATGCCTAAAGACTAGCGAATCATATCAAAAATCATATTTCTTCAGCTTTCACTCCATGGAAGGTACTGACTCTATCCACGCAAAACTCATGCATCCAACATTACAGTCAGACAGTAATACAGCAGGGAAACCAGCCCTTCGGTTCAAACTGGTTAAGGCTGACCATGGTGCCCACTCAGCTTGCTCCAACTGTCTGAATTTGGTCCACGTTCCTCTAAACCCTTCCCATCTATTTACCAATCCAAATGTTGTTTAAGTGTTGCTACCGTACCTGCCTCAACCACTTTCTCTGGCAGCCTTTCCATATACGCACAACTCTGCATGAAGAAATTGCCCCTCAGGTCCTCCTTAAATTTAGATATGGTTCTAAAATTAGACAATATTTATTTTATAATCCTGACAGTGCAGCCAGTCTTTTAGAATGGCACACATGCATGCACTGAACATAGCGTGTAACTTTTTTAAAAAAAGATTCGCTCATGGGATGTGGGCATTGCCAACTGGACCAGCATTTATTATCCATCCCTAGTTGCCCTTGAGAAGGTGGTAGCCATCTGCCTTCTTGAACAACTGCAATCTACGTGCTGTAGGAAATCCAGGATTCTGACCTAACGACACTGAAGGAATGGCAACATATTGCCAAGTCAGCATGGCAAGGGACTTGAAGAGGGACTTGCAGCTGGTGCAGTTCCCTATTATCTGCTGTCTTTGTCCTTGTTTGGAACGTTTGGAACGTGGGGTTGGAGGTGGGGTGGGAGAGATTGGAAGATATGGGCCAAATGCTGGCAAATGAGACTAAACTAATTTAGGATATTGGGTTGGTATGGATGTGTTGAACAAAAGAGTCTGATTCCGTGCTGTACATCTCTATGACTACTTTGATTGGACGGTTAAAAGGAAATACAGTAACTGTGATCTTTCCGTGCATTTTCTGATGGCATGGTTTTACAGTGCAAAAATGAACATCGCAACATGGGTTAAAACAATCGGTTAACCAACAGTAAACAGGGACAATAGAAAAAAAAAGTTGCTTAGACAAAATTGGTGTACCCCAGATGAAATGCTGCGTCCACTTCTGTGTACGGGAATGATTTGGACTTGGGTATGGAAAGTTTCCTCACAGTTAATGGATAAAATTTGGCACTGTTTTAGTTTTATCTTTGCAATTTTAGGTGTCCTATCACATAAATGCACATTAAAGCTCTACAGGACACAAAAGCTGTATTAGAGGGAAATAATGCCTGTCCCGTTGAAAAAGGATCTAATATAATTTCCTAAAATTATAAAAAATATAATACAATAGAGGAAAACGTTTTCTGATTTAGTGATAAAGGAGCAAAAATTACACAGAGATTGCCATTAAAAATGAAATTATGAAAATTTCCATAAAGAATTGTAGCACTGGTGTTATACCTTGAAAGGGTGTGCCAAACAGTTAAGAGAAAAATTGTATACCCACTTGAAGAGAGGAAAGCTTAAGGCTAAGATGGAAGAAGAGAAATTGGTTTTAGATTGGTCATTGTGGAACTCGACAGGTGACCTGCTGTGCACCAAAAACTTGCACAGTTCTAATTCTTGTAAAAAGGAATTCATTGTTTGAAAACAAATATTGAATTGTTTGAGAAGAAAAAGTAGCATTGAGCTCGATGAAAAACAGAGATTTCTGCAAGTGCTCAGCAGGTCTGTAAATAACTGGCTGCTGAGAGAACAGTTAGATATAAAAGGGGATCCCCCAGTTACAAATGGCCAATTTAAAAACACAATCCCATACAGGGTTGTAATTTAAAAGAATCGCCATCACAAAAGTTTCCTGAACTTATGAACGACTATTTTATATTGATCCTGCACCGTATTCAGACTTGCATACAGACTCAAGAACAGAACCCATTCACAACCTGGAGGCCCCTGCCTGTAGTCCCTCGATGAAGCAGAAAATTTAAAGGATTTGTTGAACTCCAAGTCCAAATGAATTTGACGAAAAGTTGATACACATTTTTTTAAAAAAAGGAATGGATTCAGCCAGATTTATTCCATGAATCCAAATACAAGGATGAGTACAAAATATGCATGTCAAGACCCACCACACTAGGACTGCACACCACGCCCTCCCTCTCCCTTAAGTAGAACAGGTCATATAGAAATGATGATTAGGAATTAAAATCATTCTTGGGAAACAGAGTAGAAGAACTGATGCAGGTTTAATGAAAGTTTTGTGAAGGCACCTAGCTAATTTTTTTTGTTGCTGTGATTTACAAGTTCAAATTGGCTCAATTTCTTCACATTCTTAACGTGAAAACAACCTTCTGGTAGCACAATCTCATCTGTTGGCTGCAGGGAAGCAAAACTGTCAGGCTGCTTACTTTGCAAAAATATTGTGGAAGTTAACATCCATTACTTTAGTTACAATTTCCAATGCAAAACACTATTCAACAGATGAATTAAACATTAAACAAGTGAACGAAAATATCAGCTATTCAAGCCAATATATTTTTCATAAAACTATTACACGCACACGATTTTTCTCAATACATTTTAAAACCAAGAGTTGCAGAAGCTTGAAATCTGAAACAAAAGCAAACTGCTGGAGAAATTCAGCAGGTGCGGCACCATCTGTGGTGAGAAAGAGTCAATGTTTTGGGTCTAGCGACCCTTCTCCAGACCAGGGTGATATGGGTCACTGGATCCAAAATACTGACTCTTCTCACTCCACAAATGCTGCCAAACCTGCTAAGTTTCCACAGCAATTTGTTTAGGTTTTCACATTCTGTTCTTGATTTGCATTTCAACAATTAAAAACACTTTACCTTAAGAGAACAGGATAAATTACTGCACATCAAGGATGAACTTGAGGCACAATTAATTCACTTACCAACCACATTTTAAACTATAATGGATTAAGTACAGGCCTTCCCACTCATTCAGGTAAGTGTTTGGGACTGTCTGGTCAGAACAGAGGCAGCAAACCTTCCAGCAAAGTCATTTAAATTAAGCCTTGAAAAATAATTTTATGTTAACTTACATTAATGCTCTGGTTCAGGTTGTCAACTGCATGCTCCTTACATTCAAAATCTTGAAAGCCCAAAAACTCATCATCACTTGGTGCATCAAAGATGTCAGCTATTAATTTTGGTATCTGTGAATATAGAGGGAGACATAATCAAACAGAACTGTCTCAAAGTGGCATACTTGACAAATGTATCTAGATAATAGCTTCAGCCTCTTAACAAGCAAGTCTGAATATTTAATTACAGTAACCTGCAAATCTCTAAGGAGAAAAACCGAAAAGAACTACAGATGCTGTAAATCAGTTCTGAGGAAGGGTTAAAGATAAAAAGGTACTGCAGATGCTGGAGAATCCGAGATAACAAGGCGTGGGGCTGGATGAGCACAGCAGGCCAAGCAGCATCATAGGAGCAGGAAAACTTGACGTTTCTGGCCTAGACCCTTCATC
>JAHRHZ010000013.1:29479950-29523817 GCA_024137785.1 Ginglymostoma cirratum
TCTGATGAAGGGTCTAGGCCAGAAACGTCAAGTTTTCCTGCTCCTATGATGCTGCTTGGCCTGCTGTGCTCATCCAGCCCCACGCCTTGTTATCTCTGAGGAAGGGTCATGGACCCAAAACTTTAACTCTGATTTTTTCCTCACAAATGCTCCCAGACCTGCTGAGCCTTCCCAGCAACTTTGTTTTTGTTTCAAATCTCTAAGGAATTTGCACTGAAATTATTAGTTTACCACAGGATTCCTAGGCAGGAACAAAGGCAGACATTAAAGGGCAATTGTAAACATCGGGCAAGCTTGGCAGTGCATTCTTGTGAAAGTCAATATATTTGAATATTCTACCGAAAACCACTAATCTAGCTCACAAAGGATAATCTTTTACTTGAATGAGGTTTGAGTGTCTCAGTATAAGGATGTAAGTTCAGAAACTGAGAAAACACTGAGGAAAAGTATGGGCAGATATTTCACAGTTATCCTTGCAATTTCTCAAGTTGGCCTCCTACAAAACCATACAATATTTTAAAAATAACCTACATTTACACAACATCTTATGCGGCATCAGAACATCCCAAATAACTTCAAAGTAGTGATTATAAAAGATGCATTGTTAGGAAATAGAGCAAACCAATGAGGCAAAACCATGCAAGACCCACAGACAACAATAATCTACCAACTGAACATGTCAATAAGTTCTGCAGAAGCCAGATCATTAAAATTGACTACAGTAAAATTAACAATTTCAATGTAAAAGCATTACATTCTTAAATATCAAATACTCAAATACCTAAATCAAAAAACGTTCAAGCTAAAAGCTTTCATATTATCATTTTAGTTTCAACATAAAATGACAAGCTAGAGACTTCGACCCCAATCACTAAGAAGAGTACAAGATACATATGCGAAGACTCTCCATACAAGGATGGCATGCCATTTTGTAACAGTTTTATGAAGGCATTTTATTGATCTCAAGAACCTGAAACAATATTCATTCCATTGGCTTAAACAATGAGACTCACAACAGATTTGTCATGGGGCAGGAAGCCAATCGGCCCATTATGTCTGCACTGACTCTCCGAGTGCCAGTCTCCTGCCATTTTCCCTGCATATTATTTTGATTCAAATAATCATCTAATGCCCTTTTAAATACCTCAGTTGAACCTACACAATTCCACGCTGTGCAGTCCAGACCATAACTATAATCAGTGAAAAAGCTTCTTTCTTGCATTCCATTTGCTTATTTCCCAAATTACTTCATATTTGTGTCCTGATTCCTCAATCTCTTTAAGTAGGAACTGTTTTACCTTGTCTGCTCTATCCGGGCACCTCAATTTGAAAACTGATCAAATCTTCCCTTACCATTCTCTTCTCCAAGGAAAATAGTCCCAAATTCTCAGATCTATCTTCATAACTGAAGCTTTTTGTTCCTGGAACTTATTTTTCTAAGACACTTCTGCATTCTCTCCAACATATTCACGTTACCCATAGTGTGACACCCAGAACTGAACACAATAGCCCAGCCTAAGTTTAACTAGCATTTTGTATAAATTTAGCATCACCTCCTTGTCCTTACAGTTTATGCACTTATTAATAAAGCCATGGATGTATAACTGCTCTCTCCACCTACCCTGCCAACTTCACTTATTAACAGAAGAATGCATTATGTCCCTCTGCTTCTGCATTCTCTTAACAGTAGCTCGAGGGCTATCAGTCCTTTGCTTTCAAATTTTCACCCGTAACTGCTGTTCTCATTCACAGAATGACAGTGAACCATATATTCTGGTCTCCGAAAAAAATCAACAATACAGAGATCAGGTACTGGGTGTGAAATCTGAGATGCATGTCAGGAACCTGTGGAAGTCACAACCTGCTGCACTCTAGAAATTACCAAACATTTGAGCTTCCACAGGGCAAATTTCAAGCACCCAATATCTGAAGCAAGTATCTTCAAGTCCAAGGTAAAGTTAGATGACAAAGACAGATGCATGGGACTCTGCTGGTTATCGAGAAAATGTTGTACAGAAAAATCCTGTCAAACTACAGAATTGACTGCCAAACAAAGATGTGTAGGCTAGGTGGGTTAGCCAGAGAAAATACAGGGCTGGCTCAGGGTGGGATGCTCTTCAAAGGGTCAGTGCAGACCTGATGGGCCCAATGGCCACTTTTCTACACTGTAGGGATTTTATTATTCAATGATTATGAAATTTTCAGATCTTTTATCAATCAGCCCTTGCAAACTTTAACGTGAAATCAATGACTGGAATTTCAATTATTCACCCAACACAAACTATTCTTAAAGCAAATGTAATTTTTGTTGTACAAAACAAATGCTCCCACAGCACCAATTCCAGCCATTTATCCAGCCACGATCTCAATGTCAATTTCAGTGACCTATTTAGGCACAAGCCAAGCTTCTGACCTCACATCCAAGTCTGCATGCTTCTGTCTGTAACACTGCCCTCTCCATTCCTGCCTCAGTCCATCTGTGTTTTTGTCACCAGCAGATACAATTCCTAACTGGCCACCCACTTTCATAAACATAATCTCATACAAATATGTGCTGCTCATTTATCATTATACAAATCCCCTCAAAAATGTTCACACCCACTCTCTATCTTCAAAAGCCTTTAAACAAATTGCATTGGCATAGCACCTTTAACATTGCAAATTACTCCAAACAGTAAATCACAGGAATGTTATCAAAATGTAGTTTCACTCCAAGCTCCACACACTGATTTTCTTTCTCTCTCCCCCCCCATTTTGTTGTTATAGTCAAGAAAAAATTCTGATGGAAGGTTGTGGATTTGAAAAGCTGCTGGCTGACATGCCGAGTCTTTCCAAAATGCTGCTTTTGTAGCAAATTCCCACCAGAAATATGTTCAAAACAGAAGCTGCTGGAAAAGCTCAGCAGGTCTGGCAGAATCTGTGAAGAGAAAATCAGAGTTAACATTTCGTGTCCGGTGACCCTTCTTCAGATCTTACAGCATCCGCTGTTCTTTTGGTTTTTAGTCAGAAATATGTTGCTTTCATGAGGGCAGGATTAGGAATAAGTAACCAAAATACTCAAGTCACTTGCTAATGTTATAAAGTGCAATACAGACAGAATCAAGAAGAGATTTTTACATGCACACTCTCAACCTCTCTCTCCAACCACACACCAGGCCCTGTTACCACTACATACCCTCTGTTGCTAGTCACTAACAGTCCCCATTAACAACTACTCACCCTCCCAGCCTGATCATTAGCAACTCCTTTGTTTGTCCAACTGTCTTTCTCTCTCTTTGGGCTCTATCCTATCGTTTACTCCAAACCCCACCCACCTCCCTATTTTCTGCATATAAACTGACGTTTTCCCAGCCACTATCAGTTCTGAGGAAGGGTCATCGGATCTGAAATGTTAACTCTGTTTTCTCCTTCACAGATGCTGCCAGACCTGCTGAGCTTTTCCAGCAACTGTTTTTGTTAAGAGATTTTCACAGCCTAGGGACCAGATAAGGACACCATCAGGGGAGCTAAGATCTGGGAGGGGTTTAGGGGGGAAAGAGATGAAGGATAAGATTACAGAAATTTTAAAAAAGGGATGAGATTTTTTTTTTTAAATCAAGGAGTTGTCAAATTAGAAGTCAGGGGATCAGCAAACTCAGTGTTGAAATTGTGAAGTAATCTACAGTGAAATCTGCAATTCTCCACTCCAGTCTGTTACTAACGTTTCAAATCTTTAACTTACCATTAGGAGCCAGGTTGAGAGCCTGCCAGGTCCTTAGTTCCAGCTTTGGGCTATTTACTATATTAAAGGCTTTTCAGAAATTTGTATGCATTTTTAAAGAATTTCCCTACAATAAGTCAGCCCACAAAAGCTACAGATTCCAGCATCAACTTGTCACAATCTCACAGTGTTTTACAGGTTACAGCAAGTGAGAATTATTAGTTTATAGTGACTTGGCAGCTTCTGGTGACTGACCTTATTTAATTACTCCAATTTCACATAATATGAAAAAAATATTCTCAACCATTTACACAAAGTGAATACCATGCAGTCAAAACATTAACACAGCTTACCACCTCACAATACTTTTGTGCAATTGTTGGCAAAAGTAATTACATTGAAAAGTTATTTATGCAGTATTTACTTTCTTCTTGTTTGCTTACATAATTAAGATGGTCATATCTATTCTTAAAATCTTCCTCTGGAAAACCCAGAAATTCTTCATCATCACTCTGAGTATTAAATATATCTGCAATCAATTTTGACATCTGCAAAAAAGAAAAATAAGAAAGAAAATGAATTGTCCTCTAAAATTCTGAACAAATTAATTCGTTAATTCGTGCAAGTGTCTGCTACATATACCACGTTACCTAAAAACGACTAAACAACCAGCTTAAATAATCATGGAAAAAAATGCAATTATGTTGAGAATAGAAAGTGCGATAAAAGAAAATGAAATCAACTACTATCATTTTGTTACACACGGTTTCCTGTTGTCAAAATTTGCGGTTTTACAAACGCAACATAAACAAGGAAACAAAAACAGAAGTTGCTGGGAAAGCTCAGCGGGTCTGGCAGCATCTGTGGGGAAATCAGAGCTAACGTTTCGATTTTTACAGACAAGAAAACAGGCTGCTCAAGACCAAAACAAACCTCATTGCCCTGAGACTGATAAAGTGCATCAATTTAAAAAAACACACGTTCACAGTTCAAGTGGAAAGAATCAGTCATCTTTCTGCGGTATTGAAAAGGCATTTCAAAGCAAACTGAACCGTATTCAAAATATGACGACCACGTTTTAAAGAATGTCTAACCATTTCCCACATGTACGCTTACTCGGAGGAACGACAGTTTAAAAAACGAGCATGTAAAACCAGGAGTTCTCTCCAGCTCAACAGGGGAGAACGTGCACATTTCCCGCCAAACCCTCCCAGTCCCAGACTGTTTACACAACAGAAGTGCAAAATAAAAAATGCGCGGAACAATAAGTAAGAGTAAGAATCGCAGGAGCAGCCCACTGTCTGGATGTGGCTGGTTAAAGCAGTCACACAGTTACTGTTACCCTCACCTTTCTCCCAGTTACGGCAGCCACCGCTCAATCAGAGCCACCTGAGGAATCCCGGACAGAACGCCGAGACTGCATGGAACCCTGCGGGACAATGGGGATGTTCCAATCATGGGGCAGGGGAGGGGGGGAAACAGACACACAGCTCTCAGACACCAAGCTGCTCCTGTCGCCATGCGTTGCACACTAGGAAATTTTCGAGCCCTCCTTGTATGATTGATCCATTTTATCTCCCATCGAGTATCACATTTTCACCTTCAATTTGCCTACTTCGGTCGTCGGCTCACTATTCTCCCCTCTATCACACCAGTGGTGTGGACCAGCTGCGGGAAAGCGCGCTTGGCTTTTGGCGCGCTAAAAGTCGGGATCCCGCTCAACTTCAGTCACTACAAAGGGAGAGGGAACGGGAATGGGGGCATGAGCATGAGGGAAAGGATGAGGAGTGAAGGGAAAAGGAAAGAAAGGAGGGAAGAAGGGAAATAGGAGTGAAGGGGAGAGTCGAGGAGGAGCAGTAGAAGAGGGGTTGGTGAGCCAGCCTTTTGATTGGTAGGTGTAGGGGAAAGTTTTGTTTTACAATGTTATCACTTGTGGCCCGATCTGATCCTCACGAGCAGACTTTTCAGTGACTCAGCTAAAGGTTGTAATTTATTGAAAAAACAATTTCACTACATTCTCAATGCATTCGGGCCGTAACCACTCGCTGTTTGAGAAAGTTTTGTTTTGTTCTTGAATGTCTCCGTTGCCTTTGCCAATTAAGCTTGAATCCGCCCCGTTTCTTTTGGTTATTTCACCAACCGCAAAACAAATTCTCTCTATCTAATCTGTCTAGCTCCCTCATGATTTTGTACAGCTCCATCAAATCCAGGGTGACCAACTTTCTTGGATTTTTCAGGATTGTCCGAGGACTGTGAATAGGTCCAAGACAAAAAACTAGTTTCACAGCTAACCGCGGAAGACTTAATTATCGGAATTAGACACAGTAGCTTGGAGTGATCAGTGATTTCAGAGCCTGCTAAGCTAGGTGTTTGATTTTAAGATTTATAAACCGTATAAGTGCCTCCCCCCCGCCTTGTGAACCTGTATTAGTGAGCAGGGTGAGGTTTTTAAACGTTTTACTGAGATCAATCTTTTGATTAATTTTTAAAAATAAAATATAGGGATTAAGTTATCCTACAGCAGTGTTTTTGAGCAGTAAGACTGCAAACGCCAAGTTTTAAAGAAAGTGTGTTGTGGTATATTGGGTATATTCTGGGTGTGTAGATTGTTTAAGGCACAGAGATGGCTTTTAGTAGAGTGATGAGCTCTTCCTATCAGATGTAAGGAGATAGGGAGAGTTTCAGTGTTTCTGGAGATTGTCTGCTGGATACGTGTTTGGATGCAAATCCTATGGGATTGTATGGATTGGTTGGAGCAGCAGAGGGAAGGCAGTGAGGAATTTACAGGAGCCAAGAGTGTGATAGATAGCAGTTTCAGGAATGTAGAAAAACCACGATACAGTCAGGTAGTAGGGTTGCCATGAGGGAAGGTAGGGAGGTAGTGCAGGGGTTTCCTGTGGTAATCCCCTTCTCAAACAAGTATGCTGTTTTAGATAACGTCAGGGGTGATGGCCTCTCAAGGGAAATATAGCCAGGTTTCTGGTACCGAGTCTGGCTCTACAGTAATGAGTGGTATGTCGGGTTCCAAGCGATCGGTTGTGATAGGGCAGTGTCTAATCAGGGGCACAAACAGACGTTTCTGTGGCTGACAGTGAGATGTCAGAATGGTGTGTTATCTTCCTGATGCCAGGGTCAAGGATATCTTGGAGAGGGTGCATAATAGTCTTGAAGGGCAGAGTGACCAGCAGAAGGTTGTTGTACAAGTTGGTACCAATCACATAGGAAAAGAAATAGATGAGGTTCTGCAGAGGGAATACAGGAGATTAGGCAGGAAGTTTAAAAAGTAGCTTCTCAAGGGTAGTAGTAACTGGATTACTCCAGTTTCCATGTGCAGGTGAGTGTAGAAATTGGAGGATTGAGCAGACCAATGCATAGCTGAGGAGCCGGTGCAAGGGGCAGGGATTCAAATTTTTGCACAATTGGGATCTCATCTAGGGTAGAAGTGACCTCTGTAAGAAGGATGGGTTGCACCTGAATTGGAAGGGGACCAATATTCTGGTGGGGAGATTTGCTGGTGCTGCTCAGTAAGCTTTAAGCTAGTAAGTGGGTGTGTGGGCCCTGCAGAGATAGTCAGAAAAGAGATAAGTCTGAGGCTGCTACAGTAGAGAAGATGAGCAAATTAAAAAGTGAAGGCAGACAACAGCAAGGTAGAGAATGAGGTAAGACTGATGAATTAAATTGCATTCATTTCAATGCAAGAGGCTTAACAGTTAAGGCAGATAAACTCGGGCCATGGTTGGGAACCTGGGACTGGGATATCAATGCTATTACAAAAACATGGTTCCAGGGATGGACCGGGCCGGCAGCTTAATGATCCAGAGTATAGTTGCTATAGGAAGGATAGAAAGGGAGGCAGAGAGGAGGGGGAATGGTGTTTTTGGTTAACAATAACATTATGGCTGTACTTAGGGAGGATGTTCTTAGAAGAATACCCAGTGAAGTTACTTGCGCGGAACTGAGAAATAAGAAAGGTATGATCACCTTATCGGAATTGTACTACAGGCCCCACCCACCCCCAGTAATTAGTGGGAAATTGAGAAGCAAATACATAAGGAGACCTCAGATTTCAAGACTAGGGGGCACTTTTTAAGGTGAGAGGAAAGAGATTTAGAAAAGATGTGAGAGGCAAATTTTTTACAGAGGGTAGTTCACGTGTGGAAAGAACTTCCTGATGAAGTGGTGGATGTGGGTATAATTACAACATTTAAAAGACTTTTGAATAAGTACGTGAATTGGAAAGATTTGGAGGGATATGGGCCAGGAGCAAGCAAATGGAATTAATTTAGTTTGGGATTATGTTTGGCACGGACTGGTTGGACCAAAGAGTCTGTTTCGTGCTGTATGACTCTATGACCCTATAATAGGGTTGTAATGGTACGGCAGTTTAATGTTCCAAACATCGACTGGGCCTACCATTGTGTTAAAGGCTTGGAGGAAGAGGAATTTGTTGTGTTTATAAGAAAATGTTCGTATTCGTTGTGTGGCTGAACTGGGGGTGCGTGGGGCCTGTAGTACAATTCTGATAAGGTGATCATACCTTTCTTATTTTTCAGTTCTGCGCAATAGCATTGCCCCTCATGTCCTTTTTAAATCTTTCTAGTTTTGAATTCCCTGACCCTGTGAAGAAAACCTTGGTGTTTCACTATATTCATGCCCCTCATGATTTTATAAACCTCTGTAAGGTCACCCCTGAGCCTCCCATACTTCAGGGAAAATAGCCCTAGCCTATGCAGCCTCTCCCCATAGCTTAAACCCTCCAATCCTGGCAACATCCTTACAAGTCTTTTCTGAACCCTTTCAAGTTTAACAACAGTTCTCCTATAGCAGGGAGACCAGAATTGAATGCAGTGTTCCAAAAGTGGGCTAACCAATATCCTGTACAACCACAACAAAACATCCCAGCTCCTACGCTCAATTCATGTGCTCTTAACTTTTTTGACCAGTCTCTCAGCAAGACCTTACCAAAAGCCTTACTGAAGTCTGCGTAGACTATATCTACATCTAATTAATTGGCACCTCTTCTGTGTCCAGAGAGGATTTGAATATGACCCTTATCCAACAGAACCTACTTTTTTAATGTCACTTTTTTTTTTCTCCCCCTTGTCCAATCTCTTTCAAAAGACTCCTGCCATTTTTTTGGACTATGAGTAAACTACTCAATTGCCTGAACCTGTTCTAGAATTCAACTATGTCAAGGTGGGTTTGTCTAATGGCTTTTGTCTGTGCTTCAAATTTCAGAGAGCTGAACAGCACACAGCAGGAACCTGTAAGCACTAGAGAAAGTCACAAGATTCTTCACAATATTTTCCAGATTCATTGACAAGAAAGGCAGCATAACTGCCTCCTCTCCACCTATCCTCTCCTCTATCTATCTTCTATCCGCCTCCCCCTCTCTCCCTATTTATTTCAGAACCTTCTTCCCCTCCCCCATTTCTGATGAAGGGTCTAGGCCCGAAACGTCAAACTTTCCTGCTGCTATGATGCTGCTTGGCCTGCTGTGTTCATCCAGCCCCACACCTTGTTATCTCGGATTCTCCAGCATCTGCAGTACCTTTTATCTCGAGTATAACACCAGTGTCCTCTCCCAAGCCAACATGCCTACCTTCAAGGTACTGATCACTTAAAACAAGATCCACTGGACAAATCATGTCTCTTGTATGCCTGAAACCAAACGCTTGAAGCAGCTGCTCTACTCATAACTCTGTTACAGCAGGCGACTCCTAGGATACATACCCACCAGCTTATGTGGCAAACAGACTGCAATTGCAGCAAGCAGGCAGCCATGTCTCGACGTCTTAAGGAAGTAGTTCTCACCAAAGACAATGGACGCGCCTGTTAGTTGGGGGTTCCATCACAGGAAGTGAAGAGCAGCCTCCTCCCATCCTAGTCCAAGGGACTTGGTCGGGACATTGACGATCAGGGGGTATCGTGCCTCTGCAGTCAGGGAGTGTGTCACGATCAGTCCAAAACAAAAACAGAGACCTAGCAGGTCTGGCATCTATGGGAGAAATCAGAGTTAAAGTTTTGGGTTCAGAGCTCAGAAATGGTCAGTCTATTGGCTTGATAGCATCAAGCCTGGGGTGGGCCCGGCCAGGGCAAGAAACATGCAAGGCGCTGGAAACACCTTACCTGGGGCTCTCTAGTCATGTCAGTCAAGGATGTGGGCCATGATCAGTCTATTTGGTCCATCTATGGAACATAAGAATGAGGGGTGAGGCAATTGTAGCTGTTGTTATGGAACTGCACTTCAGCTGATTTTCAATAGGGACTGGGGACACAGGCTTTGTGCAAAGGTGCAGTACAATTGTGAAGGGGATGGCAAGCGGGGGGGAGAAAGGTAAAACGTGGCTCACAAGAGAGTAACTCTCAGGGGTGCCCTGGCTTCAAGGGGTGGGAGTGGGCCAATAATGTCGCAGTGCAGGGGTCAGCATTCTCCTTGTAAGGGGTGAGGACCTGAATGTCAGACTCCCCTCCATCTGTATGTACCTCTGTCCTGTCAATGATTGCTTTCTGCTGTTATAAGCAAAAAGATGGGTGAGTGTGTGAGATGATAGTGGGTGGCACAGCTGTTAGTGTTAGTACATGTGGTGAAAAGGTGGTGAGGTGTTACCAGGGACCAGGGATGCAGCACAGAAGGTATAGTTATTGGTGTGTTTGGGGTGCGGGTGGCGGTGTGGAAATGAATGAAAAGTTGGCGTCATGGTGGCTCAGTTGTTAACACTGCTGCATCACAGTGCCAGGAACCCAGGTTTGATTCCAGCCTTGGTTGACTGACTGTGTGGAGTTGAACATTCTCCCTGTATCTGGGTTTCCTCCAGGCACTCCAGTTTTGGCCAATAGTCCAAAGATTTGTGGGTTAGGTGGATTGGCTATGGTAACAACGGAGATAAGGGCTGGGTGGAATGCTGTTCAGAGGGTTGGTACAAACTAGATGAGTCAAATGTCATCTTTCTGCATTGCAGGAATTCTAGGTGTTGCATTCAATAATGAGAGTAACAGAAATGGATTTTATTTCATGGGGCAATGGCACCAGTACTGGAGAAGGGGGAAATTGAATATCAAAGGTCATTTTAATTGTAAACAGTGTTTTTTAAAGTCACTTGTGGGACATGTGCATCACTGGCTGGGCCAGCATTTATTGTTCCTGCCTAGTTGCCTTTGAGAAGGTGGAGATAAGTTGCCTTCTGAAAACGCTATGATCCATGTGCTGTAGGTTGATCTGCCATTCAATTAGGGAGGGAATTCCAGGATTTTAACCTAATGACAGTGAAGGAACAGCAATATATTTCTAAATCAGGATGACAAGTGGTTTGGAGAGGAAATTACAAGTGGTGGTATTCCCATGTACCTGCTGCCCATGTCTTTATATGTGCTAGTGGTCGTGGGTTTAGAAGGTTATGTGTAAGACACAATGCTGTGTATTTGGTAAATGGTGTATACTGCTGCTACTGAGCACGAGTGGTGGAGGGAGTGGATATGGTGGCATTTGAGTGGGCTGCTTTGCCCTGGATGGTGCCAAGCTTCTTAAGTGTTGCTTGAGCTGGACTCATCTAGGGAAATTACTCTCCTAGCTTGTGCCTTGAAGATGATGGATAGGCTTTGGGGAGTCAGGAGTTGAGTTACTCACTGCAGTATTCATAGCCTCTGACCTGCTTTTGTAGCCGCTGTATTTCGATGGCAAGTCCAGTACAGTGACTGATCAATAGTAAAACCCAGGATGTTGATAGTAAGGGATTCAGTGATGGTAACACCATTGAATGTCAAGGGGAGGGTGGTTAGATTGTTTCTTATTGGAAATGGTCATTACCCAGATTTATGTGGTGCAAACAGAGTCATATGCATAGAAACAGACCCTTCAGCCCAACTAGTCCATGCCGACCATGTTCCCAAACTAAACCAGACCCACCTGCCTATGTTTGGCCTTTTTCCTTTCAAACCTTTCCTATTCATGTATTTGTCCAAATATCTTTTAAATGTAACTGTACCTGCATTGACTACTTCCTTTGACGGTTCATTTCATGCACTAACCACTCTCTGTAAAAACGTTGCCCCTAATGTCCTTTTTAAAATCCTGCTCCTCTCACCTTAAAATATGCCCCTTACTTTTGAACTCCCCCCACCTTAGGGAAAAGACCTTTGCTATTCATCTTGCCTACGCCCCTCATGACTTTATAAACCTCTTTCAGGTCACTTTCAGCCTAAGTCTGGATATTGTCGAGTCTTGGTGTATTTGAACATGAACTGCTTCAGTGTCTGAGGAGTCCCAGATGGTGCTGAACATTGTGCAATAGTCAGTAAACATCCTCAGTTCTGACCTTATGAAGGAAAGGCTCAAGAGGTAGCTCACCTCCACCTTCTTAAGGGCAACTAGAAATGAGCAATAAATGCTGGCCAGCCAGTGAAGATATTTCATCACTTTCAACAAGAATATATTTATTTGAGAGGGAAAGATTTAGAGAATCCTTGGCTAACGAAGGAAGCTGACAATGGTATCAAATTGAAAGAAGAGTCATATACTTCCACCGGGGACAGTTTAGAGATGGCTCATTGGGTTGTCTTATGAGGAATGGTTTAGCAGGTAGGGCATATTCTTGTTGGCGTTTAGAAGGATGAGAGGTGATCAAATTGAAACATAAGATTTTGAAGTGGGTTTGACAGGGTAGATGGTGAGAGAATGTTTCTACTCTAGGGGGAGACTAGAACTGGGGGCACACTTTCAAAATAAACCTCTCCTGTTTAAGAATTTCTTCTCGAACAGTGGTTGATATTTGGAATTTTCCACCAAGGGAGAAATGGAGTTTGTGTTATTGAGTATATTCCAAGTTTGGGCAAGGCAGATTTTTAATAGATCAGAGGGTCCAGGTTTGTATGGGGCAGTTGGGAAAATGGAGTTCATGACACAATCAAATTAGCTATGACCTTAATGAATAGTAGAGCAGGCATAAAGGGCCAATTAGCCTACTTGTGCTCTTATTTATTCTTTTCTTGTAAGTGCAGGGATCCCTGATTTATGAATGTTCAATTTACGTATGCTTGTACTTACAAACATGATCGCATAAATGGTTGTAATGTTAAAAACCCAGCATACAACCATTTCCTTTAATTACAAGCAATTGCTTTACATCTTCCTGCATTGTGTTCTGACTTGCAGACAAATCAACTTAATATCAGACTCCAGAACAGAAATGTTGTAACCCGGGCACTGCCTGCAAATATGTAGTTCAAATATAATTCTTAGTTTGGTAAAGATTGAAGTTGTAAAGTTAAGACATGTTAGACTTTTCCAGACTATCTGGAAAATATAATTAGTTCAAAGGTACCCATGTGTTCTGATAAAGTCAGAAGAGATAGAGCTATAACAGCAGGCGGACTTGCTTTTCTAGAGAGCTGGAATTTTTGCAGTACTTTCAATATATTTGTTTTCTGAGGTAGACCTACATTAGTTTAAAACCATTCAGTGAAAAGTTGTAAAACCTATTTACTTAATTGGATTAAAGAAGAAATTGTAAGTAGAGGATGATTTACCTGAAGCTTTGGGAACAGCCCACTGCAGGTATAGTACATCATTATGAAGACCTTAAGGGGGTTTTCTGAATTCAGTTTCTCTGAGTGTTTGCTGAGAGAGTTACTTGAAGTAGTTTGCAGCCCTCTCAGAGGTGACACCAGTGTAACTGATGGTTACATAGACTTACTGTCTTGAATTTTAATAAAATTCCATGGGTTTGTTGCCCTCTGAATGAAGGAATTTCGCCTGTTGCAGTCCAAAAGAACATGAAAACATGACCCCTTGTTCTGGACCCCCTAGCTTAATGAAGATAGGGATAATCTATCAACCACCACATTCTGACTATTCAGTCCTTAATAAGTTATCAGTGACTCAATCTTGAAAGTGGTGGATAACTTTCCCTGCACAACCTCCACACATGCTTACATTGAAGCGAGGTGGCAAAGACAGTTGTCAGAGCACGCTTGGAATCTGCATCTTTACACAAGAAACTGGAAAGAAAAACAAGGTATCAAACTTAGAACTTGACTTACTGTGTGCAAACCGATAATATTTCTCCTCCCTAATGGTGTGAAACATTAACTATCTACTGCAGTCACATTAAGCAGTTGGACAGGTTCCATATGAAATGCATTTGGAACATCATGGATATAACATGGAAAGACAAAGCACCAACACTGGAATATTTCAGATAGCAGAACTGCCTAGAAATGGAGCACTCATCCTCAGAACCCAGCTGGGATGAAGTAGACACATGGTATTTGTAACAAATGATCAAGTCCCTAAGGTGGCTGTGTATTCACAACATAAACACCTGCGAAGTAGGCAGAGATTAAGGATCAAGGACTTCCTGAAGGTGAACCTCAAGAAATGTGACATGACCACCATGGGCTGGGAGAAAAATGCACGAGAAAGACCTAATTAGAAACCATCTCAAATTGTGGCATTGTTTTCCCTGAACAGCAAAGGCTGCAGTGAACATAAAGCAAGCTAGGCAGGCCGTCCCAACAGCAAAACAAAACGGACCATTTATCTTTGACGTCACTGGGTGTGCAGTCAGGTTCCAGTCAGTTTAGATTGCACAACAGATAAATCCATGAATGGACGAAATGGCCATCTTTGATAACAATGGGGAAACAATGACCACAAAAAGATTATGACAGGTGTAGATAAAATAGACAGGGAAATGCTGTTACCATTGGCTGATGACACCACAGATTTAAGATTCTTTTGCACTTTGTACATGTTGACAGAGGGTCAGTTTAGTTCAGTTGGCTGCTTTCTGGTGCAGAGTGATGACAACAGCATGGGTTCAATTCCTGCACTACCTGAGGTTGCCATGAAGGATTCACCCACTCCCCTCACCTGAGGTGTGGTGAGCCTCAGGTTAAACCACTGCCAGTCATCTTTCTCCAATGGAAGTGTAGCCCTATGGTATGGTAAATTTACCTTTGCAGGTTTAAGTGAGGAAGAACTTTGCTTTGCCCTAGCAACTAGTAATGCTTATAGGCGTGGGGAAAGGAATTAATGATTTCAAAGGAAATTTAGATGATCACTTGAGGGAAATAAACTTTCAGGAACAAGTGGTTAAATGGGACTAACAAGATATCTGGGTCAGGCGGGGATGGAGCCATCCCCGCCTCTTCGACTTGTCGGCCTCCTCTCCACCTATCCTCTCCTCTATCCATCCTCTATCCGCCTCCCCCTCTCTCCCTATTTATTTCAGAACCCTCTTCCCCTCCCCCATTTCTGATGAAGGGTCTAAGCCCGAAACGTCAAGTTTTCCTGCTCCTATGATGCTGCTTGACCTGCTGTGTTTATTTAAAATATATTGTCCATCTCCCCTTCTCAAAAGAGTGTTGATCAGCCACAACTATGCATAGTATCTGTGACAAAAGCTATAATCCACAATCTCTTACTCTCGTATAAATAAACACTCAGACATTGTAAAAATCTCTTCAAAGAAAACAACTAATTATGTGATATTAAAGATGCCAGTCAAACAAGGCTTACATTCCCTTCTACAACTGATTTCAGCATTATCTGATAAGTACATTATTCATTCTCGCAGCTCACCCCAGCATTAATAATGAGGCCATCTGGAAGAAAACAGGGTGCATCATCATCTGCCTCTACCTACAGTACACCAGCTCAGCTACACCCACCTAGGTCACAGAGGGGTTGGAATTAGAATGATGGCACATTCTTTTTGGGCCACCTGGCAACTGTATCAACAGAAACAGTTTTTGCAAAGATTTGAAGCCCAGGTTGTGGGTGAGGTTGTTGACTTGCTCGCTGAGCTGGCTTGCTTTCGTTCAGATGTTTCATCACCATGCTAGGTAACATCATCAGTGAGGCCTCCAATGAAGTGATGTTGTTCTACTCCCCTTGGAATTTATACTGTCTGGTCTGTTATAGTGAGTAATGTAATTTCTGGTTCTGATCTGTATGGGTTTGTATGTGGGATCCAATTCTATATGTTTGTTGTTTGCATACGGGTGGAGAACTATGCCTGTAGGAATTCCCGTGCATGTGTATGTTTGGCTTGGGTTACTATAGTTACGTTGTCCCAGTCAAACTGATGGACTTCTTTGTTTGAGTGTACTGATATTAGGGAAACTTCATCGTATCGTTTTGCTGCTAGCAGATGTTCATGTATTCTGATGGCTACTTTCCTTTCTGTCTGTCCGATGTAATGTTTGTGGTAGTCTTTGCATGATATTTTGTGAACTATGCTGATTCTGCATGTTGTGGGTATCGGGTCTTTAATCCTTGTGAGTGTTTGTCATAGCGTGGCTGTGGGCTTATGTGCTACCACAATTCCTCGTAGTCTTAAGAGTCTCGTTGTCAGTTCCAATATGTTCTTGATGTAGGGCAGTATGGCCAGTGTGTTAGGGCATACGGCTGTTGTTGTCTGTTTAGTAGGCACCTGTGGATGAAGTTGCGGGGATATCCGTTCATAGTGAAGATTTTGTGTAGGTGCTCTTCCTCTTTTCTGCATAGTTCTGGCATGTTGCAGTGAATGGTGGCCTGTTTAAATAGTGTCCTAATGCAGCATTGTTTGTGGATGTTGGGATGGATGCTGTGGAAGTTGAGGATTTGGTCAGTGTGGGTTGCTTTACTGTACACTGAGGCTTGTAACTCCCCGTTGGTCATATGGTCAACCCTGATGTCCAGGAATGGAAGCTGATTGTTGTTTTCTTCTTCCCTTGTGAATTTAATCCCCAGGAATACGTTGTTGATGAGGTGGTGGGTCTCATCCAGTTTGTTGCATTTAATAATGACAAATGTCTTGTCCACATACTGGATCCACAGGTTTGGTTGAATGATGGGCAAGGTAATGTATTCTAGTCTTTGCATGACTACCTCTGCGATGAGTCCTGAGATGGATGACCCCATGGGTGTGCCATAGATCTGTTTATATACTTGACCATTAAAGACAAAGTGTGTGGCGAGGCACAAGTCTCATATTTTGAGTATGTTGTCATTGCTGATGGAGCTGCTGGTCTGTGTTCTTGCTTCCTCTAGTAATGTGGCCAATGTTTCTTTGGCTAGTGGGATGTCAATTGACATAAATAATGCTGTGACATCAAAGGACACCATAATCTCGTCATTGCTGATTGTTATGTTCTTGAGGGTATTGAGGAATTCTTGGGTTGAGTGGATGGATTGGAGTGATCCGTCAAATAGTTGTTTCAATCTCTGTTATAGGTCCTTGGCCAGTTTGTGTGAAGGTGTGCCTGGTAGGGAAACAATGGGTCTGTGGAGGATATCTGGTTTGTGTATTTTAGGAAGCCCGTAGAAGCGACGGGTGTTCGTGCCTTCTGGTTTCATTCTCATGTAGTCCGTCATGGTTATCTGTCCTGCATCCTTTGGGCTCTTCAGTGTTTGGGTGATCCTATTACCTGGCTGTGGTGTTGGGTCTATCGCCACCTGTTGGTAAGTGTTTGTATCTGCAAGCAGTGCCTATGCTTTTTCAACGTAGTCCAGTTTATTCATAATAATGGTCATGTGCCCTTTGTCCGCTGGTAGGATTATAATGTTCTTGTCTTTCTTGAGTTTATCTAGTGATTTTCTCTCTGATGTGTTCAGGGTGTCCCATTCGTTCCATCTGTTTATGGAGATAATAGTTTGTCGAATGGCTTGTTGTGTTTCATCCGTGAGTCTGTCTTTTAATGTAGTTTCCAGGGTAGCCATGAAGTCTGTTCTGATCTTTGTGGTTATAGTTCAGTCAGTGTAATAGGACAGCTTTCTCAGTTTCTGTGAGTCTTCTACTGGATAGGTTTCTTATCCATGTGTCCGGTTTGTCGTTGTCCTCGTTTTTGTGGTGGATCAGTTTGGTGAATTTCTCCTGTAGCTTGTGTCTCTTAGTTTTGAATACAATGATGTTACTGTATATGCTGAGAAAGTAAGTTTCGTCTTCATTTTCCTCATGAATAGTTGCATACTTATGTTGTAGCAGATATTTTTGAGAGACAAATAAAATATCATTCCAAATATCTTTAATTAAACAAATAGTGCTGCTTTATCTCTATTTTTACATTTCATTTTTCGTTCAAGAAAGTATTTCAGATGCCTGACAACTATATTGTTTCAATAGCTTTTTTGGTATGAAAAGCAATGCTGTATTCTACTTTCTTGCAATGTTTAAAGGTGAAGATCTAATGCGAAAAGAAAATTAAATATTGCTCAAATTGCGAAGCCATTTTTCTGAATAATTTATAAGAGTCGTCTGTAAACATGAAGCTTTTGTGTCAGGATTTATTACCACATTTTAGCTTCTCTTAACAGAATGGTAATTGCTGCAAAGATTTATGGTGACTGCAGCGCATCGCTTAGTGCAAAAGAATTTCAATTTTAACTATCAGAATGGAGAGTCAAAAACCTGCTGCCGCTTAACATTTTTGTGCTCATATGTCTGTAAACACCTAATTTTAATTGCAGCTGTTAGTTTTAATCTCAGCTAGCAAACTCGATGCTGAACGTCAAAACCCTGGATTTTTTTTTTTTGGTGGGTCTCTAATCCAAACTTCCTATCGGTAACAAATTAATCTGCATTGTGAACCTACACTACATTCATTGCCATATTGATGTTTTGGTATTTAAGGGCACATCTCACTTGTAACGTAGGGGAAGAAACTTTAACAAACATAATCTAGAAGCATAAAAATTCATTCAATTTTATTTTCTTTTTGCACCTTGGTTCCTTTCATGAAGACTAGGTCGTATTAGGATATGATTTCAAAGGTACTGGCAATAAATGCAGTATCTTATCATTGGTTACTCTCAGTGTGAATGTTGAGAAGTTGTGCTGTTTCCCAGGTCATCACATTTCAGCCAATTGTGTTTTGCTAAATATTCATAAACATTTTCCTTCCAACAGGATTCACTGGGTATTGATCAGGAGCAGGAACTTTAGCTGTTTTTGGTAAATTACCAATCCTTCATCTCAAACACCAGGACATTTAAGATAACTTCAGGGCCCCTATTATTATCCTGGTCTCAATTTTCTGGTATGCCTGGCTTGAGTAATTCATAACATTTATGTATTAAGGGAGACATACTTTTCCTTATATCCCTAAATCTTCTCCAATATTGTCAATTTTCTGTGCAATATCAAAAAATTATACTATGTGCTGATTGATCTCACTTCAGTCAAAGGAATTAAGCAACAACATCTTTGAACCAAAAATATTCCCTTCGACAGCCACTTTGGCACCTCACACAACTCTGAGCTAAACTTCTGGCATTATATTCTCTCTATCACAAAGATTGTTAACTTTCTATTCCACAACACTGCCCACTTCACTCTCTGCTTCACCCCATCTCTTGTTGAAACCTGCCTTTGACACTCTGAACTCACGTATTCTAAAATCTTCTTCATAGTTCTCTACCCTTCATTAACTTAAGTCATCCAAAAATTGGTTGTCTATATCGTATTCTGCACCATCACATTCACCCGTCCCCCCTTGTCATTCACGTACACTATTCTTCCAGATCGCATGATCCAGATTGAAAATTCTTATCCTCGTGTTTAAATTCCTCTTGGCCTATCCATTACTATACATCTGTGAACGCCTCTAGTGCTACACCACTTTCTACTTCGAACTCTTTATTCTTCTCTTTTCATCCTCTTGTACATTCCTTCCTTTTCATCTTACTGTGAGCAACCATGCCTTTAGCCACTGATAAGCCTGAATTTCCTTCCTCAAACTCTCTGCCCATCAACCACCCCTTCTTCCTTTAACATTCTTTTAAATCCAACCCCCATGTTTTTGTATGAAGAATAGAATACATTTTAAAATATCCAGAAGAAAATGCAAAACAAAAAGGTTTGTTGGACTACCAATGTCTTAGTCAGACTTCCATGGATGAATTTGAGGCATAAAGACCAGAAAGCCTGGGAAGTCCAATCTCGCATGTTTGATTAGTTCCAACGTTAGAACTGCTGTTGTCATCTTACAGATAACCTCAGCATTGCTGAGCCAGCAAGGAACCAATTCAAGCAGGGTTCCCACTGCTATACTCAATCCAGAAACGGCAGTAATACATGTGTTGTGATTGTGCGAGGAGCAAGTAGGATTCAATTTTGATACACCCCATAGTTGAAGAGCATACTGGCATTCTAAAGAATCACTGACACTTGTGGAACTACATCCATATGTAAAGTATCATCTTAAGAAGACTAGTTGTGAAAGATGAAGTGGAAAAACATAGAAACCAGATCCAAAGCTTTTGTACTGTCTCTGCACACACAGGAAACTGTTTTCCTCCTTTCTGAGGGAGAACCTGTGTAGTTAATACAATATCCACAGAACTGTGCAGTGAATAAGCTTTACTTATTTTATTGGTTTTTGACACCTCATAATATAGTTTAATAATGTGTCTGAGAAGCTTAAATATCAGCCACAGTT
This sequence comes from Ginglymostoma cirratum, assembly GCA_024137785.1. Lineage (NCBI taxonomy): Eukaryota > Metazoa > Chordata > Chondrichthyes > Orectolobiformes > Ginglymostomatidae > Ginglymostoma > Ginglymostoma cirratum. Next base: position 29,500,070 of record JAHRHZ010000013.1, read on the forward strand.
TGTTGAAAATACAACAACGTTCTGGAAACGCAACAAATCTAATCCGTTCTTGTCATTAAAATGAGCTGTTGTTATCAAATCCTGATCGTATTTTTTTTGGTGAGCTATTCAAAGTTATTGGCTTGCCCTAGATATTTTATATTTCACATTTATGCTTGTCAGGAAAGCAAAGTAGCATCATTCAGCATAGAGCAAGATTGGTAATCAGAGCTGCACACTTTGTCATCCATGCTGGTGAAGAAGATTGATCAACCAGATAACTGGACAGAACTGTTTTGTTGTCTGGTGGTAATGAGGCAGAACCTGAATCCATGTAATACATCTGATGGCAGGTTGCCAGACAGACCTTGCAATTCTTTTTCTTTCTGAAGGCTTGCTTTGAAAAAAAATGGATCAATAGCAAAATATGTGGATATGTGCAAAGCCTGTAAAGGTGCTAATATCAAATGGGTCATTTTTACCACAAGTGCAGGCCTTGTCAGTACATGATGGACTAACTTTGACTGGAGTTCCCATAAACGTTAATTACATTATCATGAGCCCTGTATGTAGATTCACTGCATCTTCATAGTTTTACTTCTTTGCGACCTTTCTGTGCTCTGTCTTGTTGATACTTCACTGTGGTTATTGATCCTATGAACTTTCTGCTCCTGTTTCTTCTAAAAGCCAAATGCACTATCCTTCAATTTCTTCCTCTTTATTCAATCATCACAATGCCCAGATCAAATGAATAATCTGCCAACTTCCTCTTGTCAGTGGAGAATTTTGCCTTTCTGAAGTGCATTTTAGAAACTTGGGCATGTTGCAGGTGGATTTTCCAACTACAATCAGAAAAATACCTTTATAACCCCACATTGCTTTTTGCAAAAATTATCAATGTCGTCACAGGTTAGCACCTTTGCACACAATCTGCTGCAAACATCACATTCCCTCATGAGAGTTAACCAAAACAAAAGTTCTCTGAGCTGAGAATGAGCACCAAGATAAAGTCGCCTATAGTTCATCAACTAAAATGAATTGACTTCCTGGAGAATGCAGGAATTCACACGGAGACTGTGAAGTGGTGCAGCCTAAGGAATACAACCCACTCTCCCCTATTTTACATTTTCAAACCACCATCTCAATCAGAAGTTTTGACTGGAACTTGGTAGCTTTCAAATGAAAAAACTCAATTTCTTATAACCATTGCAAGTTTTACAACCAAGATCAAAAAGCACCTTAAATGATTTGCATAATGTGTTGTCATTCTACATACAAGGCAGTATGTCGACTGGCCTTGCAGTGTACCTTGTTGCACCACATTGCTAAAAGCATATCTCCCTGATTTAAAGCAGAAAGATGATCATAAACATATCTGGTAACAAGCCAGATAACTTGCCATTTTGAAGTAGCATTTCAAATTGTTAGGCTGATCACCATGGTATTTTTTATGAATTGTCTTGATGAGTGAAGGATGAAAAGCTTTAACACACTGTGACTTTTTATATCAATATTCAAAACATCAAGAATTCTCCTGATATTGCCCGCAGTAAAAAAAAAATGCTTTTGAAAGCCTGGTGCCCTGCAATCATCTATTCAGTCTGCCCGCTGCTTCAACTAAGGGGACAACAAAATATTCCAATGTATGAGCACACTGCTAGGTTCATGGCTGTCCTCCACGATATTCTGCACTTTGGGGAATCCAGCCATCTTGTAGAAGTGCCTGGCCTAACCAATTTGAGTTCTCTTCTCACTTTTTGGAAAATGAAATTTGTGATGCCATTGGAGCAAGCCTTTAGTAAACTTCGTCAGAGAATGGATGGCAGACTGAACTAGCTAACTGTGTTTGAAGTAAGTCAGAGGCAGAAAAGTTCTAACCAGTGGCAATTTTGATGGAGACAAGAAAGGACGTTCCTTGTCCTAGATATAGTCGAGCATTAGACTCCAGCAAACACTATCTCAGTGAATCACAAATTGCGAATGCTTCTGACGTAACAAAGTGGTTATGCCACATAAAGTAAAATTTTGGGCTAGTTGAGGTGATGAAGTGACCTATGGTGCTAACATACCTGCATTCTGATATATGTGCTGTGGTTGTTGTTGGCGAAGTTGGCTGCCACCATCCTCTTGCTTTGATTGGGAGTATGACCCTACTGGGTTTACATGGTTGAGAGAAGCTACTGATGAGTCTTAATGAGGAGGTCTTGCCTTAAACAAGATGTTTATTACATGATAGAAATCAGGCACTAGCTACATTTGTAAGTTAAACTTTGTTATTAAGACTATGAGGAGATCCATGATGTCAGTCAATACAGTGTGGAGCTGGAGTAACACAGTAGGTCAGGCAGCATCAGAGGAGTAGGAAAGTTGACATTTTGGGTTTACGCCTTTCATCAGGAGGTCTTTACAAGATCGAAGATGTTCTGCCTTTCCCACCTTAGTACTTATGACATCATCAGATTGGGTGGAGCTTACAGTATCCAAATTTAACTCTTTCAGCAACATAATCTTATATAACACATCTCTCCAGCTGCAAGAGCTTCTCATTTTTCTTCAAATCCAACTCAACCGTAGGGACTAGTGGAAAAGGTTTGCTGACAAAGATATTTTTAGAGACTGATGGGTTGGAGAATTGTAGCAATGAAGCAGAAAAACAAACAGCTGGAATGCAAGGAGATCCATCAGTATCGCCAAAAGCAGATGTCAAATATAACTGTTATAAATATAACAGCCTAACTTTAGGTGATGGAGTGCTAAACAATGTAAAAGCTTCCCAGGCATCTTTATACAGATATTCAGTGAATTAGGGGCTATGATGCAAGACAGGGAGTTCATCCAAGGACCAACTATAATGTGTCCCTACAGCAGTTCCTTCAAGAACTTTCAGCTGCTTCAATGACTTTTCCTCGGTTATGAAGTAAGGAATGCACGTTTGCTGAGAATTGCAGAGTATTCCATTGCATTTATAACTCCTCAGATATGACAAAGTGCATGTTTACAGGCAGCATGATCGCAAAAGCATTCAGGCTTGTGATCACAAGTATGAAGCACTATTTGCACTTCATAAGTGTCAGGCAATGACCATCTCCAAGAAAAATAGTGTCCAACCATCTTTCTATGCCATTCATCAAATTTTTCAACATCCCATTGACCAGAAACGTAACCAGACCAGTCTCATGAATAGTGTAATGACTAGAGCACAGTAGAGGCTGAGCATTCTCTCATAAGCATTTAACATCGTGACTCCCCAGTAGCTTTGCAAAAGCTATAAGAGGGGAGTATTTGCCACCTGCTTGGGTGCAACAACTGTTGTTGTACAGCTCCATCAACACTCAAGAGCTTGACACCATCCAGGACAAAGCAACTTGCAGGAATAGCACCTCATCCAGCAGTTAAAGCATTCACTTCCTCCAGTACCAATGTATTGCATGAGAAACTATTTTTACTTGTTGAACAACACAGCAGACAATCAGCTAGTGTAGTTGTATAGGTTTGTTATTGTGGACTTAACATTTATTTCAGTGTCAAGGGATGTGATTTGTATGTTATAAAACCATCTGTTCTAAAGGTATAGTCATTTGCCTGGACCTTTTGGCAGACAGACATCTATTTTAACAAAAGAAATAATAAGTTAGCATGTGACTGTCAGTCTAAGAGCTGTAATAGGAAGGTTCTACTGATTCCAATCGCATCAAATCAATATTCTAAGCAACAGATTTCAGTATGATTGACAAATTAAATGTTTTGTGCTTCATGATAGCATTTTTTTTTATTCTTTGCTGTTGCATTTTTCAACCAAGAAGCTGTTTCAGCTATTGGAGAAATCCAGAACAAAGGAGCTCAATATTAGGGTCAGAGTTTGGATACCCACGAGTAAAATCAGGCAGAAAATATATACACAAAACGTAGTAAAAATCAGGAACACTTTTCCACCAAAGGCTGTGGATTCTGACTTAATGGCAATTTTCAATCATAAAATGGATTGATTTCTGTTAAATAAGGATATCAAAGAATATGAAATAACGGTGGTAAGTAGATCTAAGGTACAGACTCAACCATGATCTAATTCAACTATGGTATTGCCCTGAGAGACTGAATGCCCTACTGCTGTTCCTATGCTTCCATAAAGCTACCGACTGGAAATGGCTTTAGTGATGGTTGTTGTGGCCAGATATGCCAAAATCAATTGGTTCACTTGCAACTGTGTCTAAAACAAGTTTGAAAACATGATGGATTGCGTTGCAGTATTTTGCACAGTTGCAGATTATCTCACAGGCTAAAAATTCCTTTCTGAGATTTAAAATGCCAATAAGAACTTGAAAGAAGTATACATAGCGTGTGTAGGTGAGATCTCTAAGTCAGCAGGGAGAGTATACTCAGCAGAATCGGACAATAGATTGTTGAAGGAATTGGAATATTGGGGGGAGTATAAGTAGAAGGTGGTAAAATTTTTAAACAGATAGTATGAAAAAATATAAATATTTCAAAATCTTAGCAACTTAAAACTGGAAATAACGTTATTATATTTGTACAGTCATTTGCTTTTAACATTTCTTAGTTGATCGAGTTTCATGCTAACATGAAAGCAGAAAACAAGGACAACACAAGGCTGGAATAAGGCAGGTTAGTCCAGTTGTTGATATGAACATATGAATTAAGAGCATAAGTAAGCCATTCTGCCCCTCGAGCCTGCCGCACCATTCAATAGGTCATGGTTGATTTGCTTGTGTTTTGAATTCCAATTTCCCTTCTATTCCTGATAACTTTCGATTTCCTTGCCTAACAAGAAAATGTCTTCCTCTGCCTTAAGAATATTCAATGACACCGTCTCCATTTCTTTCTTAGCCAAAGGGTTCCAAAATTGCACAGACGTCTGACAGAAAGAATTCTCCTCATGTCTGTGCTGAAAGGTTGACCTTTAATTTTTAAACAGGGCCCATAGTTCTGGATTCAGCCACGCAAGAGGAAACATCCTTCCCACATCCACCTTGTCAAGATCAATCTAATATGCTTCGCTCAAATTATCGCTAACTTTTTGAAATTCCAGATGATACAAATTACATCTGCTGAACTTTTCCTCATAAGACAACCAATGTAATTCCTCTGAGCCATCTCCAATGTATTTACATCCTTCCACAAATAAGGAGAACAAAACAGCACACAGCATTCGAGTTGTGGTCTTGCCAATGCTCTCTATAACTGAAGCAGAACATCCTTACAGGTTTGATTCCTTTCATATTCTAGGGACCGGGGTTCAAATCCTGCCACGGCAGATGGTGGAATTTGAATTCAATAAAATATCTGGAATTAAGAGTCTAATGATGACTGTGAATCCATTGTCAATTGTCAGAAAAACCCATCTGGTTCACTAATGTCCTTTAGGGAAGGAAACTGCCATCCTTACCTGGTCTGACCTACCTGTGACTCCAGACCCACAGCAATGTGGTTGACTGTCAACTGCCCTCTGGGCAATTAGGGATGGGCAATAAATGCTACCTGACCAGCAACACCCTCATCCTGTAATGAATAAAGAAAAATAATTCTATTGGCCTTCTTTATTACTTGCTGTACCTGCATACTAACTTTTCGTGAATACCTGAAACCTCTTGATCTGAAAATTTCGCAGTCATTTTCTGTTAAGGTAAAACCAATGTGACAACTTCATAATTTTTCCCAGTGTAATCTATCTGCCAAATTTTTGCCCCTCACTCAACCTATCTATAGCCACCTGAAACCTCCTTATGGCCTCCTCACCACTTACATTCCTACCTATGATAATCTACTGTGATCAGGATAAATGCAAAGAAGTGTGAGAAACCTATGTCATACATAGCTATGTTTTGTTTTGAGTGTTCTTTTTACCGTACTTTTAGTATTATTGCATAGGTCTCAGAAAGACACCGTTAGGTTAAATGATATCACAACATATGACATTCCAGTCTGAAGATCTTTGCATCTCTTTAAGTAGTTACAGTGCAGTGGAGTCAGTGCAATGTTTATTCATTGAAGTCAGCATGTAGTATTATATAATGTAGCCATAACAAGAAGCGCAGAACACAAATTAAGTGTAAGGCCAAGTTCTTATAAATAGTTTGTGTTGTTAATAAACTTCAAAGCATCTATCTCAACAAGAACTCTGTCTTCATGTTGAATGTGTGGGCTAACTTATAGGGAAGCATTCAGACCTTTTCATAATGACGGTTGCATTTGCCCCAAGAAACCACATAATGTAAATTATAGCATGGGCTGTTACATGACTTCAAGTAGACACAAATTTCCAATGGAATTGGGACCCAATTGAAAAATTTATGCTGGTAATTGATGACGAGAGAACAATGTCACAGACCTAAAGACTACTTTTAATGACTCTGATTTTCTACAAGTTGCAATGAATTTAAGTTTAACTTCATAACCTTTACAAGATTACATGGGGTCAACAAAATGACGTTGCAGACAAACAATGAACAGCAAAATGAATGTTGATTCATCAGCCTGGTCATTTTTCTTTTATATGCAGGTAATCCAATCTCCAGCACTCACCTAAGTTGCTGTAATCTGTCTGCTGGAAGAAAAATGTCTGGCATACTACTTCCAGCCACTTCCACACAATGCTGATAAGGACGCTGGCATGGGCGTGCTACACATGCACCACAATGTCTGGGCAGATTGTGACACCTCATGGCCTCTCAGGCTGAGTTGATACAAATCACATAAATTTGGACTACTCCAGCACCAGTTAACACCATGTCCTAAACAGTCACAGCTGACTATGTGTTCAGCCTGAATGAGAGACCTACACAATACTGGGACAAAAAACAGCCAATTAACTTGTGGACAGGGTGATATTAATTTACTTGGTTGGTGCTATTTTGTGGTCAAGCTGTTATTGTGGTCTTGGAGGAGTTTTAGTAACTTTTTCCATTTTGATAAGAGTATTATTGCATCCGGATTCAGGTTTGGGGGTAATCGGTGGAGTACTGCTCTGCCAAAAGAAAACCCATTGAATTGGACATGGTTGCAGTTTCAGTGGATCACGGATTGACCTGTCCACCAAGAATACTGAGCCGACATTTCTTCTGCCTCTATTACAGTAGAAGCAGTGTGTGAAGTGCCCCCGGTTCATTCAAAAGGTGTTCATTGAACTGTCATCTCTTTCAACAGAATTGTAGCCACACCATGGTGTAAGGATAGCATTCCCAGCAGCCATCTGGTCATCTTCAAGTTCAGAACAACTGGATCTTTCCCAGCATGAGCAAGTGACCTAATTAATAAGTTCCACTTCACTGCCCAGTGCTGCATTAAGGTGATTTTTGGAGGCTTTGCATACCAGAAGAGGAGGCTTCCTCATCTGCTCTCTTAACAGAGTGAAGCAGGATAGAGGGCTTCCTGGTTGAGCCATGAACTGTACACATGCACAGTTGTTCCATAAATTATTCTGTAACTTCCAACCCCGTAGCTCCAGACCATCACGCATGCTCTTAGTCAAAATCTTGAAGCAAAAATCATAAATCAAAGCCAAATAGGCTGTCCATAAGAATTTTGTTCACCAACATATCCTGTAATACAAAACTGAAGTATTTATGCTTGTGTATTCTCTCAGTGTCCGTCCTGTAGGTGCTTCAATCTGTCCTCATGCACCTACATAGTGCTACCCCAGCAGCTACAGCAGGGTCAGTGGAAGGCTGCTCATTTCCACTAATTGAAATTGCAGAGGATCTCACTAGGTGCCCATGAGCATTTCTGGGCCTTGAGATCCTGACTTCAGACCAGCTCAACACATACAGCAGTCACCTTGCTTGGCTAGTTGAAAGGTAACATCAAGGGCATTAGTGGAGTGGTTTAGTGATACCTGACTTCTTTAACTGTTGAAAGTCTGTTTTTTTTTCTCTGTTTTAATTTGTAATCTATTGTTTGGTAATGATTAACTTCTTAGAATAAAGTTTCTGAAATAACTCCACAGTGGCCAGTATCCATCACCAAGTCACCCTTTATTTACACATGAACAGTCCTTGACTTTAGTACAGCCTCATACAGAGTCAGGTACCAGAGTGTCAGTATCTCTGACATTCCCCCTTTTATATGTAAGCCTGGACTCTCTGATTGGACCAGATTAACAGCCCCAATCGGGGAACTCATTTTCTATGATGTCCAGCTGGCTGACCTCATTACAATCACAACAGTTTCAGTAAGAAACCAAGATTATGTAGTTACATTTACTAATACATTCGGTTCCAAATGTGTGTGTATTTTCTGAGTTTATTGACAGCATGCAAATGGACTATCTGCTTGATGGTTTCTGATTAAAAGTCATTGATCTACACCTGTTTCTCTGCTCGTCTATTGCTCTCTATAGATACTAGGAGTATTTCTGGCATTTTTTGCTTTTATACCTAATAATAATGATCTGTTTAAATCATGATATCAGAGTTTTTCACATACCTTTATTGGCTTCTCAAAAGAGACATGTCATGTTGTGCCATATGGTGCAGTCACAGGTTCAGAGTGCTGTGACAAATACAAAAACTTGCAGAAGAACAGATCAAAACATAGGTGTCTCCTGCTGAAACTGATGATTATCTCAATTTCATCCAATACATTCATGAGTACCCTATAAGCATCTGGATCAATGAAGTTTATTGAATAATGTTAGATGTTCCCATTGTATTGTGTAGAGCCTGTAATAATAACATACTTACTTGTAGTGATGAACTAGTTATTTTATGCACAAAAGGTTTCCAACAACCTGCTTGTCAACAACAAGATACATTTATATGGCATCTTTAATTTACTAACCATTCCAAATGAGTAGGGGTTACCAAAGAAAGATATAGTTAAAGAATTAAGTACAGAGGAGGTCTTGGAAAATTGAGGAAGTTGAAGCAAGGCAGATGGGTGTCAACATTTGGGTATAGTTTGGAGACTAGGGATAACACAATGTGGAGCTGGAGGAGCACAGCAGGCCAGGCAGCATCAGAGGAGCAGGAAAGTTGACGTTTCGGGTCAGGACCCTTCTTCAGAAAAATCCCAGCCCGAAACAACAACTTTCCTGCTCCTCTGATGCTGCCTGGCCTGCTGAGTTCCTCCAGCTCCACACTGTGTTATCTCTGATTCCAGCATCTGCAGTTCTTGCTATCTCATAGTTTGGAGGCTAACCAGGTTATAACTGAACAATGGGTTATCTTTAATGATGAGGTGATTTGAGTACAATTAAATATATTCTCTTTAAGGGGAAAAGCAAGGCAAACAAGTCCAAGGCTTTTTGGATGACAATAGAATGGGAATTAAGATGAAGAAAAAAAAGTGTACATGATAGATGTCAGTTGGAGAGTACAACTGAGACCAGGCTACATATAAAAGGTTCAGAGGGAACAGTCTAAACAAATAGAAGAAACAAAGAGGGAGCTGAGGAAGAAATTGGCAGCTACCATAAAAGACAATGCAAATATCTTCCATAGGCATGAAAATTGAAAGGCGGATGCAGCAGGTGCAGTGAAAGAAGTGAAATCGATTGGGGAAAAACGGGAGATTTATGCATGGAGACAGAAGCAGCATGGTTGAGGTATTAAATGAATATTTACCATGCAAGCAGAGATCATAGCGAAAGAGAAGGCAGACCGGAACCAGACTTCAGGTGAGGGTCCCCAACTTGTTTCAGTTCCAAACAGGATACTGTTCCAAACTGCTAAACTCCTGAGTAACGAGTAATGATCTAACTCCCTTTGGTTATTCACATGGTTGCAAAAGGGTTAATTTATAATGGTCCCTCGAGCCTGCCTTACCATTTAATATGATGGTGTCTGTTCTCATCTCGGCCTCAACTCCACTTTCCTGCTGTTCTCCAAAACCCTTTTTGAGTTAAATTTCTAATTAAAAATCTGCATGGCTCCTCCTTAAATTTACTCAATATCCTTGTGTCCACCAGGTAGTGAATTCCACAGATCCACAATCCTTTGAGAGAAATAATTTCACCTCATCACAGATTTAAATCGGCCATCCATTTGCCTAAAACTGTGAACGCTCATTTTACATTGACCCATAAGGGGAAACATCCACGCTACATTTACTTTGTCAATCCCCATTGGCATCTTGTATACTTCAACTAGGTCTCCTCTCATTCCCCTAAACTGTAGTGAGCATAGGTCTATACTACTCAATCTCTCCTCATAAGACAAAGCTTTCAGCTCTGGAATTAATCTTCTCTGATCTGCCTCCAATGAAATTGCATTCTTCCTCAGGTAAGGGGACTAAAACTACGTGCATTAGTCCAGGTGGGGTCTCACTAATGTCTTGTACAGTTGCAACATCACTTCTCCACTTTTATACTCCTTTCCTTTTGTAATAAATACCATAATCCTTATTACTTCCTATGCTTGTATACTAGATTTCAGTGATACATGCATGAGATACCCAGATTCCTCTTAACGGAAACGTTTTGAAATGTCTCTTGATTTAAATAATAAGTTGCCTTTTTATTCTTCCAACCAAAATAGATAACCTCACACTTATCCATTTTAAACTCCATTTGCCAAATTTCAGCCTATTCACTTAACCTATTCATATCTTTGTAAATTTCTTATTTCTTCATTTTGCAACTTGTTTTCCCATGTATAATAGTGATCTGCATAATCCTAGTAAATTTCCTTTGCACTCTTCCAGAGGTTTAACATTTTTCCTTGAATAAGATGCCAAGAACTGAACACAATACTCCAAATATGATCGGACCAATGATTTTTAAGAGGTGTGGCATCACTTCCTTGCTTTTACATTCTGTGTCTCCATTTATAAACCCGAAGACCCTATAACTTTCTTTGCAACTGTTTCAGCTTTCCTAGCCACTCAGAGATTTATGCATATGAATCCTGAGGTCCTTCTGCTCCTGTACTCCCCAAAAAGTTGTACCATTGAACCTATATTGTCTTCCCATGTTTTTTCAATCAAAATATATTACCTCATATTTCTCTGCATTGAAATTCATCTACCAGGCGTTTGCCATTTGGCCAACAACAGATATTAAACCAAGTGGTCTGTAATTTCCTACTTTCTGCTCCCCTCCTTTTCGTATAGGGGTATTAGATTAATATTTTTCCAATGAAGCATTCTAGAATTCCAGGGAATTTTGGAATATTATAACCAATGCATTCACTGATTGAAAATCCTCATCTAGATTTCTTTTGAACTAACTAACAGCAATGAGAATCAGAGAACATCTTTTCCCTTGTTTCACCTGCCATACAGGAGTGCTTAAGGGCTATTCTCAAAGCTGTGGCCCTCATAGCACTACCATCTAGGTACTCAGTTATCTGGCCAGTCACACACAGACTAGTATTGCAATCAATTTTTAACTTTTTTTTTGTATATTCCTGGAGAATAAAAGAGGCACACCTACGAGAGGTTGCTTTTGCTAAGGCAGAGGGGTGGGAGTCATAGTAAGCCCCCTTGTTATTTCTTCTTTTAGATCTCTCTCAATGTGAAATTTCCCTGACTCTTTAGAGTTCTAATATTCCATTGGCTTCACACAGAATATCCTTCTTTAGCCAGTCAAAATTGTTCATAAATTTGGACAGATGTAGCTTCAGACAGTCACTGAATCTACAGCTTTAGTTTTTGTTTTTTTTTCTGTAGCAGTTGTCTTTAAAAAAGGTAAAAACACATTTTGGGATTAAACGTAAACAATGTCTATAGGGTTCTGATCCATCATCATAACACTTAGCCTACAAGATGAATGATATGAAATCCAGTCGCATTTCCTTGCAAAGGCGAAAAATAGGAAAAAGTAAAATAAGATGCACACACACGCACAGAGATTCATTCTAGCCCTGGTCAATTTGCTTTTCGGATTTAACTGGGTCTCTTTAAATTCTAGACAGGGTGTCCGCAATCTCATTTGATTTCTTGGCAACGTGGTGGAATTTTAAGTGGTACAGTTGAAGGAATAAGTTTCAATGGAATAACTCGCATTTTGGGCCTTACACCTTTCAACAAAAGTTAACGGGTTGCAGTCTGTATAGACTGTGAGCTCTCTGTACCAATTTCAGACATATGTCGCAAAGTGTTTGAGAACAAGTTATAAACTCAGCATCTCCTTTTCTACTGTGAAGTACTATTTATGATGTTTGTTTAGGTTTTTGGAGAGGTACACAATAGTTTCTCTATTCTGAGTACAAATTCCTGGAGAAGGACAGCCCCTACTACAATGTTGCTCACAGTGATGTTTACTTTAAATGTACGATTAAAACTGGAACTCTAAGCAGAGGCATATTTGTTTTCAAGCAGTTTGGCATTTCTCAGTTCATATCACATTTTCTTTTTCACTGTAATAAGTCTGTCAGCAGTGCAACTGCTGTACTGAAGTTTGGGATGAACTTTCAGTCTAACCCACACATTCCCCAGAACCTCATGATTTCAAACCTTTGTGTACAAACGGGGAATTGTGCTGGTGTTTCTACCTTAGCAACTTGAACATTACTTGTCCTTGACCCACCTACATTTCCGAGAGAGGGCACTTGGAACTTAGCAAGTTTATTCTTCGTAAGATTGACCATTAGGTGATCTGACTGTATTTTCTGGAAGAGGGCTTCTAGCTGCTCTAATCACACTTTCCAAGTGTTGCTGTATTTTGCAAGGTCATCTCGATACACCATGTGATTAGATAAAACCAATACCATATTCTTCATTCACCTTTGAAAGGTGACTGAAGTATTTTGGAGTCCAAATGACATGACGATACTGATATATAGAGTATGGAGTTAGAAAGGTGAAGATTTCCTCTGTTCTGATAGTCAAGGGAACGTGCCTCTCCACCTTAAATTAGAGTAATATAGTAATGTAGGCTGAAGAATCTACCATATTTACCTAATATTCGAGTTGGGCTATCTGTACGAATTGGCTGTGGTCACTGTATTAATATTCTGGTAGTCAATTCAGAACCTTGTGGAATGATCTGGCTTGGGCCTGATGTCAACTGTGGAACTCCAGATAATGGTTTTTTAAGGCTTTTTCAGTTGGTGCTCCAGCACATAGTTAACCTCCTCCTGAAACAGGGCTAGTTTCTTTTTTGGGCCTAGTTAGTAAGATTGTCAATAAGCCTCTCCCCCATCCACATTATATAGAACTAGGTTGGTGCAGAGCAGCTTAAGCCCTGGACTGTATTGAGCGACCTTATTCAGTCTGTTCACTTCTGCGCCTAGGTGGGAAACAAGGAGCATATGTTTGCAAGTATTTCTGTGTCGGTTTGCCAGATAATATGGGTTACAAACTGGGTCTCACTCCTGTCTCCCTCCAATTCATCCTGCTGTCACCTTCATTCTCTAAGTCGGTGGCAATTAGACCTGCTCACTCCAACTCAGCGGTGGTATTGCTTCATTATGCTGACATTTCTCAACATTTGCTTTTTACCCCAACATGGGGTCTCAATCAGATAATTCATTTGTTTGAGCTTCTTGGTTACTCTATACCAGTCACAGACCTTCAAATGTTTGCCTGATAGTGGTAGAAGCACTAGGGGGCAGCCTCCTGACTGAAAGTTTTGGCATTAGCAAATTCGTCAGCCTTTTGTCTCGTCGCTGTTTTGAGAGAGTTTCAAGTGTTCTCAGGCCACTTCACAGTTTATGAGATTTACTGTCAGAACTCTGCTACATAATCTAACAAGGAGATGTAGTCCTTCTATACTAAATACCTCTCCTTGAGTAATTTCAAGCATTTGGTGCTTATAAACTGAATCAAATGGAGTGAACCCAGTGAATTCATTGGGTAAATCCCTGGTGGCAAATGAAGGAAAATCTAGTCCTTTCTCCCAGTGACGGGGCTACATTGATCACTGTTTTTGGGGTCTGGTGGCACTATTCTAGCATCACCTGTGACTGTGGATGATAACTAAAGGTGTCCGCCGGGCCGTGCTCAGGTTTCCCGTGACTTTCTAAAATATTCTGGACATGAAATCTGAGCCCTGATCTGACTGGATTTCAGTTAGCACGCTGCACCAGGTGAAGATTGAGGCCAAATTGCTCCCTATTGCTTTGGCAAGTGGGATGCTTGGGGATCTGCTTCTGGGGAATAGATAGCCAAGTCCATGATGGCAAGTTTGCCTCCTTTTATGTTTTGGGCAGAATTCCCACACAGTCCACGAAAACCTTCCTGAATGATTTCCTGAAACTGAAGCAGCCAAACTTCAGCCAAGCGTGCTCACTGTGGATCGTAGCAGTTCCCACCGTTTGTGGGTAACTAGGGAATGGTTTCTTCTAGAACAGGGATTTATGGATCAGCTCACAGTCATCAGCCATCATGACAGCTTGCCTAGACTCAGTCATCTCTGTTCCTGTTGGTGTATATCTGTTGGGAAGGAGATGGGGTTTTTCAACTCATCAAAGAGAATTAATTCATGGAGTTTCCCTGAGTGGCTTCTGTCTCAAGTGACTGTGCCTACTGGTTAAAAGCCAAGTGCTTAATCTTTCAAATTCCAGGTCAGGCTGTTTCCTGCGGATATGGAATTTTTAATAATATGTTTCCTGTACTAAGTGGTGCACACTTAAGATAACTTTTTTTTTGCTGCTTCATAATCAGTGTCACTTGCCTCAGGCAAGAGGGAGTAAATCTTGTGTCCTTTCCCTGATAGCTTTCTCTGTCATAATAAGGACCAATGTTGAACTGGCCACTTTAGTTGCTGTGCTACCTATTGTAGAGAAAACCTCTCTCTGTGTCTGCTCAAACTTAGAAATTCGATGAGCAAACTCAGTTGCTTCTAGCCATATGCCTGCGTTCAAGTGATGATCTCATGGGTCACAACCTGTATAAGAAGGATGGGTTGCACCTGAATTGGAAGGGGACCAATATTCTGGTGGGGAGATTTGCTGGTGCTGCTCAGTAAGCTTTAAGCTAGTAAGTGGGAGTGTGGGCCCCGCAGAGATAGTCAGAAAAGAGATAAGTCTGAGGCTGCTACAGTAGAGAAGATGAGCAAATTAAAAAGTGAAGGCAGACAAGAGCAAGGTAGAGAATGAGGTAAGACTGATGAATTAAATTGCATTCATTTCAATGCAAGAGGCTTAACAGTTAAGGCAGATAAACTCGGGCCATGGTTGGGAACCTGGGACTGGGATATCAATGCTATTACAAAAACGTGGTCCAGGGATGGACTGGACCGGCAGCTTAATGATCCAGAGTATAGTTGCTATAGGAAGGATAGAAAGGGAGGCAGAGAGGAGGGGGAATGGTGTTTTTGGTTAACAATAACATTATGGCTGTACTTAGGGAGGATGTTCTTAGAAGAATACCCAGTGAAGTTACTTGCGCGGAACTGAGAAATAAGAAAGGTATGATCACCTTATCGGAATTGTACTACAGGCCCCACCCACCCCCAGTAATTAGTGGGAAATTGAGAAGCAAATATGTAAGGAGACCTCAGATTTCAAGACTAGGGGGCACTTTTTTAAGGTGAGAGGAAAGAGATTTAGAAAAGACGTGAGAGGCAAATTTTTTACACAGAGGGTAGTTCACGTGTGGAAAGAACTTCCTGATGAAGTCTTGGATGTGGGTATAATTACAACATTTAAAAGACATTTGAATAAGTACGTGAATTGGAAAGATTTGGAGGGATATGGGCCAGGAGCAAGCAGATGGAACTAATTTAGTTTGGGATTATGTTCGGCATGGACTGGTTGGACCAAAGAGTCTGTTTCCATGCTGTATGATTCTATGACTAACTCCTCAACTCACACTGTCTTAGTTCAAATTCTTTTTTCTGCTTCTTTTCCCCTGAAATTTGCCCTCTTCCTCTGTGCTGTTTCTTCCTGCCCTGTTTCTCTTTATCTCTCTCTTTCCCTTTCCTCTGTTTATCTTTTCTGGAAATTCTTATTTCCACTGCTCCAATTTTAGTCTCCCTATCGTTGCCCTCTCAGCCATATTGTGCGCCATTTTCTCCTGACATCAGAGAAAGGGAGGGAGTCAGTGGGATGAAAGTGGCTGGCACAAGATACAGGTATAGGATAATGCTGTGTCAGCCACTGAGTGAGTAACTAGTACAGAGGTAAGAAAGGATAATGGCTTGGCAGGGGGAGAGGATGAGTGAAAGCCAATGAGGAAAGATGCAGCATTCAATGCTGAGAATGGCAGGCCATGAGTCTTGGTGGGAGGTGGGTGCTGTAACAGAATTACGGTGAGTGTGAACTAACAAAGAGAAGATGGTGGCACTTATTGTGAAGAGGAGAAACTCATTAACCCTCTTAAGGAATTACTGCATGATCCTCCAGGCTGTGGAAAAAGCGTTGACCCTGATGGTAATTGCCAACCAGACTGGCAGGATTTGGTCCTATGGTCTCCTCTGATGGTACTGGGGAAAGAGGATGGTTCTCCTCCCTTCCCCAGCCCATCAGGGCCTCTAGGTCCCAGCTGGAAAAGTGGGGTGACAATTTACCTCTCTCAGACCATAACACCTGGGAGCAGAAGTAGACCATTCAGCCCATTGAGTCCGAACTGCCATTCAATGGCTTATGGCTGATCTGATAATCCTTAACTCTTGCCATTTCCCCATAATCCTTGAATTCCTTACTGATTAAAATCAATCAACCTCAGCCTTGAATATATTTAACAACCCAGACTTATCAGCCCTGTGCTCAAAAGATACCACAGATCCACCACCCTTAGAGAGTAAAGAAAATCCTCTTTAACTCTATCTTAAGTAGGAGTATGCCCTCTGATCCTAGACTCCCCCACAAGAAGAAACCATCACTGCATCTACCCTGTCCAGCCTGCTAAAAATCATTTACATTTCCATAGAGTCTCCCCTCATTTTTCTATGGCTTTGCCAAATGTCCACCATCACTCTGTGAAGGGAAATTCCTGGCTTACAACATTTGAAATTTTGCGTACTGACTATTTAACTTCTGAGCCCACAGCACCATTGCTGGAAGATCCCAGCGCCAGTTAGCACTTCCATCTCATAGCGTCTCATCCCATCTCCCATGGCAAGAGTATTCAAGAATGGAACAGACACACAGAATGCTGGAGGATCTCAGGAAGTCTGGCAAGATAGAGAAACAGACTTCTTGTTTGAATCTAGTAAGTCAATTCAAGAGTGGTACCGTGTAAGCAAAATGCATATTTCATGAGGTAAGCAGTGAAGAATTATGTGAGAAAAGTCACCAGGGTTCACAGAAGGAAGCTGTCCACAAAACTGCCTAAAGTTAACAACCAAAATATGGGAACTTTCAGCCCATGTTGTTGAAGTTTTTCATTTTGCGCATATCAGGATAAATGCAATACAAAACTGCAAAGGCAACAATAATTTAAAATGTTTGAGTAAAGGGTACTGACTGATTGGCAAATCAGCTGATTGTTATCACAGAGAATGCACCAGGGAGCAATTGTTTCCTATGTATTTGTTTAATTAAAACAAAAGTACAGAGGACTAAAGTTTTGCACTGCTGAGTGACCATTAGTGAATTGTTATTTGCCCTGATCCTTGCGCCCCTTTCCCACTGAAATAGATAATGTGAAGATAAAAACGCAATAAACTAACCTGATCACTATATTTTCATAAACACACACAGGCTTATTGTGCAGAAAATGCACAGAGCACTATGTAATTTTTTTCTTTCCACATTTACAAAGACATTTTTTTCTTAACTTGCTTTAATTTGTATCTATTATTAAATATTAATTGTATTTGAGGTTTAACCATTGAAATCCCCTACAATTGGGGAGCACAATAGGCGCAATGCTGGAGTGTCTGAAATGCCAACTGATAGATTGTATCTCATTCAAACCCACTCACATTGACTGGTAAAAATTCCCTTAGCTCCAGACGGCCCACAAAATAAAGGACTGCATGGCTGTTATTGTGCGAACTGTTGTGCTGTGCAGGATGAGAATGATTAATTCTGTGTGACTCAGCCAGCCTGAATCGTGCCTCTGCCTGCTCAGAACTGTCTTGTCCCAGCTGAAAGTGAGATGCGTTGGCAACTAGCTTTCGAGCGGGGAGAAAAGGAAATTCTCTTTTAAAATTCAGCTTTTAAATATGTTCCTCATTTATTCCATATTTGGAGATATGGAATAGGTTCTCAGCTTTTGCAGCATTTGGAAAAATGTCTGGTTAGGAACACAATTGAAAATTTTACATGTCTGTGGGACTTGTTGGGTCACGTGGTGTTATCTGTTCATCATGACTTGACCAGGAAGAGTGATAATTATGGCCTACTGCTCCATAAGTTGTCACAAAACGTACAAAATCTTAAACGGACTGCAAAGATGACGAATTTTCCTGACTGACTGCTGTTCAGGGCAGTAGCAATTCACACCAGGTTTCATCATTAACAGCAAATAGCTATTTATTGTCACATAATTGCCATTTAATGGCAGAGAAAAGAAAAGATTTCTAATCTACTACTCGACAACTTAAAATATACCCCCTTAAAAAAGGGCCCAAATACATGCACACTTGTTTATGATCAAGACAGTTAAAAGACAGATCATTTGGCACAAATAAAACCGTGAACGAGGAACAAATTTTGAAGGCCAGAAGTCCAGATTACAAAGATGGTTAAATTGTCGCAAAATTTCCTTTTTATTTGTGATGCTGTTGTCTGTAGAGTGATGGCCATTCTTCATTTTGACAGAAGATCTGGTAAACATGGGTCTTTTCTTGTTAGAATTCTCTCTTTTAAGTTTTCTTGCTTTTCTGTGTTTTCATCCATGTGGAGATGACGGGAAAGAGATAGAGATTTGTTCTGTTTTGCAGGCTTTGGATTGGCTGCCCTGCACTTAGGGTTTTGTAATAATCTGCAGCTCAACCAATCCCAGGTTACTAGGCAGCCTTTCCTTATCCTAAAATCTCCTGCTGACACTGCCTGTAAGTATTCCCTTGCTTTAAAATGCAACATTGCCTTGCACAGCTAAAAATGTGCACTTCTTGATTTTTCCACAACTTTCCTGGTATTCCATCAACCTAGCAGGGTCCAACTTGTAATTCAGTTCACGTCCAAAAAAGAAAAATATGTTGTCCCTTCCCTGTTCTACAGTTTCCTATGTTTCTGTTGACCATACAGATCAATGCAACATTTTGGTGAGCTACTGTCTGATTGCATGGGGAATGGGTACCACAGTATTAGATACAGGTGAGGAGCCCTACTGGATACAAGGTGGGAATTAGGAAGACTGCCATCTCAGCTTTCTCTGAATGACCTGGTCATTGGCAAGTCCGCTGATCAATTGGATAACAGATAGATAAATATCCTTTTGAACAAAAACAGAAATAGCTGGAAAAACACAGCAAGTCTGGCAGCATCTGTGGAGAGAAATCAGAGTTAATGTTTCGGGTCCAGTGACTCTTCCTCAGAACTGATGCTAGCCAGAAAAATAAAAACCGAAAGAACTGTGGATGCTGTAAATCAGGAACAAAAACAGAAGTTTCTGGGAAAAACTCAGTGGGTCTGGCAGCATCTATGAAGAAAAATCAGAGTTAACATTTTGGGTCTGGGAAACACTACCTCTGATTTTTCTTCATAGATGCTGCCTGATCTGCTGAGCTTTTCCAGCGACTTCTGTTTTTGTGGCTAGGAAAATGCTGGTTTTTTATGCAGAAGTCCAACTATTGCATATCTCCACCAATCATTTACTCCATCCCCCCTCCCTCAACTCCATCTTCTGCAAAATAACCAACCTTTTCCTAGCTACCATCAGTTGTCAAGAAGGGTCACTGGACCTGTAATGTTAACTCTGTTTTCTCTCCACAGATGCTGCCAGATCTGCAGAGTTTTTCCAGCAATTTCTGTTTTTGTTTCTGATTTCCAGCAGCTGTAATTCTTTTGGTTTTTTATGTCCTTGAAACAATGTACTGTCCAGAGCCCTGATGACCAAGATTATGTCAAAGGTCACTCATCTGCACAACACAAGGCGAATGAAAATCAAAGATGATATAAGAAGTTAAGAATGAGAGTTAAGAATCTAAAATCTTATAATTATTCTCTGAATACCACAACTCTGAAAAAAATATTTATTTTAGTTACATAATGAAATGCAATATCTTGTTAAAAAAATGTGTAAATGTTTCTATAGTGAAAATACAGTGTCATAATATATAATTACTGGTAACGTACCCTTCCTATCAAACATAACAACATGCCTGGACAAACTGAATGTTGATAACCTCACAATATTTTTGCTTTATGACAATGAATGCCACATGCATCGTGACCAGGGCTGGCAGTCTTCCAATCACCTGCTGATATTAGTTCATCCTCCACAGCTGCCAGTTTTACAAAGAGTTGATCCTACTGCCAGTTTCAACTGGAGATTGTGCTTTTTGAAGCCAATTTAGAAATACAGCAAATCTTCAATGATGTTACCCCAGACAGGGAGCTATGTGCATACGGAAAAAGCATCAATCACGGCTCATATAAATACCAGGTTCATCCATAGCTTTCTGGTACCGATTGTGACTGGTGGGCTTGAGGTTGTTGTAACTGTTTCTTAATATAACTGCGTTATGCTGAGTAACAGGAAGCATTTTCAAATGAATATGTAGTTTAGTCAGCTATTGTGAAAACATATTTTCTGTGTAAAATGGCATGTGTAGGTGAAAGTACTAATGCATGAATTAATCCTAGGATTCAAATAGGATGTTAATTCATGAAATTAACTTCTTCTGCCTGCTAATGTTTGTCAATTTTCACATTTAAAGTAAAAATTGAAAATTAACCTTTCTTGGAAGCTTGTTAGGGCATTCAAAATCAAAATATTATTTTTTATTTGGTAAATAATTTGATATTGTATTTACAGATTAGTGGTTATATGACCGAGAAGAATATTTACAGTGAAGGGATTGTTTTTCACTTGCAGTGCAAAGTAACAAAGCAGTTAAGAGCCATTTCATGTTACAACTGGATTGTTGACTTTAATTTGTGTTTATTCTGGAATATTATTCTGTAATTTTTCTGTAATTGTAAGCAGCTTTAAAAGGTTGATTCATTGAAATCTGTTAACGGAAATGGTGACCATTTACTGCAACATGGAGATTTTCAATAGTTACCATCACTAAATTTAAGATTCTGCAAACAGGGCAATCATATTGACAGGATCACAGTATGAGCAGGGACTCCCAGCAGTGTATATCTAAAATTCAGCGCAAGCTGCCAGTGACTTACCAGCTATTAATAACCTATAAGTCATGAGGAATGGATACCCAAATTTCAGGTGTGCAGTGTATCCTTATAAAGTGACCCCTCAAATCTCTCCTTTCTCAGCCGAGAGTTGCATTTTGATGTTTATGAAATGTGATGTTGAAAACCAGACCTATTTGTTAATTATAATATATGCACATTAACTGGATGTTTTCTCAAAAACCAACTGTTGACAATTATTCAGCAGTATTACTGGAACCAAACTCAAACTGAGCTCAGTGTGGACATTATCTCACATCAAATGCTCTGAGATTCTTGCCTGATGATATCTGTTATGACACCTGCCATCAGCAAACAGAAATGCTACATGCAAGTGATTTTAAAACAGTAATCTCATCTCAGGGTTCAGTTGAGAGTTGTAATTACCATTAAATCGTGTCCAATTATCCATTAATTCCTATTATGCAAAAAACTACAATTTAATGTTGGGTTAAACATTCAATTTATTTCATTAAAGTGAAAGAATAGCATTAAATGCTTTGTCTCACAATAAGCATATTTTATATTCATACTTTCCCCACTGAAACATAAACATTATTTATAGACTAATAGTGTGAAATTGATTTTTGGTAGAGTGGCGATAATGAATGGTTTGCATCCTGTTTGATTTTCATTTTGACGGATTTCTGTAGAATTAGATGTAGGGCACAGTGTAAAACAATGTGCTAAGTCACTGTTGCCTGTTACTTGCCAAACACTAATTACAACCAAGATCTCGGTTTATGGCATTTTGTTCATTTTTCAGGTATTTGACCTTGTGAAAAACTGCATTTAAATACTCAAAAGTAGCCTCATGAGTAAAAATCCATAGATGCATGAGATTCTGGAAAAAGTAAAAATACCCACACCAATTGTTACTACCCCAAATAACTATGCACCAAGGAGCACAGATTCCATCTGTAAATTCCATCTGAGAGCAGGTGCCTATTTCAGTCCATAGATTCAATTTTAAACATTCAGACACAACTTTGTCTGTCCATCCATTCCATCCACATGGGGATCTTCAATAGGAACTGAATGTTGTCAGTGAGCACTGGGCAGCTCACTGCCTTCTGATGAGGTTTGAATAATTTTCAGGTACTGTAATCTAAATTAAAAGTCAGGAATGGTGGGAAGGGCATGATTTGGGCAGGGTGTTCAGGGTGGACTGGTGACTGTAAACCACATTATGGTGGTGAACTGTGAGGGGAATTTGAATGCTCCAAGGGCCAGTAGTTTTCATGAAGTGTAGTATTCTAGACTTTATAAATAGGGCAAAAAGCACAAGAGCAAGTTATATGAGACACTGGTTAAACCTTAGCTGGAGCATTGTGTACAGCTCTGGGCACCATATATGGAAGATTGTGCAAACATTGGAGAGAGTGCAGGACATTTGTGAGAATGGTTCTGGGGTGAGACTCATCACCTATCATGAAAGATTGGTTGGAATTGTTTTCCTGGCAAAGAATAAGACTGAGAGAAAATCTGGTAAACTTTTTTCAAAAGCATGAGAGATCTGAACAGAATGGATAGGGAGAAACTATTCCCATTTGTAAATAAATCACTTTTAAATGTTTCACAAAGGAACCAAATGCAAAATGAAAAAACACTTTCACACAGCAAATAGTCCTTAATAGCTCTGAAATGCTGGTGGGCCTTCTTCCTTAACCACTGTAGCAGTTTGACCCTTTATACTTCATTCATTGGATATGGAATGGGTCAGCATTTATAGCCTATCCTTAATTGCCTTTGAGAAATTGGTGGAAACCTGCCTTTTTGAACCGTTGCAGTCCATTTGATGTAGGTATATCCAAAGTGGCATGAGGGATTTCCGAGGATTTTGACTCAGGAACATTAAAGGAGCAGCCACACTGTTATTTTCACTTCCATGCCAGACTGAGTAAGAATGGCATGTTCTACCCTATCAGTGAAGCCACGTACTTGTGAACTGGCCTGGGACATCCAAAGGTCATGAACAATACTCATTAAATGCAAATTGTTCTTTTCGCTTTTTGTTCTGAGCATCTGATCGTTACTTCAGCTAAAATCAACTAACTTGTCCTGTATCAAGGCTTAAACCTCAGACCATCCTGGTTTGTTTGGTTCAGCCGTTAACTAAATAAACTCACCCACCCAGATCAGTGTTCCATTGGATCAGTTTATTTCCATAGGATTGTTAAACTTCAGAAGAAGGCTATTCAGCCCATTGAATGGACACTGGCTGTCAGAGCATGTTAACTAGTGCCAATCTTTTGCCTTTCCCTATAACTCTGAATGTTGTTCTCATTTAAACAATCATCCATTGCTTTGTTGAATGCCTCAGACTGCAATGGTTCAAAAAGGCAGGTTTCCACCAATTTCCCAAAGGCAATTAAGGATAAGCTATAAATGCTAACCCATTCCACATCCAATGAATGAAGTATAAAGGGTCAAACTGCTACAGTGGTTAAGGAAGAAGGCCCACCAGCTTTTCAGAGCTATTAAGGAAACTAAGTTAGCTTCTGAGGTAAAAGGTACTGCAGATGCTGGAGAATCCGAGATAACAAGGTGTGAAGCTGGATGAACACAGCAGGCCAAGCAGCATCATAGGAGCAGGAAAGCTTGACGTTTCGGGCCTAGACCC
>JAHRHZ010000013.1:29524217-29572534 GCA_024137785.1 Ginglymostoma cirratum
TCATCAGAAATGGGTCTAGGCCCGAAACGTCAAGCTTTCCTGCTCCTATGATGCTGCTTGGCCTGCTGTGTTCATCCAGCTTCACACCTTGTTATCTAAGTTAGCTTCTTATTTGCAGAGACAAGCGATGATTCAATATCTTGCAGTAGAAGTAGACAGCTTTGAAAAAATATTCTTTCAGGACTTGTGAGAATCGCTGGGGCTGGCAAGGCCAGCATTTATTACCTATCCCTAACTGTCCTTGAGAAGGTTGCAGTAAGCTGCCTCCTTGAACAACTGCTGTCCATGTGCTATAGTTGCGTACACAACACTGTTAGGAAGGGAGTTCCAAAAGTTTGATCCAGCAATAGAGAAGATCAGCATTACAATTCTAAGTCAGGATGATGTGTGACTTGGAGGGGAACTTTCAGATGGTGGTGTTACCAAGTATTTGCTGCCCTCGACTTTCCAGGGGTAGAGGTCACAGTTTTGGAAGGTGCTGTTGAAAGATCCTCAGCAAGCTGCTGCAGGGCACCTTGTAGATGGCACACTGTGCTGCCAATGTGCATCAGTGGTGAAGGGAGTGGATTTCGAACTTTGTGGATGGGTGCCAATCAAAAGAGCTGCTTTGTCCTGGATGGTATCGAGCTCTTTGAGTGTTATTGGAGCCTTACCACACTTATCCAGGTAAGTGGAGAGTATTTCATCATGCAGTCCTCACTTGTGCCTTGTAGATGCCGGTCAGTCTTTGGAGAATTAGATTGCTGCAGAATTCCCAGCCTCTATTCTGCCCTCACAGCACCAACTTTATATGCATGGTCCAGCTACATTTCCAATCAATGGTAACCCCCAAGTTAAACGTGGTGGATTCAGTGACTGCAATACCACTTTAATTCAAGAGTAAATCATTAGATTCTCTCTGGTTGGAGAACGTTATTACCTGGCAATTGGCATAAATGTTACTTGCCACTTATCAACCCAAACCTATATTTTGTCTAACTTTTACCGTATCTGGACGTGGACTGCTTAGTGTCTAAGGATTTGCGAATTGCAACAGCAAAGTTTCCCACTTTGGAAATAAAGCTAGAGGGAAAAATCATTGATGAAGCTGCTGAAGGCCCAAGACATTTAACATTTTCCACATCTATTAGAAATCATACCGTTGTTTCTGTTTTTAGAAAGCTATAACAAATGGTCAATTTAGAGGTATAGGTGGGCTATAGTGAAAACAGGCAGAAGGCTTTTTGTCGCAATAATGCAGCTGGCACATGAAGCATGAGTGCCATCTATTGTGAGAAACAGGTATTACAAATCATTACAAAGTAAATTAGTAACAGCAAAATGGTTTGATGCTGCAAATTTTTCAACTTTACAATCCAACTGTTCAGAATTTTTCATCAACCGTGAAGTGTGGCATTCTATAACTTCTAGGTAAAAATCATCCTAACACCTGGAAAAGCAGCTAAAACCAAGAAGGTAGCTTTAACCTTATCAGCCTAGTGAAAATCAGATGGGTTAGCAGTTGAAATGGACTCCCTCACAACATCCCAACTCAGTCCCATAATCTTCAAGCATACCCTGATTTTTTTCTGAGCAGAGTTGAGGTGTTGGGGGTTTATGTAAGAGGAGTGCGGGTAGGATCTGGTGACGTAGCCATTATTCTAACTCACATTGATATGAGAAAACTGCCATACCATTCCCATCAGATGAACTATAGCTGGAAAATGATAGACGCGGAAAAAAATACATTTGAAGTAACCATTTTAAACATTTCACTTAGTTCTGAGGAGCCAAAAGGAGCAGCAGTATTTAATAGATGAGATGTGATTCACAAAATCGTATAAAGGTCGTGTCTTTGAGCTGGCATGAAAAATAAGTGATAGTAAATCCAGTGACTGGACTCTCTCTCCTGCCATCTCTCCACTTCTGTAGAATGCTGCTTTTGTTTTTACCAGACTCCTTGTCTCCAGGCTCTGATCCCTGTCACCTTGAGACCTCACTTCCAGATGTCTTTGTATTACATACATGTGTAACCTGTTGTTCTCTTTCTAATAGCAGGCTGGCCAAATGGTACGTCTTTGGGAATGCGGCCATTGTTCATTTAGTTCACGTGATGCAGCCAATGGAATTGTGATTGACTCAAGAGGAGAAACAGGCTGGGGCTCCTGGCACACAAATATACTTCCATAATTGGCACATTGTCCCTCCAGAAGGCACCTAGTGTTTGACTGAGGCAAAGTAGGCAGATGCTGTTCAGCCTCTTTGTTTCGATAAATGGATTCATACTTCATTGCTGTAAACATGGGTCCTTTGCAGCCTGTAGACGCAGAACTTGACCCCTCAACTTTAACATGTCATCTGCGGAATTGCCGATCCTAGTGCTAGCTTTGCTATTGAGGGTCGTGTTGCCGGTAATGCTTGATCTGAGGTATGACAGGTTATCATTCACATCCAGAGTGAGGTGGTGGCTGCTGATGGAAGGTGGTGTCTCTGTGTCCTGGTTCATAACCTGGCCTTTCTGAAGCTAATCATCAGTCCAAATTCTGGACAGGACTCTGGGAACTGATTTACAAGCTGCTGCAAATGAACTTCACTGTGGGACATCAGGGCAGCATCATCAGCAAACAGTAAACCACGGCCTAGGACATTATGCACTTTGATGGCACAGCTGCCATCATTTGATTTGGCAAAATCTCACAATAGCAGCATGGAGAAAAATATACCAAAATGTACTAAAAACTCAGCCTTGTTCTACTGCAGTGCTGGTCTTGAAAGCCTCCAATGTAACTCCACTGTAACTGATGGAACAGCACGTTTTCTCATGGAACAAAGAAATGATGTCCAGGAGTCCGGGACCAGCCTATTCTTCACAGCCATTTAAAGAACCTGTCTCTGCTGCCAAAATTAAAGGGCCTTAAAATAAAGCTTATAAAGTAATGCAGAATGGTCATCCTTGTTCACAGCATTCATGGTATAAGTCTATAAGACAGAAGATCAGAAGTAGACCATTTGGCCCATTGAATCTGCTTCACCATTTAGCGAGATCATAGCTGATCTGATAACCCTCAACTCTACATTTTTGCCTTTTCCCCAAAACTTTTGATTCCTCTTTGATTAAAAACCTGTCTATCTAAGCCCTGAATATACTTAATGACTCTTAAAGCGTCTACAGCCATCAGTGGTAAAGAGTTCCACAGAAACTAAAACTCTGTCTTCCTTCTTAGAGTACACAATTTAGAAATACAAATCAAATCCAAAACAATACATGGTTCAGTTTGCTTGTTATTATTTATTAATATACCTGTCAGCCGCATTATCATAACATTACATTGTGAACCTTCATCACGAGAAAAGATTCTTCCTTTTGTGGGTGAGTCCAGAAATAGTGGGCACTGTTTAAAAATTAGGATTTACCTTGTTAGGACAATGATGAGGAGAATTTTATTCTCCCCGAAATCTAGGTGACTTTGGAAGTCTGTGCCTCAGAAGATGGCGAAGAAGGTTTCATTGAATATTTTTAAGACAGAGATAGATAGATCCTGTTAGGAAAGGGAATCAATGGCTATCAAAGGTAAATGGGCATGTGGAATTTGAAAGATCTAATCAAATGGTGAAGCAGGTTCAAGACACCAATGGCCTATTTCTGCTCCTAATTTGTATGTTGAAATCAACTGTGATAAAGTTCCAGACTTGCAAACTGAATGATGTCCATGCAGGTTTTTGTGGGTGTCACAATCCAAAGCCTACAGTTATGAGTTTGACATCTGGCTACACTAGCACTTCATCAGACAAAATCTAATTAATAATACAATGCAATACAGCACAAGGAACAGGCCTTTTGTCCCACCAAGCCAGCGCGGAATCCTAATCCTTATTTAGACCCACTACTTAATGCTCATGTGCAGTTTCTATCCCTCTGTTCACCTTACACTCATGTATCTATCAAGATACACCGTAAATGTTCCTAACAGGCCTGCTTCCACCACGTCCATTAGCAGTGCATTCTAGGCTCTCACGACCCTCTGGGTGAAAAGGTTTACCTACATTTCTCCCCTAAACTTACCCCCTCTCACCTTAAACTTGTGCTCTCTTGTAGTTGACCTTTCCACCCTGGGGAAAAAAGCCTCTGACTATCCACCCTGTCCATGCCTCTTAAAATTTTGTAGACGTCTATCAGGTCACCCTTCAGCCTCCATCTCTCCAGTAAAAACAATGAGTGTACATCAAAAAACAATGTTAGAAAATTGATCAATTGAACCAGTGCCTCATTAGAAAACTACAGGATGTTTTGCTGCTCAAAAACATTGTTTAGGAAGCATTTAAACATTAATTAATTTAAATCATTTCAGTTGGATATCTGTACTCTCTATGTTTCTCAATAATTTTGAAAGAGGAATAAAGAATGAATGGTAGACATTATAAGAAAAGAATAACAAAGAAATTTTGAATCACGTCTTCATTCTGGATGGATTTGACAATACGCTGCTTCAGAAAATACCAAATGAATTTAGTTATGATCCAGGACCAATTTTAAGAAAACATTGGAATTTGGAATAATGTCTGATTTGTGTAATTTCAATTATTAATGGGATATAAAGATATCTTTAGCAATGTGGGGCAATTAGTTTCATATTGCAGGGCATTCTTTACAAAACAGATTAATTAATCTGGAGAGATAGGGAGTAAGAGTAAATTAGCATTATATCAAGGAAGGTCAAATAGCTGAGACTTGGTAGGAAAACATTAAAGCATATTTTTGTGGGATCAGGAGAAGGAGAAATCCTACTTTGAGTCTACAACAATGGTTTAGGCTGCTCTCACCCCAAAAGCCACATCTACATCTCTCCACCTCATCACAGTCCACAACTCTGGGCAATCTGATCTTTGAAGACTACCAGTCAGTGCATTGTATCTGGATGCCTGTTTTGGACAGACACTGGCCAGTGGAATGTTAAAATGAACTGGGTCTTCCATCACAGTTCCCAGTGGCGAGCAATGGTTCCTACTTCCAAGAGTTAAGTGTTTCTTCCAATAGATCAATTAGATCTGTCTAGGTCCGCTGAACCTTCCTCAGACCCTTATTAAGTTCTAAGACCTGAAACGTTAACTCTGATTTTTTCTTTACAGATGCTGCCAGACCTGCTGAGCTTTTCCAGCAACTTTGTTTTCGTTGCATAAATGCTCAGATCTGCTCAAGCCATTATCCCTAGCTGTTTCCTAATTTCCAATCCCCCCCGAGATAACTAAGGCATTGCAGTATGGATTTAGATTTTTTTTTGTATTTATAAATGTGTGGATCCTGTAATTTATGGTACAGTCAGTGGCAGGACCTTACAGTGGATGGACAAGCTCGTCCCACCTCAATTCTGGTACAGCAATGGTTCCTGATCAAACCCCGTTGTAAAAATAATTCTAATCAGTGACAATAAGCTCAACAGGAAATTTACTACAAACCTCCTGCATTGATTGATTGATTGCATTGGACGGCCTTTGTTGTACTGAGGGGATTGAAGAAATCTTGCTCTAAGGGCAGATTTCCCCTTCAATTCCAATAGATGAGAAGGAATTACACTAAACCACCCTGATACAGTCTTATTTACGTGCCCATCAGAATTAACATGAAAAACTCCAGCTGATTTTCTGTTATGGGAACAGTATTTTTATTGTCACAGGGAGTGAGAATCTTTTAGAGCAACACCTAAAAATTTTAACAAACAGTGGAGGCAATCACTATACAGCTTTTACACAGCTTGTAAGGCATTGAAGAACTGGAAAACATTATTTTTAAGGTAAGTAACATCAGAACAGTTTGCCAAGATTTAATAGGAGGTTGATAATAGCTTAAATTGTGACAGTTTAGAGGTGTCATTTCCAGAGGATGTGGTTGCAGGTGGCTTCCAGGCGACGTTGGCTGTGATACAGATGGCAATTGGCCTGGATTGTTTTGTGTTTTTTTTTTCTCCAGGAATGCATGCACAGACGCAATGGACTCAGAGACATTCTCTGTGAAGATGGATGGAGTGCCATGTGCACCAGCTTCCTTTCACGGTCACCTACTTCCATAAACGCTATAAATTGGGAATCTGCTACAAGCACCAAACGGCTGTACATTAACTCCAGGAGCCCTCTCTTGTAAGTGAAGCACAAAGAGATGTTGCATCTGTTCAAGGCTTTAGCTATACTGTGCCGTCAGGCTTCCAGGAAGAGGGAGATTTTATGCTGTATATTTGCTGTTTCTCACCTTCCACGCCTATTTGCTCCCTTTCTTCTGAAACAAGGTTGACCCACATTAAGAATGATTGCAGCGAGGTCGTGTGATCTCTGGCACCTATCCAACATCCAGTTTCCAGTGGGAATCTTCAGATGCAACAATAATGATGGAAACTGGGCTGGTTTGTGCCAATGTGGTTCCTCTGCTGGTTGTAAAGCTTCAGTGTTTGTAAGCGGAGGCCCTCTTTCTCTGGGAAATGTTTAATTTGCATTCTCCAGTTTCTTTTTTTCCCTCTTATCATTTGCTTCTGGCCCACTGTTCCCCGGGAAGGTTGGACTCTGAGTCACCAGCAGCTTGTGGTTTTTATCGGTTGTGGCGTTAGTACAGGCTGGAAGAAAAACATTCTTCCGGCCAGGGGTCAGAAATGCGTATGAGGCCAATGTTGGTGAAGTTGGTAATTCTACTGCCTGGTTTTGTATTTCAACACACCACACCATTGTCTAACTCCCTTTCTGGTTTACAATTTGTCAAACTTGCCCAATGGAAGCATTAAAGTTTGTGTATTCGAAATATAGGGTAGTTTAAGAAGCACGTAATGGACTAAATTTAATAGCTGTGGCTGTGGCCCTGTCTATTGGCTGGAAAACCAGCATGGCTATTTCCAGGGTTCCTGAGGGGATTGAGTGCCCTGCCTTCAATTTTCGGAAACTGTCTGTAAGAGTGGCAATCCTGTCATAGGGTCAGTAGACCTTCAGTCCCAGCCGCACCACTGGAAATGATGACCACTGCTGTGTGGGTAGACCTGCAGCCATGGTAAAGACCCTACCAGAGAGGCGAGTGAGCTGGACCAGTCAGGCAGGTTGGGCGACAAGGTGGGTTACTGTGGAAAGACAACAGGGTGTCTTCCAGTGGGAGTCGTATTTGTCACTAGAGAGGCATTCTGCAGGGCACAGGGTACATGATCAAAAGGTCACCCCGCCCCAGAGCCCAGAGAGATACCATGTGGTCTATCAGTGGAGGAAGAATGAGGCCCTTAACAGATCATTTATATGGCACTTAAAGGCCTCAATATTCCACAGAGTGGGAAGGCCATCTCAACCATTCCCAACCATGACTGAAACAGGAGTCGGAAAGGCATCAATGTTTGCCCCTGTCTTGTCACTGTCAGGGGTGGGGTGGGTTCATGGAATTAAATTGCACTCATTGTGTCACACTCATCCCAACATTTTGCCTACTTGTGCTGACATTATATAGATGTAAGTCTGGCTTTAGATGGCAATGTATGCAATTGCCAGTGATATATGACAGTGAGCAGTAAGTAGTCCGTCTCTACCACTTGGGTTTAATTATAAGGCCAATCCCGAGTTGCGGATCATCAGATGAGTCCTCAAACTTCAGTACAGAAAACTTCCTTTGCTGCTATTGAAATATGTATTACAAATTTTAACTAATAAAGAAAGTTTAGAGAATTATTAAAATTAGACTGCTTCTTAATTCACAGTATTAACATAATGCATTCCTCTTTATGTAAATAATAGTTTAAGCCCTGAGGGCTCAGCAGAAATGTAACTATGTAGATATTTCTGAATTTGTTTTGCGTCATCATGTAGTGCTATGTCTTTATTCTTATTTATGCTTTATTATCTCTCCATGATTCAACTGAAATTATATTTGTGATTGCTATTAGCAGACCTCGCATGGTGCTGTTCATGGGTATTTTGAGCTATGGAGAGTGGCTCACTTGGCATCAAAATTTTGCACTGACTCCTGAGAGCATTGTTTATCTTTTTTTTAATTAATTCATGGGATGAGGGCATCACTGGCCAGGTCAACATTTATTGCGCTTCCTTAATTGGCCAGAGGGCAGTTAAGAGTCAACCACATCGCTGTGGGTCTGGAGTCACATGTCGGCCAGCCCAGGTATGGATGACAGATTCCTTCCCTAAACGACAATACTGAACCAGATGTTGTTATTTTCCTGACAATTGATAGTGGATTCATGGTTACCATTAATTCCAGATGTATATTGAATTCAAATTCCACCATGTACCATGGCAGGATTTGAACCTGGGTCCCCAGAACATTACCTGGGTCTCTATTAACAGTCCAGCGATAATACCATTAAACCATTGCCTCCCCAGTCTATAAGGACTGGGCATGAAAACTGTGAGACTTCCAGATTAATGACCAAGCAGATTTGTTTTAGCTTCAATCTATACATATATTGTTGGGGGAAGGTTTGGAAAATTTTTTTTTTGCAATATAATTGTTGACATATTAAAGGGACAAATGAGAAACAAACCAATGAAGTAGATTTAAGCAAAAATCTAAGATAACGCTCTGCAAATATAAAGTCTGGCCAGAAAATGAAGTGTAGCAATAATTTTAATCCTTTTGGAATTATCATGCCTCAACAGCTATGCTTGCACAATTCTTGTGGATTCCCGTTGATGGTGAAAATATTCAAAACCTCAAATGCCAGAGATCCAATCTAGATTTCCAGGAAAAGGGCTAACTGCAAGGCCAAACTTCCCAGTGGTGGCACCTGCAAGGGATAATATCAGGGTGTACAATCTTCTCTTGTAAGACAGAACCACTTCAACCAGGGTCCACAGACAGAACAAAAACGTGGAAGTAAACTTTAGGCAGTTTGAAGATCCAAGGTGAGTCATTATACTTTATAGGCAAGAAGTCTATGAGAAACAGGGAGCAAAAGCTCCATAACTTAGTAAATGAATCAACATTTTCAAAACAGAATCAGATTCAAGGCTTGCTCCACCATATCATGCCACCCTTGGATCATTTCCTGTGGGAAGAAATGAGACAGGGTGTCTGCCCGCATAATTTCTCTTCCCAGATGGTATTTCGTAGTGAAAGTGTAACTTTGAAACTTCAAGAGTAACTTCTACAATCTTGCTGGAGATCTACACAGGGATTTCTTGCAGAATTGTTTCTGTGGCCAATTATCAGACTTCATTATGACATTTCTTCCATAGAGATGTGTATGGAATTTCTCATATCTGTACACCATTGCCAAAAGCTCTTTCTCCATGTTGGTATATCTGATGTAAAGCTGATGTAAAGCTTTAGATACAAAATCTATTGGCTTTCATTGTTTTACAAGGGCTGCTACCAGTCCATTTGTGGAAGGAATTACTTGCAGAGTGACAAGTTTCTTTTTGTTGTACTATGACAGACTTACCTCCTTGCATACTGCTTAAATGAGTTTATTGAATCTTTTGTCATATAAGTCTGCCTCACTGATATTGAACATCATCTTTCACCAGCTCTTGTAGCTTCATTGTGCATTATAAAATGTGTGATATGTAAAAACACTTGTACTGAATCAGGCCAAGGAAATTTCTCAACTCTTTCTTGGTTCTCAGACCTTCCATCACAGAGATGGCTGTGACTCTTCAGGACCTGGCTTCACTTCATCAGCTGTGTATCCATTTCTGAAAGACTGGAGTTCTGACACCTTCACAGTGCATTTGTCCACCTTTAGTTTGATCCCAGTTTTCTTAGGTCTCTCCGTAGCTTCATATTGATGATAGTTATAGTCTTTTCATTGACACCATAAATTTAGATATCATGAGCTATGCCAACTTCTGTGCACCTTGTCCACTTTCTGCTGTCTCAA
Organism: Ginglymostoma cirratum; assembly: GCA_024137785.1. Taxonomy (NCBI): domain Eukaryota; kingdom Metazoa; phylum Chordata; class Chondrichthyes; order Orectolobiformes; family Ginglymostomatidae; genus Ginglymostoma; species Ginglymostoma cirratum. The sequence goes on from JAHRHZ010000013.1 coordinate 29,534,048, forward strand.
TTTAAGGCCAAAATGTGCAAGGAGCAATTTGTACCAGTCAAAAAGGTGTTAACAGTCAAGATTCCTCATGATCTTCACTTTCCAGTAGCAGTTCTCTCTCAAATTTTCCTTTTAGCTCTATTGGAATTTCATGTGAGGAGTGAATCATTGGTTTTATCACTGTGTCAGTAGGGATTCAATGTTTAAAGTACCCCCAGAAAACAGTGTTAGATGGGGCTGTGGTATCCACGGTTCTGAGGCAGGGTCACCGGATCTGAAATGTTAACTCTGTTTTTTCCTTCACAGATGCTGCCAGACCTGCTGGGCTTTTCCAGCAACTTTGTTTTTGTTCCTGATTTACAGCATCTGCAGTTCTTTCGGTGTTTATTCTGTGGTATCCATAGACTGGTTGATGTTGGCTCCTTTCCATGTCATTCAATCTTCATCAGCCTGGTGCCTTTATCCTGAGCAAGAAACAAGCAGCATGGAGTTTAAACAAAAATATCCTGAGACACAGGCTTCTCATAAACTAAACTACATAACAGGCCTTATGACTGTGACCTTTACTGTAAAAAATGACCTTGGTAGCTGTAGTGAATTTAAAAACCACTGAAGGGAAAGTAACTAACAAATGTATGAAATTTATTTTCTAAGGTCTTGGGCATGGATAGATTTTCCCAAGAAATTCAAGCGTTTAAAATATTTGATTGCTGTTATGTCTTGCTTTTAGGAGCATAATGTAACATGAGCGCAAACTTCAATGTATATTTTCACAAAATCTTAATTTAGTATTACATATCACTTCTCCAACCAACTCCTGTTACTTCTGCAAGCAAAGGCACTGGCTTGCTCCTTTCAGGCAAATCACTTTAAGTTGTCTTGAAGAAAATAAACTTTTTTCTTTATTTGTTCACAGGATGTGGGTAACATCACTGACTGGACCTGCATTAGTTGCCCATCCCTAATTGCCCCTTGTTGAACCACTGTAGTGGCTATTAAGGAGTCAACCATTAAAGGTAGCTGAGGAATCCTCAAAAAGTTCCTTTGAATAGATTGAAAGGTTATTTAAACTTTTTAGAAGTTTATTTTTATACATAGTGTTTTGAAGATAAATAGCAAGAGAGCTCTTGGGGAGCCTTCTGTTTTCAACAGGTGTCAGCTGATCATTGACTAAAGTCACAGTGGCAGAGCATAAGAGGTTCTAGAAAATTCTTGGTGAAACAGATTCACTACAGTCACAACGATCGGTGAGTCTCAGCAATTGATTCTTTTTTTGGCCTTAAGCTTTTCCAAAACTAATCAAGATAAAAGGTGATATTTCATGAGCTATGCCAGCCTTCAGCCAATTTTATAAATTATCTGATTGGTTGACACTGAGAGCCTAAGTGCTCATCATGTACATTCTAATAAACTGTGAGTAACTTTTACAATTGGCCTATTTAACACGTTCATTTCTATAATCTCAGAAATGTGTATTACTTGTCTTTCTCCAACATTCCTTCATTCTGAAATCTTAAGACTCTTAGTAACAAATCAAAGTTGGTGTCACTTAAGCACATTTCCTCTTTAAGTTAGTTTCTTCAACTTGGTACCAGCTCAACAAATGATTAACCCTTAACCTGCTATTATTCAGCAGAGAAGTTTTGTTCTTATAAAACTCATAATCTAGAAAAGCCACCTGTCCTCCCTATCGTCAGTCAATTACTCTTTTTCAGGCTGCAGCCGTCAATTGACCAGATGTAGCGATGGTAATAAAAGCAGAAATTGCTGGGAAAGCTCAGCAGGTCTGGCAGCATCTGTGGAAACAAATCAGAGTTAACGTCTCGGGTCCAGTGACCCTTCCTCAGAATGGTAGTGATGGTAATACTTGGGGCAGGGCTGGGTTGGGCGAGATTGCTGAAAGTTAAGGAATATAGCAGTCAACATCAGTCATCCAGCACAGTACTGAAAATAATGGGACTTTGATCTTTTAAGTTGCATGTCACATGTTTGGCTGATGTGTCTGTACTATGAAGGATAATATCACTTTACCATTCAGCATTGTCTCTAGGCTTAGTTTACCTGTGTACACATTTTCATTTCCCCATTAAATTCACAGCTTTAGGATTTATATGAATGCTGCATGTTTGGTGACTTCATAAGGGTTTTATAATATAAATATTATCATATAAATTAAGTATCTCACTGAAACATACTTCAAATCATTGTAAGGTGATATTAATCTTTGATATATAGGATATCAAAATCTGGAATTTGGAAGTGCAAATCACATGTGTATCTGTTTCAAGTGCTATTTCTAAAACATGTAAAATTCACTGTTTGTTTTATATATACAGAGGATTCATGTGTTAAGCCGTCAGTTTCACATATGAAGATCTTTATCATATCACTGCTGGTCGTGACATACCCTCTACTTATACAAAATTATTGTATTTGCTTTGATTATAACTCACAACAACAGGATTACATTGCATGAGTGATTGAGACAGAAGGGAGTCTGACATATTTGATAATAGCAGGCAAGCTGGATGACTATTGAAGGTTTCAAGTTAGTGTCAACAGTCAATGCGTTCAATGAAAACAGATTGTCATGTAAACTAGATAACAGCATTCCAGCCATCTATATAATTTTATATCAGACATTTTACCTATTCCTCACTCTTGCAGCATAAGTGCATAAACAAAGAATTTCCATTATGAATGAAATTATTATACATTGGGATGGAATACAAATTCAGGAAAGTTGTTTTCTTATGTCATACAATTTTCTTGCACCATATTGACACCAAGCCACTAATACACCACATTCACCTCCATCCACAATCCTATTTTTCATGAGAATTTTTGCAAGACAGTGACTTCCATGAGACATAAACATATATATATACGTTTATATATATATATGTATATATATATAAATAGAGAGAGAGAGAGAGAGAGAGGCCATTCAGCCATTATATCTATACTGGCTCTTCGATAGATCTATCAGTTATACAAAGCAGTTAGTACCTGAAAGTGTTATGTGACATCACAAGATAAACTCTGATTATCAGAATATATGGGACTGTTAGCTAAGGTTTCTGAGAACTAGTGTATCAATGTTCCAGTGCTAAGTTTTATGTAGTTAAACAGAGTTGTGTTCTTACTTTTAAGTTTGGCTTGAGGTCTCACAAGTGATTCTCATAAAACTAGCTGTTAAGTACAATGTAAAAAATACTATTTCTACAAGACTGACCCCTCTTCTGCCAAAAAAATCTTGTGAGCATCTGTCCCCATAGGATATTAGAAATTCATACGAATGATTGGTGGCACTGAATCTACCCAAACCTTCTCAGATGGTACTATCATAGACATTTTATACTGAGGGAATGTTGTTGCAGTCACATGGCCCATAACAGAAGGTGGATTCAGTTCCAGTGGGAAGGAATCCTTGACGACTAGGGACTTCCCTATTGCTGCAGCCTTCATCTTATGTTGCAGCCATTAATATCACATGAATACCACTACCTATTAGTTTCACTCTCCTGCTCCTTCTCCTTAGACCTGTTCTTCATGAATAAAACTGACTTTCATGCAGTTGTCATGCATTATTCCCATGCCTTAGACCAGGTGTACTCAACCTTGTTTAGTGCTTTAGAATTTTATATTTTTTGATCAGATCCCCTCTCACCTTTCCAAACTTTAGTGAGTACAAACTCAGTCAAACCAATCTATCATTATTAGAAAATCCTGTCATGCCTCGCATCAGCCTAGTGAACCTCTGCTGCACTCCCTCTATGGTAAATGTATCCGTTCTAAGGTAGGGTAACCAAAACTGCACATAATACTCCAGGGGTGGTCTCAGCAAGCCCCCTTATAACTGTAGTAAAATCTCCCTCCTTCTGAACTCAAATCCTTTTGCAATGAAGGCCAACATACTATTTTCCTTCCGAATTGCTTGCTGCATCTGCCTGTCTATTTTTGTTGACTGGTGTACAATGACATCCAGATCCCACTGCGCACCTACATTTCCCAATATATCATTATTTAAATAATACTCTGTCTTTCTGTTTTTTACACCGAATTGCATAATTTCACATTTAACTTCATTGTACTGCATCTGCTGTGTGTTTGCCCACTCGCTCAACTCGTTTAAGTCACCTTGAAGCCTTCTTGCATCCTCCTCACAACTCACAATCCCACTTAATATGGGGTCATCAGCAAATGTGGAAATGTTGCATTTTGTTCCCTCATCCAGGTCATTTATGTGTATTGTGAATAGCTGGGGGCCACAGTCAGACTCTTGCGGTATCACACTAGTCATTTCTTGCCACTTGGGTGAAGATCCATTTATTCCCACTCTCTATTTCCTGTCTGTCAACTAATTCTCAATCCTTGTCAATATATTACCCCCAATCCCATCAACTTTAATTTTGCCCATTGACCTCTTATGTGGGACCTAATCAAGAGCCTCCTGAAAATCCAAATACACCATATCCATCAGTTCTCCCTTATCTATTATATGAGTTATATCCTTAATAAACTCCAGTAGAGTTGTTAAACATTATTTGACATTCTTAAACCTATGCTAGCTTTGTCCAATCCCATAAATGCTTTCCAAATGTTCTGTTATTATGTCTTTTATAATCGACTCGAACATTGTCCCCACTACTGATGTTAGGCTAACTAGCCTTTAATTTGTTCTTGTCTCTCCTCCACTTTTAGATGGTGAATTACATTTGTCAATCTACAATCTGTAGGCACTACTCCATAGTCCATATAATTCTGGAAGATGACCACTAATTCATCCAATATTTCCGAGGCCAATTCCTTTAGTATTCAGGAATGTAAATGATCAGGCCCTGGTGATTTGTCAGCCTTTAAGCCCTTTAGTTTCCCTAGCACTATACTTCTACCAATATGGATTTCCTTCCATTATGTCCTCTCACTAGACACTTGTTTCCCTGACATTTCTAAGAGTTTCTTTGTGCCCTTTTTTCCGAAGACAGAATAAAAGCATATGTTCAATTCTTCTGCAATTTCTTTCTTCCCTATAATAATTTCTCTGACTGTTAACTGTAAAGGATGTACATTTGTCTTCATTAATCCCTTTCTCCTCATATGTTTACAGGAGCTTTCACAGTCAGTTTGTATGTTCCCTACATTTTAGTCTCATACTATATCTTGCCCCTCTTCATCAAACTTTTGGTCCTCTTTTGCTGAATTCTAAAATGTTCCCAGTCCTCAGGCTTTCTGGTGTCTCTGGCAATTTTCTATGTCTCCTTTTTAGATACTAGACCCCCCACCATTTCTTTTGTAAGCCATAGTGTCCCCACCCAGGTTAGTGTGGTCCGCATTGTCCAGAGGAATGGCCAGCAGTGAAACAATTACCTTCTAACCTCTGCCAGGCTAATTGCCACACATTATCTCACACTCACTCTATTCCCATTACTGCACCCAGTTCTCACCAGGGTTTGTACCCTGCACTCTCACTATTGCCTGCAAAATCTTCCCTCATTTGGTCTCTTTTTCTCTTCCAATCAATAATCCTGCATGGCATCTACACTGCCCATTCACTTGCCCAGATAACTCTCCATCTTTCAACCAGCACTAACAGCTGTGCCACGCATTTTCATCTCAGGGAATCCCTCCCTTTCTCTCATTCCAGGAGAAAATAACCCATAACAGGGCAGGAAGAGCCTGGATGGTTGGAGGGGTGCTTGACATAAGACTCCAGGAGAGAATTCTGTCCTCGCAGCAAAGACTGAGACTTCCCCTGTGTTGATGCCAAGACACCCATGTATTACAAACTGATTAAGTACCCCTCTTCATTCCATTGTAACCGTCAAATTAACCTTGCTGTCTGTGTTATTCATTGTACACCAATTTGAATCAATGGCAGCTATGCCTTCTGTTACTTGTGTCTTGCAGGTACCAATAAAATGTCAACCATCTCTGAGGATGAACAGCTGGCTCTGCCAGAAGCTATGTCCTTGATCTTTGAGAAAAAGAGTACAGGGGTCTCGGAGAAGCATTGAAATGGCTGCCTCCTGTACCCGTACCTCAGGTACTGACACCTCGGGGTGAATGTCACAATTGGAATGTTTGGGAGTACAGGCTGACATCTCACAGCAATAGTCAGCTGGTTGAGGAAGAAATGCCCTGATTGCTGGGACTTGTAGGGCTCTTGGAGACCAGGCACCTGTCGAACCTCAGGCAGGAGAAGATCCTGTAGCATCAACCATCAGGGACTTCATCCACATATTCAGGGAGGAACAGGAACAGGTAAATAGGAGCCGATTGCCCAGAAACTGCAGGAATGTAGCTGCCCCATGAAAACCCAGCTGGCTCAAGCACTGCCAATTGTCTGGCTGCCTCCATTAACAGGTTGGTGACTGTAAGGAGAGCCAGGCCCCGTTTCCTCAGAGTCTGCAGGATATGTGCACAAACCTACACTTCACCATCCCAATCATTGGGCATCAGGACCACAGGCATAGAATCTGGCACACACTCCAGTTGTCCCTTCCTTCCAAGCACATGGGGCATTACCAGGGGGCTCCCAGGCAGAGATGGCACCACACACTGGCCCCACAGATGTTTCCACTCCTGACATTCCAGAGGTTGCCAGACCATCTGCCTCCACTCCACCTGCCCTCTTCCAACCCCTGGAATGTCCACTTGCCCCTGACAAGGAGACTCTCAGCTTGCCTGGGATCTCCAGACACAAACACCCCTAGGGCTGCCTGACCAAACCTCCAAGGCCAACAGGCTCCACTGCCAAGCAGGGTCCCTCTGTTCCATCTGCAAAACCTGGGACAATACATGAGACACAGTGGGAAGGCACTTTTATGGCACAGGTGACAATGCACTCTATATAAAGTCTCACATTTGCATAAATCTCATTGGTTTTTACCAAATATCTGTTTGTTTGAGCATGAATAAAACTGTTCCATGATAATGACTAATTTCATGCCCATACAGAATGCACTATAGATCAATGTCTATGTTGGTTCTGCTGGCACCAATGCCCCTCCTGGTCAAACATCTCTATTCTTTCCCTGTGCTTTATGTTCAAAAGTATTGGTGCTGAATGAAGTAGCAAGTGATGTCTGAGGCAGGGAAATGTATAGCAGACAGAGAGCCAATGTATTCAGATGACCAGGAGTTAGACAGCCTGTGGATTTGTGTCCTTTACATGGATCTGTGTGTAATGCTCATGTCCTCCAGAGGGCCTCACCTAGATGGATTTTGCAGCCCCATCCCTCACAGGTTCAGACACTTACCCCGTTCATTGCAAATGTGGTCACAGCCCTTTTCTTTCCCATTGCAGAGTTTAATTTCCAGCATGATGGGAGGTAACGGCAAAGGCTCTCTACATCTTTGTGTTAGTGAGGCCCAGAACATCCAAAGCTCATTCCTTCCTGTGTATTCCTTAGGCTTCGCACCTCCCCAGTTCCCCACCCAACCTGTCTGCAGCAGCCCAATGCCAGTCTTCAGTCCCGAACTGACGAGATGACCATGCCAGTTATGCTGATTCACCACCCACCTTTGAGACCAGGGGTCTATGGACAAAGTCCCCTTCCACATTACCCCATTCCTATCTGTGCTTTACCGTATCCCTTCCTTTCAAGTAGTTTCCCCCTTTCATATTTGTAACCCTTGTTTGTACTTGGTGGCCATGAACTAATTCAAATGAAGTAAAGCCAATGGACTCATTGGGTGAGTCTCTGATGGTGAACAGAAGAAAATCTAGTCCTTTTATCTCTGTCATGGTGATACCCATGATGGTATGTCCTGATCATTGTTTTTAGGATCTGGTGGTACCAATCTATCCCCACCTTGTCACCATGATAATATGCTGAAGACATCTGCTGCTATGTCCAGGTTACCTGTCACTTCCTGGAATATGTTGGCATGAACTTTGAGGCCTATTCTGACTGAATATTGATAGGCAGACCACAACATGTGAAGAACTGGACAAATTCACTCACCACTGATTTGGAAGAAATGGTTTTCAATGGAACAACCTCTGGGCAATGGGTAGCCACATCCATGTGGTAAGGATACACGGGAAGGCCCCTTTCTCTTTTGGGCAGGGCTCATACACTAAAACCTTTTTGAATGGTTCCCCAAAATCCAGGATGGGAAACATAAATGCCGGTTTTATTGCATGTGTGTCAGGTTCTGCAGATCCTTACTATACCATCGTGGAGCTTTAGGCAGTAAAATGCTGGCTGAGACAGCTTAGTTATTTTGTTTACTGACATCCCAGACATTAGTACCTCACTTGCTAACTGTAACTTTTCCCTCTCATACCTTGGCAGCTCTAGTCCTAATGAATCACTGTCCACTGTTTACTTTTAGATCTGTGAAGGAATCTCTGTTACCTCATCAGCGCCTCATTTTGAATATAGGAACATTCTAAGTCCTGCCTCAGCTTCAATGTGAACAGTCTGAGGTAGTGGTTTAATAGTGGGTCAGTTTAGCTGGGCTGCTACCAAGGAAATCCTATTTACCACCTGCTTGGTATCTTGTAGACTCCGAGAAAGGTTTCAGATATTCGGACCAAAAGGTTTTCTGTTTGCAGTGCAACGTATGCCTCTACTGGCTGAGCTTGTGTGGACATGGACTATGTGCCTACGCATTCAGGCAAACCACCAGGTATTTCCTGCTGCAGGGTTTAGCCTCCTTGATCTCAAAGGATTTCTCACTGGGATGCTATTACCTTTAATGTCGCTAGGTCATAGTTCATGAGCAGGTCAATCCCGACTGCAGGACAAGTGGAAAGGCTTGCAATGTCATGGGTTTTGACATAAGACACTTGATAAAGAGGAATGGGCACATACCCTCTTTCAATCCTTTTTATCAGTACCTTGGCACTCACTACACTATCTGGTGGGAAGGTCATGCTTTTACTCAGCGGTAGAGTTTAACTGGTCCTGGTGTCCCTCAACATCACCTCTTTCTGGGGAAATGTGACCAGAATTCCATGTAATTATGGATGCTCACCAATGTCCTCTCACACTTTGTACTTTACACTGCCCATCTCAGAGTAAAAAGTAAGCATTACAAGTACCTCATCCCGCCTATAAATGCAGTGGCCAAAACTAGCATGATCCTAACAGGAACTGGTGCTCAAAATTATACCATATGCGCCAAGTGGAGCAGATATGGCTTGTGTCAATTAATGATCGTGTCCTGAGACTTGTACTCGATCCCTCAACCTGTCCATCTTGAGCTGAGTTTTGTGGCCCTCATTCAAGACTGTACAGAGTTGGTAGAATAACAAAAAGGCTGCTGGAACTGAGATCTGAAAGTTCTGCCTCCATTTACATTTCCATTTGTTTTCAGAGGTTTGGGAAATGGGATGCTTCAAAAACTCCAGACATAGTTGTTTAGAAGATTCCAGCACTGTTATAGAACTGGAAATTTCAGAACGTCTGCAATTTTCATTGAGGTGATCATGTTTTGGAAACCTTTCTAAATCACACCTGTGGGATAGAGATATGAATCGTGGATTGGAAGGGGAAGAATCTAAAAGGTGCATAATATTGTAATAGTCCCCTTAAAGTTTATCACAGAAGGCTGTAACCTGAATTCCATCTATTTAATAAAGTGAGTTATGGCAGTGCTCTGATTGGAAAAAGTAAATAAAAATATATAATGCAGTTTCCAGGTTGTACCTCTGACAACAGGTAAGCTGGCAATAGAAAGGACAACATTGAATGGATTTACTAGAGATAGTCAGCATGTCTCTATATGGGGCAGGACTTGTCTCACAAATTTTATTGAGTTTTTGAGGGAGTGATTAAGGCGATTGATGAGGGCAAGGCAATAGATGTTGTCTACATGGACTTTACTGAAGCATTTGACAAGGTTCCCCATGGTAGCTTGGTCCAGAAGATTAAGTCATATGGGATTCATAGAGTTGGTAAGGTGGATACAAAATTAGCTTGGTCATAGAAGTCAAAGGGTAGTTGTGGAGGGCTGTTTTTATGACTGAAAGTTTGTAGGATATAAATCAGTCAGAAAGTTGAACAGAGAAATGGCAAATGGAGTTTAATCCGGACATGGCAGCCGGTGACAAGTGTTGTTCCACAAGGGTCAGTGTTGGGACCACAGCTTTTCACTTTATACATTAATGATCTAGATGAAGGAACTGTGGGCATTCTGGCTAAGTTTGCAGATGATACAAAGATAGGTGGAGGGACAGGTAGTATTGAGGAGGTGGGGAGGCTGCAGAAGGATTTGGACAGGTTAGGAGAAGTGGCAAATGGTGAACAATGTGGGAAAGTGTGAGGTCATGCATTTTAGTAAGAAGAACAAAAGCATGGACTATTTTCTAAATGGAGAGAAAATTCAGAAGTCTGAAGTGCAAGGAGACTTGGGAGTTCTAGTCCAAGATTCTCTCAAGTTAAACTTGCAGGTTGAGTCAGTAGTCAGGAAGGCAAATGCAATGTTGGCATTTATTTTGAGAGGACTTGAATGTAAAAGCAGGGATGTACTACTGAGGCTTTATAAGGTACTGGTCAGGCCACATTTGGAGTATTTTGTGCAGTTTTAGGCCCCATATCTCAGAAAGGATATACTGGCCCTGGAGCGGGTTTAGAGGAGGTTCACGAGAATGGTCCCAGGAATGGAAAGCTTAACATATGAGGAACATTGGAGGACTCTGGGACTATACTCATTGGAGTTTAGAAGGATGAGGGGGGGATCTAATTGAAAGTTACAGAATGCTGAATGGCCTGGACAGAGTGGATGTTGGGAAGATGCTTCCGTTGGTAGGAGAGACTAGGACCTGAGGGCACAGCCTTAGAGGAAAGGGAAGACCTTTTAGAACAGAGATAAGGAGAAACTTCTTCAGCCAGAGAGTGGTGAATCGATGGAATTCACTGCTACAGAAGGCTGTGGACACCTGGTCACTGAGTACATTTAAGACTGAGATAGATAGGTTCTTGATTATCAAGGGGATCAAGGGTTACAGGGAGAAAGCGGGAGAATGGCATTGAGAAACTTATCAGCCATGATTGAATGGCGGAGAAGACTTGATGAGCCAATTGGCCTAATTTCTGCTCCTATGTCTTATGGTCTTAAGTGTGAGATGATGCATTTTAGGAGGTCAAATGCCAGAGGAAAGTATTCAATAAATAGCAGGATTCTTAGGAGCATTGACATACAGAGAGATCGTGAGGTGTAACTCCATAGCTCCCTGAAAGTGGCAACACAAGTGGATTAGGTGGTAAATCGGCATATGACATGCGTGCCTTCATCGGTTGGGGCATTAAGTATAAAAGTTGGGAAGTGATGTAGCAGCTGTATAAGCCTTTAGTTAGGCCATGTTTGGAGTATTGTGTGGTGTTCTGGTCGCCATACTCTAGAAAGGTAATGGAGGCTTTAGAGAGGGTACAAAAGAGGTTTACCATGATTGGAGTGCATCCAGAAGCTGAGGGGAAACCTGATAAAAGTATATAAAATTATGTGAGGCATAGATGAGGTGAATAGTGAGAGTCATTCTCCCAGGGTGAAAATATCAAATACTAGGGGGATAGGGTTAAGGAGAAAGGGAGAAAGTTTAAAGGAGATATGCAAGGCAAGTTTTAGTTTTACACAGTGTGTGGTAGGTGCCTCAAATGTGCTGCCAGGGGTCATAGTAGAAGCAGATATGATAGCAATGTTTAAGAGGCATTTAGACAGACACGTAAACAGGCAGGGGATAGAGATATAGGGATTACATGCAGGAAGGTAGGATTACTTTAGAATGATATCATGGTCAGTACAAACATGGTGAGCTGAAGGCCCTGTTCCTGCGCTCTATGAAAGTGGCATGCGTAAGATGGAGGGCATAACCCAGTGTAACAGTAACTTTTCTGATTGTTTAAACTTTTCTCATGGTTTTCAATCATCCTTTAAAAACTGTTCAAGATCTATTTGTCTGCTGAAAGCTTTAGCATATGACTGAGCTTTTGGCTGTCTCCCAAACCACTAGTCAATTCTGCACTGTAGGATTTCTTTAAGCAGCTGTCCAAGGTCATGAAGTTTGTTTATTTTGACAGATTTATGAGCTCCTAAGAGAATAATGATTTTACAAGTGCCTGTTAAACTTTTAAATTCTTCCAAATGTTCTGAGGCTCATGAATTCTATTTTCTATATATAAAGTGGATTGTGACTAGATGATGCATGTTCACTGGACCCATACATTGACTGCTTTTTCTCCATGGGTTCTGCCTGACCTGCTGAGTTACCCCAGAAATTTCAGTTTTGCAAATGTACTTTGTGTTCTATCTCAGATCAATATATCCTTTCTAAGGTTTGGTGCCCAGATATGTTCTCAGTACTCCAAGTAAGGCCTAACCAGGGTTTTGTATAGTTGCAGTATACCTTTTGCATCCTTATACTCCAGTCGTCTTGATATAAAGGCCAGCATTCCATTTTTTAACCTCCTTTTCTAATCGATTTGTTCAGAAATGTTATTACATACCTCTGGAGCAGGTAGCACTTGAACACAAGCCTCCTGGTCCTGGGGTACGAACACTACCACTGTGCCACAGGAGATCCTGTGAAAATGAAAAACAATTCAATGGAAGTGCTTTTCATAGAATCACATCCTGCTGTATTTTCAGGTCAAATCAATAAGGGATCAAATTCATTTCACTTTGGCGTTTTTCAGTTCATTGATTTACTTTTCCATTAGCTTTCTTAATTATTTTCTGCATCTGTTCATAACATTTTAAAGATCTATGCACGCGAACCTCCAAATCTCTTTGGACATCCATGGTGTTTAACTCCATATCATCCCAAAAGTACCATTGCTGTTTAAAAATCTGTCCATTTCAACTTTGAATATATTCAACAAACCAGCATCCACAGCCCTCTGCATTAAGTCATTCCAAAATTCACCACCCTCTGAGAGAAGAAATACCTTCTCATCTCTAGCCTAACGGGGCAACCGTTTGCTCTGACATTACCGCCTCTGGTTCTAGACTGTATCACAACGGGAAACAATTTCTCCACGTCTATCCTGTCAAGCCCCGAAGTATATTACATCTTTCAATAAGATCAATTCTCATACTTCTAAACTCCAATGAGTACAGGCCCAACCCACTCAAACTCTCAAAATAAAAAAAAACTCTTCATTCCCAGAATCAACCTTGTAAACCTCCTCTGGACTGCCTTCAAAATCATTATGTCCTTCCTTGAATAAAGGGACCAAAACTGTCCACAGAATTCCATTATAACAAGGCGTGGGGCTGGATGAACACAGCAGGCCAAGCGGCATCATAGGAGCAGGAAAGCTTGACGTTTCGGGCCTAGACCCTTCATCAGAATTCCATGTATGGTTTGAATAATGCTTTATGTCATTCTAGTAAAACCATCTGATTCCCTTTTGAAATAAAGACCAGTAGTTTATGTTCCTTCCCAATTACCTGCTGAACTTGGATATTAGCACTTTGTGATTCATGCATGGGAACTCCCAAAATCCCTTTGTACTAAGCTTTCTGCAGTCTTTTTCCATTTAAAATAATATTCAGCTCTTCTATTCCACCAGCTAAATGCATAACCTCACAATTTTGCCAATTATATTCATTCTGCCAATGACAGATGTTAATCTTCTCTGATCAGACGAGAAGGAGTCTAACTTTTCAAGTATTTATTTGTCTTTCTTTGTACTAATTAGCATATTTAGGCTGTAAACTTTGTATTGCTTCAGAATTATTCATTCAGTGTTCAACACAAAACTGCACAAAGTACTCCAACTGTGGCCTTTGCTCAGAATTTATTAAAGTTTGCCATTGCATATTGCCTTTGATACAGTTCGCTTGACAGAAACCCAATTTGCATCAGCATGTTATCGCCTTTTCCAATTAAGGCTGTCATTTCAATGTTTTTCTGTACTTGATACCCAACTCTGTGGTCAGTTCAACCATTGAAAGTATATTTATTTGATTTATGAATTTAAATGTTTTCCCTTAAATGTCCTTTTATAAGTTTGAATTGCTATATTTTACTTATTACTGTGTTTTATCAATAATTACATCCAGCATCCTTTGGCCCACAGATGCATTTATATATTTCTATTTTAGTATTGCCTGCTAATGTGGACACCAGTTCCTCTGGCCCTATTTCCAAATAATTAATGTTGCGTCTGCTTGTTCCCAATTGCTAATTCTCCTCTAGTTACGTATCATGAAAAAAACATGAATTGTTTTGCTGCTGTGCCCTGCCCAGATCATTGGTACATTTTGGAAATAATAGGGGCCTCAAAACTGATTGCTGCACACTCAGCCAGTTACCCTATCCTTAAATATCACAAACAATGGTAACAACCAGCTGAATTAAGAGTAGGATTTGACCCATCAATTCTTATCATTGGCTCAGCATCATGAAACCCCAAATTGCAACAGAACCTAACATGTCTAGTTTCAGGAGAAACATACAGCATAAGCACATGGGCAATGCCTCTTCTACTGTTAACTGCTGTGATATAGTTGGTCATCATGGAATAACAGTCTCAGCATAGAGTTTGCAATTTTTTCAGATTAAATGTGTTTGTGTAAAAAAAACATATTCTGTTAAGTGAGTCTTCAAAGAGTTTGACAGAAGAACAAACAACAAATCATAAGCATCCATCTGATATCCAGTACGAACCAAGGTGCCAATTGTTCTAAGTCAGGATAAAGACAGCTGAATACTTATCCTGTGAATCCACTGTATAGATGATGGCTCGCGATGAGTATCTTGCACAAATAACAGTTTTTTACACTTAATTTTCTGCTAAATTGGAAGCTAACTACTTCCCACATTGTTTTCCGAACACCTGCAGCTGCACTGAATCTCTGTGTTCTGTTCCTTTTAGGTAAAACAGCATTGCACTTCCGTCATCTCTTTATTATGCTTATCTCTTCTTTTCATTACACTGCGGAGCTAATGACTCAGACAGAATGGTCAGTCATTAAGTGACAGGCAAATGATACCATTTGCATGCGTGACTAATCGGTCTGAATAAATGAAATCACAGACTTTCATTCTCATCATTCATTTTACAAACATCGGCACAGGCGCACAGCAGGTAGTTTGTTAGAGCCAGCCTTGTAAAACAAATTCGTTGCAGCTGCTTAAGCATGTTAAGTTTGATTTGTAGGTTTAGGGTATTTTTTTTCTCTTTAAATTATAAGCTGAGGACTCAGGGAAAGAAGAACAATGCAATTGCGTCTCTGGTTCTAAAATACATCTTTTATATAACGTATTTTAAAATTTTTCCAGTGGTAAAGGATGCTGTGTACGACCCTAAGTTATGCAAGATCAACATGTTTCAATTAAAAAAAGAAACTGGCATTTTTGGATGAACCATTGTGTTCCATATATTTGGGACCTCGCCTTTGGGATCAGCCTTGGCTCAGTGGGGTCACTCTCACCTCTAAATCAGATAGTTAGGAGTTCAAATCTCACCCTGGAACTTGAGCATGTAATCTACTTTGACACCCCACTGCAATACTGAGGAACTGTTGCCCTTTGGGTGAGATCCTAGATTAAAACATACAAAAAGCTGAATGTAAAATATGCCATGGTACTGTTTTAAAGAAGCGAAGGAATTGTCCTGAATATTATTTATCATTCAACCGAGGTAGAAGCAGAAGAATTCATGAAAGGAGGCCATTTGATCCATTGAGTTGATGTTGGTTCACTATAAAGCAATCCAGTCTGTCGCATTCCCATTCCCTATTCATTTGGAGTTGGGCGGTGTCATAAACTGGATAGCCGGTGTGAAACAAATTGGTGCCAGGAGAATGGGGTTTTATTCCCATTCTGGTAGGGTGGACAGAGGTCCTGCCTCCTATCAGTGATGGCGACCACATTGCTGTGAGTCACACCTGCCTTCAGACTGGGCATTCAAGAAGGATCTCTTTCTTATTTAGGGCAGATTCCTCAATGCAAATTGGCTACTGCTTTTTCCCACCTTACAGACTGACTATATTATAAAAATATTTAATTGCCTGGAAATGGGTTGTCCTCAGGTCTTGAAAGGAGATATATAAATGCATTTCTTTCTTTCTTAATTTCATAGGACCTATTTCATGTACAGTACTTAAACTTTATATACAGATAAACATTGGTGCTATAAGAGATGCAGCACAGATTAACCAGAATGATACAAGGATGAGAGAATCAAGTTATGAAGACAGTATGCATAAAATTACCTTGCAAACTCTTGAGTATGCAAAATTGAGGGGTGATCTGATAAAGTTGTTTAAAATGATGAAAGTAGAGCAAATCAAACCATTTCCTTGGGCAGGAAAATCAGAAATAAGGGAACATAATCTTAAAATTAGAACTGGTCAGTTAGGAATGAACTAAAGAAGCATTTTATACATAGAGTTTAATACTAATCTGAAATTCTCTTCCTCAATGAAAAATGAACAATGAGGACAATCTGAGTTGTCACAGCTGGGATAAATGGCATTTTTAGGATTAAAGGTATCATGGGATATGAAACAAAGGCAGACAAATGAAGATGAAGTGTAGAGCTGCTGTAGTCTAATTAAGTCAAATGGCCAACTATTTTTGTAATGTTCTTATGCTCCTAAAGACAGGGAACATAATCAAAATATAATGGGTAAATACTTAGCAGCTTCTAGGATTATGGAGTTGGAAGTCAGACCCATTGTCACTGCTACTGATGGATTGGGATTTAATAGTTGGAATGCTAATTCCTCAGGTCAAAGAGAAAATCATAGAATCAATTTGAAGTCAACTGCTTTGCAGTACTCCAGATTTTTCAATCATTGAAATTAATTATCAAAGTATTGCACGTCACACCCAGTTTTTCAATCTGCATTGACATTGAGCCAGTCCTAGTTTTACGGATGGAATCATATAAACGTTACCCTCAAATGCTTTGCACAGTGATTGGTGGCACTACTGCATTTGCAAGCACTCATATCAGAAAATAGAAATAACAAGCTGAAATAATACATTCATAATGAAATTACACAATAATATTGGCACGTATTTCTTTTGTACTTATGAGGCCCCTAATCTATGATATCATTGAATCTCTGTACCTTGGAAATATGTCGTTTTTCATTGCATTGAAAAGAAAAATGTGCAAGTGCCATCAGTGATATCTTTTCAACATAAAACAGAAGCTTCCTAGAGGTGAATTAGCAGTTGTCTGAAATCCAGGCTAGTTCTGTACTCCTACTACAAAATTGTTCCTCAGCACCCAATCTATGCTAGTTCAGACCTGGATCTGACTGCAACTCTTTTTCAATATACCATGGAATTACTTTGTAAAGAAAGGGACTTTACAAAGCCTCAGCATCTGTGCATTACAGGATGGAGGCATCCAGGTTCTGGCCCATTACACTATTTGTGCATGATTTCACTGGTTGTAAGCAAACATGGAGAAGCCTTCAGTTGTCCTGAAGATCAGGATAACTGCTGAGGCATGACTGCATGCAAGTAATAGGGGTGCCATAGGTGCGGTATTTGGAGTGATAACTCATTTGCTCAACCACAAACTCCCTAATCAATCTTCATACTCGTGCCAGAAAGTCTGCTGGCCAGACTGCCAGTATAATGGTGAGATGACGAAATCTATAGCATAAACCTCTCACAACCTAAGTTCTAAAAGTCAATGCCAATAGTCAGCTGAAGGGCCTACTTTGGAGTCTACACAGCCTTTCACCTCCCACGCTGAAGCTACTAGATTGCAACATGTAGCAACAGCAGAGTAGGTAAAGTCAGGGACAAGAGCCTTGAATTAAAATTATCATTGAGTTTTGGATATGTTAACACCCATTATTGCAGAATTTCACAGAATTCTGAGTTGTTTCATGTTTGTTAACTGGTCAATGTTATCTGACTGAAAGACCCATACTGCTGTTGAAATTGAGGACTGTCCTAAAGATAGTGGAGGTCCTAAGGCTGACTGAATAGTTATACTTAGTTTACCAAGAGAGTATTCTGTTATTTTGCAGCAGTCACTTTAACACTAGTATAAGCAAGGTCTTGACAGCTACGCCAAATGGGTTTCCCAGAAGACTGGAAATGGATTTACTCGTTGTAGGCAAATGAATTATTATCTTCGCACGTTTCAATGACAGATGTTTTTTGATGATCATGATGAAAAACTAGTAACCTGTGGATGGATGTAGTCGATCTCTTATGGTCCATTATCGTGACTGCAAGATCCAGGGAGCTGAGGTTGCAGAGAGGTAAATGTAAGACTGACACCAAGTCAAAATAGGAAATTCCAGCAGGATCTTAAACTACAACTTATTCAAATCATTCATTAACAGTCCTGTTTCCTTCCTCAATCTCCGGTAATAACGCCCCATCATCATTGTTTAGAGAGAGAAGGTGAATGAAAAAAACCAATGGTATTTCAGAAATACCATTCCTCCCATCTGACATATCTAGTTTCTTCAACAATTAATTTTCCAATGATCATATGAAAACAGTATATACTATCCAACACAATGTGGCTAAAGTTTCATGACCCTTGTGTACTCTCACCCTTGCTATTTTAGCTCCTAAGACTTATGCTGCAGAATCACAAACCTGAGGACATATAATTTGTACCCTGTTGTAATTCATTGAGATATTCTCCCCAGTATAAAATTCCAAATCAAAGGCACTTCACAGCTCAAATCAACTTCAAGGGCAGAGTGGTGAGATAATTTTACAATAAAGCTGGAATACTGTGTTGATTAGAGGCAAGGATAATCAGCAATTGATCTGCAAGTCTGCAACAAATGTACATTTGCATTTTAAGTACAAATACAGTTTGTTACAATTTGCATAGATTGATGATAAATGGCTCTATTCTGTAGGGCAATATATTTACAACACACTTAAAGGGAGTAAAATGAGAACACTCATGAACCAAGAAGTTCTTGCTGTAATAATACCTAAAATCTATGTACTATTTTTCTCATGGTTAACACTGTAACCCATAAATATGTACTCGGTATAATTTTTGTTAGCAAAACCTAGTTTCAAAAAACATGCACTTTGCAAACAAATTTTAATTTGATGACTTGCAGGCAGACATCTAGTGGCATGTATTTAATCTGATAATAGATGCTGGCAGGATAATGAGCATTTAGCCATCTGAAATGGGCACACTGAGTCATGGTGCTCTATACATGAACAGATTTTTAAAACTGTTTTGTTGCCAGGTGTTGAAGAGGCTGTTGGTAATGGCCCAAAAACAGTAACCCTTTATATAAATGGAGAATAGCATTTATCTTAAAGAGATGATGGCTCTGTTCTATACAAAATACGATAAGGTGACAATATTTTAAAATATATGAATGACCATTGCAATGGTTCTTATAAGTATCTAATACTTGATAAAGGAACATGAGTAACTGCATACCTGAATGAAAGTGGGGTCTGCAATGTGCTAGTGCTATTCATTGTTGTTAATCTCAGCACAATCCAGACCTGAACCAAACATTTCTGGGTAACTTAGAATTATGTTTATCAGGATTCATTGAAGAATGGAAGTGATAGTTAAAAAGTTTTCTATTTAATGCCTGTTTCCTCAATAAGAAGGCCTACATTCAACAAGTTGTGCGCTGGTGTTGAAGGTTGGTCAACATTTCTAAGAAAGGTGGTCCTTTATGAACAGAATATGCATTCAACCATTTGATGAAGGAATGTATTCGGCAGTTTTCAAATGCATATGGAAAATTGATTTCCTATTCTAGTTCTTTTTGTTTGTAAAGCAATAACACTTACATGGCTGCAATTCCAGACATAAAGAAAACTCAGGAAGAACATTGCTGTAGAATGCATGCCACCTTGTGGTGCACTGAGATCTGATGTAAGCTGCCAGCCTATTTGCTTTCCTGGACTATGGTGCCTGGCATGTGAGCATGTTAGAAAGTGTAAGTAAAAGTGCAAGGGCTTAGGTTATGAGTCATAAAGAGCTGTTAATTCAACAGAGAACAAAAAAGGTTTCTATCATGGAGGAAAAGAGGTTGACCAATACCATTTGTGCACTTTTTGATAGAATAACTTTGAATGGATCTCAATGTTCTACGATAAAACAGAAATTGCTAGAGAAACTCAGCAAATCTGGCAGCAACTGTGGAGATAAAAATGGAGTTAATGTCATAAGTCCAATGTGACTCATGTTTGGAACAGTCCCTAAGAATTTGTGGTCCTTCAGCCACCCACAAAAGTCTTTTTTAAAGTTTCATTTCTGTGGAATTATGAGAGGCAGATATATGCTTTTTCTGGTTCTATGAATATATTGATGTCTCTGCTTTATCTTTTCCTCCTAGCTCATAGATGAAATTGGCATGATAAAATAAAACAACAAATTATTCTATCTTGAAAGAAACTGATCACAGACATTATAGGCTCCGCCTATCCTCCATGGAGTTATGACAATCCAGAATACACCATGAAGATCCACATCACTTGATAACCAGGGATAACAGCCAAATAACAGGAGAGCAGGAGAAATGCACAAATAAAGGTGCTTTTGTTTGCATTTTACACAATTTATATTCCTAGTTAAATGTTGAGACATTTGTTATCCTACTGAGAATACAAGCCTTATTTGCAAGGCAAAACTCGAAGATGACATGTTGCCTCCCAGGCACTAAAGTCATCAATCTCTTGAAGTGGCTACAGGACAGTATGGAATGGGAGGGTGAACAGCCAGGAGTCATGGTACACATTGGTACCAATGACATAGATTAAAAAAGAGATGAGGTCCTAAAAGCAGAACAGAGGGATTTAGGAAGCAAGTTAACAAGTAAAACTGCAAAGGTAGTGATTTTAGGATTACAGCGAGTGCCACATGATAATCAGATGAATACATGGCTAGAGAGATGGTGCAAGAAAGACATTTCAGATTCCTGGGACATTGGGACAGGTTCTAGGGGAGGTGGGACATGTATAAGTTGGACGGGTTGTACCTGGGCAGGACCAGACTGATGTCCTGGGAGGAGTATTTGTTAAAGTGGTTGGGAAGGGTTTAAACTAAAATGGCAAGGGGATGGGAGACTGAGGAGAAAGAAACAAGGGAAAAAACAGAAGAAAAAATGGAAAATAAGGAAAGTGATAGGCAGTGAATTCAAGGGCAAGAATCAAACAGGACCACAGTGCAAAATAATGCAAACTGAACTAAGAATGTTAAAAAGACAAACCTTAAGGCGTTAATGCATGGAACATTCACAATAGGGTGAATGTGTTGCACAAAGAAATCTGAATGGGTATGATATAGTTGGGACTATGGATGTGTGGCTACAGGGTGACCAGGGATGAAAACTGAATATCTTTCCTTTTAATGAAGAACAAACATAAAAGAAAATAAGGTGAGGTAGCATCACTACAATGCACACCATCTGGTTGTAAAAGCTTCTCTAGGTATGTGAAGAGAGAAAGATTAGTGAAGACAAATATTGGTCTCTTACGATCAGAACTAGGGAAGTTACAATTGGGAACAAAGAGATGGCAGACCAATTAGATAGATATTTTGGCTCTGTCTTCACAGAGGAGCATTCAAGTAATATCCAAAAATGTTGGGGAATGAAGACTGTATGGAGAACGAGGAGTTGAAGGAAATTATTATTAGTAGGGAAAGAATATGATGTGTAAAACCCCAGAGCCCAATAATCTACATCCCAGAGTACTTAAGGAAGTGACCCTAAAAATAGTGGATGTATTAAGGATCATCTCTTAAGATTCTATAGCCTTTGGAACTGTTCCTCAGATTGGGAGATAACTAATGTGGCCCTACTGTTTAAAAGAGGAGATAGAGAGAAAACAGAATTATAAACCAGTTAGCCTGATGTTGGTGTGGGTGTAATGTTGGTGTCCATTATAAAAGATTTAATAGCAGAGCACTTGGAAAACAGTGACAGGTTTGGACAGAATCAGCATGGACTTATGAAAGGGACATCATGCTTGACAACTCTACTTTTTTGAGGCTATATTAATAGAATTAAGAAGTAGGAATCAGGGGATGTGGTTTACCCGGGCTTTTGGAAGGCTTTTGATAAGGTCCACAAAGGGGATTAGCATGTAAAACTAAAGCACATGGGCTTGGGGGCAGTGTATTGACAAGGATAGAGAACCAGTTGCCAGATAGGAAACAAAGAGTTTGAATAAACATGTCTTTTTCCAAGTGGCAGGCAGTGACTAATGGAGTACCACAAGGATCAGTACTTGGACTCCAGCTATTCACAATGATTTAGTTAAGGGAACTAAATGCAGTATTTCAAAGTTTGCAGAGGATGAACTGTGAGGAGGCTGCAGAGACACTTCAGTGTAATTTAGACAAGTTGAGTTGGTAGAAAAATGCGTGGCAAGTGAAGCATAATGTGGATATGTGTGAGGTTATCCATTTTGAGAGCAAAAACAGGAAGGCAGATTATTATCTGAATGGTGATCCTTGGAAAAGGGGGAGGTGTAATGAGACCTGGGCATCCTTGTATACCTGCCACTTAAAGTTCACATTCAGGTGCAGCAGGTGGTGAAGAGGCAATTTTGTTTTATTCACTCATGGACATGGGCATCACTGGCTGGGCAGCATTTCTTGTCCGGACCTAGTTACCCTTGAGAAGGTGATGGTGAGTTGCCTTCTTGAACCGCTGCAGTACATGTGCTGTAGGTAGACCCACAATGCCATGAGAGAGGGAATTCCAGGATTTTGACCCAGCGACAATGAAGCAATTGCAATATATTTCATTGTCAGTGTGGTGACTGGCTTGGAGGGGAACTTGAAGGTGATGGTGTTCCCATGTATCTGCGGTGCTTGTGCTACTAGATGGAAGTGGTCATGGGTTTGGAAAGTGCCGTCTGAGGACATTCGGTGAATTTCTGCAGTGCAACTTATAAATAGTACATACTGCTGCTACTGAGCATTGGTGGTGGAGGGAATGAATGTTTCTGGATATGATGCCAATCATACAAGTTGCTTTGTCCTGGATGGTGTCAAGCTTCTTGAGTATTGTTGGAGCTGCAGCCATCCAAGCAAGGGGCAGGGTGGGGGGGGTGTTATTCTATCACACTCCTTACTTGAGCCTTGCAGATAATGAATAGGCTTTGGGGAAACAGGAGGTGAGTTACTCCCTGCAGTATTCCCAGCCTTTGTCTTGCTCTTGTAACAACTTATATGGTGACTCCAGTTGAGTTTCTGATGAAGTGTAACCTCTAAGATGTTGATAGTCAGAGATTCAATCATGGTGATGCCATTGAATGTCAAGGGGCAGTGGTTAGATTGTCTCTTATTGGACATGGTCATTGCCTGTCATTTGTGTGGTGCGAATGTTATTTGCCACTTTTCAGTCCAACCCTGGATACTTTCCTGGTTTTGATGCATTCGGACATGGACTGCTTCAGTATCTGAGGAGTCCCGAATGGTGCTGAATATTGTGCAATCATCAGCGAATGTCCCCACTTCTGACCCTATGATGGAGGGAATGTCATTGATGAAGCAGCTGACAACGCTTGGGTCTAGGACGCTGCCCTGAGGAACTCCTGAAGAGATGTCCTGCAGCTGAGATGACTGACCTCGAACAATCACAACCATCTTCCTTCATGCCAGCTTAGCATGGCGACCTTCATAGTGAGAGGATTCGAGTACAGGAGCAGGGACGTTTTGCTGCAATTGGACAGGGCCTTGGTGACACCACACCTGCAATATTGTGCTGAGGAAGGGTCACTGGACCTGAAATGTTAACTCTGATTTCTCTCCACAGATGTTGCCAGGCCTAAGAACAAAGAACAAAGAAAATTACAGCACACCCGTCACCTATTTTCCAAGGATCTGTATCCCTCTACTCCCTGCCCATTCATGTATCTGTCTAGATACTTCTTAAATGAGGCTATCGTGCCCGCCTCTACCACCTCTGCTGGCAACGCGTTCCAGGTACCCACCACCCTCTGCGTAAAGAACTTTCCATGCATTTCTCCCTTAAACTTCTCCCCTTCTCACCTTGAAATCGTGACCCCTAGTAATTGAGTCCCCCACTCTGGGAAAAAGCTTCTTGCTATCCACCCTGTCCACACCTGTCTATCCACCCTGTCTATATCTATAAATTCTGCTTGTAGGACCATGGGATGAGGTCCTACAAGCAGAATTTAGGGAGTTAGGAGCCAAGTTAAAAAGTAGGACCTCAGAGGTAGTAATCTCAGGATTGCTACCAGTGCCACGTGCTAGTCAGAGTAGAAATGAAAGAATAGGCAGGATAAGTGAGTGGCTTGAGAGATGGTGCAGGAGGGAGGGGTTCAGATTTTTGGGACATTGGGACCGGTTCTGGGGGAGGTGGGACTATTACAAATCAGACAGTCTACACCTGGGCAGGACTGGAACCAATGTCCTAGGGTCTGCTTTTGCTAACAGGCTATTGAGCTTTTCCAGCAATATCTGTTATTGTTTCTGATTTCCAGTATCACAGTTTTTGGTTTTTACATGGAATATTCTGTGCAGTTTGACCTCTTTGTCAGAGGAAAAATACCTGGCAATGAGCGAGTGCACCAAGGGTTTACCAGACTGATTCCTGGGAAGGCAGGACAGATGTATGAGGGGAGACTGGACTGTCTTTTTCAAAATTCACTTAAGTTTAGAAGAAGGGAGGATATTATAAAAACCTATAAAATTCTTGACAGAGTAAATGTAGAAAGATGTTCCCAATGGCCAAGGAGTCCAGAACCAGGGGTTACAGTCTAAGGATAGAGGATTAGCCATTTGGCACTGAGTCAAAGAGAAATTTCTTCACCCAGAGATTTGTGAGCCTGTGGAATTCTGTGCTACAGAAGGTGGTTGAGGTCAAAACATTGAATGTTGTCAAGAAGAAATGAATTATAGTTCTTAGGGCTAAAGGGATCAAAGGATATAGGGAGAAAGCAGGAACAGGGTACTGAGTTGGATGATCAACCATGATCATATTGAATGGCTGAGCGGGTTTGATTACCTCAATGGCCTAGTCCTGTTCCTGTTTACTATGTTTCTATGGCCTATGAAGAATTTTAATGTTGCTGTCAGATACTATTGCCAGGATAACAAGCATGGGGCTGGATGAACACAGCAGGTCAAGCAGCATCATACTATTGCCAGTTGGTGTTAGATCATTCAAATGATGATGTAGTTCAAGGTATTGATCATTATATTGAGATTTATTTATGCAGGACTAGACAGTATCAGTAAAACACTGAAAGTAAAGAAAATACCTTTAAAGATTTTGGAGATGGAGGAGAGAACAATAAACAAATAAAGTGAACAATTGGGTTTTAAGCAAATCATAATAAAGCATAACATTACAACATTCAAGATGGGGAGGCAATGGCCTAGTGGTATTATTGCTGGGCTGTTAATCCAGAGACCCAGATAATGTTCTGGGGACCCGGGTTTGAATCCCGCCACGGCAGATGGTGTGATTTGAATTCAATAAAATATCTGGAATTAAGAATCTAATGATGACCATGAACCCATTTTCGATTGTCATAAAAACTCAAATGGTTCACTAATGTCCTTTCGGAAGGAAACTGTCATCCTTACCTGGTCTGGCCTACATGTGATTCCAGACCCACAGCAATGTGGTTGATCATAGCTGCCCTCTGAGCAATTAGGGATGGGCAATAAATGCTGCCTAGCCAGTGACTCCCTCATCCTATTAATGAATAAAAGATTAAAGGAAGCGAGCATTACAATATAAAACAAAAAATGGATGAAGTACATAACAGGTCAATCATGTCTATGGAGAGAAGATTCCAGTCTAGCTCTCCAACAGGGCAAAATTGCCAGCATTTTCCATTTCTTGCGTATTGATTCTGCGTTTGCGTTATTTTCAAATGGATCCTTGAAAAAATACTATTTCAAGTGTTTATTATATTTCATAACAACAAACACCTTTCCTCAAGTAAATTAGTGATCAGGGATGCCATTGCTAAAACCAAGCTAATACATTGCAGGGATTGATGATTAAGAGAACTCTCATCTGGTTTGCAGAAAAAAGCCTTGCTACCACAAGGACACCTGTAATCTTCAATTAACCATATCCTTCCACTTTATGGTGAATTCACTGCTTATTGAACTTTAACTGTGCTAGTTCCAGTTTGCATTTCTAATTGTGGTGAGGGTTAGAACTGTATTTATTCAGACTCTTGTGTCAGCTCATGAAAAATGTAATGGAAAATAGTTTTATTTCAATGCAGCTTAGTTTCAACTCACTAAGATGGCACAGAACAAAAACGATGATTATGTTCTGTATCAGGTAGAATGTTATCTAATTTTCATATAAATAATTTGGCCTTATTTAGTATTTTGTATTTCTGATTTCAGTTTCTGATGTCACCATATGTAAAATCTTTGAAAACATCACATGACTACATTATCATTGCACTACAAATAACTTCAGATAAACAAACACCTGATCAAAGCGTAACTCAGCTTTGTATTTAGAATTGCAATGTACTAATTCATGTCCAATTAATTTCCATTGTCAAGAATTCATGATCAAAGCATAACATTTAAATATAAGATCCTGATCTAAGCACACAATATTATCCGCATTTTAAAGGTTTCATACAATGAATATGGATAGTCTCCTGCCAGATATAATTCAGAGACAATAGCAAACGTCTGATCACTTTCTGTCAAATGTGTAGCCTTTATTAAGTATTTTCTGTAGGATCTGTTTGAATCAAAGTGTTAGATAAATATTCAAATGGACTGTGGTAAAAAATGTGCTATTTTTATCTGCAGTTTTTAGATATTCTGAACCAACTCTAATCTCTATTCAAGCATAAACTGTCTCTGCAAATTAGTTATCTGTTTGTCAGTATCTAACTTTAGCCATGCAGGGTGCAAAAGCAGTACAATCTGAGGAACATCCTTATGTGAGTACTTACCAAACATTAATTTAACCAATACACTCAAGGCAGTTTTAATTCTCAGTCATCAACAAGGGGCTAGGTCTTGCTGTCAAAATAATGGTGAGAATAATGGTACTCATTGTTATTATTGCATAGATGGTGCAGGAGTATCAGGCAAAGACAGTTAATGCAAATATAAGAAAGCCGCTTTCCGAGTTGTACTGCTCTGCTGTTAGCTTCATGTAAATAGCATCTTGCAGTCTGCCTTGTCACTGGAAGGCTTATGAAGTAAACCTTCCAGTGACAAAGCAGACTGCAAGTATTATGGAGTTCATGTATTTTTAATGTAGATACGACCTAAATCCGTCATTGATTTGGAGGGTTAGTAATTTTAACAAAAGTAACAATTGTCTATGAACCATTCTCACACAAAAATTAAGTATTAGAAGTGTGGTGTTTCATTTGTTTTGGTTTTAAAATTTACAGACTGAAATTTAATTGAAACTTTTTCCTTACTTTTCATTTCTGTCTTTTGCTTAATCTAATTGTTATTCCCCTCTCTTTATTCCTCCTTCTGTATCTGATTAACTATTGAATTTATCCCCTTTAGTTTACCCTCCTGTTCAGACTTTCAGCTGTTTATTCCCCAATCTTTAAGTGTCATTGTTTAGGGACTATGTAGTCAGTTGCCCTATTCATTACAGTTCTATCAGTGAAATTATCAAGCAAACATTTTAAACTGTTCAGTACAAAGAAGTCTAAATATCAATGGATCAAGTAGATGTCCTCCTACAGCAAAAACTGACCCATTAAATGTTAGCTTATTTCATTCAATTGACCTCCTTGTTCAAAATATTTTGAAGTAATTTTGCATCACTATCAGCACAAACTTATTATAAAGCAAAGTAAGTGGTAGGGATGCTAAAGAGAGAAAGAAGCCAATATGCTTTAAACGTGAGAAAGAAACTTTAATCTTAAAATTCAATCCTTTCAATTTGTGTCCTTGAGACTGATTTTCAATCTGGAGGATATCAGACAGGCTTATCTCTTTTGGATCCCTGTGCCAGACATCATTATGTGGGAATAAACGACATCCTCTAAGTCTTCTGATATTATAGTTCTTGAATCGATCACTGGCAGGCACGTGAAAGCGTCATAGAGTGACTCACCCTATAATTTTTTCTCTTTCTCTGTCAGAAACCCTTAGTCTCACTCAGCATGTCCTCGCATAACACAGCTGACATCTGGAGTAATATTGCAATTCTGCCATTAACATTCTGACAAATTATAATATATACACATTACAAACTATTGACCTTTTTATATAAAAAAAACTGATGCAATTCTCCTACCCAGCCTGGATCACCATTTCCCTTGCAGATTGAGTAAAGAAGTATAACAGCAGAATTTCAGCTGCTGATAGTCTAATCCACTTACCCAAGCAAGCTGTGCCGCAGGGCCAGATGTCTTAGAACAGAGTTGTATCTATCATTCAATCTGATTTGTAGGTGTGACAGAGTTAGATATGACCTGTTGGATCAATTACACTATCGTAACAACTTAAAAAAATGATTAAACCTGAAGAGATATGGATGTAACTAAAGAAGAAGTTGCTTCAAATTGTTTTATGCCATTGGTTCAAATATTCCTTTTGATTGGTGTGTAAAATTGACTGTGGTTTTAATCGAAAGTGACATTGAAAATCTTTGACTTTGCACTATCATTCCAATGGTGGTGAAACAGGACCTCCATTTCTCTATTGTACTTTTAGGAATCAGATCAGAAATCATATGGTGGTGCATGCCCTCTGACTTTATTGCTGTAGATTAAATATTCCCTTGGTCAGTAGGATGGAACAGAAATTTAAGGCAGAGCGAACCTTTTCCATCCAATGCCAAAAGACTTTCTAGAAGGTAGAGGAGATATATATCATCCAGAGTTGCTTTCAGCATAGGTAGCTGCAAATAACAATGAGCCCCCACAGGAGTCAGTCCTCACATTGGCTCTCTTCAGTATATATCTCAGTGACCTCTCTTCCACAGCGTCATGTCTCTTTGCGTACGCTGATGACAGGCTAGAGAGCTCCACGTCTTTGAGGAAACATTCATTGAAGATGTGTCTTCTGTGGAAGCCCATTTCAGAAAGTGGAGACCGGGGAAGAGGTTTGTGTCCAGTTCTGTGATTGATGGCTCAACCCTCCAATCAAATGCCACAATATTTTTTCAACACTTTTGTCCACACATTGACCTCCTGATCACTGGGCCCACGATCAAGGTGAAAGTAGAATCTCATATGGAAACTGAGGGTTATTACCTGGAACAGCAGAGACAATACACTGTGCATTGTTTCATCTGTCTTCAAGTACACAACAGCAAAGGAATGCTGCTTTACCTCTTTCAGGAGTCACCGCATGAACCTGGCAGATAACCACTCTGGAAAGCCATAAGGTCTTTTTCTGGGAAGTTAAGACCTACAGGTTTGAATGGCTTCCTGCACTAGTACACATTAAACCTCCAGATGTCTGCACGGAATGGGATTCCTCAAAATACACCAATGGCTGACAGCTAATTATTGAGATAAGACCTCAGCAAAGACCCACACACTTGCCTGACATTCTATGGTCCCTACTGGAACACATCCACACCATACAAACAGATGATATTCCCACTTCTCAATGGTGCACTTCATATTTGACTGTAAAAATCAATAACCACAACTTGGTAACTGATTCGTATACAGTCCTTGGTTTCAACTTTTCATGAAAAGTCTGGAAAGCCCTCAACCACTTGTGGAAGTGTTATTGAAGATGTGGTCACCTGGTCCATAAATGGAGCATGAGAAACAGCTCAAATTGTGACTGTGGTCATTCATGTCAGACCATTACCCATGCACTGAGCTTTTCCCTGAGAGAGCCACTGCTCATTGCAACACAATCTTGCATCAACTACAGTGTTGAATGGGTTATCAACCTTTAGATCAAACTATAACTGATTTCCCAATCCTACAAATGTAAAAAATAGCTCCAGACTTTATTCGCCTTTGAAAACTAAGCACTTTTAGCTTGAGTGTGGCTCAAAAAGATGTACAAAAGTAAATAGTACCTATAAACACAGTCAATCATAAACAGAAGTAAGAATGTGGAGAAAGTGTGAATTCAGTCCATTAAAGAAAGGAGTTGTTATATTTTGCCTCCATTACCTGTATTAGTTCATGTAAGCTTGAGGCAACAAACATTTAAAATTTTGCTCACTGCTTTAATGCATGCAAGAAAAAATGCCTTCTGATGGACTAAAAAGTTATTTTTTATGTCGGTAACACACCATTTTAATATTGTTAAAGAAAGACACTTTTTGTCAAAGCTGCACACTTGCATTTATCAGGACAAGAAACATTAATATTAAGGGAAAACAACATTTTGTACTATTCGAGAAGAGAAGTTGGCAATATGCATAAATGTATGTAACTTACAGTACACACAAGTGAATCACACTGTGAACTTGACTGACAATTTTCAAATTGACTTTAATTCTTTAATTTAGTTTCCCATCAGACCCCTATGGAAAAGCAAAACTGGATAACATTGGGAACCTGATATAATATCAGTTTTAGGGGATTGAACTCCCTGGATGCACTCCCCATCTCTGCTTGGCTGGGGAAATTCCCATGTAAGATTCAAGATCTGGGAAAGTTTAAATTCAATGTGATGAAGAGAGACTGGCTAAATTTGTTTGTGGATAAAACAGCAGAAGGTCAGCGGAAGGTAATCAAAAAGCAACTGATGTGACGCAAACCTGATAAAAACCCTAAGGAATCAGTCATTTATTTGCCAAGAAAAGAATTACCCTGAATGATTAAAGAGACCAGAAGATCTGGGTCCACATTTTATTCAATTGTGTCTCAATCCTAATGGAAAGAGTGTGCTGGACATCAAGGCTTACCATTCCACAAGTCATCACAAATGCTAAAATATGATCAACTTAAACTCTAGGGTGGTTAATACCAGATTGTGACCACTAACTAAGATAAAAGCAGCTCACCCAGGTCTTATTAATAAACAGACAAAGAAAACATATTGATTATAACAAACGTGTCCTCGAACTTGTGGCAGAAACAGATTATTAATGACTGATGTGCAAATTTAAACTATATCCCTTCAAAGTCTAATTGCACACATATTCATTTACACATATGATGGACAGATCAGGCAAGACAAACAAATGTTTTTTTCAGGAATGTTGTAGGTGAAAAATGTAGGCAGAGAAGTACATAATCTGTAGATCAAAGTCCAACCTGAAAAGGGTGGAAAGAGGTGACTTGTTTGGAGTTGTATTTCTGTTTTTAGTGAAATATTAAAATGTTGCTGACTGCAGTGATCCTCAATTCGGTAACTAGTCAATTGGACTTGGGTCCTAGCTTGATTTAGCAGTTCTTTCTTTATACAAAGCCTTTGAGTATTGTTGTATTTCCACTCAGTAAGAAAGCAATCTGATTTTCAGGCAAGCTTTCTGAGGGTCTGAATTTTAATTGTGCTCCCATCTGACAGTGCTGTGACAAACTGTCACTTACAGCCAATCTACAAGATGTTGCTGGGCAGTTACTTTATTTTTCTCAAAAAAAGACCAGCATGTCTCCCCAAAAGTATCGAATCCAATTTCAGCAAAAGAACACCATGCTGTTCCACTCCTCCTTGGAGTTGTAAACAAGAAACTAATAATTCAAGCTTCCATTTTTCCAAATGAAGTATATGTAATAACTTTATGGAAGAGGTGACTTGGAAATATTTTCCATTTGTTAGTGTCATATCAGGAGATTATTAGAATCTGACTGGATTTTTGTGAATCATGCAGACTGCTGTTGTGGCAGCAAGGAGTCTTTGCTAATCTTACTGGGGTTCATTGATATGGAGTGTCCTCTTCACTTTGCCAATGACTAAGGAGGAAGAGAGAGAGACAGAGAGAGAGTGTGTGTGTGTGTGTGTGTGTGTGTCCATGTTCATGCAACAGAGCCTGGTCTCCAATTATCTGAGCTATCCCTGCCATTGGACAAAGCTTTTACTCCAACAGGACCATGTAGTCGTCTTGTGTACAACAACTATGCCTTTTAATACGAATGAATGCCTCAGGAATGCCTCATGATCTTCCAGCTCACCCGCACCCAGAAAACATACACTCCATTCATCAGTGCATGAAAGAATACATTTGATGAAAGAGGAATTCAATTCTAGCCTTGATCACATGCTGTTCTGTGTCCTGAAGAGAGACAAGTGGATTCTCCTCGGCGACCTCAATGCCACAGTTAGGAAAGACACAGACTTCTGGAAAGAGGTGACTGGTAAGGAGAGCATAAGGAAGGTAAACACCATCCTCTTCACAAAATGCCTACAGTATAGCCTGGTCATCATAAACACCCTATTCCATCAAACAGACAAATATAAACATCACAGCAACATCCTTGCTCTAGGCTTTGGCTCTTGCTTGATTCCATCGTCATCTGATTGATGGACCACAAAACTATTCACATCATCTCTGCCATGACACAGAGATAAAGTGCTTAAGAAGGCATATGGGATACTTACCTTAGCTGAGGTAGGGAGTTTACAACAGGGTCGTTATCCTAGAACTGTATAAACATTGCTTAGGCCACAGCCAGAGTATTGTGTGCTGCTCTGGAATTCACATCAAAGGAGGGATGTGACAGCATTGAAGAGGTTGCAAGAAAGATTTACCAGGATGTTGCCTGGGCTGGAGAGTTTCAGTTGCGAAGACAGATTGAACAGACTGGAGTTGTTTTACTCAGAGCAGAGGAGATTGAGAAGGGACACGATAAGGATGTATAAAATAATGAGGGGCATGGATAAGATAGACAGGAAGAAACCTTTCCCCTTGATGGTAGGATCAATTACAAGGGAGCATAGACTTAATGTAGGGGGATAAAGGTTTAAAAGTGATATGAGAAAAAAGTGTTTTCACCCCAAGGGTAGTGGGAATCTGGAACTCACTGCCTGTAAGGGTGGTAGAAACAGAAACACTCAATATTTAACAAGCATTTAGATGCACACTTGCGATCCAAGGCTATGTGCCAAGTAAAATGGATCTAGAATAGTTAGGTGATTGTTTTCACTGATGTAGACACGATGGGCTGAAGGGCATCTTTCTGTGTTGTAAATCTCTACAACTTTATGACACTATATCTCCCACCATGTTTATTTACCATCTTCTGGACTCACAGAATTATTTACCTCTAGCCTCCTACTTGCAGTTAAAGCTACAATTTGGTCTGTGGTACTTTCCTTTTGAACTCCCTTTTCAGATTCACTCAAATGAACACTAATAGCCAGAGTTTCTCTTGCAATTCCCACTATTCTGAACAAAAGAGTCCCAATTATTACAATGGAAACACTCAAGCCCTTGATTTTCCACACCATCCTCAGTACCATCCTTTCTGATCTGAGGAAGGGATCTCGTGGCTTTCCAGCTGTACCTTCTATATCTTTTTACTTACCTGTTTCTCACCATCTCGCATACCATTCTGCTCAAATTTATGGTGAACGATGGAATAAAAGGTTTACTTTAAAGGATCAACTCATAACCATCAGCCATTATTACTGCAGTTACAACTCTTTGATCCTAATTGCAAAATATAGTGACTTTTATTACAATAGTCTCCTCGGAGAACTCTGAAAAGTTATGTGGCTTCAACTCCTAATGCTTGTATCCACTTGTCAAAATTACTTTGGTAAAAAAGTAAGAAACTGTTCTGACAGGGAAGCATACATTTCCTGTGCTTTACCTATCAATATGCTCTGCATGGGCAATATCCAGGTTTCCTGTGACTGCTCCATCTGGTTCACAATTCTCTCAAATGACATAAAGAATGCCTCCACAACCTTCTCTTCAAATTTTGACAGGGCCTGTAGCTATATATACAACTCACGACGTGCTCTAGTTTTTAAAGCCGCAAAGAGCTTTTTAAAGAGTGTCCTTGGTTTAAAGCAGTGTCTTTTCCTAGTTTTAGTCTAACATCCAAAAAAAAACCTGGTCTTCACACTGGGATGAGAAATTGTCCCACAAGGAAAGATTAAATAAACTGGGCCTATATTAGAAGAATCAGGGTCGATCTAATTCAAACAAAATTTATTACAGGCAACAACAAGGTAGATGCAGGAATGATTTTTCTTCCAGCTGGAAGTTTGGTATGGATTCTAGAACCATGGAACACAAAATAAAGAGCAGACCATTTAGGACCATTGAATAGAAATTTTTCCACTCCGAGAATCTTCAGAATTCTGTGCTCCTGAAATTAGTGAAGACTCAGATTTTGAGCATGTTCAAGGCAGCATCGATAGATTTCTAAATATTCAACACATCAACATTCCTCCACATTTGTGGATTGTGTGGGAAAATGGTGTTGAAGAAAATATCAGTCAAATTCTCACCAAATTGTGAAACAGGCTTAAGAGACTAAAAGGGACTACTTCTGCTCCTATTTCTTATGTCTGATAATCAGAGGGAAATGAAAAAAAATAAGAGCAACTAAGAGAGAGTATACAATAGACTGACAGATCAGGAAAAGGGAATTCAAAAGTCAGTTAAAAACAAAACGATGGTAAAAAGATGAGTTGCCTGAAATAGGACCAAAGCAGGAAAGTTGTGGATGTTATTAATGGCTTGTGTGGAGAGAAGGAATGGACACCATTTATGGAACATTACTGTGGTACATGGGTACAAAATGAGAAGAGGTTGAGGGCAACACTGGGTAAAACATTAAGTCATAGAAAGGTCACATCCCATAAAAGGAGTCCATTCTTTCAGTTGTATCGGTGATGGCTTGTTTTCATTTTTGTTACATAAAAGTTTAGGAAGATTGGAAAAGTACTGAAAATTGAAAAAAGTAGATAAATGGAATTGAGAGGCTGATCAGCCATAAATGACAAAATTAGAACAGGCTTGTGGATTTGAATAGCCCATTTCTGTTTTTTCATGTATTTTATAAAGGACTGTCATCGCTTTGTAATGTCGGGGACAATAATGTGCTAATATTATTATTGTTGAACTATGCTGCAGCTCTAATGGAAATAAATATGATGTGTGTGTGCTATCAATATTGCCTATTTGGTTGTATTGCAGACCCCTCCCCCCCAAAAAAAAATGGAATGTGTGCATTCAATAAGTCACCATAAATCTCTAGTGGAATACACTGAAAGGAGTGGCAATCATCAGGGAGAAAGGTGAATTGAAATTGAGCAGCTAAACTGAAGAGAACTTATGCCAAAAGGCCCTGAAAATCTCTACTGGTTCTAGACTTACAAGACAATACCCTTAGAGATGGAACATTTCCCTTCACTTTTAAGCTAAGTGAGGCTAATGAAGTTAGACTGGAGATCAGCCTCTGACTGAGATGAACCATACTGAAACATAAAAGCTAGGTGCAGGATCAAGGCCATTCACTCCTTCAGGTCTGCTCCACCATTGAATATGATCATGTCTGATTCTCCATCTCAATGCCAGAGTCCTACATTCCCCCCATACCCCTTGATGCGTGTAAAATCTATAAATGCATCTATCTCGTTGATGAATATATTCAGTGACCTGGCTTCCACAGCCTTCTGTGGTAGCGAATTCTATAGGTTCACTATCATCTGAGGGAAGAAAGTTTCCTCCTCAGAGTTATAACACTCCTAAATGGCCTACCCTGTATTCTAAGGACATGTCCATTGTCCTAAACTTCCAACCAGACCTCCAGACAGACAGTGGTACATTCTAATGGGGAGGGGTGAGAAAAGGAGAAGGGAGAATGACACTAGAGAAACATCAGGCATCCCCTGAAAATGGTATGATTGTTTCAGATATTAATTCACAGCAGCTATTTATACAGAGGACCCCAAGAGGCTACATGGAGCTGGTTGAATGGCACTGATGAAAGATAGATATGTTATGTGATATGATGAAGGTGTGATAGGATGAAGCAGAAATATCACCAACATAACGTTGACCCCACTGCCCCTACTCCACTTTGTCTATGGACTCCACTCCATTCTCCTCATTCTGCCATCAGTTGTTCTGACAATGCAACCTTCCATACTAGTGTTTCCAATATGCTTTCCATTTTTTCCTGAACCAAGGATTCCTCCCACCATGGTTGACAGGGCCCTATATTACATCTTTCTCATTTGCTGAACTTCTGCTATGACTCCTTCCCATCCCCTTCATGAAACCACAATAGGATTCCCCTTGTCCTCACCTTCTGTCCCACCAGCCTTCAACAGATCATTCTTTACCATTTACACCTCATCCACTATATTATCACTGCCAAACATACCTTTCACTTGCCTCCCTTTTGAGTATTCTGAAGGGGTTCCTCCCACTCTGATACTGTGGTCCACTTCTGAACCCAGTAATCCATCCCAATACTCCTTCCTTTCCGATGTCACCTCCCTATGCAAGGTGGAAGATACAACACCTGCCTTTTTAATCTCACCCCTTCACATTGTTTAAAGCTCAAAGCAATTGTTCCAAATAAAATTTCAATTTATTTGCACTTCTTCCAACATAGAGTACTGTATTCACTGCTAATGATGGAGCCCAAACAGAGAATGGATGATTTCTTCAGTGAACAGACCCATTCAACCCACAAATGTGACTCCTTGCTGCTGGTTTTAATTCTTCTCTATCCTTGGCCTCTGTACTTTTTCAATAAAGTTCAATGTAAGCTTTAGGTACAGCATCTCTTCTGTTTCTTTGTCTTGTTGTCATCTCCTTTGGTCTTGTCTCACCCTACCTTCTACAGTTTAATCCCTCCTGTCTGATAAACCAACACAGACCTTCCCTTTTGTTAAACACTAAATAAAAACTGAAAGAACTACGGATGCTGTAAATCAGGAACAAAAGCAGAAGTTGGTGGGAAAGCTCAGCAGATCTGAACAAGGGTCACTGGACCTGAAACATTAATTCTGATTTCTCTTCACAGATGCTGCCAGACCTCCTGAACTTTTCCAGCAACTTCTGTTTTTCTTTCCTTTTGTAAAACTCACCCATCCTGTATGCGCTGTCTCTGCATTTATTTAAAAAATACTGTTCAATCTCTACCTATCTCTTTCCAGGTCAGATCATCAATCTGAAACATTGGACAAACTCTTCCTAGTCCTGTAGTAGTAGGTTTAAAAGCTGGACTGGAAGTAAACTTGGAGATTAGGTCAACGGCTTGCTGGCCTACCCAGTGATCAATATGACAGAAATGGGGGATGGGGAGTGGGGGTGAGTGTCAGGGAAGACTCAAGTTAGGGACAAAAGTGCTGAAGAAACTCAGTCGGTCTGGCAGCAACTGTCGACAGAGAGTTAATGTTTCAAGTCGAAAATGAATTCTTCAGAACTGGACTCTGTTGAGACCTTGTCAGTATCAGGACAGACTCCACCAAGTGCTAAGTCCAGTATCTCAATGGAGAGGATCCTAGTGGCAGGCTGGGTGGCCATTAGGGCTTAAGGCACAAGGCCTCAATGAGAAGGAAAGATGAACCTCCAGAGAGGTTTTCACTCCAATCCAAGATGCTTACCAGCTTTGTCCCACCTCCAATGTGACCTCTGTGTTGAAGGAAGCTCAGTCTCTCCATTCTACTTGGGCAGTGCCCAGCTTTCTCAGCGGGACTGTAAGACTTCCATAGTCTGGGTCTTCTGATTGGGCCTCTGGCCTCAGGAAGCCATCTGCCAACTTGACGGATGACGGACAATCTGGCAACCAATGAGCTGGCTATCTCCTGAATGATGGCACCAGAGGGCACACATTACACAGTCAGGACTTGGCAAGGAAGTGCTCACACGCAAAAACAGCAGCTTGTAAACCTTGAAGTAACCCAAGCCCCAGTGAATAGCTTGGGATGGCTGCAACTATTTCAGCTCAGAGGAAAACAAGGGAAATGATATAAGATACAAATCTTTTCTCGGTGAAAGAGTAATGAAGTAATGCTCTTGGGCTGGAACCTATAATAAAAGGACACAGGGTCAGCAGATGAGCCAGAGCCAACGAAAACAAAGCACCACAGTTCAGGAAGATAAGGAAAAATGATAAAAATGAAGGATTTTGGGTGTGCAGCCAACGAGAGATCCGGAGATCAACCTTTGCAGAAGTGGAGGACCCTAAATTGGAAGCGTGGACTGAGGGATCGCCTGGCCAGTGTGAACTCCTATTCTTGGGTATTAGTCTTTATATTCTGAGACTGGTCAGGGAACGTCAGATAAACCCAATGGATGTTTGCATAGATTTTAGTCTTGTATGAATCGCATGCCTGCTCTTAACCTTTTCTTAATCAAACGGTGTGAATTGTGCGTCTGTTTTAACTAAATAAAGTTGGTTGTTAGTTGATACAGATTTGACTGTCTTCCTCTTCGTGCCAGGCCAATAACCGTTGTCAAGGGCGGTAACCAGGCAACAAAATGATCCTAAAAGAAAACAATCACCAGAAGATTGCTGCCATTAACTGTGTTTCCGTCAGTACAGATGCTGTCTGACCGACAGCACTCTCTGTTTTTATTTCAGATTCAGTGATGGCTGCTGAACACTCTAGAGGGCACTAGTGAGCACAATTCCAGTATAACCACCAGGATATTGTTCTGGGGTAGTGGGAACTGCCGATGCTGGAGATTCTGAGATAACAAGGTGTAGAGCTGGATGAACACAGCAGGCCAAGCAGCATCAGA
>JAHRHZ010000013.1:29572934-29617264 GCA_024137785.1 Ginglymostoma cirratum
GGGGTCCGGAGTCAATGTTGAGGACTCCTAGAGCAACACCCTCCCGATTGTATACCACTGTGCCGCCACGTCTGCTGGGTCTGTCCTGCCGGAGAGAGCAGGAACTAGCTGAGATTAATAAGCAGTGATTTGAAACTTTCAATTGATATGCCAGGCCAATGCAGTTCCCATAACGGGCAAAATATACAACAGTATACATCAAAATTCTTCATCATCTTTTGTGTGTTTTCTGCCCTAAGACAGGTCCTTGTTTGTCTGCCTGCAGATGCTTCATCCTGACCTGTATTTCTTGCCAATTGTTTTGTTTTGGTTTACCATAATTATGTTTCACTCTCAAGGGAAACACAAGGAGGCTGCTCTGAAGTCTACCTCAGCTGGAACAAAACTCATACCCATGCTATTAATCTGAATTACAAGTGCCACCTCACCAATTGAGCTAGCTGAAACCAAGACTAAATACATAACTGGTTTTACTAATTGAACACTGTCACAAACACGATGGCTAATATTCTTTTCAATACGGTTGAGAATTTGTACATCCAAAGGAGCTTTGCTAATTGTTTCAAGGATATTTAAAATGCATTGTTTAATATAGGGTGAAGCAAACTGAAATCATTGGTTTGTAAGGACAGTCCAATATCATTCCCAATGATAATAAGATTAGAATCACGGCATTTGTTGAATATCAATTGAGTAGAAATGTAATCCTTTTCTTTTGAATATTTATTATTTCCTTTCAAGGACCATGACTAAACTAAAAATAAAAAATGCTGGAAATCCATGGAGTATCCATGGGTCAGGCAGTATCCAAGGAGAGAGAGCAAGCTAACGTTTTGAGTCTAGATGGCTCTTCACCAGAGCTCAAAACAGTAGCTTGCTCTCCCTCCACGGATGCTGCCCGGCCCGTTGTGATCTCCAGCATTTTTTGTTTTCAGTACAGAGTCCAGCATCGGCAGTACTTTGCTCCATGACGATACTATATTGTTGCATTTATTTACTTTATTTATTTAATTTTGAATAACTTTGACCATAAAGCAATGTCAAAATAAGGTCAATTGATGTGATGCCCTTCCAATTTTTGATGATAGAATGATTCTGTGGATGTATAAGCTAATTTCAGTAACTTGTGTAAATAAGAGAAGGATTTATCTGTATATTCAACTGAGTTTGTACCCTAGATATCTGCACTACCAAAGATAGTCTAAAGATAACAGGGACTTGTGACATACTTAAAACAATCTGACAAGAGAGCTGAAATGTTTAGAGTTAGAAGGGCAAAAGTGACCCAGTAATATACAACCATGTACTATCACAAAAACAGTACGTAAATTTTCTTTACCGACTGTGACAGGTTAACATAAACATGTTAACTCTTCAATTCATGATCAAGCTCTTTTTTCCATATCATAGTTTCCTATGTTACACTTGCTGGATTTATCCATTCACTTTTTCCTCCCTGACGGCATTGTGGATCAATCTATGGCAAGTGGACGCCAGCAGTTTAAAAAGGTAGCTCACCACCACTTTCTGAAGGGCACTAGAGACAGGCAATAAAAGCTGGCCCAGCCAAGGACACCCATGTTCCATGAATGTGAATAAGACATTTCTGATGAAGGGTCTAGGCCCGAAACGTCAAGCTTTCCTGCTCCTCTGATGCTGCTTGGCCTGCTGTGTTCATCCAGCTCCACACCTTGTTATCTCAGGATATTGTTCTGTTGTTTTCGAAGACTCATTTTTTAAATTGCTGAAATAGGCACTAGATGGTGCTACACTTCACTATAACAAATGCACTTGGGGTAATACATTAGCATGATGTTTGATTTAGTCAGGGTCGTTTTATTATATGGGCTGACAGTTGGCAGAATGCGTGGCTTCTCAGTCTGAGAGACACAGCAAGAGGCCTAAACCATTTCTTGTTTTTGTTTAATGGCAATATCAGCTATTAAAGTTTCCTGTTGCAAATTGAAGTAAAGGACGTAGAAATTGATTAACATAATTTTTTGGAGGAAGAGGAATTCTCACAGCCATTCAAATTAAAATGGGCAACACAAAAACTGTGTGAAATAACTCAACAGAGGCCAATAGCCATCATCATGTCACCCTTTATTTACACATGAATGGCCTTTGACTTTAGTATGATCGCTTCAGCATCAGCTCTAAGAGTGTATCTCTGACAGTTCCCTTTTTATCTGTCAGCCAGGGCTCCCTGATTGGACCAGATTAACAGTCCCAATCACAGAGCTCATAGTTTATCAGGTTGAGCTGGCTGACCTCATTACAATCGTGTGCTTTCACATAATCACATTGATTACTGTGCTGGCCTCCGTGCTTTCTGCACTGCTGCCAATTCTGAATGCAGGCTGTGACCCCCGTGAATGGAAAGAGGACTTGTCGGCTTTGTTCATAGATTGTGTTGTACACCCAGCCTTCTCTTCTTAAAGTATCTGAAAATATAACCACATGGACGTAGCCCTGCAGTGTAGATATTTTTAATCAAAACTGTTCAGAGATG
Source organism: Ginglymostoma cirratum (assembly GCA_024137785.1). Taxonomy (NCBI): domain Eukaryota; kingdom Metazoa; phylum Chordata; class Chondrichthyes; order Orectolobiformes; family Ginglymostomatidae; genus Ginglymostoma; species Ginglymostoma cirratum. Next base: position 29,575,447 of record JAHRHZ010000013.1, read on the forward strand.
TTCTTACACACGTCTGGAGCATGTGGAATTTGAACCATGGCCACCAGACTTAGAGGTAGGCACACTACCATAGGAATCCCAATGTAAACTATTGCAAAATGAACACCAGGCCAGGGGGTTCCATTGTAATGGACATAGTGAGGAGTATTAGTGATGAAAATGAGCAATTGAACAGACGCCACAAATCAGTAGGGGAGGTAAAATCCCCAAAGGACCACCCTTTGAAGGATTTGGGAATAGGTGATCAAGAAGGTCAAACCGCAAAGACTTGATCTGAAGATGTGACAGCAGTGCCACAGAGGTCTAAGAATCTCATTTGGATGGTATCCAGCAGTGAATGCATCTTCATATGATCTCCCCAACACAACAGGCTCTCACTGCTTAATGCAATATAGCCCCAGAGTAACAGTTTCCATGAGCATTGGATAAACACCTAACATGATATTCTGCCTCCTGTCTTACAGGATGCATTTTCTCTGCATTGTGGCATTAGCTATGATGAGGTCTATAGCATTCACTCCAGTGAGAACATTCAGAAGACCATTCGATTTTGTGCATTAGTCCGCTTTCGACTCTTACCCTATTCCGATGCTACAATCGGACATAATAAGCAAGCTGCTAATGGTGTGGCCATGGACTTCTTGTTTCCCACCCCTCTCAGTTCTTTCACACAAACGTTGCCCTTGCCCAGATACAGCAGCACCAGAAAGAGAGCGACAGCAGTGTGCACATGAAAAGTTCACTGATCTGATACCTTCGGCCAATAGCTTAGAGCCTGGCACTGCAACTATCTCAAAGGCCTTAAAGGGGTGATCAGCACATGTTGAGTCATCTGGCCATGAGTGGGCTACAGCCAGGCCTAGGGCAGAAGGTGATGTAGTAGAGAAGTTCTGTTGAGGAGGACTCAATGGGGCAGCATCCTGGAGAACATTGCTAGCCATTCACATTGGGTTGCCAGGCACATTAGGTGGCCTGTCAGTTGGCCTTCTGTCACTATCTAGGAACAGGGGGTATCCTTGTATCAACTTAGCAGAGGACAGAATGTAGAGCTTGCCCTCTCTGCCACCTTTGTTCCATTTCCCTGCTGAGCTGCAGACACTGAAGCAATGCAATGGAGCGCCCATAACCTCTTTTGTATGATTAGATCATCTAGTACCCAACCCTTACTGCTCTGATCCTGTTAGCCCCTTACCATGAGGATGTGACAACACTCTCTAAAAGACTCTGGAACTCACCAAAACACCTGCAGAAATACTGCAGTCTCCTCACAATTGAAAATATTGTGAAAATTTAACTTTTCTGCAATCAGGGAACCTAGCCCATTTAACGGCACTACTGCATGATCTTGTTTGTGTAAATAACAGAGACTGGTGGCACATTAATGTCAAGATGTAGTATCAGGTTATCACAGCGGGCAGTTGGGTTGTGTGCTTGCATAAGACTGAATCAGAGACTTCTGGTGCACGTGCCTGTATCCTAGCAGGTATCAAAATATTACACAGACTGTGCAAGAAGTGACCAGTGGCATGAGAGAATACAGTTTGAGAAGTGCAAGGGATCCATGGTGTAGCTACAGGTGGTGACATAGGAGAAATGTCCTGCTCACCTATTATGTGCTTAGGCCTCAACCCTTTGATAATTTAAAAAATGAGATGAAGGTTCCAGCTGTCTCCAATTCCAAACAGATTTCTTAAGAAATTCCTATTGGCTTCTTCCAATTTCCATGCTAATTTCACAAGCAGAGCCATGAAAATACCTACAGAAAAATGAATTGCTCTTTGCACCGTTGTTTAGGGCTTTATTGAGAATTCTGTCTCTACTGTCAGCCTTCAGTTTAGCTCTAGTTATGTCAGCTAAGAATTAGGAAAACCTTTCTGCTGGGTCTATTGTTCCCAAAGGTAATTCAGTCTCAAATTCAAGAAAAGTGCAAGGCATGGCTCTAGTTATTGTATGTGGCCCTTCTTGACCTAATTAGCCTTAGTCTCTGTCAACCTCTGAAGGAATATGGATGTCTTCCCCAAACTTAGCTCCTGTAAAAACTTTGTCACCATCCTTCTCCAACTTTCCCGCTAAACTGCACAGCCACACAGCCGCTGGGAAGATCCACGCACATAAATCGATGTGCTGACACATCACTTCTGCTTCCAGAGGCTGCTGCCGTGTGTGGATTTGGGAGGTGGCTGCAAGAAAAGTTACAAAAAAATGCTGCCTACTCCACATTGACTTACAAGCCACGAATGTCATCAATGGCACCACCAGATTCCCTATTTCAGTGAAAACCAGGGTTAAAACAATCTCTGTCGTATTGACTCTCTTCTCCCTCTTTTTCATTCCAATGCCCCTCACCTCCAGCAAAATTTTTTACAGGCGAGGACGTACTCTCTAGAATAGACTGATCAACCCATATTTTCAATCGGAAACCCAAACCATTTCCAACTTCAGCCTCAGTATACAACTGATATTTGTTTGTGCACTGAATCAGAAACAGAGCTCTAGTTTATCATCAATTCTTTCCCCAAAGCAAGGGAAGGGGCCTTCACTAAACAGTCTGAAAGCTGGACCCTCCCTAGCAACTTCCATAGAAAAACATTGTTCCTGTCGTTAGAGCAAGATTGTCATAGAATCATAGAATCCCTAGTGTGGAAACAGGCCATTCGGCCCAACAAGTCCACACCGCCCCACCGAAGAGCATCCCACCCAGACCCATTCCCCTAATTTCCTGTGTCTAACCCACCTAACCTAAACATCCCTGGACACTATGGGCAATTTAGCACTGCCAATCCACCTACCCTGCACATCTTTGGACTGTAGGAGGAAACAGGAACACCCGGAAGAAACCCATACAGACATGGGAAGAATGTGCAAACTCCACACAGACAGTCACCTGAGGCTAGAATCCCTGGCGCTGTGAGGCAGCAGTGCTAACTACTGAGCCACCTATTGTTGTGTGGTTTTCTTGAAAGAATCTACAATCATGTTGTGAAAATTTACAATTGTTATAAAATATTGATCTTATACTTAATCAAAATTGTGAGTTAATGCTAGCCCAGCACTTATAGGCCATCCTTAATTGCCTAGCCATCTAAGAACTCATTGAACCGGAGCTGAAGCAAACCATGCTTGATCCCAAGGCACTGCCTTAGAAAGTGAATGGATCTCAGAGGAGACTGCATACCTGCAAAAATCCATTGAGATTAGACTTTTTAAAAAAATTTAAAAAACCTCTTTCCTTGACTCAGCAAAGACTGCCATTACTCCCAGTGAAGTGGTAAGCTTGCTGCTCTGAGTTTGCATCAGCTTGTTGTGGCTCAATATTTTTATGTTTGGGAAGCCTGATCCAATGACTAAAATGTCCTCATCCTTTGGTTTTGGTGCTGATTTTATTTCCCATCTGTCTTAACCCACTGAGGTAATGCACTCGAACTCAAGACCCACTCTTCCCAAAGTCACAACAATGTGAAGTTTTAATGAAACTCCCAAATATCCCAATTTGCCTCTGACATACACTACCCAGGATAAATGCAAGCCACACCAGGTTTTGTTCAGCAATTAAAAACAACTCCATGTAATGGAACATTCTCACTGGTGACAATTTGTGTTACAGTTGTCCAGACTAACATAAATAATTGCTATCATATCACAAATCTGTGGAAAATAAAAAACTAATATAAACTGCTAAATTTCCACAAGAACAATATCTGTTTGCAAGTTGGACAGTCTTAATTGACTTTTTTGTTGGCAGTAAGAACATTTTGAAGTTTGTGAAAAGATGCTGTTTTTTAATGCCTCCGTGTATGGTTGACTTATCTGAAACTTTGTCTATGCTGAATTGTAGTACTTCTAAAAAATAACGTTGAACACAGAAAATAAAACATTCTGAATGCATACAGCTATGGTATAAATAAACTCATTGTCAAAGAAAGTTAATAGGTTCACAGTTTAACATATAATAGAATCATAGAAACCTGACAGTGTGGAAGCAAGCCATTTGGCCCATCAAGTCCACACTGACCCTCCAAAGTGTATCCTACAAAGACCCACCACATCTCTGTAACCCTCTATTTCCCATTGCTATTCCACCTAGCTGACACATTCATGGAAACTATGGGCAATTGCATAGTTAATCCACCTAACCTGCATGTCATTGGACTGTGGGAGGAAACCAGAGCACACCCATGTGGACACAGGGACAATGCACAAACTCCACACAGACAGTCACCTGAGGCTGGAACTGAACCCCTAGGTCCCTAGCACTGCAAGACAGCAGTGCTAACCACTGAGCCACCATGTCACCCCAGAATATAACAGCCCTGCTTTTATTATTTATTATCATAACAGTAAACACAGGTCCATAATTGCTTAAAATTTCACCTGATGTGAACAGCCTTTTACATTAGGAACTGTTTAGAATATCATGGAAACATTTAAATTAACATATAAAGAATGCATGTGACAAATTTTGTCACTTCTACTTAAATCAAAGCGGAAGCAGCCCAGAGGGAAGGTTATTGACCAGCTCAAATCACTCCCGATGGTATCTATTTTCAATTTATTTATTAACTTCTTCGGATAAAAAGTAATGTTTTCCACTGGGAATAATATTATAAACAAATATATAAAGAACATATTTAAGATATTGTTACAAATTGTGGAGATCAAATCTTGTTATTCTGCTTCTTATTCCTTTAGTGGATAGAGATTTTCCAATCAGTTGCATTCAGAAGTTATCAGTTCATTGTTGTTGCTATTTTTCTTAATGAAATGAAGCAGTTCCCAACTCTATTTAAAAGTGTTTAATAAAACATCAGGCCCAGACGTTCATCACAGACCCTCAACCTAGTGGCAGTATCAGGCAGAAACAAGCTGAATTTTGTCAGGGAATGCAGGAATGTTGTGGGCAATACCACCTTAGCCATTTCCCATAGCCACATCCTGATTAGCTGGAATCAGCCTATTAACTGACTGGCAAATGGTTCCTGACCCTTTCAGGACATAGATCACGCCTCCAAGAATTGCCAGGCCATTGAGGCATCAGCAGCTCTTTAGTGCCAGCAGAACTGGTAGCCTTTTTTTTTACTGCAGCCAGCCCAGAACTTCAACATGGACTTGAGGGTATTTTCATGAGAGTGGCCCTTGGCAGGGTGGAGAATGGAGGTGCCATCTGTAGGCTGCAAAGTGTCCGATCAGGAAGGGCTCTGTCCAAGCCTCCAGAGAGCCCTCTAAAGCAGTGGAGGACATCTACTGCTGATAAAATGCCAGTGGCAGCAGGAAGAGGCCCTTAAGTGGTCCTTACTTGATCAGATAAGGGCTTCAGTTTTCCTCAGGCACAAGGACTGTTGTTGACCTGCCCTGCCTTTGAGGAAATTGTAGAGCACTGGGAAGAGGTAGACACACACCCCATGCCCTCTGCCTCCTCCTCCCATTGGGCTTCCAAGGGCCCTGCTACATTTCAGTCAACTCCCCCTATGGACCGTAGCGAGCACATCTGCTAGTCAGTGAAGTAAGTTTTGGATGATCAGATGAGAAAATATGAAGGGCATTAGTGAACCAAGTTTACAACAACTGCTTATAGTTTCATGGTTACTATTATTGAGACAACACCTTTATATTTGAGAGTTATCAATTAAATTAATTAGCTTCCATTGTAGGGTTTGAACCCATGACCCCAGAGCATTAGATTCTGGGTTATAACCAAATAGCATTGCCACTACATCATCATCTTCCTCAATGGCACCAGCATGATTTTGCCTTGAAGTATTCACAGTGTGTAACATCACCACCTGCTGGTCAACATACATTATCACAAATACACGTCGCAGACATGAGGTGAAGTAGATGGGGTTTGGTGGCAGACACAAATAGTTATTCGCTGTTCCTGCTCTGGAGCTCTTTCTCCCAAAAGGTGAACATTTGGGTCTCTATAGACTCATTTCTTCTTAAAATGAATCCAACACCTCCTTGCTTTAAACATTGTTACATGAATTAAGCCAAACAATAATAACAATGTTAAAGGTAAACATTCATATGTAGATGTTAGTTGAAGCTGCAAAGATTCGAAAAAGTCTGTCTCTGCCGGAGTAGCAAGGATACATTTCAATCATGCCTACACAACTGAGTATCTAGTTACTGAATTTTGCAGACTCCAGAGTGAAATTAAGGGTCATTCAAGGTCTGGAGAGGTTAACTACATTAAATACCCTGTTTAATCACATTGGGCTGGAATCTGCTGGAAAAATAACACTAAACATGCCATTCTGGTGTGCAACTTTGTCAGAAAGTGCAAGGATTAAATGACTCGGTCTGTTTTCTGAGTGTCCAGAATTCACTAGTCGAGATATGCACCTTTATTGTTTGCAATTTGTCTTTAGGTTCCTGTTATTTTTAAAGGCGTCTGGATCTTCATATTAACTGCAAGTTAAATACCACACAGAATATGGAGCCTAGTAATTAAAAACATAAGTATCTTTTTAAATATGTGACAATTATTAATTGGTGACAATAAATGTCTCTGGCCCATAAAGTATTTAACTGTTGACTCTCCTTCCTTCAGGTGAATTCTTGTTGGAGGTCTTTAAAATTTTATAATTAAACTTAAATTATCCACCTATTGTCTTTTTTTTGTCCTCTCTCACTTAATCTAATCTTTAATTCCCTCTTTTTATTTCCCTTTCTGTTTGGATTTGGTTTGAATTTATCCACACCAATTTAACTATTTTTTTAAAAAAGTAGTTGTTCTGCTGCTAATTTCTCATATTTTAAAACTCATTGATCAAAGAAGAACACTTTTGGCATTATTGTTCATTCAGGTTCTAAATGTAAACTTTTTAACTGAAGGTGCTGGCCAGCAAATATCTGCCCGATAACATTTAATGTGTGATACCCTATTCCAGTGTATTCTAGCTGATTAATTTTGTTGAAATCTCTTGCTGAAACTGCAGCAAGTGAATGTTGGAGTTCTGAGAAATGGTGTAAATTGCATTTTTAAAAATTTATCTGTAGCATTTTTCTGTGGCTTCAGCTGGTCCCAACATAATATCTCTGGCAGTATAACATGAGAAACCTAAATAATTTCAGGGCCACTAATTCTATATACAGGTACAAACTTTACAAATGTGTTTTATTTAGCTTAATGCACAAATACTCTTGGTACTGTTTTGACTATGGGACAATATGCTTCCACATCAAAGGAAGCTGTACCATCATTAGATACAAAATTTACTAAAACCTTAAATCATTAGCTTCATTAAACTGCTTAGCATGGCATTTATGTTTACAGCACTGTAATACAGTCATTTTTTTATTCAGCGAACTCTTCTCAAGAAGAAATACATTAAAAACGACTAAAATGTCAGACAAGAATTTCTCTTCCCGGTTGCCCAATGGTGCGAGATTCCACATTTCAATATGCATTAGGTTTTTACCATCACTGCTCCTAGAAATTTTATATTATTATACATGGTGATAGCTTTAACATTTTCCATCCCTTTGACAATACTGATTGCTGGAAATGCGTACATTCAGTGGTGAGCAGTGTTGCTGGGAGAGGCACAGCAAGTAATTTAAAGACTCAAGACATAGTGAGCTTTCTTTTAAGCAGAATAGGCTGCCAATTCTTATTGATAGATTCTGCTCCTTTATTGGACCAACGGCATTTGTACTAAATATTTAAAACTAACTGCCTCTTTGAGTTGTTGTAGCTCTATGTTTTCTGCAGCAGTAACTATTTCCTTCTCTCTTCATGCAGGTCTGTTTTTGGGCATTTTCCCAGGGCCAGTGGCAAGTTCATCCAATTGATGCAAAGTCCAATTGCCACATGTCAAGGTAGAAAAGAAGGTCCTCTGTCTTTGCGTTGAGAGTTTGGCACCAGAAAAGTGAATTAAAAATTGTCTTCTGACAAATATGGACAGAATTCTATTCTGCTTGGTTTTAGCAAACAGTAGTTGATTGTTTCTTAGCTTGTTCCCTGTTCAGTGCCTCCGCTGAAGGTTCTTGCAACATAGCTTCTTGACTGAACACCATGGAAGTGTGTTATTAAACTAACTGTTGCTTTCTCACCACCTTGTGTCGAATTTGTATGTAAACTGTGCCTATGTTTTCACAAGAGACTGGTCATGTAGCACAATGGTCCAGTCACTTTGCCACAGTTGTCATGACTGCAGTTCTCTGTAACTTTTACTCAACATCAATACAAGTTGATGGAGCTTTGGTTAAGATCTTGGCTCAAGTCTGTGAGAAAGTTGGAACAATGTCTCTTGGCTTTCAATAACATGCAAGTAGTGAACATATGCTTTCACATCCTGATGGTCTTTCTGATTATCTTCCATACCTAGAGTGAGAGCAGAAATCACTGTAATTACTGTCCCGCTGAAGCTTCCTTACTCGTCATCTAGTTGTCTTATCTGTGTGAGCAGCCAACATTGTGAGAACTTTCCCCACTCACAAACTGATCTATATCCCTTTGAGTAGCCTCCTTATGTCATCTTCATGATTTCCTTTCCTACCTGAAGTAGGGTGTATTCACACAGGCACGCTACAATGAACAGTCTACAGAATTATTTTTTAAATTCTTTACAAAAACAGAAATATTAACCCCTGATGAAAGCAGGGTGATTTCTCTAGCAAAAGGCAGAGTGTGGAGAATAATTATATCCCAATTCTCCATTCTCCAAAAATAATTCCAGTCACTTGCAAGCATGATTGATGGAGAAATTATCAATCATTCTCCCCATTCTGGTCAGGAATACCGTTGTCAGTATGAGCAGCAGTAGAGTTTCTACATGCTAGAGTTTCCAATTTGTTCTACAGTGCATACTGTGACCCACAGATCCAGATCAAAGATTTACAGGGACCTGAAGATCACATTGGAGTATTCTTTAACGCATGCAATCTACATTATGCTTCGCTGAAATTCCATCAAATATGAAGTGAATTGGAATTTTCGTACTCTCTGGACAATAGTTCTCTTGGAAAGCCTGAATTCAAGCTTTAAAACTTCTGACTTGGACAGGGGCCCAATGGTTGTGGAGAGAGACTTGTTGTACTCAGTTTATGAGTTCGCTTTCCTAAGTGAATTTTGACCAAATGTTAAATTTTAAGGTGAGGATATTTCATCAAGTGATCCATTTTTACAAACTTAAAATGTTAAAGAATTAATTTGCCTTTCCATACAATGCAAATCCTGTCTTCAGATGCACATGTCCACAAGAAGCTGCACCAATGGCCAATTGAAGGGGAGTAGGACATTTTCATAACAACCTGCTCAGAGATGTTATGACACACTCTGGAGCAGGTGGGCCTTGAACATGAGCCTCCTAGTCTAGAGGTAAGGCCACTGCATCCTTTTATTTTCTGCTTGCTGATACTCTGTAACACTTCCCCATTCCATGAGCCCAGCTCCAAGTGCACAACCACTGCTGATACTCACTGATCTGATTACTTCTGCAGTGTCTCAGCAACCTGATGGAGTCTGCAATCATGTGCTGGGAATAGAGAAAAATGGTTAAAACACCAGCAGAAACTGTTCACCGAGCCATTGGTAAGCCAAGAATTATTTTCAATATTTTTCCCTAGAAGACCACTTGGTTAAATACAGTTTCTGCAACAAAACCTTTCCATTTGGAAGAAGATAAAATGTTGCCCTTGCCAATAGAATGTCAACAAACAACAGGTAATATATGTTGATACAAAGATAAACTAGCAAATTTCACTAAATATTATCTTAATTGCTGCTACAGGTGAGAGATTAACAAAATCCCTGGAGAAGCAGTATAAAAAATAATATTTAAATCTTCACATTGTTCACTCAGGAGTTCTGCTGATCTCCCCCTGAAGTTACAATGGCAGATTGAAACAGCTAATTTAGGAATAGAATACTTTAAATTTAAGCCTGAACTTTTGAATGGAGCAACAACTCTCCCTTCAAGTAAAGTTAACAAAACCCCAAGCTGCTGTTCAATGCACCAGCCATTGTTCTCCTGTGCTTACACTACTTACCAATCTTTTATGTATCTGTTCCAGTCTTTTAATGCAATTGAGTAATTGTACTTTTACAGAGTCAATTTCTGATGTTCTGCTTTTGTTGCTGAACTACATACACTGGAATTGCAGTTGAGAATGTGGGCAAGTACAATACATAATTTATTAACAATTGAATTAGGTGGAAAATCATGTATTACCAATCCCTATGTTCTCACCATGTGTTGTTGGCCGGAATGACTTCCCATAAGGTAGAAAAACATGTCTTTTTAATTAATCAATGATTTTGGCCAAACATTCAATTTCAGTAAATTCACCTTTCATCCCCAAGCTGAACTGACTGCCTTAATTCGCTCGACAAAAGTAATCTAACATTGTTCAGATAATGTGAAAGATGTGACATTCCCTATTTGCAACATTATTTTTATTAAAATTTGGACTGCACTAACATACTTTAGGGAAGGAAATCCATCATCCTTACCTGGTTTGGCCTACATGTGGCTCCAAACTCATAGCAATGTGATTGACTCTTAACTGCCCTCAGAAATGGACTTAGCAAACTAGTCACTCATGTAGCAATTAGGAATGGGCAATAAATGCTGGCTCAGCCAGCACTGCACTCATTCCATGGACAAATAAAAGAAGTAGCTAAAAAGAATGTTAAATCATCAAGGGAAGACAAACTTTAAATCTAATTGTCTTTGGATCTACTGTAGTCTGAGATATATCAAATATTTAAGCATGCTGGAAGGTGATCTTTGAGCAGAAATCTTTTAGGAAAGAAAAAGTAAGTAAATTGCACATACCAGCTTTTCAAAGTTGACAAGGTTGTCCAAAAAGGTTTTGTTTCCTTCATGAATAAATGTTACATCTAATGGGGCAAAAGAATGGAATAACAAAAAGTCACCAAAACAGCAAAACAATTAAATGCAGATTAAATTGATTAGCTCAATAATTGTGCACTGAACACAGCAGAGAAATCAATGTGGTCTGCAGTGTTGACTGGGAAACTTATAATAACTTCAATTATTCAGATAACACAAGATATGAATTAGGTATATACAATTTAATTAAAATATTTGGGATACTTGCTTAAAACAAAGAAATTAAAATTGTGCAACATAGAAGTATTTAAAAAAATATTTTGCACTAATCATATCAATTTCTATTGATAACTACACATACTACACACATGCAAATTTTCATTTTCACTGGCTGGGTGGTAACCTGATAAAGCACATAATCAAGCTTCTATAGGCGCAGCCTGATTTTTAATCTATTTAATGCATGGTCATCAATGGGATGAGTGCTGGGTTAGTTCAGTTATGAGTTGAGATTAGTTATCTCGGATCATAAAATAATAAAAGGCATTGGGCTACGCTCAGTGCTTATGTAGATCCTTCAAAGTTGATGACAATCCCATCAGCAGATGAAGATGATGGAGGTTCATTTGTGTGACTGGCAGAGACAGAAATGGTGAGAAAAAGAGTAGGAAGTTCAATGACACCAGAAATATATAGGTTTGGTTTTTCAGAAAGTTTTGACAAGGTTCCTTTATCTTTCAAATTGTGAGTTGAGTACTGCTGCAGAGGCTAACGCTTACTGTTCTTTCTTAATTGTCCTCGAGAAAGTGGTGGTGTACTGCACTCTTCAATCACTGAGGTCTGTGCGGTGGAAATACACCTAGAGTGGTGTTGGGTGGAAGTTCCAGTACTTTAATCCAGAGACAGTGGAGGAACTGCAATATTGAACCTAGTCAGGATGGTGTAGCTTGGAGGGGAAGCTGAAGGTCGTCTAGGTGATTGAGTTTTCAAGGTTTGGAAAGTGACGTTGAACAAAGATTTGTAAGTTTCTACGGTGTGCCTTGTACATGGTACACAGTGATGCCACTCTGCACTCATGAAGTAAGGAGTAACTGTTTGAGGTGGTAGTTAGGATGCCAATCGAACAAGTATTGACCACCTTGAGTGTTGTTCGAGCTGTACTCATTTAGGTGCAGAGAATTCCATCACAGTTCTGACAAGTGTAGCAGATTATGGACAGGAATTGGTGGATCAGGAGCTATATTACTCCCTGTAGATTTCCCACTCTTGCTTACTGTTGTAGCCGCTGTATTTTTGTAAACACTGAAAGAATTGCGGCTGCCGTAGATCAGGAACAAAAACAGAAGTTTTGGAAAAGCTCAGCAGGTCTGGCAGCGTCTGTGAAGAAAAATCAGAGTTAATGTTTCGGGTCCAGTGACCCTTCCTCAGAACGTGTCTATATTTTTATGACTGGTTCAGCTAAATTTGGGTCAGTAGTGACTCCCAGGATGTTTATATTGGGGAATCAGTAATGCTAATGCCATGGAATGTCAAGACATGTTATTAGATTTTCTCTTGTGTAGACGGCCATTACCAGGCACTTGTGTGGCATGAATATTACTTGCCACTTATATCAACCCAGGACAAGCAGTAAATGGGCACGACTTATTTCAATGCCTGAAGAGCTGCAATTGGTATCAAACACTGTGCAAACATTAGTGAACTTCCCCATTTTTGACATTACGATTGAGGGAAAATTGTTGAAGAGCTGAATTGGGCTTAAACTGCCCCGAAGAGTTCCTGCAGCTATGTCTTGGAATTGAAATAATTGGCCTCCAACAATTACTTCCTCTTGAGCAACCAGCAGAGAGTTCCTCTCTGATTCCCATGGACTTCATTTTTGCTTTGGATCTTTGATATTTCCTTCAAGGCATCTTCAAATGTCAAAAGCTGTCATTCTAAACTCAATTCTTGAATTCTTCTGTTCATATCTGGTTCAAGATGAAAATGAGATTGGTAGCTGAGTGGTTCAGTTGGAATCCAAACTGAGCAAGTCTTTGGTAAGTAACGTGGTTGATCGCTTTATCAATGATATTTTCTACCACATTGCTGATGACTGAGAGTAGATTGATGGGTGGTAATTGGCCAAATGGGATTTGACCACCCTATTGTACATAGGGTATGACTAGACGATTTTCTGTATTCTTACATAGTTGGGTAGGGGTGTGGCTATTTCTGGCTGACAAATAGCCAGTACTATGGGATGTTATCAGGGTCACTAGCATTTGCTGTATGTGACAGGTTCACCTGTATCTGGATATCACATGGAGTGAACTGAATTGGTTGAAAGTTGACATCTGTGATGCTGAGCACCTCAGGAGGAGGCCAACATGGATCATCCACTCAGCACTTCTGGCTGAAGATGCTTACAAATCCAACAGCAATATGGAAAGAACAACATAAAAGGGGCATGGCAATTGAGTGCAATAGAGGTCAGATTCAACATTTTAAAATGTTTTATGTATTTTGTGACTGAACGTGATCTACCGTATGTTGACATTCTTAAATTTTTCACGTGTTAAGCAGAGTTCAATATTGTCATCATTGTACTTCTGATATTTAAATGAAAACTTAAGGTCATATCAATAAATAGCCAGCAGTCATTTTTACATTTAATCTTTACACCTGCTCACTCAATCTAACCTCTACAATTATCAGTGACCCTTAGTTACTCTGTAAATCACTTCTGCCTGAGATGAACTCATTTGTTTTTCAATCACAGGATTATGTTGCCTTAGAATCAAACATGAAGGAAATCTACTGGCGTAACGGTAACTACCCAAAGGCCCAGGTTCAAGGCTCCAAAGGTGTATCATAACATCTCTGAACGAGTTGATTAGAAAATATCTAGAACAAAAAATGTTGAGGTAAACTACATTAAATTGATCTATTTTCATGTCAGATAGCCATACAGCTAGCCATATTCAGTCCTAGGAAAGTGCCCAGTCTAAGATTACCTTTCAACAGCAGAGGCATGAAGGGAATCTTTGGTGGCTGCATCTTTTTGAAAGCTTCTCTATATGCTTTATGATTCAGGGATGGATCCTGTAAAACAGTAAGATGTTTAATGTGCTTAATATCAAAAAAATGACAACTACATGCTGCTTTTACAATGACAAAATTTTGACATTTTCTGCATTTCTTAAGCATGTACTTACCAGAAATTTCCATGTAGGTTCTTGATTGCCTGCATTAAATTCAAAGCAAACTCCAGAGAAATTACATTAATGATTATGTGTATTTCTTCTGGGATTTCTGCCGATCTTCCAAAATGATGGACAGCAGCCATGGAAATACTATAGAAATGTAGGACACAGGAGTAGGCTATTCACCCTGTTCAGCCTGCTCTGCCATTTAATACAATCGTGGTTGATTGATTCCTCAATGCCTTTTACCTGCATGATCCCCATAGCCCTTAACGCCACTGATAATGAAAGAAGTATTAACCTCTACTTAAATATACTCAAAGACTGAGCTTCATTGCCCCATTTCTCCTCATCTTGGTCTTAATTGCATCCTCCTTATTGTTCATTGTGCCCCCTGGTTCTAGACTCCTTGATCAGAGGAACCATCCTATCTGCATCGAATGCATCTATCCCTTTTAAGTATTTTGTGGGTTTCAATGAGATTATCTTCCATTCTTTGAATCTCCAGAAAATATGGGCCCAGTGTGCCCAATCTCTTTTCAAACAGCAGTCCCACAATCCTGGGAATAAGTGTGGTGAATGTTTGTTGCACTCCCTCTATGGCAATAATATCTTTCCTGAAGTAAGGAGACCAAAATTGCATACTGTACTCCAAGTGTAGTCAAACTAAGCTTCTATATAATTGAAGCAAGACTTCACTGCCCCTGTACTCAAAATCCTCTTGCAGTAAAGGCTTCCTAATAGCTTGTCGTGCCTGCATGTTAGCTCTCAGTGACCAATTGACAACAACAAAGTCTCATTCTACATCTATACTTTCTAACCTCGCACCATTTAAGAAATACTCTACAAATTTTCTTCCAACCAAAGTAAATAGCCCCACATTTTTCTACATCATGTTTTAGCTGACATGTTTTTGCCCAATCACTAAAACTGTCCAAATTCCTGAAAATATCTTTCATCTTACAACACACATTCGTAACTAGCTTTGTACCTTCTGCAAATTTTGAAATATCATATTAGATCCGCCATAAAGGTGGTGACAGAAAGGAAGTAAATCTTTGCACTTATCAGGGCAATAAACATCATGTTGAGGATTGAAAAACTTTCCGTGTCAATACTCATCAATCACTTTCAGGTCAAACCATTGGTGAATCAAAACTATTCCAACCATTTTGATGTCAACCAGTACAGTCTTGGAGTTCTATATCTATTATGCCCCATTTGAGTCTTTTCCACGTGTCTTTAGCTCACAGGTTCAGCCTGCAATTTGGTGATGCTTGCAACTTGGTCTTCAAATTGGCTCACTTCAGTTCTCAGTTAATTCTTATTCCTGCCAAGCCAGCCAAATCTTGATTTCAGCTCCTCAGTTAGCCAAACACAGCTCACCAGTGGTTCAAACGGTTAGGTTTGTTTTAAGGGAAAACTCCTGATACTTTATATCAAGAACGACTTTAATGTGGGCAAACACTCCAACTTTACCCAATCGTGCCTGAATTCCAAGTTAAAGGGAAGTCCAGTGTTTTAGTAGTATCCAGTGATAAACATTTCCATTTTTCATCTTCAACCATTCTTAATTTCACTTTCTGTGACTCGATGATTAGGGACAGTTGGTGGCAAATTGTGTTTTTGTGCTGTGCTAATAAATTGTATTAAATAGGAATGAGGCTGAGAATGCCCAAGTTATTGCTGTAATTTGGAGCCAAACTGAAACGCAACATATAAATATGTGAATTAAAATCACAAATCACGGCCTTGTTATGAACAAAAGAGATCTTATAATGTGTTTCACTACTGGATGATATCTCTCGTTATTTCACAGTCAATGATATACTTTCGAAGGGTAATCACTGCTGTAATGTCAGAAACACAGCAGTCAATTTGCACAAGCTAGGTCCAATAACAGGAAAGGAATAATCGACCGCATTATTAGTTAGAAGGAGGATAAAATTGGCTAAGACATTAAGAATTGCTCTGCTTTTCTTCCATAGTGCTGTGGAATCTTTTGCACCTACTTGAGATTGTAGGCAGGGCCCAAAAGACAGCACCTCCTGTACTGAAGCATCTCCTTACTACAGTACTGAAATGTCAGCTGATTACATGCTCACATCTCTGAAATGCATTTTGAATCCACGACCTTCCTACAGAAGTGAATGTTCTACCACTGAACCAAAGCATGAAATCACAGAACTTCCAAGGAGTTACACTCATTAATGCACTTAGGAATTTGGGCATGGAGCATAGTGGACCTGTCACATACAGCAGACCCTTCAAATTCATTCTTGGCATCAATATCTGCATTCCCAATATATGAAGCCTTGAGTGTAAATTTATGAAATTATTCCAGAAGTGATGTTCTGAATATTTTAAGTTGGTGCACAGGCACTTACCGTAAAACTTTCAAGTTCGGAGAATAGCTTCTTAAATTTCCCAGGTACTTTCTAAGGCAAAAAAAACAACATAAATATGAAACTCTAATTTGATAATATCTTTTAAGCAAAATGTTTAAATGGATAACAGGCAGTTGTTCTCTCTCATAATTAATTTATAAATGGTGAAAATCAAGAATCATTTGAGATCCAACACTTAGACACTGTATTGAAATGTAGTTTATACAGCAGTTATTCAATATAGGGATCTGGCCAGAAAGGTAAGTTGACTCTTACATTTACCAACATTGTACAGTAGTTGCCATACATTTCAATACTTTTCCAAAGTCAAGTGCCATAATGCATTAACAATGGAAAAAGAAATCCTGTCAGGCTCTCGTGTCATGTTTTGCACTGTGATTTAAATCTGCTCACAACTTTGGCTATTAAAACAGGCCTTGCTTTTAAATTAAAAAGAAATGCAACATTTGCTCCCTTCATAAATTATAGGCACTTTGCTTTGAAATTGAAATGGAACAACATTTTGTTCTGTCAATTTCAGGCAATGCAACCAGAAGTTTGTTATTATATCACCAAGCCAATATGAATACGTGGATGGATGTCAAAGTGATTAATCACTTTAATTCAATAGGTCGTCTATTCCTCCTTTAATTATTGAGATATTTAAGTTATAATAACAGAATAGGCATTGAATATAGTTTCTTGTTTGCTTATAATCCTGAACAACACTTAAAGATTACAATTTTTACACGGGCGTAGGTTTTCTTCTTTTCCAATGTAATTAACGTATTTAAATTCAGCATTTTATTAGACTTTTAGAAGTTTAACTTATTCCAATGATTCCAAAATGATTGCCCACTGCATTTCATGGATCAGGGACTGCACGTGGCGGACACTGGAAGAATGGCTATGGAGAGTACATGGCAGGCATTGAGGATAACCTTTTATTTGTTCCCAGGTTTTGTGCATCGCTAACGAGGCCAGCATTTACTGCTCGTCCCAGTTGGGGTGGTAAACTTCGTTGACCTTGTCCTTGTCCTGCTGAGCAATTGGGTGGTGAGCTACCTTCATGAACTGCTGCATTACTTGGGGTGTAGGTTGATGCACAGTGCTGTGAGGGAGGGTGCTCTAGGATTTTGGCTCAGCAACAGTGAAAGAATGGAGATTTAGTTCCAAGTCAGAATGGTATGTGACTTGAAAGGGAACTTTCAGCTGGTGGTACACCATTTTATCTGCTGCCTTTGTGCTTCTACATTGTAGAGGTTATGGATTTCGAAGGTGCTGTTAAAGGATTCTGAATGAATTATTGCAGTGCATTGCGCAGATGGTACATACTGCTGCCACTGTGCATAAGCAGTGAAGACAGTCAATGCTGTAGATGCTGTATGTGGTGCCAATCAAGTGGTCTGCCTTTTTCTGGATGATGCCAGCTTCTCAAGTGTTGTTGGACACTGGGGAGACACAAGATGAGTTACCCACCACAGAATTCCTAGCCTCTGACCTGTACATACAGCCACAATACTTGCATAATTGGTCTGGTTCAGTCTGTGGTCAATGTTAACTCCCGGAATTTAAAAGTAAATGAATCAATGATGGTAATGCCATTGATCATCAAGGCAAGATGATTAGATTCTCTATTCCAGGAAACAGACATTGCCTGGCACTTCTGTGGCATGAATGCTACTTGCCACTTATCAATCCAAGAGTGGATGTTATCCAAGTCTTTCTGCAAATAGACACCGACTACTTCCTTATCTGCAGTCATGAATGGTGCTGAACATTTTGCAAACATAGTGAATATCCCCACCTCTGATCTTTATGATTGAGGGAAGGTCATTGATAAAGTAACAGAAGATGGGTGGGCCTAGGACACTACCCTGAAAACCTCCGGCATTGATATCCTGGGACTGAGATTATTGACCTCCAGTAACTACAAGAGCTGTCTTTTTTTTTTGGGCTGGGTATGAGGTTCTCTGACCTGCAGAAAGATTTCCTGATTCATTTTGATTGCAGTTTTGCCAGGGTTCTTGATGCCACACTGTCAAATGCTCCCCTGATGTCAGTGACTGTCTCTCTCACTTCACCTCTGGAGTTCAGTTCTTTTGCTCATGTTTGAAGCAATGCTGTAATGTGGTGAGGAGCTGAGTGGCCCTGGCAAAACCTAAACTGAGCTTCAGTGAACAGATGCTGAGCAAACGCTACTTGATAACTGCTGAGGACACCCTAACCCTATCACTTTGATGATTGAGTGGATTAATAGGCTGGTAATTGGCCATGTTGGATTTGTCCTGCATCTTATGGGTAGGACCTACTTGGGCAATTTACAACATTTCAGGGTTGATACCAATGTTGTAACTGCATTGAAACAGTTTGGGAGGGAGGTGTGGAGCAGTGGTATTATTGACGGAATGTTGTTGGGGACCATAACTTATGCAGAATCTAGCAATTTCAGTTGTTTCTTCTTATTATGTGGAATTAATTAAATTCACTGAAGGCCTGAGGTGCCCAGCATCACAAGAGATGGATCATCCACTTGACAATTCTGGTTGAATTTGGAAGCAAATGTTTCAGCTTGTCCTTTACACTAATGGACTGTGTTCCCCGCCTCACTGAGAATGGGTATATTTGTAGAGACACTTGCTCATGTTAGTTGTGAAACTGCCTAGCACTATTCATGACTGGATGTGACAGAACCGCAGAGTTTCAATCTGAAACGTATGCTGTGTGATCACTTAGTCCCAGTAGCTTCATGTTGCTTCCACTGATTGGCATGGAAGTATTCCTGTGTTGGAGCTTCACCAGGCTGACACCTCATTTTTAGTGAGGGGGCTCTGAAATAAATAGGGAGGCAGTGATAGAAGGTGGATAGTGCAGCAGATAGGTGGAGAGAAGACAGACAGGTCAAGGAGGCGGGGATGAAGCTAGTAAAGGTGAGTTTAGGTAGGGAGTTGGGATGGTGGTTGGTCAGTGAGGTGGGAGGAGAGGATAGGTGGGAGAGAAGATGGACAGGTCAAGGAGGCAGGGAGAGGGAGGGCTGGTCTTGGGATGAGGTTGGGGGTGGGGAGATTTTGAAGCTCATAAAGTCCACATTGGGTTGTAGGGTTCCAAGGTGCTATTCCTCCAGTTTTCAGGTGACACTGGAGGCGGCCCAGGATGGACATGTTGTGCAGGGAGTGGGGAGGGGGCAAGTTGAAGTGGTTCACGACTGGGAGGTGTTGTCGTTTGTCACGAACCAAGCGTAGGTGCTCCATAAAGCGGTCTCCAAGCCTCCGCTTAGTTTCCCCGATGTAGAGGGGGGCAGCTAACAGTCAAGCACATCACTGTAGGTCTGGAGTCATTTTAGACCAGACCAAGTACTAATAGCAGATTTTCTTCCCTAAGTAATATTAATGAATCTACAGGGCTTTGGATGTTGAAGGGGTTTGCGTCTGTGTTGAATGGGTACAGGATGGTATAGTTGCCTGAGAGTACCTGGGGCGGTATGGGTTGTGGGTGTGGAGTGACGAGTGAACTTTAGAGAATCTTTAAGCAATGTTGGGAGATAGACTACTGTTGTGGAGATTTTAGGCAGCCTGCCTCAGTGCTGGGATTCCTGGAGCGATGCATCATGGTTCACAAAGTTCACCATGAATAGAACCCATCTGAACAGACATAAACCTAGGCAAAGTAACATGTTGATTGGGTATGTGGATTTTCGGGAGCCCTGTTGAAAATCTTGTCCCTGGATCCCAAATGATGTGAGGAGACATTACGTGAACCAGAATTCAACAGGTTAAGGGCAATTTTATTGATGGCATTGAAATAGTAAGGAGAATAAATGAAGTTATTTGGGATAAGATATTTTCTCTGGTTAAGGAGCCTAGTAATAGGAGGCATAAAAATAAGAGCCAGGATTGTCAGGAGTAAACTTAGGAAGCACTTTTACCCCTAATGAATGGGTGGTTGGAATTTGAAACTCAGAAATAGCAAATGACAAAAATGACGCTATTATTTTTAAATCTGAGATTTGATACTTTTTAGTGTTAACTAAAGGCAGTATAGGATACAGGGCAAAGGTGGGACAATGGAGATGAGGTACAAATCAGGCGTGGTTCCGTTTTTCGCTAGTGCTCAAGAGGCTAAATTATTTGAACCTGCCATTGTGTTTCTAATGATTTGTGGACGTCTGAAGCCTGTTATATTGTCTCATTTTCACAAGTTCATTATTTCATCCATAAGAGTTAAAAAGAATCAAGTATGGGTTGTCGTCAAATTCCATTGTACCAAACAACAATTTTAAATGTGGATTACTAACATGCCAAAGGCAATGTCATGAAATCTGTGTGCGCGTGCTGAGGAGAGTTCTTTTATTCTGGTGGTTTGACATCATTGACACTTATTTGATATTATGGTCACAATACTTATGGAGGGCCAAGGAGGATCTGAATGAATGTGGTGACATGTCTAAAGTTTGGATGGCAAAGGGATAGAGTCATAGAGTTGTAAGCACAAACAGACCTTTCAGTCCAACTCATCAAGGCTGACCAATTATTCAAAATTAATCTAGTCCCATTTGCCAGCATTTGACCCTTAGGTCACTTTAAACCCTTCCTAATCATGTATACATCCAGATGCCTTTTAAATGTTGTAACTGTACCACCCTCCACCATCTCCTGTGGCAGCTCCATCCCATACACGCACCATCCTCTGCATGTGTGAAAAAGTTACCTCTTAGGTCACTTTTAAATATTTCCCTCTCACCTTTAAACCTCTGCACTCTAGTTTTGGACTCCCCTACCCTGGAAAAGACTGACTATTCACCCTATCCATGCCCCTCATGATTTTATAGACCTCTATAAGGTCACCCACTGAGCCTTCGACTCTCTGGGCAAAATAGCCCCAGTCTATTCAGCCTCTCTCTATAGCTTAAACCCTCCAAACTTGATGAATGAGACCACATTTACATTTTACCTCCTACCTCTCAACCGTTCTTTGTCAGCATGATCTAAATGGATATTGAAGTGTTCTACTTCACTAGGACACAGGCACACTTCCTGATCCAATACCACGAAAATGAAAGTAGGCCTGTATGCAGCAGATTGGGCTGCATTCCCTGATTTGCTGAGGTCAAGGCAGCAGTTTAACATCAAAGCCAAAATCCCAAACATAATATTAAATTCAAATTATGATTTTTACTCACAATAGTCCACAAAGCTTTTTGCTCAATTGCCCTGACATCCTTTTGAACTGACCTACTTAGCATGTGTTCTTTCGGGAAAGAAAAGTTTGAAAGGATTACAAAATATTAGTGAATTAATTACAGGCCAATGGTTAAAAAATTGTATTTCATCAGCACGCAGAATTCCAGAAATGATTGAAAATTTAGAAACAAAACATTGCGCTTCAAGTGTTTGAAAGATGCAGTCGAACTGTGTCAGTCATTGCTGCTGGTTCACACCTCTCCAAATCTTTCTGCCATAAAGCAATGGGTGTGGGATAACTGCACCCTTATTGATAGTATGTCCCTGCATGTTGACAAGAGTTAATATTGACACTAGTCTCAAACTCACACCGATTCCCCATAATGTTATACGTATTTGTATGTTTTCACTCGGTTGCATAATGAGATTGCACATCCCGGACAACAATAATTTGACTGCTTACCTCCCATGTCTGAGAGAGTCGACAGATGGCAGCACTGTTAAGACCCATGATTATGGCGAAGAAAGAGTTAAGGTTCCTTAATGCCCTGCAGCTAAGAGATAGAAGTTGGCACTTATTAGAATGTAGTGAAATTAGAAGTCTAGCATCATGCACAAAACTGTTATATACTGAAATGCTGCAAACCTCTCATGGAATACAGACAGCTGTCTGCTGTCCAGTACCTTACAGTCACACATTGAAATCTAGTTTTAATTTGCCAATTTGGAGAAAAATGGTACAGATTTTATTTTCCTATCCTGACTTTTCTGTCTCAATCACTGTAAAATATCTTTGGAAATCCAGGTTCGTGTTATTCAGTCCTGTAGGATTCTTGATTACCTTAGATAGGGTACAAAATACTGGCTATGCTATTATCAATTATCTTAATAAACTTACTATTCAATTTGATCTCTTTGTCACATCCCAAAAGTCAGGTCATATGCATAAATTCTGATCTGCTGTTACGTATGACCACACAAATGTCACATCTTCATTGGTACTACTACCATTACAGGAATGTAACAAAGGCTTTGCATGCCTCAATAGTTGTTACTAGCTCTCAAAGTATAACGTACACAGATTAAAATGTGCTAACTGTAGCAAAAAGAGAGAAAAATGATGGAAGCAGTTTCTGTTCATAACAAATTCCTAACTCTTATTTGCCAGCCCTTGTTATATTACAGAAATGCACGTGCAAGTTAAAAGTAACAGCAACATCTGGTAAGGGGGAGTGGGAACTGCTGATGCTGGAGAATCTGAGATAACAAGGTGTAGAGCTGGATTTCTGAAGAAGGGTCCAGACCCGGAATGTCAGCTCCTCTGATGCTGTTTGGCCTGCTGTGTTCATCCAGCTCTACACCTTGTTATCTCAGTAATATCTTGTAATGTATTTTTCATTTTTAAGTGCATGTGTGATTGAGTTAAGTGCTTATCATACGTGTTTGGGGCTTACGTGGACATTTTTGCGTTGTTGTGCAGCCACGAAGCCATGCATTGTGCAAGGAACATTGCTATCTAGCATCAATAATAAACATCATAAGTAGACACCCATTGAGAAACCAGCCAGTTCCAAAATGCTGAAGATCTTCTTCCTCAGGTTAATTCAGCTCAGTTTAGATTAGACTGGTTGCAAAATCATGCAGAGGGTAAAATAAGTTCTGCTGGCCAGCAGTTGCCAGTTATCTAACCATCAGGAAGTGTTAAGGTCAACCCCCAAACTTTAATTTCATTTCTCTTTACAGTTCCTATTCTGCTCCCTGAATTTCATTTTGGGCTTGGTAATTGGTTGGACTGTCATTTGAGTTTGGTCCCTTATTTGAAGGGTTGAAGTGACATTTCTTTGGGTTGTGTTCTGTTGTTTCTATTTCCGCATAGTTCATTTCTTTTTTTAAAAAAACAGCTCTTGACGACATTGCTGAAGATTGACGTTTGCAGTGTTCAATTGTTTGGTGCTTGATTGTGTGTGTCTGGTATTTATTCTGTGTGAGATTTGTTATTCCTGGATGTGGTAAGTTGGAAAGAAAGACTGAACTGGGGCAAAATGTAAGCACAGTAACAAGATATTTTGAAGCATTGAATAAAACTCAGAGACCATGGAATGTATCATTTGCATTATTTTGCACATAAAACTCAACAGTATCCTTATGACAGCTGACCAGTCCTTATTTCTTCAATCTATATCATTTGTCTTCATTGATCTTTGATGGCATTTCTACATTTAATGTGCATGTTGGTGAATATATTCTTTTATCCACACAAACTGAAATAAACTGCTTTTTGTACTAAAATAGGACCACAATGTTACAAAACAATCAATCTGCAGAGTTTCAGTTATGAGTCTAATATGAGGTGTCTCGAATACTTTTAACTTACACTGCCCAAGGATGAGGTCAGGAAAGGATAGCTCATAAATTGTAAAACCAACCACAAAAAATGTTTAAGCATCCACTTTCAGTTTTAATGGTGGACAAGTGGTAGGGATGGATGTGGCAACAAAACTGCTCTGCAGCCACAGACCTGCCATCTTAAATACAATTACTGAGGTAAGAAGTAAAAATAGCCTATAATGGGTTAGGAAAATAGATGAAGGGGTAAGTGAGTGAATAAGCAGGGGCAGACATTTCAGCAGATATTTCATATTGCTCAGCAAAAACTTATTCCAGAAATAGAGGAGGCATAAACTGAAATATTCCAGACTGGATTCTAGAAGGGTTACAGCAAATGAGAAAATCACTAAAATGGCACCTCTGTTCAAGAAGGGAGTGAGGCAGACAGCAGGATACTACGGGTCAGTTAGGTGCTCAAGTCCATTTATTAGGGAAGAAATAGCAGGACATTTTGAAACAGAAATCATGTTTGACAAGTTTGATAGATCTCTTTCAGGGTAAAACAAACAGAATTGATAAAGCGGAGTCAGTACGTGTACTGTTTGTGGATTTCCAGAAGGCATTCGGCAAATAGACACATTTTTAAAAAAATCGCATAAGATAGGAGCACACGGTATATAGAGTAACGCAGTTGCACAGATTGAGGATTGGTAACACACAAAAGACAAAAAGTTAAGATTAATTGGTATTTTTCAAGTTGCAAAGATATAAATAGTGAAGCGCCATAAGGATCAATTCTAGGGCTCAATGATTTACTACCTACTTGTATTTCAAGTGACTTGGAGGTAGGGCAGAGTGTTACGTGACCAAATTTAATGATGATTCAAAATAGGTTGGAGGACATGTTGGGAGGACATGAGGAATCTGCAAGGGGATACACATAGGTTGAGCAAGTAGGAAAAAAAACTTGGCAGATGGATTTCCATGCAGGAATGTGTGAGGTCATGCACTTTGGGAGGAAGAATCAAAAGATAGACTATTATTCAAATAGAGAGACAGAAACACAAAATATGCATCATAGAGGGATCTGGGTGTTCTTGTGCAAGAAACACAAAGTTAGTATTCAAATACAGCAAATAATTAAGAAGTGTGATGTAGACTATGAGGTTTATATTCATAGAGTCATACAGACTCTGAGTCCATGCTGACCATGGTCCCAAACTAAACTAGTCCTACTTGCCTGCATTTGGCCCCTATCCGTCCAAACCTTCCTATTCATGTATTTATCCAAATGGCTTTAAATGATTGTAACTGTACCTGCATCTACCACTTCCTCTGGCAATTCATTCCACAAATGAACTACTCTCTATGTGAAAGAAGTTGCCCCCCATGACCTTGTTAAAACTTTCTCCTCTCACCTTAAAAATATGTTCCCTAGTTTTGAACAGCCCCACCCCAGGGAAAAGACACTTGCTACTCATCTTATCTTTGCCTCTCATTATTTTATAAACTTCTATATAGGTCACCCTCAACCTCCTACACTCGTCAAAAAAATGCCAGCCTACCCAGCCTTTCCTTATAACTTAAACCCTTAATTCCCAGCAACATCTTAGTAACTCTTTTCTGAACCCTCTCCAATTCAATAAACTCCTTCGTATAGCAGGGTGACTGCATACAGTATTCCAGAGGAAGTCTCAGCAACGTCCTATACAATCTCAACATAACTTCCCAATTCCTATCCCCAAATCCTTACATAAAATATTATTTACTGTATTTTGGGCTTTTGAGTTCACCGTGGGTTTTTTGTTTGCCTGTAGTTAATAGTTAGCTGATAAGGATTTCTATCGTCATTATGATCTCTTTTAAAACAATTTTTGAAGCCTTGCTTTTGAATTGATGTGTTATGTACATTGGTAGAGTGGGTTATTGTTCTTTTCTCCACCTATCCAAATATCATAATCTTTGGCTTTCATTCAGGAAAGAGATCGTCAATGAACAGGATACTTTCTCCTTAACGCTTAATGTTACATTTTTTACTTGCAAGCATGAATACAATGGTGTCAAGCATAAATGCTACTGAAGGTCTTTGTGTTTCATTAACAAACATTTGTAGCTCTGATTTTCTGGTGACAGGCTACTTGCGTATATGATCCTTTGACTGAAAGTAAACAATTAGTGTTATATAACAACAGAAGCCAAATAATTTCACAAAGTTAATCAACACTTAAACCCCTTCACCTTCTGCACGATACCTTTCCCTCTGCACCTTTGAGAATACAATTCTACCCTGCAGGATCTCAACAAAAATGCGTTTCTGGAGATTTTCATATTCTATAATTAGGCAATTAAAAATAAACATGCATCTGTTTTTTTTTGTTGAAATAGAATGCTCAGAGTAAATGAAAAAAAATCGTGGGAGTAAGCAATAATATATTTCCCCATGGGCGGGTGATTCACACCAATGAAAATAAAACAATAATCTATCCATGTAATGAATTATCACCAGAGAGTTGTAGTGTTCCAGGTATAAATCAAATGTTGCCTAGCATCCCAGAGCTCATTTCTGTTCATAGTGTAAAACAGAATGGCTCTCCCATGACCATGAGTTCTAACTGTTCTTTCACTTGAGTTAAACAGACCATTATAACTCATTCAGAGCATTCCTCCAAGGGCCAATGCCAAGGCCTGTGGCTGCTAAAAGAAGCCTTATCATCAGTATAATTAACTCGTAAGGCTCCAAATATTAGGAAGAGCATTGATGAAATTTGCTGTACATTAGTTTTCTGCTTTTTTTGTTTTTTCCTTCTGGTTATGGGTGATGATGATGTCATTGCTGAGGATGGCTTGTAGGAGTGACTAACCCAACAGAAGGAGGGAGCTGAATTAGCAATGCAGAGAGATTGATTAACATAACTGTGTCCAGGAGCTACCAGCTCAATTAAATGCATGTTAGTTACACTTCTCTGTGCTACAGGGCTCAGTAACTCTCAAGACAAATGCCCCTAAGTCAATCATCAAGGAGCTCTCTTTTTGCAAATGGAAAGCATAGAAAGATAATTATGTTACAGTTCATTACTTTTTAGCAGAATTTTTAAATTGTTCCCACATTTTGGAAAAAAAAGTCAAATCTTCACGTTTCTCCACTATTAGGAAAATCAGCATCTTACAAATACAATGCAACTATGTAAATATGCATTGTTAGCATAGGATATAGTGAAAATTGTGAACAGCTTCTGCTTCCTAGTACCAGAGAAAACCTCTGCCGAACACAGACATCAATGACATATCTCTTTTAGAGCTGCAGATGTGTCCTGGAAATAGTATGACCTTGGGACTGCTTTTGTTTTACAATCCTTTTATAACCTTATTGTACAGAATGCCTTTTCCACTTACTGAGCAGCAACCTTTATGAACTTTTTGACAAGCTGAACTCGTTTGGATAGCTGGCTACAGAGGAGGACTTCAGTGGCAACCCACAGTTGAACCTCATTGCACCGCTGCAGCAGAAAGTCAAGGTTGGCACTGGTGTTCCTTCTGTGGAACGTGTAATAGATCAGCTCCTGCTGCAAAGGGCACACAAGGAGAGAAAATCAGTGAATATCCCTGCACATGTACCGAGGGAGAAAATATCTGTTATCTAATGGAAGTGATCCACTGAACCAAGAAATATCTGCATATTCACTCTCCTTTAACCCAAGTGTTTGATTTCTTTCTGAGTAATACTTTGAGTCGTAACAAGCTGTCCTAAATCACATTCGTAAAACATAATTTGATGCTCACTTAGGCAGCTACCATGGCTCACTGGGTAGCGCACTCACTTCTGGCACAGAAGGCTATAGATCCAAGTCCTGCTGTAGACTGCTGAGCACAAAATCTAAACTGACAACCGATTACAGTACAGGGTAAATGTTGAACTGTTGGAAGTGCAGTTTTTTGAAAGGGTTGCCAAATCAATACTTCCACTCTTTTAAGTGTTCTTTTACCAATATCTTGGCCAATATTTTAATCCCTCGAAGAAAATCACTAAAACACATTTTCTGATTATCTCATTTTTTTATGGATCTCACTGCAGACAAACTGGCTGCCATTTTGATACACTGCAACAGTAATTACAATCCAAATATACTGGGATGTTGTGAAGCAGTGGAAAGTATCATATGGACACCAGTTATTTTGTGTTTGTGCTACTTTGTAGACAGTACATGGTTCAATGTGACTGCAGTGGAGTTTTCATTGTCTTGATTTGTAGAAAAACCTCAAGACCAAATCTAGAGATGTATCTTGTGCAGTTGTTACATGAGCAGCATTTTTTGGCTTTATATTAGATAATGTTTCCCATACGTAAATGGCATCTTTTAGATTATTAAGTCTAATGTCCAAATGGTTCACTAATGTCTGGATTACATTTGACTACAGAACTACTGCAACTTGGTTAACTGCCATCTGAAATAATCTAGCAACCCATTCAGGTCAAAGCCACAAATGACAGCACTGCCCACACCCTGTATACCAACAATAATGAGAGGGTGCAGAATCCCAGTGCCTGAGAAGCTAGACCCCCCTCCCCATGGGGAAGGATACGAATAGTTGGAGGAAATGGCATCAGTGACATCCCAGATACATTCATGGGTTGAGGATTGGGAGATGCAATGTACGTCCCCAGTTCCTCCCCGAACTGAGCCACTGGCATAAAGACTGATGGAAGCTGTGAGCAATTCAGGTGCTAGGATGTAGTTATCACCCACTCCTTCTGAGCACAAGTCCCTGACCAATAGATAACACATTTTGGTAATGATGGGCCTGGATATCCTTAAATTGGTGTCTGCACTGTCTTTCAAACAGTTGAAGAAAATGACAGTGAGGCCTCTACACGTGAAGTCTCATCATTCTCCTTCACCTCTTGGCAGACTTTCATTTGTTCCTTCTCCCTCTGGAAGCTGTGCAGCAGCCAATGAAGATTTCTATTCCTGCTGAGCTTGTTGAAGAAATTGTAATTACTGTATTTTTCTACACTGCCTTCAGAATAGCACTAGGCCAAAAGTCATCCAGCAAAGGTGATGTCCACATGAGATCCACGAGCAGATAATTTATGGGTAATAGAAAGATAAAACAATTTCGATGACAAAGTTCCATTATCACAAAGCCTCATGTTATGCTATCACAAAGTGTAGCAGAGTGGCTCCCTGAGGAGATCATTTTCATTGCTCCATAGGGAGCTCTGAGGTGTGTGACTTTCTCCAACTGCACATTGCACACCAAAGTTTTCATACAACATTGAGAGTAGAAAGTCTGCTAGTAAGCCCCGTCCAATACTTGCTATGGATTTTGAAATGGAAAGTTAAGGTTCTGCTTTTAATGAATTGTTTTTAATACAGTTGCTCAGCTGATAATGACTATTAGGTAATTTGTGCACACAATGTGACTGCCTGTTGTACTCGATTGCTGGTCACCATAATTTCCAAGCTGCAATCTTAGGCACCTTTTGATGTGCCAATAAACTGCAAATTAAAGATAGATGGGAGGCATTTCTGAGCCAATGGAAGCTTGAATACTGCAATTACCCCAGGAGGAAATCCAATTCCAGAGTTTATCTGTTCCCAAAGAGAAAACATTATCTTACTTTGCCCACTCTGCATGTAGTGTCTGTCAGTTTATGTAAACATTATTGTGCAATTGACTTTCAATTTGGCATTGCAAGGTTCTAACTTTGTTTTGGTACTAGTAAATTGCAAGCTTCACCTGTCATACATGAAGTTCCCTCATTCTTCATGTTTCTTTTTGTCATGCTGTTGCTTTGGCCCGGTTGGCTGTCAGTCTACCCCCATTTCCGTTGTCTCTTTTTACACAACCATTAAGGTCCTCAGTTTAACTATAGAACACAGACACAGGAAATTCCTATGCTCTTTTTAGTCCAACACCTTCCCCATGTCAATTTCAGAGTTACAGTGAGCTGTCTGAACATCCTACCCTAAGCTCCCTGTTCCCTCCCATTCAATTTGAGGCCTCACCCTGATATCAACAATCATCTCTTATCATTGTCACGATCCTTTCAGGGACCCAATACAATGAAGCTCATCCTTAAATTCCAGTTGCCTTCTTTCTCCAGGACTACAAGGAATGTCCCTCAAAAGGACACTGACCATTAATGGTCCAACCCCAAGACTGACTCAGCAGGATAGCTGGCATAAGCACTGTCCATGCCCTGGATGGACAGTCTACAGCATTCTACCTAACCCACCTGTAATAACCAGACTGCTTGCACGCATCCTCCAAGACTAACACTCATCCCTGGGCTCTGGTAGGAACGAGCAGCTATCTGACATTGGCCAAACCCCTGGACTGATCTCAGGCAAGCTCCTTGTGCGACTACGGTGGCATTCTCTGACTGTCTGTGGTCCCTCTTCACTCCACCAAGGATTTCTTGCCATTTATTTGAAGCACGTGCAGTGCATTTTCTGTGTAAAATGCTGGCACATACTGGAGGTCTCACACTGACACAGCAGAAAGCTGTATGCTACTGATCTGACTGATAGATTGTGCGATGAATGCTTCCTACCAACCCCAGCTGGCTGTCTTTCCCTCTGCACTTAAAACAGTGCATTATTAAGCCTTATTAAGCTGCTTCAAATTCATACCTGAACATTCACTCTGCTCAACTGAAGTCATTTGTTTTCTACTAAATCTGAATGACAATTTCAAAACAACAATTTGAGTTTACATAGTAACTTTAAAGTTGAAAAACTGTGAAGCAAGGAAAGTGTTGTTATGAGGATTGACAAAAGGCTTGGCAGAAGAGAAGGCTAGGTTTAAGTGAAGTTTTTAAGCAGGAAGAAAGTGGAGAGATCCAAGGATTTTGGGGGGAGGCAGTTTTAGAGCTCAAGGTGCCCTCGTGGCTGAACACAGAAAGCATCGGCATCAGAGGAATGAGAATTTGGACTCAATAACTTTGTATAATATTTCTGATCAGATGTATCCAAAGGTGAACATTTTATTCAAATACGGAATGGTTATCAATTTTTATTAGTCGTGAGAAAGAATTAACTTTAACTTACTTAATGCTGTTCAGATTAATTTACAATCATCCATAAATGAAAATTAGACAAATTGCTAACTAGACCACTTGTCAGTGTTCTCTGAGAAGCTAGTTAAAGGGAACAAACTGCATGGTGGCTCTCTCAGGTACCCTGCTTGGTGTATATTTAATCCAGAAGTTGTTCAGAAAAGTTCTACCACTACACAAAATGTTCACTTACAACATTGTAGCTCCTGAACAGAGCAAGTAAATGTTTTGACATGTGCAAGTAAATTACTCCGTAGCATGTTTAATGAAACACTTACTTCACAAATGCAGTTAAACAAATCCCAATCAAAATTGGTTAATTTGTTGGCCAATTGCCAGGTATTCATTCCAAGCACTTGGATAGTTCGTTGTAGTATTTCGTCATTTTCTGCTGCAAGAGTCTGGAATAGATACACAAGTATCAGATTAATAACTGTACATATGATTTCTGCTGGATAAATTATGAAGAAGTTGGATGGCCCTGGAATGTTGCTAAGGGACAACTGATACTACCATCTAGTTTTTCTGATGGCTAAATAGTCGTTATTCCAGCACAGATAGAGTTGTGCCTGGGAACCCTCCGAATCCCCACCAAGGCAGACTCAAAAGGACTTCACTGGGAAAGTGAAGAATCTGTTAGCAATTCCTGTGCCTGGAACCTTCAGAAAGTCTCCATTTAAATCAAAATTTGGAAAGTTCTGAAGAAATTAATAAATAACTACTCAGGAAAAATCAGACTATCTAATGGTCTAACTCCTGAGTAAGTATTTAACTGAACACACTTTAACCGGACACCCCCAAAGACACCTCCCCCAGATCACGCAAAGGCCCAGGCCCCAATCTAGTAACATCAGGACCTGACAGTTCTGAATTGCTCTGCATCTGCCACCAGCGCTCCCCATCCTCCCTTAACCTATTGCTGAACACAACCTCCCTTCCCCAACAGCCCTGGATACTCCTCCCACACCAGATCCAACCTGAACTGACCCGAATCCAGTGCCCACTGCCAGACCAGATCAGACTCAACCTTCCTCACCCTCAAACCCTGCTGGAAAGGACCAGATCAGACCCCCTGTGCTCAAACTCACCCGACCCAACCCTCCTCCCCAGCAGACCTTGGCCTCACCCACTACACCCTGCCAGACAGAACCTAACGCTTCCCTCCCAACCCCATTGCCAGAACTTACCCACACCCTCCCCATACTGTTCCTAAGCCAATTCCCCCATCACAAGACCAGAACTCCCCATACCCTCCCCACACTGTTCCTAAGCCAATTCCCCCATCACAAGACCAGAACTCCCCCCACCCTCCAACCCAACACACAGACCCAATTTCTCTCAGCTACAACAACTTACTCTAAACAGCGTATCACACACCTCATCCCCCCCACCTAGGCACCAACCAACTTTGTACACTACCCCCTTCTAACTTTGCATCCTACCCCTGCCCAGCTGGAACCCTACTTACCTGGTACTCAACCCCTACCATCTGGCATCCCACCACCCTCCCCTGCCCTCCATCACCACCGCCACCATCCCCACCCCAAAACCAAGCACCCTACATTTTCTTAAGTACTTACATTTGTCAAACTGGCTGTCTGGACTTTAAATGCCCAAATGCTGCAGCTGATGGCTGAGAGAAAGGGGTTATGGGTTTGCCTTCCCCCTGAGTTCTGCTGATACGACAGAAGTGACTGAATGGGAGTATGGCTCCACATTTCTGAAGAAGCCCTGAGCAGAATCTCCCCTCAGAAATATGAAGCTCTCTCCTTTCACAAAAAAAAGGAAGCAGCAGGAATCTGTGCCTGTTTCCCACTGTTTAAAAAAAACATCAAAGTCCCATCACATCCTGGTAATGACCTCCTACAACCTCTTACATCAGGCAGAAGATACAGAAGCCTGAACACACGCACAAGCAGGTTCAGGAACAACTTCTTTTTAGCCATTATCAAACTGTTGATTGGACCCAAGCATCAAATAATGTAACCTGCAATGTAGCCTGTATGCCTCTAAGTCTTCTTGACCTGTACATCTTTTGCTTGTTGTGATCTGCCTGTACCGCTCGTAAACAAAACTTTTCACTGTATTTAGGTGCACATGATAACAACATCAAAATCAAATGAAAGCAAATCATTCTATACATTAACAGTTCTCAGCAGAGATCACAGAGTAGTGAGATAAACAAGGAATGTTGTTGTATGGCACACTGCACAAAATAGGAAAATTGCTTCTTACCAAGATATCAGTGGGATCTTTTTTACAAACAAATATGCGAGTAGTGGGATCCAGTGATGTAAAAAGAGACACATCATCAGGTTGAAGAATTTGCCTTTCTAGAAACAGGAAAGTTTGAATTAAAAATCAGGCTAAACAACCACATTTATTCTTAAAAGCCTGTTAAAACAGCAAGTAGTGGAACCACTTATCATCTGCATCAAAGCAATCAATGGTTTCAAAATTAGGAACATAAATAATAATTGTATCTCCATCATTGTTAGTATTTAGTATGCTATGACAAAAGATTATATCCTACATCACTTAGACATTTGAAGATTTAACTACAGGGTGTATTTCTTTTCATGTACTAGCTTAGGTTTGAGTTCTAGAGTGCTGTGAAGGTCACAGTTAAACAACTACTTTTGATTTTAGTCAAAAATATTCTTTTGCACCAAGTGCTAAAAGCCAGTTAGCCAATAAGCCATTCAAAAAGAAACAGGGCAAAAATAGGATTGATTCAGTTTGATTGCTGCCAGCCAGCAACTGTCAAAAGGAAACAGGACAAAAGAATTTCAACTAACCTGCAAAGCCAAGAAACCCATAATAAACTATTTAACTATCAATAGTCCACTATCTACTCTCCCTGAATCATCGATACAGATTGATCTACATATCATTTAACTTACAGTTTGGACTTATTACTCATTTCAAATCTGTAAGTAAGCATTGCATTATTATTTCTTCTTGCACTTAGCATGTAATGAACTAATTTCATTCTTAACTCGAGGAAATCAGGTTAAAATGGACTCTTCTTAAAACACAGAATCATTTGGCCTGGAAGAAAGGCATTCATAAAAGAGAGATCCTTTCTAAATTAATCCTGCTGTGACCAACTGAGGGGATGGGGGAATACAGAATGGGAGCCAGTTCATCCGACCTCATCTGGAAGCTTGATATTTTGGGGTATCCCAGTTAGAACCTAATCATAACATGGGACAGAATCTTTAAATTGGCAGGGCAAAAAAAAACTTACCATCAGTGGAAGTGACTGCCATGAGCATCAAATCTTCGTCACATTGCTGGAGTTTCTCAGCCACAATGTGAAGAACTTGCTGTGCTGATGTTGACATCTTAGTTCGGAAACTGACGTAAGAATGATCTGCCACATAAATACGGCAGAAAACTGCAGGGAAATGAAAGAAACATTTAAGGATAATCTAATTCTCAGCATTTTGGAATATATGGGTAAAACCTGCAGACAGCATGAAGGTATTGATTATTTAACCTGAAAAAAGAGATAATCATCACTTTCTAGTGTTGTCATATTATAGCTGTTTGTACTTTCCAGAGAAAACAGTAACATAATACAAGAAATCAAATGGCAATTTCAAAACAACACCTTTCTGTAAGTTCACATTCTACTTGATGAGCGTGGGCTAATATCATGGTGAGTTAAGTGTGCATCTTGCTTCCCGTTAGAACTATTCTAAATTTACAGATCACTGCCTAAATGAAACAAAAACAGAAATCTCTGGAGAAACTCAGCAGGTCTGGCAGTATCTGTGGAGAGAAAACAAAGTTATCGTTTCAAGTCCAATGACCCTTCTTCAGAAAGTTCTGAAGCAATTTCTATTTTATTCTATTTTTCTAGCTTTCAGTTGTTTCAGCGGCGGGAGTCCGGGAGAAAGTGTGACGGCAGCCTGGGAAGTTAAGCTTTCACCCAATAAATTTGGGAGTTAACTAATACCCAAGACACCACACGCGTAGTGTCTCCCACCCTTCCAACTCCTCTAACCTAATAATAACAACCAAGTGTGGTGAGCAGGTAAGCTATTTGCATTTTTATTCCTCATCTCGTTGTTGTCTTTCGGGATGGTCACCTAGACGCCAAATCCTCTGGGAGCAGGTCAGAAAGCAAAGCCGGAGTCTGTTTGAGTACAAAACGGAGTAAACTTACTGGTGCAGAGAACACTGCAAAACTAAAACTAACTAATTAATTTTAAAGAGTTAACTAAGTAGAGATGGCAGGCCAGGTGATGTGTTGTAGCTGTATGATATGGGAGCTAGCTGATCCCATTGAGAACGGCAGTGACCACATCTGCAGCAAGTGTTGGCTGCTTGAGGAGCACCAGTTCAAAACTGATGAGCTGGAATCCAAACTCCAAACACTGCGGCACATCCAGGAGGGGGAGAAATACCTGGATGCTGTGTTCCAGGAGGTAGTCACATCTGGTAGATTAACGAATGGGTAATTCGATCGGCGGGCAGGGACAGCAGTGTGAGACTGCGAGTGAGGCAGGTAGAGGGACCCTGCAGACAGGAACACAGGAGCCGCAGTCCTTGACATTGTCCCACAGGTATGAGGCACTTGCTCCCTGCGCGGATGAGGAACAGGGCTGCAGGAAGGATGAGTCCACTGAACATGGCACCATGGTCCAGGAGGCCATTCAAGGGGGGGGAGCAAAAAGACAGATTGTAGTTGTAGGGGATTCCATCATCAGGGGGATAGACAGTATCCTTTGCGAGCA
Organism: Ginglymostoma cirratum; assembly: GCA_024137785.1. Classification (NCBI taxonomy): domain Eukaryota; kingdom Metazoa; phylum Chordata; class Chondrichthyes; order Orectolobiformes; family Ginglymostomatidae; genus Ginglymostoma; species Ginglymostoma cirratum. Next base: position 29,611,131 of record JAHRHZ010000013.1, read on the forward strand.
GGATAGAGAATCCCGCATGGTGTGTTGCCTGCCCGGTGCCAGGGTGCGAGACATCTCTGACCGGCTTGAGAGGATACTAGAGAGGGAGGGGGAGGATCCAGTTGTTGTGGTCCACGCAGGTACCAACAACACAGGCAGGACTAGGAAAAAAGACCCGTTTCGGGATTATGAAAAACTAGGAACAAAATTGAAAAAACAGGTCTTCAAGGGTCATAATCTCTGGATTGCTGCCTGAGCCACGTGCAAATTGGCATAGGGAAGCAAGAATCAGGGAAGTAAACACGTGGCTAAAAGAGTGATGTGGGAAAGAGGGTTTCCTTTTCATGGAGCACTGGCATCAGTTCTGGGACAGGAGGGATCGATATCGCTGGGATGGACTCCACCCGAACAGGGCTGGGTCCAGTGTTCTGCCAAAAAGGGTTAACAGGGTGGTTAATAGGACTTTAAACTAGTAAGCAGGGGGGAAAGGGAGAAGTGAGCGTAGAGGGAGAATAACAATTAATGTAAGGCAAAGCAGCAGGTTAGCAGGTGACGAGGAAGCTTCAACTCCATTGAAAATTAGGAAAAAAGTTAAAGGGAAGGAGAACTCAAGAGCTGTTAGTAATGGAGGTAATAGGACCCAAAAAGAAGGTGCAAAAACTGGCATAAGGCACTTTATCTGAGTGCTCAGGACATTCGAAACAAGGTGGATGAGTTGACGGTGCAAATCATGGCAAATGGGTATGATTTAGTGGCCATTACAGAGACATGGTTACAGGATGGTCATGACTGGGAGTTAAATATCCAGGGGTATCAAACTGTTTGGAAGGACAGACAGGAAGGTAAGTGAGGTGGTGTTGCTCTGATTTTAAAGTATGATATCAGGACGGTAGTGAGAGATGACATAGGTTCTACTGAACAGAACGTTAAATCCATTTGGGTGGAAATTAGGAATAGCAGGGAGAAGAAGTCACTGATAGGTGTGGTCTATAGGCCACCAAATAATGACATCATGGTGGGGCGGGCAATAAACATAGAAATAGCTAATGCATGTAAAAATGGTACAGCAATTATCATGGGGGATTTTAATCTACATATCGATTGGTTCAAACCAGGTCGGTCATGGCAGCCTTGAGGAAGGGTTCATAGAATGCATCCGCGATAATTTCCTTGAACAATATGTAATGGAACCTATGAGGGAGCAAGCTATCCTGGATCTAGTCCTGTGTAATGAGACTGGAATAATTAATGATCTCACAGTTAGGGATCCTCTCGGAAGGAGCGTTCACAGTATGGTCGCATTTAAAATACAGGTGGAGCGTGAGAAGGTTAAATCCAATACCTATGTCCTGTGCTTAAACAAAGGAGACTATGAAGGAATGAGGGAGGAGTTAGCGAAGGTAGAATGGGAGCAAAAACTTTATGGTGGGTCAATTGACGAACAGTGGAGGACTTTCAAAATGACTTTTCACAGTGCTCAGCAGAAGTATATTCCAGTGATAAGGAAGAACTGTAGGAAAAGAGACAGACAGCCATGGATGTCTAAGGAAAAAAAGGAAAGTATCAGATTGAAAAAAAACACATACAAAAAAGCAAAGAGTAATGGGCAACTAGTAAACTGGGAAATCTTTAAAGGCCAACAGAAAAAGTTATAAAGAAAAGTAAGATAGATTATGAGAGGAAACTAGCTCAGAATATAAAAACAGGCTGCAAAAGTTTCTATAAATATGTAAATCGTAAAAGAGTGGCGAAGGTAAACGTTGGTCCTTTAGAGGATGAGAAGGCCAATTTAATAACTGGGAATAAGGAAATAGCCGAGACATTAAACAGTTATTTCGTTTCGGTCTTCACAGTGGAAGACACAAATAACATGCCGAAAACTAATGGCAAGAAGGTTATAGCAGGTGAGGACCTAGGAACTATCATTATCACTAAGGAGGCAGTGCTGGGCAAGCTAATGGGGCTAAAGGTAGACAAGTCTCCTGGCCCTGATGAAATGCATCCCAGGGTACTAAAAGAGGTAATGGGGGAAATAGCAAATGCGCTCATAATTATTTACCAAAATTCACTGGACTCTGGGGTGGTTCCTGCGGATTGGCTGTTTTCCAATATGACGCCACTGTTTAAAAAAGGAAGTAGACAAAAAGCAGGTAACTATAGGCCAGTTAGCTTAACTTCGGTAGTGGGGAAAATGCTTGAATCTATCATTAAGGAAGAAATAGCAAGACATCTGGATATAAATTGTCCCAGTGGAAACACCCAGCATGGGTTCATGAAGGGTAGGTCATGTTTAACTCATTTGGTGGAATTCTTTGAGGACATTACTTGCATGGTGGACAATGGGAAACCTGTGGATATGGTGTATCTGGATTTCCAGAAGGCATTTGACAAGGTGCCACACCAAAGGTTGCTACATAAGATAAAGTTGCACGGTATTACAGGTAATGTATTGGCATGGATAGAGGATTGGTTGACCAGTAGAAAGCAAAGAGTAGGGGTAAGTGGGTGTGTTTCTGGTTGGCGGTCAGTGGCTAGTGGTGTGCCTCAGAGATCAGTGTTGGGACCGCAATAGTTTATAATTTACTTAGATGATTTGGAGTTGGGGACTAAGTGTGGTGTGTCAAAATTTGCAGATGACACTAAGTTGAGTGGTAGAGCAAAGTGTGCAGAAGACGCTGAAAGTCTGCAGAGGGATATAGATAGTCTAAGTGAGTGGGCAAAGGTCTGGCAGATGGAGTACAATATTGATAAGTGTGAGGTCATCCATTTTGGTAGGAATAACAGCAAAATGGACTATGTTTTAAATGGTAAAAAATTGCAGCACGCTGCTGTGCAGAGGGACTTGGGTATCCTTATGCATGAATTGCTGAAGGTGGGATTGCAGGTGCAGCAGGTGATTAAAAAGGCAAATGGAATGCTGTCTGCCATTGCTAGAGGGATGGGGTTTAAAAACAGGGAGGCTATGCTGCAGCTGTGTAGGGTCCCGGTGAGGCCGCACTTGGAGTATCGTGTGCAGTTTTGGTCTCCTTACTTGAGAAGGGATATACTCACACTGGACGGGGTGCAGAGGAGATCCACTTGGTTGATTCCAGGAGTTGAGAGGGTTGGATTATGTACACTGGGATTATACTCATTGGAATTCAGAAGAATGAGGAGAGATCTTATAGAAACATATAAGATTATGAAGGGAATATATAAGGTGGAGGCAGGGAGGTTGTTTCCGCTAGCAGGTGAAACTAGGACTAGAAGGCATCGTCTCAAAATAAAGGGAAGCAGATGTAGGACTGAGGTTAGGAGGAACTTCTTCACCCAAAGGGTTGTGAATCTGTGGAATTCCCTGCCCAGTGAAGCGGTTGAAGCTACCTCGCTGAATGTGTTTAAGGCAATTTTTGAATTTTTGAACAGTAAAGGAATTAAGGGTTATGGTGTGCAGGCGGATAAGTGGAGCTGAGTCTCAAAAAGATCAGCCATGATCTTATTCAATGGCGGGGCAGGCTCAAGGGGCCAGGTGGCCTTCCTCCTGCTCCTAGTTCTTATGTTCTTATTTTGTTACAGATTTCCAGATCTTTTACCGTCTAATTAAGTTATATTCATACAAATGTAGCCTCATTTCTTACACGAGAAAATGCACCAGTTATAGTCCTTTATTCATTCACAGGATGTGGGCGTCACTGGCCAGGCAGCATTTATTGCCCATCCCTAATTGCCCAGAGGGCAGTCAGGATTCAACCATATTTCCGTGGGTCTGGAGTCACATGTAAGCCAGACCAGGTAAGGATGGCAGTTTGCTTCCCTAACGGTCATTAGTGAACCAGATGGGTTTTTCCAGCAATCAACTATGGATTCATAGTCATCATTAGATTCTTAATTCTAGATATTTACTGAATTCAAATTCCACCATCTGCCATGGTGGAATTCGAACCCGGGTCCCCAGAACGTTATGTGGGTCTCTGGATTAACAGTCCAATGATAATACCACTAGGCCATTGCCTCCCCCTGACATCTGTGTAATATTTGTCAAGTTTGGATTATGTTTGAAGGCAGAGGGATGTCACTCAAATTAAATAAATCCCCTGATGCCCAAGACTGTGCGCAGTGTTCAGAATAGATAGGATCAAGAACCAAAATAAATTTGTCCCCAGAACTCAATGAAATTAATCAGGTGAACTGCAGGTTCCAGTCATTGTCTAATGAAACTCAGTCTGTGCCAGGGTAAGACTGGGCCATGGTGGTGGTCTTAAGAGGGGGCAAGTCTGGGGCAAAAACAGCTTGTCATTCTTTTTATCGAACCAGAAGGAACACTCCTGCTGTGTCGAACACCAGAAATAATTAAAACATTTTGGTTTTCTTTAAGAACTCTTCATTTAAGTTTAAGTAGCTCCAAACCGGAAAACCTCACAATGTCCCAACTGGACCGAAATAGCAACCTCATTTCACTAAATCTCGCTAAAAAATGCTACAGGGTAGAAAGCACAGAGGTCCTTTTCTGAGGGAATTGGTTATTGTTGTGACCAGTTCAAGTCCATAACACAAGCAACATAATGTTAAATTTAGACTCAAAAACAGAAATTGCTGGAAAAACTCAGCGGGTCTGGCAGCATCTGTGGAGAGAAATCAGAGTTAACGTTTTGTATACAGTGACACTTCCTCACTGGATCCAAAACATTACCTCTGATTTCTCTTCACAGATGCTGCCAGACCTGTTGAGCTTTTCCAGCAATTTCTGTTTTTGTTTCTGACTTACAGCATCTGCAGTTCTTTCAGTTAAGTTTAGACTCTTTTGTGTCCAACAACATGAACTGCAATTACATCAACAGCCATAAAGGTCAGTTGTGTTGGTTAAATGATCTGTCTTATGTTGCTGAGGGGAACATCTGGTTTACTTTAGCTTTCAATAACCCAGGAAGAATCGTCTCATTTATTTACTAAACTCAAGATCTGACTCATCTTCCCACATCCACCATAAAAGTCTGTTCCAAATGCAAACCACAGAGATCTGCTGATCAGCTACAACCAGTGAGTTCATAAATATTAGCTCCTTCCCTACAGACTGCACCCATCTGAAATAACAAGATGTAGAGCTGGATGAACAAAGCAGGCCAAGCAGCATCAGAGGAGCAGGAAGGCTGACGTTTCGGGCCTAAACACTTCTTCAGAAAACGTCAGCCTTCCCGCTCCTCTGATGCTGCTTGGCCTGCTGTGTTCATTCAGCTCTACACCTTGTTATCTCAGATTCTCCAGCATCTGCAGTTCCTACTATCTCTGCACCCATCTGAAGACTGACTTGTTATCAAGGGCTGAAATTTGAAAAAAAACTGTGCAAATGGAAGATCTCCACATGGTCTTCAGTTCAACAGAAAAGCTTGCAAATATTTTTTCCAGAGTCCGAGGGAGACCTAGCTATTCAAATTTAAATTCTATTGAAACGAATCTAGTAAAGAGGCTGAGGCAGGTCCTTTATCCACAGATTCCTCCCCCAAAACTGACCTTCTTCAGCTCGATATGCCTTAGGTTGCAGCCACTTCTCTCTGCAACTGAATTGATGGAAATTTGTTGTATTCTGTAAATATATAAAAATTGAATATATTGGCAAGAGAAATTATAAATATTGCTTACTAAATACAATCATGCAGATTTGTATCTCTGTAGTAATCTTACACATTTGCTATAAACAGACGTTATAATTTTTTGGCAGGCATATACATAGTCAGTTCACATTAATGATCACCAAATTATTCATGAATTCCTATTGTATAGATAGATAATGAATGCACCGGAAAAGCCTTGAATAGTAGGCAAGCATCATGCTTGAGAAAGTTAAAAATAATTAATGTAATCCATTCTGTTGGTATCTAAAAAAATGCATATAAATGGCTTTAGGTGTTGTGGTTTTCTGTGGAAGGTCAACTTTCCGCAGGAGCTTAAGAATAAGTTGAGCACAATAGGGAAAAAATGAATGCTATCTGGACTCCACAAATAGTAGTGAAATAGTTGTCAAAACTCTTCATTAACTTTTGGTAAAACCCCTTCTTGACTTCTCCATTGTAATGAAACTGTCACAGTATCAAAATTGGAGATAACAAGCATGGGGCTGGATGAACACAGCAGGTCAAGCAGCATCATAGGAGCAGGAAAACTTGACGTTTCGGGCCTAA
>JAHRHZ010000013.1:29617664-29669036 GCA_024137785.1 Ginglymostoma cirratum
GAAGGGGTTAGGCCCGAAACGTCAAGTTTTCCTGCTCCTATGATGCTGCTTGACCTGCTGTGTTCATCCAGCCCCATGCTTGTTATCTCAGATTCTCCAGCATCTGCAGTACCTTTTATCTCTGATACAGTATCAAAATTGGTCTCTTTATACTTTAGGGACACAATGGTGGGAGGGTACAACTACAGAATAACCATTACAGATTGCAGGAGAAATCTATATTAAATGTGAATACAGGAAATTATACAGAAGGGTTGACATCCAAAAGATAAAACAAAACCTTGATAACATGAATCAGATTTGTGCATCTGGGAAATGAAAACAGCCACATGGTTTTTTAATGTATAATTATTTATCATGTCGTTATCTACACATTTTGTATAGATATGTTTTATACTTAGTTTCTCTATATTCAGAGACCCAACTACAGAGCAGAATGGTTCCATCCTCTCCTGAGCTATTCTTTCCCCTCTTTGATGCTTATAAAATCCCTTGTTATTTCCTTTTATATTATCTACTAGTATTTGTTCATATTCCCTTGTAGCACTTGCTTGTTTTTTGCCCTCCCATTACATTTTCCATATTCCTTATAGTTTCATTGTTTGCTGCATCCTTATCATATACTTCTCCTTAGATTCCAATTCTCACTTAATTTCAGTTTGGCAATGGAAAATTATTTTTTTGGAGAATCCCTTTATGCTTCATAAGAATATATTTATTTTGTCTTCTATACATTTCCTATTTGAGGATTTCCCACTGGTGATCTGTATCATGCTTGTTAACTTTCCTGCTCAGGTCCTTTTAGACAGTTCACTTCTTATTGTGCAGAACTTTGTGTTTTTTCTATTCAATTTCTATTCTATTCAGTGCAGGATTTCTTCAGGGGAGCATCCAAAGTCCAATCTTCTTTAGCAGCTTCAATGACTTTCACTCCATCATAACATCAGAATTGGAGATGTTCGCTGATGATTAAACAGTATTCAACATCATTCACAATGACTCGGATACTGAAGCAGTCCATAGCCAAATGTAGTAGGATTTGAACAGTATTGGGCTTGGGTTGACAAGTGGCAAGTGACATGCACAACATACATGTGCCAGGCAATGGCCACATCAAACAAGATATAATCTAACCATTGAGCTTTGACATTCAATGGCTTTACCATTGCAGAATCCCCCATTATCAACATCCTGGATGGATGCCATTGACCAGAAACTGAACTGAATATATTTTAATAAAAAGAAACCTGAGGAATAAGAGAGACGAGTTGTGGGCAACACAGATGGGCACATGGGAGTATGAAATTATAGGTAAGACCAAGACTTCTTTGAAAGATGGGCAGGATTGGCATCTCACCATTCCTGGTTTTGGCGTATTCAGATGAGACAGAGAGGGGTTTAGAAAAGGGGGATCGGTTTTAATATTGATCGGTTTTAATATATGGTTTAGCCATATAGATATTATAGTGACAACAGCAGATCAGAGGCTAGGAATCCTGCAGCCAGTAACTCATCTCCTGACTCCCCTGTTCACCATCTACAAGGTACAGGACAGAATACTCTCCAGTTGCCTGGATGAGTGCAACTCTAAACTGAAGCAGCTGACAGTATCCAGATCAAGGCAGGCCTCTTGACTGGAATCACATCCACATTCACTCATCTACGACTGACACGCAGCAGCAAAAGTGTTTTTTTTTTTCTTTATTCATTCACGGGATGGGGACGTAGTTGGCCAGGCAGCATTTATTTCCCATCCCTAATTGCCCAGAGGGCAGTTAAGAATCAACTACATTGCTGTGGGTCTGGAGTCACATGTAGACCAGCCAAGATAAGGATGGCAGTTTCCTTCCCTAAAGGACATTAGTGAACCAGATGGGTATCCCATCTACAGGGTGTACTGCAGAAATTCACGAAGCATTCCTAAACAGCACCTTCCAAACTCAATACCAGTACAACGTAGAAGGACAAAGGCAAATAATGCATTGGGAAACCACCACCTCGTGGTATTGTTGCTAGGCTATTAATAGACGATAGACAATAGACAATAGACAATAGGTGCAGGAGTAGGCCATTCGGCCCTTCGAGCCAGCACCACCATTCATTATGATCGTGGCTGATCATCCACAATCAGTATCCTGTTCCTGCCTTATCCCCATAACCCTTGATTCCATTATCTATAAGAGCTCTATCCATCTCTTTCTTGAAAGTATCCTGAGACTTGGCCTCCACTGCCTTCTGGGCAGAGCATTCCATATATCCACCACTCTCTGGGTGAAGAAGTTTTTCCTCAACTCTGTTCTAAATGGCCTACCCCTTATTTTTAAACTGTGTCCTCTGGTTCTGGACTCACCCATCAGTGGAAACATGCTCCCTGCCTCCAGAGTGTCCAATCCCTTACTAATCTTATACGTCTCAATCAGATCCCCTCTCATCCTTCCAAACTCAAGTGTATACAAGCCCAGTCGCTCCAATCTTTCAACATACGATAGTCCTGCCATTCCGGGAATTAACCTTATGAACCTACGCTGCACTCCCTCAATAGCAAGAATGTCCTTCCTCAAATTTGGAGACCAAAACTGCAAACAATACTCCAGGTGCAGTCTCACCAGGGCCCTGCACAGCTGCAGAAGGACCTCTTTGCTCCTATACTCAATTCCTCTTGTTATGAAGGCCAGCATACCATTAGCTTTCTTCACTGCCTGCTGTACCTGCAATGCTTGCTTTCATAGACTGATGTACAAGAACACCTAGATCTCGTTGTACTTCCCCTTTACCTAACTTGACTCCATTTAGATAGTAATCCGCCTTCCTGTTCTTGCCACCAAAGTGGATAACCTCATATTTGTCCACATTAAACTGCATCTGCCATGCATCCGCCCACTCACCTAGCCTGTCCAAGTCACCCTGTATTCTCATAACATCCTCCTCACATTTCACACTGCCACCCAGCTTAATCTAGAGACCCATGCAATATTCTGGGTACCTAGGTTTGAATCTGCCATGACAGACAGTTTAATTTGAATTCTATAAAATCTAGAATTAAGACATTAATGATGACCATGAAACTATTGCCATTTGTTGGAAAACCCATCTGGTCACTCATGTCCTTTAGGGAGGGAAACTGCTGTCCTTACCTGTTCTGCCCTACACGTGACTCCAGACCCTCAGCAATGTGGTTGACCCTTAACACCCCTCTGGGCAATTAGGGCTGGATAACAAATGTTGGCCTAACCAGTGACACTCATTCTGTGAGTGAATAAAGAAAAGCCATTCATTTTGGCTTGGAAACATACCCTTCTTTGGTCTTTCACTGGGTCAAGTGCTTGAACTCCCTTCTTGTGAGCACCGAGGGTGTGCCTACACCAAGTGGAGTACAGTGGTTCAAGAAGGCAACTCATCACCACCTTAAGAGAAACTAGGCGTGGGGAATAAATGCTGGCCCAGACAGCAAAGCCTGAATTTTCTAAAAGTCTTAAGTATGCTTAACATTGACACTTCATAATTCTTTTTATTGTTATGCTTAATCCAAGAATGTTGTGCTCACTATTTCTCAGCTGTTCTTCTACGGTCAACAGTCACATGGCCATTTCATCTCCAAACTCAAAAGCAAACAATTATTCTTTCTTTCCTGAAATATAGCACATTGATCTAAGTAGTAGTTCTGGATTTATTCGGCAATGCACTCTCAATCTAACGAGGGAAATACAAAATCATTCCTTATTATTTCCATTTTGTTTCAACACATCAGTACGAATAGACTACAAATCTTCCCTTCTCCATTTATTGGTGACCTGTAATACAGACCAAGAATTGCCTCCTTTCTTATTGGAATAATGGCATCTGACATCACAAAAAGTAGGAGTTCGGCTATTGTACTGTTAGCACTTTGGCAGTGCCATCCGATTTGTCCTAGCACTGGAACATTTTTGTAAAATACATATAAAATTTCCTTTTGCAAGTTACCAAATGAAGATCCATAAATGATAACATTTCATGTAAAACCCTGGAACAGTCATGAAATTCCTAAAAAGGCAGTAATGGAAAATGCATTGCCAAATCTGCAAAGGAGCAGCAGAAGATTTACTACATCTGAGAACATAAACCAATTAAATCCATAATATGAAGGTGGACCACAACCTGTGCACCAACAACGAAACAGCCAAAGGCATTACATTTATACTTGACCCATTCATTATACAGGCTGTACAGCACAAAAACACATCATTCAGCACAACTGGTTTATGCTGGTATCTATGCTCCACATGGATTTCCAAATGCACCTCCTAATCTAAACCTTACAGCATAATTTCATAATCCTCTCCCTCACATGTTTATCTAACATCTTAACTGCACATGAACTGTTCTTGTATAACATAAAATCATTGTAATATCAGTGATAAACAATTATAGCCAAAGACAAAAACAAATTATGTTCCACATCACTATCATCCACCTGACACCCTGTAATAAATTCCAAGTTATTACAATGATAATACGATCAGTGATTACTAACCCAGACCACAAGGGAAAGCCTTGGTTTTACTTATACTTAACTTCAATTACTTAAGTCGGTAAAATATGCATCTTATGATTGGTATATGATCTTTAATGTGCTCTAATGACTCATGCATATATACATGCTTTGCAGGTAATGATGTTCTTAGGTTGTGCAAAAATTACTGCAGGAACTTGGATTATCATTAACTGAAGAGCTGATAATCATCGAGGCTGTATGCCAAAATAACCTTTGAATTAAGAAATTAGATGTGGAAAAGTTACAACAACGCAATGAAAATGAATCACTAACTTGCAAACAAATAATCAACTGATGAATTAACAGCTGGGGAATAACCTGCAATTCACAGGAATCAAGTTATATGAGAAAAGCGTTAATTTGTTAATCGAGCTGAGCATCCTGAATTTTAGTAGACCTGAAGTCGGAAGACAGAAATTTCTGAAGTTATTAGCTTTCAGAAACAGCAGTTCAGTTGGGTTCTGTAGGTCTACATTAGCATTAGCTGCCTGCACTGATTTCTCTACATTTGCACTTTTATTTGTTAGCCAATCAAGGGATCAACTATCTGAAGTTTTGGCTGACACCAAGTTCCTGGAGGCTTTAATGCATGCACCAATATGATGCTGGATCATACAGTCATAATCAGAGTCAGACAACATAGGAGGCCCTTTGGCCCAGGTCTGAGCCAACCTATCTGCACTAATCTCACTTTCCAGCATATGGCCCAAAGCCTTGAATGTTTTGACATTTCAAGTGCTCAGCCACATTTTTTTTTTAAAACAGTGAGGTTTCCTACCTCTACTACCCTCCCAGACAGTGCATTCCAGATTCCCACCATCTTTTGGGAGAAAAAAAATCCTTCAATCCCCTTTAAACCACCTGCTTTTCACCTTAAAATCAACTGAGTTGTTGATCCTGGTTTATTTGAATGCCTTTGCTTCTCGAAAATGTTATTAAAGGTTAGTGTTCAAATTAAATATACAGTACCCCCAAGTTTCTTTTTATATGAACCAACTGTAACTCGATACTTTTCCTATCTTCAGTGTAATGTTGCGTAATTATTTCCAAATAGTTTAAACTTCTGGTTATTTAACTTATACATAAAGTAAAAGGACCAGATACTAAATAGAGTGCAATCCATTTTTAATAATTGTGTCGCCTAATTAATTTTGGACTCTGATAAAATTGATCAAATTTCATGATGATGGAGACAAAATGTCCGAATACAACCCTATTTATTCACTTAAGCATGAAACTAATACATTCACATGCTGTTAACATATGTTAGTGAACAATATGTTTTGATTATCATTTGAAGGTGTATTCACACAGTAACAAAAACATAGGCACAAATTACTGGATGAACTCGAGTAAATATTAACATGCGTACAAAGCATCCCAAGGCTAAACTGCAATGGAAAAGCAGCTTAATCTCACTTCACCAAAGAAGCATCAACATCAATCTTAAAACAATGAGTTGTTTAATGCCCTACTGGGTAGAATTTTTATTTCCTACATGCAAGCCATGCTTCAAAAATCTAAGGTTCAGATAAGTTAAACTGAGACCTGTGTTACGCATGCCTGTTTTAGTCTGAGGTTAGGGAACATGGTGGCACAATTTTCGGTAGATTTTGATTGATTACAGGTGATTTGTATGTCAGCAATTGCCCAGATGTTACAGTCAGTAGCATCTGCTGATCTTTATGGTGTGGACTGTTCCTTTTCAAATTGTTGTCTAAAACTAGCACCAAGGCAAAAGGATTTTCAGGCATGCAGCTGCTGCGATGTTAATAAGTTCACTAAACAGTCATTCACATGGAAGCATCTGGTTAAAAGTGCTTCATCTGTCAATTTTAATTTATATTTTTAGTTTGTAAAGTAAGTGATCACGCTACAATTTAGATAATGTCCCCTTGACTTTCAACGGTGTTATCATCTCCGAATTCCCACACCAAAATCCTGGGAAGTTACCATTCACCAAAAATGGTGACCAGTAGTATAACAAGGTGTGGAGCTGGATGAACACAGCAGGCCAAGCAGCATCAGAGGAGGAGGAAAGCTGATGTTTCGGGCCTAGACCCTTCATCAGAAATGGGGGAGGGGAAGGGAGTTCTGAAATAAATAGGGAGAGAGGGGGAGGCGGATAGAAGATGGATAGAGGAGAGGATAGGTGGAGAGGAGACAGACAGGTCAAAGAGGCGGGGATGGAGCCAGTAAAGGTGCGTGTAGGTGGGGAGGTAGGTAGGAGATAGGTCAGTCCAGGGAGGACGGACAGGTCAAGGGGGCAGGATGAGGTTAGTAGGTAGGAGATGGGGGTGGGGCTTGATTTGGGAGGGGGGGATAGGTGGGAGGAAGGACAGGTTAGGGAGGCGGGGACGAGCTGGGCTGGTTTTGGGATGCGGTTGGGGGAGGGAAGATTTTGAAGCTTGTGAAGTCCACATTGATACCATTGGGCTGCAGGGTTCCCAAGCTGAATATGAGTTGCTGTTCCTGCAACCTTCGGGGAGCATCGTTGTGGCACTGCAGGAGGCCCAGGATGGACATGTCGTCTGGGAATTGGAGGGGGAGTTGAAATGGTTCGCGACTAGGAAATGCAGTTGTTTAGTGCGAACCGAGCGTAGGTGTTCTGCAAAGTGGTCCCCAAGCCTCCGCTCGGTTTCCCCGATGTAGATGAAGCCACAACGGGTACAGCGGATGCAGTATACCACATTGGCAGATGTGCAGGTGAACATCTGCATGATGTGGAAAGTCTTCTTGGGGCCTGAGATGGGGGAGGGTGGGGAAGGTGTAGGGGCAGGTGTAGCACTTCCTGTGGTTGCAGGGAAAGGTGCCGGGTGTGATGGGGCTGGAGGGGAGTGTGGAGCAGACACGGGAGTCACGGAGAAAGTGGTCCCTCCGGAAGGCAAATAAGGGTGGGGAGGGAAAAATGTCTTTGGTGGTTGGGTCAGATTGCAGATGATGGAAGTGCCGGAGGATGATGCGTTATCCGGAGGTTGGTGGGGTGCTACGTGAGGACGAGGGGGAGTCTGTTTTGGTTTTTATTGCGGGGAGGGGGTGTGAGCGATGAGTTGTGGGAAATGCGGGAGACACGGTCGAGGGCGCTCTCGAGCACTCGGGGGACGAAGTTGCGGTCCTTGAAAAACGAGGACATCTGAGATGTACGGGAGTGGAATGCCTCCTCCTGGGAGCAGATGTGGCGGAGGCGAAGGAATTGGGAATAGGGGACGGCATTTTTGCAGGAAGGTGGGTGGGAAGAGGTGTATTCTAGGTAGCTGTGGGAGTCGGTGGGCTTGAAATGGATATCAGTTTCTAGGTGGTTGCTGGAGATGGAGACAGAGAGGTCCAGGAAGGAGAGAGAGGTATTAGAGATGGTCCAGGTGAACTTAAGGTTGGGGTGGAAGGTGTTGGTGAAGTGGATGAACTGTTCGAGCTCCTCGTGGGAGCACGAGGTGGCACCGACACAGTCATCGATGTAACGGAGGAAGAGGTGGGGTTTAGGGCCAGTGTAGGTACGGAAGAGGGATTGTTCCACGTAACCTACAAAGAGGCAGGCATAGCATGGGCCCATGCGGGCACCCATGGCCACCCCCTTTGTCTGTAGGAAGTGGGAGGAATTGAAAGAGAAGTTGTTGAGGTGAGGACGAGTTCAGCTAAGCGGATGAGGGTGTCAGTAGAGGGGGACTGTTCGGGCCTGCGGGACAGGAAGAAGCAGACGGCCTTTAGGCCGTCCGTATGAGGAATGCAGGTGTATAGGGACTGGAAGTCCATGGCCGGATCCAACGCATCATCCTCCGACACTTCCATCATCTGCAATCTGAACCCACCACCAAAGACATTTTTCCCTCCCCACCCTTATCTGCTTTCCGGAGGGACCACTCTCTCCGTGACTCCCTTGTCTGCCCCACACTCCCATCCAGCCCCATCACACCCGGCACTTTTCCCTGCAACCGCAGGAAGTGCTACACCTGCCCCTACACCTCCCCCCTCACCCCCATCACAGGCCCCAAGAAGACTTTCCACATCAGGCAGATGTTCACCTGCACATCTGCTAATGTGGTATATTGCATCCGCTGTCCCCGTTGTGGCCTCCTTTACATCGGGGAAACCAAGCGGAGGCTTGGGGACTGCTCTGCAGAACACCTACGCTCGGTTCGCACTGAACAACTGCACCTCCCAGTCGCGAACCATTTCAACTCCCCCTCCCATTCCGCAGACGACATGTCCATCCTGGGCCTCCTGCAGTGCCACAACGATGTTACCCGAAGGTTGCAGGAACAGCAACTCATATTCCACTTGGGAACCCAATGTGGACTTCACAAGCTTCAAAATCTCCTCTCCCCCAACCGCATCCCAAAACCAGCCCAGCTCGTCCCCGCCTACCTAAACTGTCCTTCCTCCCACCTATCCCCTCATCCCACCTCAAGCCCCACCCCCATCTCCTACCTACTAACCTCATCCTGCCCCCTTGACCTGTCTGTCCTCCCTGGACTGACCTTTTCCTCCCTAACTCCCCACCTACACTCACCTTTACTGGCTCCATCCCCACCTCTTTGACAGGTCTGTCTCCGCTCCACCTATCTTCTCCTCTATCCATCTTCTTTCCGCCTCCCCCTCTCTCCCTATTTATTTCAGAACCCCCTTCCCCTCCCCATTTCTGAAGAAGGGTCTAGGCCCGAAACGTCAGCTTTCCTCTTCCTCTGATGCTGCTTGGCCTGCTGTGTTCATCCAGCTCTACACCTTGTTAACTCAGATTCTCCAGCATCTGCAGTTCCTACTATCTCTGGACCAGCTGTATAAATGCCATGGCCAAAAGGGCAAGTCAGAGGCTGGGAATTCTGAAGCAAGCAACTCACTTCCTGTCTCGCCAAAGCCTGTCCGCCATCCATAAGGTAACAGTCAGGCTTCCAGTAGCATTCTCTCTTATTGCCTGGATGAATGCAGCTCCAACAACAAAAAGGTTGACACCATCCACAACAAAGCAACCTGCTTGGAGCCAATAACGACCACAGATACTGGAAGCCATAGTCTATAGGTGTGTGGCTGGGAAAGCACAATAGGTCAGATAGCATCCGAGGAGCAGGAAAGTCAACGATTTGGGCCGAAACCCTTTGTCTGAACTTTTCTGGGAATTTTCTGGGAAAGCAACCTGCTTGTTTGTTACACCATCCATCATCTTCAACAATCATTACTTCATTGACATACAATGGCTGCGAGGTATACCATGGTATACAACGGTGCACTGCAGTAACTCTAAAGGACTCCTTCACAAGTAGCTTCCAAACTGCTCCCTCCATCACATACTAAGACAAAGACAGCACATGCATAATAACACCACCACCACCTGCCAGTTTCCTCCAAACCACTCACCATCCTGACTTATTGCAACATTGCTGCTTCTTCACTGTCACTGGGTCAAAATCTTGAAACTCCCTTCCTAACAGCGACCATGTTCACTTTTACTTCAAGGACTGCATCAGTTCAAGAAGAGAGCTCACTACTACTTTCTCCAGGCCAATTAGGGAAGGGTAATAAATGCTACCCTAGTTTGTAATGCCCACATCGCATGAAGAATAAAAGAAAAGAAACTTTAAAAACATATTTTTTTCAAAAGGGTGGACTTTTTATTATAATGGAGAAATTTGTCATTCTTCAAATATGGAATTAGTTTTCAGGGCCAGTGAGGGTGTTTAGGTTCAATTATGAAACCCAGATGTATCGGATTCAACAAACTGAAGTTTTTTCAAGGATTTATACAACAAAATTAACAGCATTAGAGTGGTAGTTCCAATTAGTTATTTCCCTTTGGCTGCAATCTGGTGTTGGAGAGACCTTGTCAGTGTCTTCTGGAAAAATGTAGGGTTGTTGACAGCAAGTTCTGGATTTCCGAATTATTCTGCGCGCGTACAGACTCTGCAGTTTTCTTTTTGTCTCGACGGAGTGATGACAGCAAACACTGACAGGCTGGTTATCTATTGCACTACAACATTCGGACCATGAAGTAAATCTACCCGCTAAGGAAGCCTGCAGTAGGAGATGCTAGCCAACAAATATAACATGGTTAGAAATATAAATTCAATGTGCTCGGAGATCATTAATGAAAAACTAAAGCAACATGCAGAGGTTTAACACAGAAATTATTTTCTGCTAGATACAACACAATTGTTTGTAAATTATAATGTAAAGACATCCAATTTCACACCTATTAGTGATAACATTCTGTTCTATTTTGTTTCCTCCCACAGCCAGTGGCTATGTTTAACAAGTAATGCATCCTGAACCCCCACCATCACTATACAAGGCAACTTTTCCTTTGGAATAGAACACTGCAAAATTTTCATGGTTATGTGCAGGAATGTTGAAAGTAACAGATCTTGAATTTATCATAAATATATTACCTTTTTGTGTGGTGAATATTCATCAATGGTGCTGAAACAGAAACAAATCAATGCTGACTAAATGCAATGTCAAATATATCATCACTTTCCTTTCCCTTTCGTTGTATCTGTTAATGTTTAGAAGACAAACTAAAAACAAATTGCATAAATGTCCTGACTCTTTGAAATAACCCACTGGGAAGTATGTAAAAATGGCTGAGATAAACCTAAGCCTCACTCCTGCACTGTATACAGATGTCAATCACGTACTGGCTGGACTTATTGTTGGCCCCTGGCAAGACAGACCACTATCAAAAACTTACTACAATTGGTTATAGGTGGAAATCATCTTTGTTGCTAACTATTTTCTTTATGCATGAACGGTCAGCTTTTCCAGTCCCGATTCACATTGGCAAAACAATTGATGGAAGACACTGGAAAGTCAGCCATAACGCATAACACCTAACACCTTTGCTTTGAAAGAAACAAAGGCCCTATGTGGAGGAGGAGCAATGAGGTAGGGTACCTTGAGAAACAAAATCCAGGATGGAGTGTGTGCTTAATCTAGGGTAACTCAGACCTTGAGATTCTCACAATTGGATTGTGTTGGGAGGCACATGCTTACATGATGACATGTGAGAAGATCTGAATGAGCAAGGGATGTGTCAAAGGGAGGAGAAAATGAAGCGGGCTGATACAGAATATCTCTAAAACAACAGGAACGTGATGCCCAGGGTGGAAATGTTTAGGACTGTCCTGGAATTTGGCTTCCTGTCCAGAGTCTGAGCTTCCTGAGACACCATTGTCCCTGATCTCCTCCCCTGTCCTCACTTTTTGAGTCTGCACATGTGTGAGTCTGAGGCCATTTGGCAAAAAGAGAGCAGAGAAATCACTCTCCTTGGTGAGTTGTTTGGCTTTGGAAAGTGGTTGTTTTGTGGGGGCTATTTCCAGCAGGCAGCCTGGGAGCGAATGCCAGTAATCTCCGCCCTGATACGGGATGAGGTGTGAGTGGGTAGTGATTCTGTAATTGGTTTGAAAAGGAAAAGAGGTCTCATGCTTAAGTCCCACCTCCAGTCACTTGCCTCACCTCCATCCCTAGTTATGTTTCTATGATACGGGCAATAACCCATCAGCCCCATCCCCACTCCAGTGGTCTTAGCAACATGCCTCATGCACCTCTCATTGTTTTCTATGAAATGAAAGATCAGAGGTCGTGGGATGATCGGAATCAAAGAACTCAAGGTAAAATCTTTGAAATCATTCCAAATTTAAAGCACATTTACGACAGGAAGCAGTGAGACTCAAGGAAGGGACAGGCAGTCAGAATCTCTGACTGATGTATTGGACTACCTTATTAATCTTTCTACTTTCTCTCATTCCATATTAAGAACTGCTGGAGGTCAGAAGTCTGTCATTTTTCAGGTAAAGGAAAACGTGTCTTGACTTTGCAGGTTTGAAGGTTCACAGAAGTGTTACTATCCAACACCCTAAAGATGATAATGGGCCTCTGCTCGAGTGATACTGGGGGATGAGTGAAGGTTGTTGGGATTTAATTGACTAAAATCTTATTGGGACATTGATCTCATTCACTTTTTATGCAGACAATCGGACATTTCAGGTGATTATTCTGGGCCAAAACTCAACTCTTTGTATATTGCATATAAGTGACATGCATGAGATGAATCTGTGCCTGAAACCTGACCTCATTAAACACAATTTAAATGAGTGTAAAGGACATTATACTTTGTAATCAGGGGCAACTGTAAAATTTTAGCAGCCAAAATTCAATGCCTGGGACCTCACCAAAACCTCAAATTGCCATTTACTGCCAAAACTGAGGAACATATCTGCAGGGGGTTTAAAGCATGCTGAGAATTATGACTCCTCTGCTAAGTTTCACCCTTTTCTAACACGAATGCGGCACTGCAATTTCCAGCAATGTCTTGAGAAAAGACAAAAGGTAGTGTGGTGGAAACTTAAATGGCAGAGTTGGTGATAATAGTTTGAGATTGGATCAGATCAGGGCATCTGTTGTTGTTAGATCTGTCCCTACATCAATCACCACAAAGGACTTTGTCCTACAAGGTTGTTACTTGTTACATGAGAACTGACATCAGCGCAGCAAATAATATTGGATATCTGGGACCTGAGTAAACAGAAAAGCCATCACGGTTGTCTCATTTACAAATCAGATTAAAAGGCTGGGAAGGCATAAGAATTAAATGAGGTGAATTCAGTATCCAGTGCAGAAAAGAAAACAAAGAGAGGAAAAGAACGGTTGGATAAACAGAGAGAAAAAATACGCAGAATGGAATTACAAGAATTGTAAAAAATGATATTTTCTTAAAATTTCCTAAAACAATTCACAATTTTAAGGAATAAGGCTCCACACTTGTAATAGTTTGGTTTAGTACCAAAGGGACTGATTGGTAGTCATTAACATTTATCACCATTAAGTAGGTGCTTATAAACTTCCCTAAATATCAGTTGGGCTTTAGTTTAAATATATTGTACAAACACTACTTCACATTGTTCAATTCATGGTGAGGCATACAACAAGATGCTATTTTTGTGAAGCTAGTGGTGAAGTGGCACAACTCAGCCAGTAACTTATGGATATTGTTACTCATATTGAGTGGTGGGTCTGTCTGACTAGACTATACCATTTACACATAAATGACAGTGAACACCATTAGTCTATTACATTGATGGTGTTTTTTTGAAGAACAGTTTCACGATATTGTCATCTATGTGATGATTGGATGGATTGGGTCAGCCATTAACAGTAAATTGAGTAAAAAGAAGTGAACATTATCATGATGCTACAATAAACACCCTTTTGTAGATAGAATCTTCAGATGTTTTCAATGCAAATATTGTTCTGCAACTTTAGGGCTAAGGGAAATTAACAACAATAGTGACATAAATTTAACAATTATAAAAGCTTTTTGAGTTCAACTTTCAAGCCTCAACATCATGTGAATTAAAGTGCAGGAGTTCATTACTGTCTTGAGCATGATAGAATGGAAGCCATAAATAATTAAGCCTTGTTTTTCACGAGAGCACCTGAACTGTATTAATATTTTCACAAGGCCAAAAACCATTTACTGAGCATTGCTAAATGACATTTTGATGATGTAGAAACAGGTCTTAACCTCTGAAATGGACTCCATATACACTATAGTAGCAAGCGTTACTGGATTAAAATAAGCACACAATGCAGAAACCGATTCTCACTTTTTAACTAAAGATGTATATTCTGCTTCTTCAGAATGTGAACTAGACTTATAACTTACTACAAAGCTCCTTAAATGAATAAAGTGGCAAGTGTACCTGTTCAGTGTAAAAGTGAGCTTCAAGGATCAGGGAGGACTCAAGCTCCATGCCTCATCTACCATGAATTAAATGGTATCAGTCTCCCTGGACTAGTGAGGGGGAAGAAAAATCAGGTAGGATTCTATCTCCTGGTCACTTCTCGTTAAAGTCTGTGTGTGGACATCAGATTCAAAGCCTATTGTGCTTGATCATGCATCCCCACAGTCCACATATTCTGTTGATACCCAGGCCTACACTTTCCCAGAGAAACCCTTCCAATTTCAGGGAATGCAAACATACTAGGAAAAGGAGAGAATTTGATCAGTCATCCTATAACTACCTCACCATATTTAAATGGCAGCAGGAAGGCCAGAGCCCAAGAACTTGACTGACCTCCCTCCACTACCACCATCGCTCTCCCTTAGGAGAATTTCAGGAACCAAATAGTAATGTTTCATAGAACACTACTGGGAATCCTGCTATTCTTTGCAATTTGAACAATAAATATTTGGCACTTAATTTTTAAACTCAAATAAGTGAATCTTATTTTAATAGGATGTTTTAACCTATCCGATACTGGCAAGTAAATTAAACTATGGATTGGCACACTAAATTGGGGAAACAGACTTTTGAGAAGGACTTTTTAAAATCAATTTACCACCACATGGTACAAAACATAAATTTATGTTGACTAATGAAATATCAAAGAAACATGGTTTAATTGAAAAGTTTCAAATTTGGATCAACACAAAATAGAAATTTAGACAGAGATGATCGTGTTTATTTAAACAAAGTGAATAATATTCAGGTCACAGCTGGGCACGTTCTTTGTCAGCTTATGTAACACTACTTGATACTATATAAGAATTAAAGGTCACTGTGGGGAAATCTTTACCAATTACTGGATAATAAAATGTCATAAATGGAAGTTATTACCATTCTGTTGTGGAATGTACCCATGAAATGAATAGTTAAGAATGCCTCATGATCTATGCCCCTCCCCTTGAGTTGTCGCCACAATGAATGGTAACAATGTAGCCACAATTCCTCAAACATTAAAAGCAGTAAACAGCACAGTTCCAGGCAAGAAATGTTATTTTCATTGTACTCACTGCCTGCGTGGAATCCAAAACAAGCTCTGAAGTTCTTTCAATCCCTTTTCCAAACTAGGATATTCATAAAGATCATCAAGCACGCACCTATAAAGGTTCTGTAGCACAAAAATTAGAAACTACATATTGTGAAGACTTTAAAAGAAAGACAGAACTTTTTTTCTTTTAGAAGTACTGTACCTTGAAAACCAACTTAGTATTTTCATCTTCTCGTAACAAAGTCCTGTAAAGATATACCCACTGTGAAACAATGCGCAGCACTTTGCGCTTTCGATACAAGCTGTTATCTGAGCCTTCTTGTTTTTCTGTAAATATCTTTGAACAATAGGTAGCACTCAGTCAAGGAAAATATCTTTGTGATTAAGACAAAAACAATTTCTTAAATGTATTGTACATCCAGTCTGTTTGTGGAAGTCAGAATATGATTTATTTTCTGGCTCAGATGTTTGGGAGAAGTCAATACAGGAGACAAATCTTTCTACGTACATGGGTTAATCAGTGACCAACTGAAATGATGCTGACTGCCATGAGCTTATGGAGCTGCTTCTACCTCTATAAGTGCTGAAGAAGTCTAACAATCAATATTTAATTCAATATGTCTGAACAGCAGCAACAGTATGCAGTATTTAATGAAAGTTCAATAAGCTCTAATTCATGTTAGCATAATGGTATGGTTACAAACATTGTTCACTGATGCTCAGTCTGTGTTCCAAGAGTAGCAGACTTTATCTTAACTTCTCAGTCTCTCAAAGATATTCTTCCAGCATGAAGCTCCTCACATAAATATCGTGTTTAACACTTTCATCCATTCTAGGATTTATGTTCATCAATTTAAATTCATGGTTTCTAATTCCTAAAGTAATAGTGATCTCTCTCTAAATTGTTGTGATTGTGTCTGCTGCCTATTAGAACAAAATCGCACCACTTTAGTTCAGCAATATTTATTGGTTAGTGATTCCTCCAAATGCATTCCTGGTTGGAGCACAGGGAATATTAGTGGACAGGACAGCAAAACAAACACGGAATGACCAGAAGGAGTTTCACAAAGAACTTCTCAATTGGGCATGGGCAATTAATTTGCTAGGGATGCCCATGTCCCACTTAAAAATGTAATAGCTGCTATCACAATCACAAATGAGGAGAAAAATTCATAAAATGTTATCAGTGCCCTTTAAAATGTTAATTAGTTCAAAAGAAATGATGATCATGCACTGCCCAGTCCCCAAGGGTGAATGGTAGTGCCTATAATTATGTTTGTCAAGAAATACCCAACAATGTTGTCCTAAATCAATTATCTTACTTCAAGTCAACTACAGGATCGTAGTCAGTTACATTGCATGTTGTAACCAGGTTTTCCATTAAATCAAGTTACCCTCTCCTCGCCTGGAGAAGGGTTCAAATTCAAAGACCTTGCTTTTTGGGACATGAAATGATTTGCTGATTGCACTGGCAGTTCAAGCATCTTTCTGGGTATCAAAGAATCAACATATTTCCTGCCATTAATTTTGTTGTCTCTTCTTAGCTTTTTCAGATGATATAAATTTCCAGACTGTATTCATGTGATGAATGCGCAACCATTCTGCAAATAATTGGAGCTCCAGAATGTAAATTTGGACTATGTAATTCAGATCCTGAATGTAATAGCTTATCTCATTCACTATGTAGGGATTTGGCAGCACTGAGCTTAAAATGTTAAATTTTGTTATTGGATATTAGCTCAATATTATACGCTCTCTTGGCCTTTACTTTTCCTCTCTTAAATGTGCTGAATCTTAGTGGGTTAATGATCCACCAGCATTAACCACATTATTGTACCTAAAATAAATAGCCATCCTTCACACGGCCAACTAGACAATGAGTGATACAGATTCAACAACCATCAAGAAGCATCCTAGCAAAGCCAACTCAGTTCTCATTCAAACATTTGCTCTTTACCACCAGCAGTCAGTCATGTTTATGGGGAACAGAAACCTTGGTCAATCTTCTTCCTCCCTTTTGGCATTTAGATAAATATTGACACTTTTACTCTTGTACTGATGAAGATTACTGAAAGAAGCATGGACCAACGATGAGATCTAGGTCTCTTCTGGTCAGGAGAATTGAATTTCACACTTGGCAGTGTTTTCACCATCATAGTTTGTCTGAGCAACGTGGGCTATAGTGAGATTTGCCTCAGAATTGGACAAGAAGTCCAGTGAAGACCATTTCAATGTCGGAAGCCTCTTGTTCCACCTTTTATGCGTTTTTCAAGCAGAGTGGTGTGTTTCTTGCTAGTTGTCAATTCAGGGGGTATTATTGCTTATTAAACACCTTGCTGAATACACCTCATTAACATTCGGCTTCCTTTCTTATGAGGTGCGTTAGAGAGCTAGGCATTGAGAAAACTCAACGTGGAAATTACAGCATATACACGGTGAATCCAGCTGGCCCCTTGCTCGAAAACACCTCCATTTTGGATACACAATGCCAACATCTCTGGGTCCGCTCCACAAGCACTTGCTATATACACTCCACATCCACAGACATTGACATCTGACACTTACCTACCTCTATGAACTCTCATCGCATATCTCTGATTCACTTACAAGATGTTTCTACACTTTGGGCTCCAACTATGACAATAACACTGCTGCTGTGCTGTCAGGAACACACTCAGCTCAGGGACTGGACCAGGCTGTATCACTAGGTTCTTTGCTTGTTCTCATAGCAGTCACTCAATTTGAGCTGATCTGGATGTTCACAGCATCTCTGCCTGACATTGCATTGCCTTGCTGTGCCTTTTTGCACTTTGTCCCCTCATCCAAAGATATAAGGCTCACATTACTTCAATCTTGACCTTTCATCTCACACAGACAAAGAAGCAAAGAGGTTTAGTTGTCAGCAAGCCTCAGTCAAGTCAAGAGGGGCAGTCTTCGCTCAAGGGTCCGAACACAATACGTCAATGGCAGCCTCTGATACCAGTCCAGGATCTTGGATACGGTCAATCAGCCACTGGGGAATGTTAGAGTCAAGATGCTCTCCACACAGTGGGTGAAGGCCATTAACTTCTCCTGACAGCATTCTTCTTCTGTACCTGGGTAGCGACCTCAAACCAGCTTGGCATGGCCTAATGTCGTGGCCTCTTCTTCTGGTTCTGAGGGAACAGGAAATCCCACCTCTGCACCAACCTAGCCAACAGGAGACAGTCACCTGCCATATCCGTTCAGACCTGTGTCTCCATACTCGGAGTAGCACAGATGAGGGCTGTACTGGGAAATTGCCAGGACAATCATGTGGAATGTCAGAGGTCATCAGCTGTTGTTCCGCATTTTGTTTTATCTTTCACACTTCTCAAGTGTATGTGATATGATTTTCGTATCTATCAATGCTCTTTCAACTGAGAGAATAAGCTGTCAGTAAAATTATTAGCTGCTAATGCTGTTCCATCCGTTAGTCAATTGCAAAGTACAAACACTGGCAGATCTCACCGTATGAAAGTAAGTCAGAAAGATTTCTGCAGATGTACCGCAGAGGAAACGTGGCCATTTATACATCGTTTAGATCGCCAAAAGCTCAGTAGCTCTTACATAAAAGGACAAGACCCTCTTGTTAACAAGTTACCCAACCCAAAAATCATAGCCCATGAAATACCAGAAGTATCCTCAACTGACTGCTTGAATTAGGCTTAAATGACTAGCTACAAAGATGAGGTGTTGCTAGGTTCTCTCACGTTTTATACTATTGTTGAATATAACATACAGCAATACTGTTTCTTTGTAATTGTATACTGTATCACACCAAAGCTAATGTATCAGAGGAGCAAAGAAACAATGGATATACAGTTTGTTTTTCTGCAACAGTTCAGGAAATGTTTTTACATTAATGGTACTTTATATTATAAACCAACGCTTCATGTAAACACACTGACCTTGAAATTCCTCAGAGTGTTTGAATAAGGGTAGGGTAGATGATGTAGTTTGCATGAATTTCTGAAAGGCCTTTGACAAGGTCCCACATGGGAAACTCATAAAGAAGGTAAAAGCTCATGGGATCCAGGGAAGCTTGGCAAGTTGGATCCAAAATTGGTTTAGTGGCAGGAGACAGACGATGGTAATTGAAAGCTGATTGTGTGACTGCAGCCTGGTGTGCACTGATGCTGGCTCCCTTATAGTTTGGGATATTCATAAATGATATAGATCGTGGAGGGGATGATAACTAAGTTTGCAGATGACACAAATATTGGCTGGGCAGTTAACAGTGAGGAGGAAAGCCTTAGGTTACAGAAGGATATAAATGGATTGGTCAAATGGGCAGAACAGTGGCAAAGAGAATTTAACCCTGATAAACGTGAGGTAATGCACTTGAGAAGTAGTAGCAAAACAAAGGAATACTCAATGAATGGCAGGACACTAGGAAGCTCAGAGCAACAGATGGATCTTGGGGTACTTGTCCACAGGTGCCTGAAGGTAACAGGTCAGGTTAATAGGGTGGTTAGGGAAGGAATACAGGACACTCACCTTTCTCAGTTGTGACAAAGATTAAAAGCAGGGAGGTTATGTTGGAGCTATATAGGATTTTGGTTCGGCCACAGCTAGAGTACTGTGTGCAGTTCTGGTCACTGCATTATAAGAAGGATGTGATTGTACTGCCTGGGATGGAGCATTTCAATGAAGAAAAGAAGCTAGATAATCTTAGGTTGCTTTCTTTCGAGCAAGAAAGGCTGGGGGGGGGGGAGCCTGATAGAGGTGTATAAGATTATAAGGGACATATTCTGGGAAGATAAGAAGCAGCCATTCCCCTTAAACAAAGGGTCAAGAAAAGAGGACACAGTTTTAAATTTAAAGGCATAAAGTTGAGAAAGGATTTGAGGAAAACATTTTCTCACCCAGAGAATGGTGGGGGTTTGGAAGGCACTGCCTGGGGGGGAGGTTAGTTGAGGCAGATAACCTCACAATCCTTTAAAAGGTACTTGCATGAGCATTTGAACCATCATACCATTCAAGGCTATTTGGCTAGCGTGGGAAAGTGTGACTAGTAAGGGAGTTGCGTCTTTTTGGTGGTACTCACTCAATGGGTCAAAGGGTATTGTATGATTCTATGAACCCAATGAAATCATCCTAGAGCCCACCACAGGTTTAGTCTGGGCTAGATATATATCTAGTTCAGCACAGACAAATAGCCAGATTAGGGGGAGATCAGTTGGACTGACTGTTACTGCATGTACACTCCATTACACCCTTAAAACCTAACATTCATGGGTGAGGCAATATTTCAACAAAAACACTACTTATGATAAATGTAGTTGAAGACCCTACCCTAGAATTCTAGGAGAAGTAAATAATCATCAATTAGTTAGTTGGAATGAAATGTGTTAGAAAACTGTCTTTAAGTTTTGGTATACGACATTGAATTCAGACCAAATAGATGGGTCAGAATGTTTTGTCTCTCTAACAACCCTAACGGCCATCAAATGAAATGTGGCTAGAAGACAATCGGTCCAGCATTCACTATCCAGGAGTCCACAACTCTAAACTGGCTATGAGTGTGCCTTGTTTAGCCAAAATCAGTTAAATAGATCACACAAAAGAAAAACAGAAAGTATGGAAATAATGAGGTTAATGAGATTGTTGCCAGGATAATGAAAACTGTTGAAGAAGTGGAATTTAGCAATTTGATGCCAAATTTACTTTCTCAATTTTGTTTGGTTTCCCCTCTGCCGGATTTATTGTGTGTAAGTTTTTCATGCTAACTCTCTGCACTACCTAATGATGTTCATACTACTTAGTTCCTTTCATGTCTGTTCATTACTTTCTTGAGTTCACGTTTATAATAAAGTGCTCCTGTTGCCAGCCGAAGCCTTGTTTGATATCCATTTATTAACAAAAAACAACTGACGTTTACACAGGGCTGCAAGTATAGTTAATGTTGTAAGGTGCTTTACAGGAGCTCCATTAAACAAGATTTGGCACCAAGCCACATTAACAGACATTAGGACCGGTAACTAAAAACTAGGTTAAAAAGGTAGGTTAAAGGACAGAAGAGAGGTAGAGGTGGAGAGTTATAGGGAAGTAATTCCAGGGTTCAGAAATGTAGGCAGCTGAAGCCATGGTCATCACGGGTAGAGTGAAGGAAACCAATGTGTAAGTGGCCAGAGTGGAAGAGTACAGATATTCTAGGTGGTTACTGATCTGGAGGAGGTTACAGAGGAAGTGGGGAATGAGGCCAAGGAGAGATTTGAAAGCAATGCTAAGAATCTTAAAATAAGCTATTACTCAACTGGGAGCCAGTGCATAATTAAGCAAAAGGGTGACGTGAACGGAACTTGGAGAAAGTCCGGACATGGGCAGAGTTTTCAATGACCTCAGTTGCTCTCTTTTCCATCTGACTGGAGTCAGCACTCCTTATCTTTATCTATTACTCTCCACTTTCCCGGTACTTCAGTGAAATGTCATTCTGCATTGTATGCAAAGTTTCTCATGTAGGATAGGCTCTAACTCAGTATCACCACTAAACTTTGGCTGACATCTTAATTAATAGACCTGTTACACATTGCCAGTATTTTCAACTTTTAACTCAGATTTCCACCACGCCCCACCAACCGTCCCTGGTTGGACCCGATTTCCTAGGCCAACACTTACAAAGGCCATAAGACTGGTTAGCACAGGAAGAACATCAACCATGTTCATCTCATGGGAAATCTATAGTCAGGAACAAGAATCAAGTGCAAGTAATATACTTTTAGCTCTAGAATCCTCCTTTAATGACTGTTTCATTCTATTTCTGTACTCTATGAAGCAATTGTGTTTTTTGTTAACTTTAATTTTAGTGTCCACTTTATTGACAACAGAAGCATAGAAAAAAAAGCACAAGGGAATACCTGATATTAAGACTATTGCTTCCTCATTGCTCGACATACTTGCATTGCTTAGATTTAATACTGCAGGATAATCCCAAGTCAGTTCTTGTTCACATTATTCTGCTGTCACTGCATGCAGTACATGATGCATTGTGTCAGGGAGTACTCGCAGCTTTCAAAGACCTGCTGGTCACTACTAAAGATAGTCTGCTACAGACAGTTTGAAATGGGCAGGAACAGGAAAACAAGGCAGTTTGGACTGTATTTCAGGACGCAGCTGTGGAGTCCTGCAAGGAAGCGTGCTTTGTTTTGGAGCTGAGCCACATTTTCCGGTGGACTACAACATCACACCAAGCTGGAAGGAAGTGGAGCACAGAACCATCATCTGTTCGCAGCAAGAGATTGAATAAGGAAGAATTTACTGCTCAATGTGCAGAGCACTGGTTCAGAATGGCACTATCACAGAGACAGCAAACAGCATCCAAATTACTAACTCAGAAATGATGTAATTCATAGCTTCACAGTTAAGATGGTCATTCTTATTGTTATTAATATGTGAGCACTCGTTTTGACTCCACATTCTTGTGACCAGATAGTTATTGGAGTAGCTTCATTTGGAATTATATCAAGTCAATGCAGAATCAGTGTCTCTGCTGACTCTGCGGGAATTGCCCTGGAAATAAAAGATATTGATTGACATGTCCCTTGAGCGTGGAAAGGCCTAATAAAGTAAGAGAATTCCGCCTCATTTAAGATAATAGTTAATCCAGAAAAATTAGGGGGATTAAAAAATTAATCCAACCCATTAATAAGTATTAAGCAACACTGCCACCAGTTCACCACTGACCTCCCCCCAGACTACAACTCCCCTGACCCCTACATCTTTCAGACCCCTGACAACCACCGCCTAATCTAACTCAATTGTTGGCATCCAATCCGACTGTACACGCTCCACCAACCCGTCCCTGGTTGGACCTGATTTCCTGGGCCAACACTCAAGGGCTCAATTCCCTGGATTGCCTGAATGCCCTCCCCACCAGACTCAATACTGTCTCCAGAGCTGGCACTCCTTCCCCAGCAACTTGACCTACAATCCCTCACATCCAAAACTCTGAACCCTACTGAAGCACTCCATCACTTACCTGGCCGTTACCACCCGGCATCCTGGAACCCTACCTACCTGACAGCCTATGCACCTGACACCCTGGCACACTACCCCTTACCAACCCACCTGCCACCCTATCCCCTCACTCAACATATCCACTTACCTTTCCTCAGTCTCTGTCAGAGTCTCTTTGGGACTTTTAATTCCTGAAATACAGCGTGAGTTTGTGTAAAGTTCAAGTCCCGGTCTGTAACTCTGCCCCTGCACTGAGTGGATTTTTCTTTGGCTGTCTTTGGTGAACATACTTGGG
The DNA here is from genome assembly GCA_024137785.1 of Ginglymostoma cirratum. Taxonomy (NCBI): domain Eukaryota; kingdom Metazoa; phylum Chordata; class Chondrichthyes; order Orectolobiformes; family Ginglymostomatidae; genus Ginglymostoma; species Ginglymostoma cirratum. The sequence goes on from JAHRHZ010000013.1 coordinate 29,641,232, forward strand.
ATCTTGGCTGGATGTATCAAAACTATGTAGGGGCATGTTTTTAAAACTATCCACAGGTATCCCAGCTGCCATTGGAATATCAGGGCCATTAATTTTCAAGTGTAAAACGTGTAGGAAGCCACACTTGTTACAACATTGGTTGATTCTACGAATATTATTGTACAACATAAACAACCTAAAACTACATGAAATAAATTGAACATAAATGATCACATTAGCGTTATTTTTAGTTTATGACTTAATACTGCAGGTTCAACTAAGGTAAATAATTAAATCTAATTATTGTGAGGGGTGCCTGTCCCTGTCGAAAGGTATTTGACAAATAGCTTCATAACTATAATAATTTTTTACATTTTAGCTGCTTTGCAGTCTCTGCAAAAACCTGAAAGGATATTGCCTCAGTAATGCGTGACACAAGTCATTGGTTGACATGAAGACTGTGTATGTGAGAAGAAAGTCATCCAGCAACATATCTGCAAAAGAAAACTTTGTTAATCTGAGGTATCTGAATATTAAATCCTTGAATGGTGAATTATTCTGTTCTCAAAATATCTGAACCCTGCTGACACCAACATTTCAATGACTACTTACTTTTCCTGTTTCTTCAGCAGGCTAATTGATTACTACTGGCTTCTCACAAAGCCATGCGCAATAATTGAGAAACAAACTCATAAGTCTCTGTTTCACATACTTTTTAAAACTAAAATCATTGCAACTCTGAAATATTATTTTGTGCTCAAGCGCACCTGTAAACTTCTTTTCATACGGAGACCTATTTTTCTCTTATGAACAAGATGTTTTCACTGAAACTGGTAAACTCAGGTCAAGGCTATCACTTTCATTAGGTCGTTATCTAGATATTCTGTAGAAATTGGCAGTTAAAAAAAACTTTCTAACGAGGTGCAATGCCTACTTAAATTAAAATAATTTCTTGAAACAATACTCCTTATTAATTACAGCCAACTTCCAGTGAGTGTGGTGGATATTTGCAAAAGAAAATGACATACAAATTGAATTAGAAAACAGCTTCAATGATATATTACTGGGAAGGCATCTTATCCCTGTGTTGTGACCACTAACAGATTGTGGCTGACTACAGCTAATGTTCATCAAATGATTTTACAAGAACTTTTTTGAGTCCTTTATCATAAACTGTTTGTTAGGTGAGTCAGCTAGATGGCATGATTGTAGGGTAGAATAATGCTGACTGTGTGGGTTTAATCTCCCTGTTGGCAGATGTGGTTTATAGCGATTTGCCTCCTTACTTGGCCACATGATACGGAGTGGTATCCTCAAGCTTCATAACCAATAATCTCTAATGGTTAATTACCTACCTTTTCATAAAAAGCAACATGGATGGAAAGCATCACTCCTTGGGGAACTTTAAACTGATGGTATGAAAAAAAATCTCCTTGACTCTCCTTGGAGTGAGTACATGACCCGCTCCCGATATTTGACAAGAGAGTGGATTAAAATCTATCAAAAGAGTTTAAACAGTGTGATATTTACAGGACATTGGTATGAAAGTAACCCTTCAATAACAGAATTATCACCAGGTTTCATTGTACTATCATGAGATTGCACGGTAAAAAGATAGTGCCTACTACACAATTTGTTCACTGAAAATTGCTTTAAGCTGTTGACTATGCAAGGAATGGATGGAGGAGATTTCCATATTTTAGATTGCAAATTGATTCTAGATGTCCCTGAAATGACATATGTCTAACCAGAGAGATATAATTATATCCTCAAAGCCAGAGACTAACAATAATTACAACTTGTATCTACATAGTTTCAGTCATAATGGGTGGAATGAGAAGTAAATATACCATTATTTTGTTAGCATTGAATGCCAAGAGAAATTTGTCTGAGAAGTGCTTGTTGAGGTAAGTGAATGTATTGCTCAAAATTTTGCCCAGTTTCTACACTTAACATTGTAGGAAAATAACTTTTTTACTTTATTCATCATGGAATTAGGCTTCACTGGCCAAGGCAACTGCTGCAGTCCATGAGATGTAGGACAGCCACATTGCCGATAGGAAGGGAGTTGCAGGATTTTGACCCAGTGACGGTGAAGGAATGACAATATAGTTCCAAGACAGGATAATATGTGGCTTGGAAAGGAACTTACAGCTGGTGGTGCACCCATGCATCTGCAGACCCACCCCTTCTAGGTGGTAGAGGCCACAGGTTTGGGAGCTGCAGTTGAAGGAGCCTCAGCAAGTGAAAGCAATACATCTTGTGGACAGTGCACACTACTGCCACTGTGTGCCAGTGCTGAAGGCAGCGGAGCCGAGGACCTCAAGAGAAGTACGCATTATCTGCTTGACATTTCTGGATAAAGATGAGTGCCCTTTGCACTGATGTGCTAGACTGCCCTATCATTGAGGACGGGGTTATTTGTGGAATGTCCTTCCTCTGGTTTGTTGTTTAATTGTCTGTCATTATTCATGACCGAATGTAGCAGGATTACAGAGTTGAAATCCAATCTGTTGGATGTGCAATCACTTAGGCATGTCTTTTACATGCCGCTTCCACTGTTAGGCCTATGTTTATATGAATTAGTAAAAACTAGGGTCCCAATACCCACCCTGGGAACTCCACTACAAATCTCTCTCCAGCGTGAAAGGTGTCCACAAACCATTACACTTTGTATCCTATTCACTGGACCAACAGATGGAGTTTAATTTAGATAAATGCGAGGTGCTGCATTTTGGAAAGGCAAATCAAGGCAGGACTTATACACTTGATGATAAGGTCAGGGAGAGTGTTGCTGAACAAAGAGACCCTGGAGTGCAGTTTCATTGTTCCTTGAAAGTGGAGTCGCAGGTAAATAGGATAGTGAAGGTGGTGTTTGGTACGCTTACCTTTATTGGTCAGTGTACTGAGTGTAGGAGTTGGGAGGTCAGATTATGGCTGTACAGGACATTGGTTCAGCCACTTTAGGAGTATTTAGTGCAATTCTGGTCTCCCTTCTATAGGAAGGACACTGTAAAACTAGACGAGTTTCAGAAAAGAGATGAGGATGTTGCCAGGGTCAGAGGGTTTGAGCTACTGACTCTTTTGTTCCATCAGCTATTACTTTTCTCACATGTCTGTTGTGTGACACTGTATTGAAAGTCTTTTAAATGTTCACATATACCACAGCAATAGCTTTGCCTTCACTAACCCTCTCTGTTACTTCTTCATAAAATTCCAGCAAGTTAGCTCAACATGACTTTCCCTAAAGAAATCCACGCCGAGTCTCTTTAATTAAGCCAAATTTGTCCATGTGACTATTAATTCAATCTCAGATTATTGTTCCTGTAAATTTCCTCACCATTGAAGCTAAACTGACTTGTCTATGATTGTTGAGCATATCCTTCTATTTTCAGGAAAGACACTAGGTTTGTGATTTTCCAATCCTCTAGCACCACCATCTGTGCTCAGGGAAGACAGAGGGATTATGGTCAGTGCCTCTGCAATTTCTATTTTCACTTCCTTCAATAGTCATGGACGCATCTAATCTTGTGCTGACCAACAGCATATCCAACTTCCTCCTTCTCAATTTTGAACCCTGCTAATGATTGAGTTTCCTGTTCTGACTCGGTGGTCTGGGTAACAGAATAAAGACAGATATCAAATCTTTACTTATTACCTCAGCCTTCCCCACCACCCCCTCCCCCCTCCACATATAGATATTGTCACTTGTTAATCAGTCCTACCTCTTCCTTTTACCATCCTTCTGCTGATTATGGGCTGTTGTAATATAGAGTCATACAGTCATAGAGAAACAGACCTTTCCGTCCAACTCGTCCATGCCAACCAGATATCCTATATAAATCTAGTCCTATTTGCCAGCATTTGGCCGATATCCCTCCAAACCCTTCCTATTCATATACCAATCCTGATGCCTTTTAAATGTTGCAATCTTACCAGACTCCATATTTCCTCTGGCAGCTCGGTCTATACACACACTACCCTCTGCGTGAAAAGGTTGCCCCTTGGGTCCCTTTTAAATCTTTCCCCTCACACCTTAAACCTATGTACACTAGTTTTGGACTCCTCTACCCCGTGAAAAGACCTTAACCATTCACCCTTTCCATGCCCCTCATGATTTTATAAACTTTTTTAAGGTCACCCCTAAGCCTCCAACGTTCCAGGGAAAATAGCCTCAGCCTGTTCAGCCTCTCCCTATAGCTCAAACCCTCGAACACCGACAACATCCTCAGAACTCTATTCTGAAAGTTCTCTAGTTTCATAATATCCTTCCTATAGAAGGGAGACCAAAATTGCATGCAATACTCCTAAAGCGGCCGAACTGATGTCCTGTACAGCCGCACCATGACTTCCCAACTCCTGCACTCAATGCACTGACCAATAAAGGCAAGCATATCAAATGCCTTCTTCACTGTCCTATCTACCCACGACTCCACTTTCAAGGAACAATGAAACAGCACTCCAAGGTCTCTTTGTTCAGCAAAACTCCCCAGGACCTTACCATAAGTATAAGTCCTGCCTTGATTTACCTTTCCAAAATGCAGCACCTCTCATTTATCTAAATTAAGCTCCATCTGCCACTCCTCGGCCCATTGACCCATCTGATCAAGATCCTGTTGTACTCTGAGGTAACCTTCTTCACTGTCCACTACATCTCCAATTTTAGTGTCATCTGCAAACTTACTAACCATATCTCCTACGTTCATATCCAAATCATTTATATAAGTCACAAAAAGCAGTGACCCCAACACCGATCCTTGTGGCACACAGCTGATTACAGGCCTCCAGTCTGAAAAGCAACCCTCCACCACCACCTTCTGTCTTCTACCTTTGAGCCATTTCTGTATCCAAATGATTAATTTTCCATGTATTCCACGTGATCTAACCTTGCTAACCAATTTACCATGCGAACATTGTCAAACGCCTTACTGAAGTCCATATAGATCATATCCACCGCACTGCCCTCATCAATCCTCTTTGTTACTTCTTCAAAAAACTCAATCAAGTTAGTGAGAAATGATTTCCCACACATAAAGCTATGTTGACAATCCCTAATCAGTCCTTGCCTTTCCAAGTACAAGTAAATCCAGTCCCTCAGGATTCCCTCCAACAACTTGCCCACCACCAATGTCCGGCTCACCAGTCTAAAGCTCTCTGGCTTTTCCTTACAACTTTTCTTAAATAGTGGTACAACCTCCAGACTTCCGGCACCTCACCTATCGCTATCAATGATACAAATATCGCAGCAAGGGGCCCAGCAATCATTTCCCTAGCTTTCCACAGAGTTCTAGGGTACACCTGATCAGGTCCCACCGATTCTTCCAACTTTCTGCATTTTAATATGGCAATTAACGTATGATAATGACCGGATGACCAGTTTATTTAAGGATAATTATTGTCCAGTGTTTGGGAGACAATTCCTCCAATATTCATGAAATCATTCATGCCCTGCTGAGAGGACAGACAGAGCCTCAACTGATTGTTTGGTTCAAAGGTGACACTGCCAAGAATGCAGCACTTTCTTAGTATTGCATTGGAGTTATTTAGCATTAAATATTTTCTTCTTATTGCTAAATCTGGCTGCTGGCACCAGAATAAAGGTGCTGATTTGTCTGCTGGTTCAACAGTGAATTTTTTTTACTGCTTTTGTGTGCTTTGTAGCTGAAAGGGTTACTTTTTACAGTAGGAGGAAATCACTTTATTTGAGCTTTTTACTTGTCTGAGAGTAGTAGAAAGGATCATCTCATTACAAGTAGGAGTTTGTTTCTTAAAACTGTTTCTTTTCCAAATTGTCATTAAAGTCAAATTACTAATAGATTAGATTATTTAGGCCTATTTCTCCAACCCCACTATTGCACCACATAGCCTGAAAGTGAAAGGCGTCACTTGTCCGATGTCCTGCATATGGTTTCGACCAGACATGCCATCACTTCTGTCGCATATGCACCAGGTCTGTCCACTGTTAAATTCAATTACCTTTTCTGCGCAATTGCAAAATGTTATCAGTCTGGCCAGGACAGCCTGAGGCAAATACATCCAATGAACTACGCCTGTGGGCAACCAAATGTGGCATTTAGAACCTCTACCTCCTGTCCATGATGCACGTACTTGCGCTTTGTACTTTGCAATTATAGTAACTATCATATAAACTATAGCAAAATTAACCAACTGGGTGTGAACTTTGTTAAACTGTTATGAAGTGAATAGTACTTAGTATATGGGGAAAATATCAGAAAATTGTTTCTGACAGTGAAATATCAATAGTCACCAATTGGGACAGCAAAAAAGGGACAATTTCCTTTTACAATCAAATGAAGGCACAAAAATAACAGGTAGGAACAGAGCAGTTAAGTCCAACAAGCTTGCCCCACCCTTCACTTATGAACCATATGACTAAACCTTTCTCACCATTCTCCTGGCAGAGGCAAAATAAAAGAGGAAAGCCTATTGTTAGAAAGGGAAATTGCTCTGGAAAGTCCCCCCAACCTCCTCAGGCTCACAACTCGAGGTTAGCTCTGGCAGATAATTAAACTCCATTTTTTGTCTGAATACTATGATATTGGTAATGCTGCTACAAACACAGATTGGCAATATCGAATGAAAACCAGGAGTAGCCCTTCAGAAATTTAGTTCTAAAACTTAGAACATCTGGAAGGCTAATTACCCATTGTTCTAAATTGTTACTTTGTTTCTACCTTCTTCTTCTGTCAATCATTCCTTTTCTTTTCTCTCAAGGTGTTGCCAGACAACAGCAGCACACATGTTGTGAATCATTCTCCGACATGTTACTAATGTGGCCTTGGGTGAGCCTGGATGATGAATATCAGCAGGATATTTGACTATGGATGCACGAAAGCTTAGCCTAATCCTCACCTGATGCCTATTATTTGCACTGGATAATGACCAGGATCAGGAAATATGGTTGATTTTCCATTGTCTATTCCAGATTGACAGAAGCAAGTTGTGGCATTTCATAATCCAACCAGGATGTGGAGGTGCCAGTTTTGGACTGGGGCAGACAAAGTCAGAAGTCACATAACACCAGGTTATGGTCCAACAGGTTTGTTTGAAATCACAAGCTGTCAAAGTAGAGCCCCTTCATCGGGTGAAACTGGACTATAACCTGGTGTCGTGTGACTTCTGACTTAATCCAACCAGAATTAAATGATTAAATTCAGCATAGATGATGGATTCAAGTTGGATTGTTCACTCTCAATGGATCAATGGTCACCCAATGCCTGAGAAAGCCTTGAAGTTGAAAGTGTAACACATCCAATCTGGTCCAACATAAGCAGACCACCTGCACATTCAGCACTTTTGTGTGCCCGATACTGTGATGTTTTTATTCATTCAATTATCAAAAAAAAAACTGAAGCAATCGCTAAACAGTAGTGTAATTATGAAGATTTTTAATCATTAAATAGTAATTAATATTTAGGTCTGAATGAATGAAACCTACATTGTCAGTTTAAACAGGTATATTTCATAAGTGTGGAAAGTACTGTGAATGAAAATCAGATAATATTTCGGATGAACTATGGAAAAGTAACAACATGGTCATAACAGACTAGTAAAGGTCTTAATAAGAACATTCAGCATAAACTATTTAGGCTAGGAAGGGGAAAACAACATCAGTCAGGGTTTCCATTTCAGCAACACTTGTTCCAAAGTACAAATGTGTGGTTACAAAGAGATTGAGATTAGTTGTGATGTGCTCCATGTTGAATTGCTTGCCAGGACTCATGGTCTGGATCAAAAAACAAATGCTGGGAAAAAGTACTAAAGAGCTCCTGGTGTAATGGAACCAAACCACAACAGAGAACCAATATCTAGTGAAGAAAGGTCAGGAGACAAACACACAAAGATGCTTCCCTCGTGCTAGCAATAATTTGTTTGAATGTTTGCTTATTGATGAAATATGAACATGAAAATGAAAAATTGCAGGATTTATGTTCCAAAGAAAAATAGCGACAGCCAATAAATTAAACCATATTGTTTCCTTTTTGAATTAATCATACCCATAGGTTTAAGAGATTGTCTTTAGTTCAAAGGTATCAGTACAACAGTTAGAAGGCCTGAATGTGGGTGAACAGAAAATGCTACAGGCACTGCAATGAAGACTGAAATGTTGCGTGTGTGGTAGAGATTGATTCTTTTGGAACTGATCTGTATAGATAAAATCCTGACAATGAGGCATTCTTACGATTTACAGCATTTACCCTCTAACAGTAGATTAATTCACCCACTAAAGATTTCAACACCACATTGATTTGTGATTATTTTATCTTAACATTTAATGATCATTCAGCTCAGAGGCTACGCTGTACTGTAAAATGGAGTGAAAAATATGTTGGCAGAACTCAACTGTTTTTCATTGATCGACAAGAAAAATGTTGGTTGTGCCTTAAGGTACTAATAGTTAAGTGAACAGTTTGAACTCTGCTTTCAAGACTGTTGGATTATTCCTGCTGTAACCTGCAAATCCTCTGAAGATTGCATTGTATTACAAACAAGTTAAAACATATACCATCATGTCTGGCAATATAAAAGTTAGATTAGATAGGCCACACTAACAGCATATTGGGATTTTACATCCTACTGCTTTTGTTAAACATCAAGAAAACACTGTAATAAAACATGCTTCCATCTCAATCATTTAATATTTTTCAGTGGTTTTTAAAAAGAACATCAGCTCCTTATCCATAAATAAAATTTACATGACTGTTTAATTGTAGCATCAAATCAAATAATGAGAAACTAAAAACCTGCCTAATTGGATACTACAAATACAAGTGGAAGTTTTGAAGACAGTCATCGTCCCATCAAATTTCCATAACCTTTATCTGGAAAGGAGGTGAATAGAGGGGAGTTGTTTGCACTGTAGGGCAGACAGGAAAACTGAGAGAGACTTCTGTGGTACAACTGTCATCAGCAACCTAGACATTATGAATTGAAATAACATTATGGCAAAATATAATTTAACTGGCAGTAGGGAAAAAAATCATTGAAAACTGGAATCCCTATTTGTTTCCTAATGACCTTAAAGACCGACTTGCATTTGACTCCAGTTCTCCACTACATGATACAAGGAAAGCAGCAACCACTAACACAATTAGCAATAGAAGGGCACATGGTGGGGAATACATTGCATTTAGTAATTGAGTGTAGTTAAGACAGAGATAGCTAACTTCTTGATTAGAAAGCAGATCAAAGGTTACAGGGAGAGTGCAGGAGAATAGGGTTGAGAAACACATCAGTCATGATCAAATGGTGGAGCAGACATGATGGGCTGGATGGCCTAATTCTGCTTCTCTATCTTGGTCTTATAAAGGAATAATAGTTCAGAATATATATTAAAATATACAAATAAAAAATACATAAATGAACGGATTGTATTCAGCTATGAATAAACAGGACAGGGACAAGAAAAGTCAGGTAGATTTGTAAGCTGCTTTAAATTTGATCTTCCAGCTATGACACAGGTATCATACAACACACTTAGTCAGAACAAGGGAATGCAAAACATTGAAAGCAACTTACGAAGTGATTGGAATTTGGAGATATATCACTGTCTTGCATGAGTTCACTAAATATGTGAATGACAGCATTAATTATATTTATAGCACTCTGAAAAATACATTCATAATAAGTTCATAATTTATTGCTAACTTAACTCATTTGGGGGTACATTTCAGTGATTATTTTTAGCCATAACATCTGAGAAATCAAGAAAATCAGTAGATACCAGTAAGTAGTAGCACTTTTAACATTATGAGACGTCTAGAAACATGAAAGTGACTGAGTTAAATTAAATGATAACCCACAGTTATTTACAAATCACAATGGAGGGGGATGGAATATAAAAAATGTGTGAAAAAAATCAAATAATAGCAAGTCAGGTCCATGTAGAAATTAATATCTTCTGTGCATAACCTAGGCGATTAAATTAACATGTTTTGGCTGCTCAGTTGCATAGGCCCTAATCTCCGTGCTCTCCCTACACCTCTCTTGTCTCTCTTCACAGAGCATTGCAACATAATATTAATTTTATAGAGCCTTTTATTTTAAATTGTTATGTATAGCTCACATACCTCTTTATTTTCTCTCAACCTACTATGTTACCTGCGTCAAAAGCATATACAACTAAATGAAACTCTGAATTCACATGATCAATACATCAACTGTGTGTATTAACAGTTAACATCATGAATATTGTTTCCACTTGTTATAAAGTAGTTCTTGAATTATACCACAATGTAGTTTGCTTTCACCACAAACTTGGTGCTACGGAATACAGATGTCTCCATCTAGAAGCAATCAGCTCTTGGCAATGACTTTGAAACATAGCAAAATGTGTACATCTCGCTCAAACCATTAATGTAAATATACTGACGGCACAAATACCTTTCAGAAATATGATTCAGAAATGCAGTCTGACCTTGCAAATCATGTACTCTACTAATGAGAATGTGTCATACATTCAGCTATTTCCCATACCGAAGGGCAGGCAGGTCATGGAATGATTGCACATTACCCAACTGACTGAGCCTGAAAGCAAGTATCACTCAAAAGGAATCACAATCACTCAATTTGTCGTCAAAATGTAGTCTAATTTAAGTATGTTACTGTGGGAAGAAAAACTCTACATTTTTCTACGTTTCTTACTGAGCTCAAACTATCACCTCATTATTGACAATACAGCAAAAGCTCTTAGAAATGAAGGTTAAAAACAATTAGAATAATTAAAATTAACAGAATTGCTATCATATGGTCCCTAGATGAGAGCTGTAGGCTGTTTCCAGTTTGCATTAGTTTGATACAATTTTTTTAACAGTATCTGAATTTCAACATTAGGCTATCCAATTTACTTCCCAGTCTTTGATATTCTATTTTAATTATAGTTACACTTTTAAAGCGGTGACTTTATTGTCACGATCTAATATTGGTTGGCAAAAACGTATTCCAACTGGAAGTATATGAAGAAATTTCAGTGGTATAAGTACTGCAAAAATGTCTTATGGGAATACACTGCCAGGTCGACATTTTGTAAAAGCTCACTTGAGTATTTGCTTATCATTGTATTATACATTTACTAAATTACTTTAAAACATTCTGCTGGAAACGAAGACAATATAAAGGTGGATAAATCTCTGGGACCTCATCTACTGTATCCCATAATGTTGTGGGAAATAACAGAGGAAATTGCAATACCCCTCACAGAAATTTTTGCATCATCTGTAACTACGAGTGGATGCCTGGTGATTAATCACATTCCAATGTTGTGTCTTTATTTAAGAAAGGTTGTAAGAAGAAAGCGGGGAACTGCAGTCCTGTTAGTCCGACTGTGGGTGTGGGTAAATAGTTGGAGGTGACTTTAAATGATAGGATTTATGAACATTTAGGGAGGCAAAAAATGATTAGGGATAGTCCACATGGTTTTATGCGAGGAAAATCGTGTCTCACAAACTTGATTGAGTTTTTTGAGAAATTACCAAAAAGATTGATGAGGGCAGAGCAGAGTACATTGTTTACTTGGACTTTAGTAAAACCTTCGACAAGGTTCCACATGGTAGTAGACTAAATAGTAAAGTTAAGTCACACGGGACTCGGGGTGAGCTTGCCAATTGCATAATTAGCTTAATGGCAGAAGACAGACAGTGGTGGTGGACGGCTGCTTTTTGGACTAGAGGCCTGTGACCAGCGGTGTTCCATAAAGATCAGTTCTGGGTCCTCTTTTGCTGGTCATCTATATAAATGATTTGGATGAGAATATGGAAGGCATGGTTAGTAAGTTTGCAGGTGACAACAAAATTGGTGGCATAGTAAACAGTGAAGGTTTTCTAACATTACAAAGGGATCTTGATCAAATGGGTCAATAGGCTGAAGAATGGCAGATAAAGTTCAAAGTAGATAATACGAGGTATTGCATTTTGGTACAACAGACAAGAGTAGGGCTTATACAATTAATGGAAAGGCCTTGGGTAGTGTTGTACAACAGAGGGGCCTAGGGGTTCAGGTACATAATTCTTTGAAATTTATGCCACATATCGACTGGTGGTTAAAAAGGCATTTATCATGCTTGCCTTCATTATTCAGTCCTTGGAGTACAGGAGTTGGGAAGTCATGTTGAGGTTGTATAGGACATTGGTGAGGCACGTGTCCAGTTCTGGTTGCCCTGTTATAGGAAGGATATTATTAAGCTGGAGAGGTTTCAGAAGAGATTTACCAGGTTGTTGCCAGGTATGGAAGGTTTGAGTCATAAAGAAAGGCTGGATAGGCTGGGACTTTTTTTCCACTGGAGCATTGTAGATTGAGAGGTGACTGTATAGAAGTTTATAAAATAATGAGGGCATAGATAGGGTTAGTGGTAGTTGCCTTTTCCCTAGGATGCAGAGTTTCAAGACCAAGGACCACATTTTTAAGGTGAGAGGAGGGAGATTTTAAAAAGACATGAGGGATAAATTTTTTTGCACAGAAAGTGGTTCAAGTGTGGAATGAACTTCCTGAGGAAGTGGTGGATGGGGGTACAGTTACAACATTTAAAAGCCATTTGAATAAATACGTGAATAGGAAAGGTCTGGAGGGATATTGGCCAGGAGCAGGCAGGCTGGACTAGTTTAGTTTGGGATTCTGTTTGGCATGGACTGGTTGGTCGGAAGGGTCCATTTATGTGCTATTTGACTCTATGACAAAGTACAAAACAAAATGGTATATAGAAAACCAGAGCTCAACACAGTAAACACACTTGATTGTGCTACTTTTAAACAAAAACATTTGAGTACAGGAGAGAATTAGTTTGATTAATCCAATGACACAATGTAGTAGTGATTTTATGTAAGTCTTATTCAATATATTAATTCTGTCCCTGTTTGATACGGTCCATAAAGCAACCCTACACCATCACTCTCTGTCTCCTGCTGTTAAACAAATTATGCACCCAACTGCAGAATTTACTTTTTTTAAAATCTCAAAGACTAAGTTGTAAATTTTAATTCCCAGGTTTCATTTCAATAAAAGGAGCCCTGTCTCCAAACTCAAACTGGCTGCAGTGTTGTGACGGTTGGTGGACAAGAGTGACAATTATATCGGGAGCTTCAGGACACTGGGGATGCAGAAGAATGCCTGGCTTAAAGTTAGTGCTGGGGAAGGTTTTAAAGAAAATGACCACATTAAGAGAGAGTGAGAGAGAGAGAGAGACCAGCATGAGACTGTTTCTCTTAGCCGACAAAGATTCCAGTTGAGAATAAGTGTTGACACACGTGCTGGTCTCCTCAGGCCATGCAATGTCTTCCACCCAGGTTTTCGCTGCCTTGTGTGATGTCATGCAATCAATAAGCAGCAAACTAAGGAATATCAAAAAAAACTGTAATGCCTTATGGGACACTAATTGGGCAACCCAAGTATTTAAACACACCTCCTTCACCCTGTCAATACAAGATCCTACCAAAAGACTTTACAAAATCCTAACCTCAGGATTTCGGATAGATTCAGGGTTAATTAATAGTGGGTGGGTAGAAGCTTCACTCTGCCCTGAATGAGGCCTCACTGGAATCCCGGGGCTGAAAAAGGCAACACTGGTTTTCTAAAAATATGCAGAATTTTGGAAATTTTTCAAAGTTGTCCAATTAAACCCAACAAGGCACAGTAAAGAACCAAACTGTTGTGCAGTGCATTCTATAAAATCCTATTGACATGATTATAAAGTTATAATTTCAGTCAAACTTTCAATAATCAAAACGTTTGTAATATTTCAGTTTTAAGTTTCTTCACTAAATGTACTGGACCCTCTGCTTGGCTCAAAGTGGTTCTTTAATGAGGCTAATAATAGAATTGCCATCATAAATGCTGATTATTCTCCGGCATAAAATTCATCACTATTCACCAGCAATCAATGACTTGCATTTGCCTTAATAATGAACCCAATTTCAATCAAAGAGATGTACACATAACACCTAGACATAAAAATGTGAATGTAATGTAGTTCAGGATTTGACCTAAAGAATTTTAGAGTCAATGTTGATTTTAAAGGTCAGTAATAGCTTAGAAGCTTTTACTGTCTCTCTCTCTTTAATGGTACGAAAGTACCATTAGGTTTGCAATGCTAGGTTAATTCCTCTCTCTAATTATCACTGGATTACAGCAATGCTTTATCTCTTAATGCAACATGACAAAATCCTGAACATCCTAACTCATGCATTATTATGATCAATTATAATATTGATACCCTTTCCATATCCCAAGTACGGTGCATGATTCGGAACCACTTTCCCTCATTTTGTTATGAATTTACAAGTTATATCATGGGCAGGGAGAAATGGTAACAGTTGGTCAACGAACCCAGAAAAAAATCATTTGAGTTTAACTTTCTGCAAATGATAAAACAAAAAATTGCTTCCAACAATACTGCACAGTAAACAGGTTGAAACCTCAGAAACTTCAGTAAGACCTAAAGAGCTGGTTATTCTTTACAATAAAATGTTCTATAAAATATATTTAGCCAAGCAAATAACAAAAATATTTAAAGAAAAATCAAAATAAGCATTATGAAAGGGATACAGATTCAAACATATAATATCTAATCACATAAATGTATCTATTTGATTTAATAGCAAGATAATCCTCTCACCTGCCTCTTTACATTCACCTTCCTCCAAGCGCATACCTTTCAGCAGATGCTCTAGAATCTTCTCAGGGGTTCCAGCCACCACCGTGTATCTATTAGAGAGTATAGATTCGACTGAGTCATCTTCTGCTGAAGACTGTGAAGGATTACTCCATTCATCTTCTGAATCCTCGTCAATATATTTAAAATAAGGCACATCAAAAGCTGGCAAGGTCAGACCAGTGCTATCTTCAAAGGTTTCGGAAACACTTTTGTTTTCCATACGGGGATCAAAAACTCTTAACATTGAACTTGCTTATTATTTTGTTTCTAACTACCAGTGCATTACATAATTTCAGTTTTGCCTTTTGCCCTGTCTCACTATTAAACTCCAGCTGATCCGATCCATCCGGCTGCTGAGTGCTCTGCAGAGAATAAGTGAACCACTTACCTCCCATCATTCGGGGCACTCCCTGCAGTAGGGGCTGGGCTAGATGACGACATTTTTTTCAGGATGAGAACATCTTGGCCTCGTTCTTTAATCCGAACTGTGTTTACTTCATCATTCTGTTGCAGGAGAAAAGAAGCACATTTTGGACTTTTAAGAGCTTTGCACGGGAACTGAAAGGGCAGATTCATCAGCTGAGAAAGAAACTGCCGTGTTATACAATGTTCAGTAGAAATCTGGCTTCTTGTATTTCCCTTCCGTTAATGCTGTCGACTCACAGCTAAATGTCATTTAGTTGTTCGCACGCAGGGGGCCAGTTATTTCAGATGGCTAGCGTATGCTTCAGAATAAAACGAACAGCAAGGGGTTCAATCCCTGGGGTGACCCTTGAAATTTCAAGGACGCTAACTGGAGAAGAATAGCTCATGCATGTAAGCAATTTTGTTTTACTGTTTCAGTACATAATTTTCTTTTAAAAACAAAAGAACTTTCTCCCAATTCACTTTACTTATGTATTCCGATTTAAATGCAGGAGATTAGGAGACAATATTCCAACTCTGTTGAATTATGTCATGTCAATCTTCTACAAAGGAATTAGTCACACAATGACTTTGGTTGGTATTAACGTGTATTTGCATATTTTTGATTCAGATTTAAGACAACTAAAAATAATTTCTGCCGGCAGGCGAAAAAAAACAACTGAGGCAATTTGTGAGGTAGCAGATCCAATCAATTGAAGTAGCACTGTATATTCAAATGAATGACTTTGTTGGCATCAGTCTAGGTTCAGCAGTAGCACATTTTCTTCTCCAGTTACGAAGTTAAACATTGAATTTGCACCCCAGAAACTTGATCACATGACCTGAGGGGCTACTGCAGTTCAGATGTGCCACATTTTGGACTTCTTTGAAGGGGCCATGGCTGCTTTGTTTACCCACAATACACCAGTGACAATGCTACCATGTCATGGCCATAGGGTCTGGAAAAATCTCAGCTCCACAACACAAACTTTAAAAATGGCCTCCCACACTTCCCTTACCTGTCGCCGGGTGAGTGGGATAGTGATGGTCTGGATTAGGAGTCAAGCCAGACAACCTCAGAAAAGACCAAGAGGGTGTTGTGTTTCTGAGGTGGGCTGGGTGGAAAGACTGCCTGAGAACTCTGACAATGTCTGCAAAGTTTAAAATAAGTATTAAGACAGAAAACGCACCTCCTGTTCTCAACTCCTCACTTTCTAAGCCCCATCCATACTATTTTTTGCCACTGCAGGCCCCTATGGTCCCTCATAGATCTTGTGCCACCCTATGCCCATTATCTTTTGCCCATCATCTGCTCTGAATAATTCATAGGGCCCATTATATCCAGTGTGACAACTCACTATAGACCAATATCTCTCACCCACTATCCTTTTCAATTCCCTCACCATAACAACACACTAATAATCCAGTGTGACCAGTAATCAGGAAGCATCATGACAGAAATTAAAATTACTAATGTATTGGTTATGTCATTATTGAAAATAATATGATTTCATTGGTACAAAATAAACATCCAATACTCATAAGGGATTTGAAACAAATATTTGAGTTTTCAATTAATTTTGTTAGCAAACATTTCACTTAAGTGGTAGTACCTTATGCCAACAATCGTCTTACTCAAGCCATTAAAATCTTATGCCAATAAATATTTCTGTTCAATAAGGAGGTGGAGCTGTCCATTAGTAGGCACCACACTGTGAAATTAATAATTTGGGAAATCAGTCATGCAGCACAAATCCTATAAAGATTTTATTTAAGCAGAACTTCAAAATATCTTTCTTTATAACTCCATGTCTTTTTGACAATTTCTTGACAACATTGCAAGTCCCCGTAAGTTGTTCTTTTCCAGCATGAGCATGTTTTTTCACATTCCCAACATGTGCCTTGTCTCTCCCATATGTGTTCCAGGACCACAACCAAAGGGTTAACATACTTCTCCAAAAGAGAAGTAGTAAATGTTCCACCAGTCCTTAACTCACACCTCCTCACTGGCACACACTTCCCGTTCCCAACCTATGCAATCTAATAACCTTTACCCATCACATATGGCCCCACATACCTCAATGCCAACTTACTTCCTGTTTTTACAAGCTAACCTTTTCCTTTTCACCAACCCATTTCCAATCCATTGAGCATCCTGGATGAGTGCAACTGCAACAAAACTTAAGAAGCTCAACATCCAGGACAAAGCAGCCAGCTTGATTGGCAACCCATCTAATATCTTCCTTCATTCATGCCCTTTAACACTGACCCACAGTGGCAGTAATGTGTACCATCTACATGTTGCACTGTTACAACTCATTAAAGCACCCTCAAAACCCCAAACCTCTCCTGCCTCGAAAGACAAGGACAGCAAATGCATGGGATCACCACTACCTGTACGTTTTTCTCCAAGCAACCATCCTCACTTGGAATAGTATCACCATTCCTTCAATCCTTGCATTCCCTTCTTAACATTACTGTGGTGTCTCTAGTCCACAAGGACTGCAACAGTTCATCACTAGCTTCTTGAGGGCAATTAGATATGGGAAATAAATCGTGGCCTAACCAGTGATACCCATAATCTTTGAATGAATAAAAAGATTCCACAGGTATACATGCATATAGGACGAAAAGTATAGTTCTATTTCTTAAATTTCTATACTGCAGACAACAATCTGTTGAGAAAAGCACTGTCAATTATTGTTTTAAAATTCAATCATGGGATGTGGGGCAAGGAGCATACATCATGGTAAGGCCAGTATTTATTACTCATCTTGAAATACCCCTGTGAAGGTGTGGTGAGCTGCCTTCTTGAACTGCTGCAATCACTGGACAGCAGTTGGAAGTTCCAGAATTATCACCCAGTGACAATGAAGAAATGGTGACATCATTCCAAGTAGGATGTATTAGAGGGGAACTTGCAGAAGAACTCCTGACTTGGGTCTTGTGGACAAAAGCAGGTTTTGAGATGTTAGGAGGGAGTTACTTGACACAGAATTCCCAGCCTCTGGACTGCTTTTGTAGCCACAGTGGTGATATGGCTGGTCCAGTTCTGCTTCTGGTCAATGGTAACCCCCACATTTTGAGACATCTAGTTATCTCTTAACAGGTCTTGATAAATTGCACGGTTCCAAAGGGTATATGCACCATTCACACCCAATCCTCTCCACAGTTAACTGTCCCAATGGATAACTGACTACCTGCCCATCCAAAAAGGACTGTATCCTGGGACCATATCTGCGATGGGACCTCAGCTCTCCAAAAGGGTACCATAAATAGCCTGAAGAAATGCACTGAGAACAGTCTTGTTCTTCTCTAATTGAACTTCCAAATGCCAAAATCCTATTTCATTGGGGACCACTGTTCAGTTAAATGTCCAGCTGCTTCCAGGAATGATACACACCCAGTCCTGCCCATACGGAAATTAGAGGGGGCAGTTTGGATGGAGGAATTGCAATTCCTGACAAATTCCGTCATTTTAGTCTTGGTGGCAATGCTCTCTTCCCAGGAGTAAATCAGGGCCAATATTTCATTGGCTATTAATTGCTTAAGGATATGCTGAGATTGTAAAATGTGCTATATTAGCAAATTTCTTTCCTTCTTTGTATATTGGACCAGAATTAAAATTTACACTCGGGCAGACAAGGACCAGCGCCTAACTTATTTTTGACTATCTTGCAGACTAATTTGACTTACAAACTAATTTGGACATTTCAAAATATTATTGCATATTTTCAATTGATGCATTGAAAGTAATTTCAAGCACACATTCACATGGAGCAAACAAGTTATTGTCACAGTTCATATGAAAAATGTGAGACAATTCCACAAGCTCTTGTTCTACTATTAACCTGATTAAATAATATGCTGAAGACTTGAAAGCATATTTGAAATTGGATCAGTTCATTAATTAAGAGGCAGAAAGACTTCCAATGTGAAAACAGAGAGAGGGGAGGGTAAGTGGAGGACCTCTTTGTGGGTCTGCTCCTGGGGCTGACCAAAGTGGTCATCAACAGGACCGGGCAGCAGGCCATGGAGGGAGATGTAGTTCCCGATTACCTACCCCTCATCTTCGGTTATGTTCATGCCCAGATGCCCTTAGACATGGAGCACACGATGCATCAATACTCTACATGCCTTTAGAGAGAGTTGGGCAGCGCAGTGGGTGGAGTGCCCTATTTCTCTTTCCAACTCCATCTTGATTTAATTCTCTCCCTTTCTCCGTACCTTTTCCTCACTTTTGGTATCATTGCCCCTGGATAGGCTTTACATGTAAGTTGATCATTGATTCAGGTACATGCCTGATTTAGTAGTGGTGGATAAAATGAAAAGTAACATAGATGACTTGATGGTAGAAAAAAAATCATTCAGTTTTGCGTGAAAGCATTCCTGGAGATAGAATAGAGAAAAAAATATCAGCAGTGAGAAAAATAAATTCTTGCTGGAATTTAGTGCTGTGGAGGGGGGACGCAGTTGATGAACCCACTTCAGCAGTCAATGGAACCTAGGGTAACATCTTCCCAATGCCAGGGTGGTCAATGAGAGGACTGGTAGCTCATTAGTGTCATTAGGAACAGTGCTAAGCCAGGACTGAAACTTGAGGAGAAGTGTGCAGCAATGATCTTTATATGCCTGTAGGCTAATGAGTATGGGGCACTGGGAGATGACACTGTCAATTTTGGGGGAGCGGGGGTGTTCTATGGGTCAATGAATGCCCAAACAAGAAGATACTTCCCCGTATGACCCCCCTATACAATGCCTGGAGTCTGGCAGGTGGTCATAGGGTTCAAAGAGTTATCTCCCTATGCTGCAGAGGGTCTATTCACCACTGGTCAAATGCCAATTGAGGCAAAAAGAGTCCATTAATTGACTACTTAAAAGTCACTCAGTTTGGCTCTGACCCAGAAAAATCCAGCTCTTGTATTACAAAAACCAAGAAAACAATAAAGGTAAATTTCTACAATAAAACAAAGAACTGTGGATTCTGGAGATCTGAGGCAAAAACAGAAATTGCTGGCGAAACCCAACAGGTTGGCAGCATCCGTGGGAAGAAAGCAGGGTTAATGTTTTGAGTCCAGGGTTCTGATGAAGAGTCACTAGACTCAAAATGTTTTTTTATTTAAGGCTTATTTAAAGACTTTATTTATTGCAGACTCTAAGCTGATCATTCCAGGTCTTCTCCTTGAACTACTGCAGTCCTTGTGGTGATGTAACGTCTACACTGATGTTATGTTGAACATTCCAAGACATTGATGCACCAACGATGAATGACTGGCAGAGCAATCAGAGTTACAAACTTCAGTGATGTAGATGGGTACTTTGATTTGATAGTGTTCCCATAGTATTCTTGTGATGGTGGGGGTCTCAGTGAACAAAATCAAAGGGAATTGGCAGGACTTTCAGTGGCAGTGGTCATTACCTGGTGATGTGTGGTATGAATGCTACCTGCCATTTGACAGCCCATGTCTGGGTGTTATCTAGGCCCTGCTATGTATTTCAGGATGTGGTAATGCCACTGCATTAGTCACCCAGAGGTGGAACTAAAAACTAACCTAAGGGAACAATGTAATGATTTTGTAAAATGCGATCTGGTTCACTAAACCTCTTTAGGGAAGGAAATATGTCAACCTTACTTGGTCCAGCCTACTAGTAGCTCTGAAGCAACAGCAATGTAATTGGCTGTTAAGTGTCTTATGAAGTGCCTCCAGCAAGCTACTTAGTTCCAAGGACAATTGAGGATGGGCAATAAATAGTAGCCCAACCGCATTCCATGAACGAATGATTTTAAAAAAAGTCAGCCTGGGCTACTTCATCATCAGAGAAGCTGTAAATACAGCTGTAAACTGAAAAAAAAACAGCTCCACTCCTGATGTGAAGGAGCAGCCAAAGATGGATGGGCTGCTAACACTTCCCTGAAATACTCCTGTAATTACACCTGTGTTTTTGATGATCTGTCTCTAATAACTACAATTACTTTACTATGCGTCAGGTTGTGACTCTAGCCATTGAAGAGTTTTCTGTCTGACTCCTACTGAGTTTTACTCAGGCTTTTTGATGCCATGCTCATTTGACTGCTGTCCTGAAGCCCAAAGCAATTGCATTCACTTCCAAAAAGACAAAATACTGCAGATGCTTGAAATCTGAAACAAACACAGAGAATGCTGGAGAAGTTCAGCAGATCTGGCAGCATCCGTGCAGAGAGTAACACAGTTAATGTTTTGAGTCCAAATGATTCTTTGAGTCTGGGACTCTTCAGAAGGGACTGTTCAGAAGAGTCATATTGGACTTGGAAGAATGGTAACTCTGTTTCTCTCTCCATAGATGCTGCCAAACCTGCTGAGTTTTTCAAGCATTCTTTATGTTACACTCACTTCCACATCTGGATCAAATTTATGACCAGGTCTGGAACAGAATGGTTTGAGAAATCTGAACTATGTATCTATGAACAGGTTAGAAATGAGTAAGTGTTGCTTGATGGAACAATGGATAACTTTTTCGCATTGCTCATTATTGGGTCAAGCTCTGTAAAATCGTCTTTAAGCAACTACTTCAGTCAATGCAAAACTGTTTCTCACTGTCGTCAAGAAGGGTCTGAAGACACAAATAAAAGCTTCGTTTTGTACAAGTTGTCTTTTTTCAATGAGGCAATGTGATGCACCAAGTGGGAGGGAAGGCACTTCAGAAAGTTAGGAGATATAACAATTATTCATTTCAAGTAGTGCTTCAGGTTAATTTTAAGTTTATTAGCATTTAATTCCATCACCAAGCTATTAGAACTGCATAACCACTGATAATGTCAGTGACAAAGGACAGAGTCATGAACTCTCCATGACTATATAATACATTGCTCAGTGAACAGAAGGCAAATTGTGTTACAATGTAGGACCCACTGTCGTATAGCCTTAAGAATTTTTATCTAATGGCACAAATGGAAATTTAACAAAACTGAGAAAGGCTTTTATTGCATCAGATTATCCTTAAGCCAATATAGGAACTCAAGATTGCTAACATGACTGGTGAGAAACTACAATTTAAACTGTTGCTTCCATGGTATTTCCAGTTCATTCTAAAGTTCATCAGCAGGAGCAATATTTCTAGCCAGACCCGACGGAGCAATTTGTGGCAATTCATTCGAGCACTAAAGATCGTCTGAAGTTGTCAAGTTTGGGGTTTGAGCTGAAACATTAGTTTAGCTTGCCTTTGTAGTAAAGATGTTACATGTGTGGGTGAATGGTAATCCTGAGATTTATTAAGAAGCTGATTGCCACTTAAAGGTGCCTGCTTATGCTCCCTAGGCAAGGGTCATGCCAACGTGATGCCTAACACTTGTCCTAATCTCTCTATTTAAAGCGTGCACACTATTTCACATTGCGTTCCACAGATATTGTGCATAGGAGTTAGAAATCACGTCGTGATTTTGAGGAAAACTTCATCAAGAACTTTGCCAAAACCTTAAAATAATTATTCCTGCAAATTCTCCAAGAACTTCACCCCAAATGAGTGTTCGCTGACCTACTCCATCTTATTGAGCCCCTAACAGGAGGGCCCATGAGAAAGGGAGTACTTGCTTAAGGTCTCCTTGCTAAAGTCCTTTCTTCATTTGGATGAAGGACAGGAGGAGAAGATAAGGCCAGGCAGTGCAGCACCATTTGCTGGAGGGAACATTAATGGTAAAAAATGTATCTGAATCTTGTGGGGTATTTAATGAGGTGGCAATGTGCCATCTTCTGCCTCCATGCTAATTAAGTCTGCGGCAGAAAGGTCTGTGAACAGTGTTCTGACCCCACCATTATTAAGGGCCATAGTGGGCAATTAATACTCATTTATGAGCCTCCTCTCACTGCATTAACCCTATGTAAGGTGGCAGACTCACCATGGGGTGAACATGGCAAGAAAACCCAGGAGTGTTTGACTGCAGCTCCCGGGGAAGATCCCTCATTCAAAAACACTTGGTGCCTGATGGAAGGACTCAGCATCGTGAAAAAGGGGGTTCCCAATGGGAGCCAACACCAACCCTTGCTGCTCGCAGATTCCTTCTCGCCATCACCCATCTCTGGCCTGGGACCCAGTGATGATGCTAGGCCTTGGGTGAGCAGCGAACGTTACCTCTTCAAGAGCACTGTTGGAAATGTACTGCCAACTTCAGATTGGCCAGCAGTGAGTGGTAAGCTGCCCTCCACACAGTCAGGATTGGTCATGAGGATGACCTGCCACTGGCTTGTCAAATGCCAGAGTCTAAAAACAAATGCGGTAGGCCTTCCCAAAAAGTGGAGATACAGAGCTCTCGCAGGCTCCCTCACTGGACGCTGAGGACCTCATCAAGGTTCTGCCCTTTGGGTCAAAGATCAGATAGCAAAACATCTACAGGTGGAGAATACAATTCAAAAAGTCAACTTGGATTTCAAAAAGGATGATCAATACCCCAGGGAGGAAGTGGGGCTACCCAGAGCTGGGAGGCCATAGACAGGGGCCACGGCTGCTGTATCTGCTTGCTTCCAGGTTTGACCGATACCCAGGATTTTGCATCAATATGATCATGCAGAGGATTTACACTTCGGGCTCTCCATTGTTTCTGTGACATCAAGTCATCACCGAGGGCATGCATGCTTTCCGCACCACCTAGTCCTAGCTCTAACAAGAAAAATAGCCAAGAGATGGCTGTGGTGGTGGAGAGAGGTTGCAGGAAACTGTTGAGCAGCGGATCCTGTCCATTCTTTGTGGCCATGGCAGTCGCGCCATGAGCAACTGCTCCAGCGTCAATAAATTGGGGTCCATTCTTTTCCTCTGATGTTTTGGCAGCGTCTGCAACAGCGGATGAATGAATGATCTCTCGGTCCTTGGGAGTTATTTTGGACAGTCATTTGGTTATCAGAAGTTGAGATGGGCCCCAGTCCTTGAGAGTTGGGATAGTCTCCGAGCTGTGGTGGCAGCTGGAGTATCAGCAGCGGTGAGGCAGCTTTGGCAGAGGTGGCATTCTGGGTCCAGTCAACAGTGGCAGGGCTGCTTCAGCATGCTTCCCCTTTGGTGTTGCATCCTCAGGGTTTGGCAGCTGTGGAGTGAAACAGCATTCTGTAGCCACTTAGGGAAATCAAGAAGTCATGTACGGAATAAAAAATGAAATTTGCCCTAACTTTGTATGATTTAATTTCTTTTTATAATCTATGTAACAAATATGGCGGTGGCTTATGGTGACTTATACACATTTTCATGAATACATGGAACAATAAATTACTATTACTATCACTTGAAAGAAAACCTTGCCCAGCAGACATAAATATTAGACCCCTTCTGACCCCTTCTCCCGCCTCCAACACAAGCCCTTCTCCTGGACACCACCGCAAGGGCTCCTACCCTCCCTCGACCTCTTCATCTCCAACTGCCATCGAGACATCAATCGCCTCAACCTCTCCACCCCTCTCCCCCACTCCAACCTCTGCCCCGCAGAACGTGCAGCCCTCTGTTCCCTCTGCTCCAATCCCAACCTCACCATAAAACCCGCGGACAAGGGAGGCGCAACTGTAGTATGGCGCACTGACCTCTACATTGCTGACGCCAGGCACCAACTCTCCGACACCTCCTCCTACTGCCCCCGGATCGTGACCCCCCCCCCGAGCACCAAACCATCCACAACCTCATCACCTCAGGTGACCTCCCACCCACAGCCTCCAACCTCATCGTTCCCCAACCCCGCACCGCCCGCTTCTATCTCCTTCCCAAAATCCACAAACCTGGATGCCCTGGTCGACCCATTGTCTCCGCCTGCTCCTGCCCCACCGAACTTATCTCCACCAACCTAGACTCCATTTTCACCCCCTTGGTCCAGGAACTCCCTACCTACGTCCATGACACCACCCACGCCCTCCACCTCCTCCAGAACTTCCAATTCCCCGGTCCCCAACACCTCATTTTTACTATGGACGTCCAGTCCCTATACACCTGCATTCGCCATGCTGATGGCCTAAAGGCCCTCCACTTCTTCCTGTCCCAAAGGCCTGACCAGTCCACCTCCACTGACACCCTCATCCGCTTAGCCGGACTTGTCCTCACCGTCAACAATTTCTCTTTCAATTCCTCCCACTTCCTACAGACAAAGGGGGTGGCCATGAGTACCCGCATGGGCCCACGCTATGCCCGCCTCTTTGTAGGATACATGGAACAATCCCTCTTCCGTACCTACACTGGCCCTAAACCCCACCTCTTCCTCCGTTACATTGATGACTGTTTCGGCGCCGCCTCATGCTCCCACAAGGAGCTCGAACAGTTCATCCACTTCACCAACACCTTCCACAACAACCTGAAGTTCACCTGGACCATCTCCAACACTTCTCTCTCCTTCCTGGACCTCTCTGTCTCCATCTCGGGTAACCACCCAGAAACTGATATCCATTTCAAGCCCACCGACTCCCACAGCTACTTAGAATACACCTCCTCCCACCCACCTTCCTGCACAAATGCCATCCCCTATTCCCAATTCCTTCGCCTCCGCTGCATCTGCTCCCAGGATGAGGCATTCCACTCCCGAACATCTCAGATGTCCTCGTTCTTCAAGGACCGCAACGTCCCCCCCCGCCCGCAGGGGTCGAGAACGCTCTCGACTGTGTCTCCCGCAATTCCCACAACTCATTCCTCACACCCCCTCCCTGCAATAACAACCAAAAAAGAATCCCCCTCGTCCTCATGTACCACCCCACCAACCTCCGGATCCAACGCATCATCCTCCGACACTTCCGCCATCTGCAATCCGACTCCACCACCAAAGACATTTTTACATCCCCACCCTTGCCTGCTTTCCGGAGGGACCACTCTCTCCGTGACTCCCTTGTCTGCTCCACACTCCCCTCCAGCCCCAGCACACCCAGCACTTTTCCCTGCAACCGCAGGAAGTGCTACACCTGCCCCCACACCTCCTCCCTCACCCCCATCACAGGCCCCAAGAAGACTTTCCACATCAGGCAGATGTTCACCTGCACATCTGCTAATGTGGTATACTGCATCCGCGGTACCCATTGTGGCCTCCTCTTCATCAGGGAAACCAAGTGGAGGCTTAGGGACCGCTTTGCAGAACACCTACACTCGGTTCGCAATAAACAACTGCACCTCCCAGTCGCGAACCATTTCTACTCCCCCTCACATTCCTCAGACGACATGTCCATCCTGGGCCTCCTGCAGTGCCACAATGATGCCACCCAAAGGCTGCAGGAACAGCAACTCATATTCAGCCTGGGAAACCTGCAACCCAATGGTATCAATGTAGATTTCACAAGCTTCAAAATCTCCCCTCCCCCACTGCATCCCTAAACCAGCCCAGCTCGTACCCACCTCCCTAACCTGTTCTTCCTCTCACCTATCCCTTCCTCCCACCTCAAGCCACACACCCATTTCCTCCCTACTAACTTCATCCCGCCCCCTTGACCTATCCATCCTCCCTGGATTGACCTATCTCCTCCCTACCTCTCCACCTACACTCACCTTTACTGGCTCCATCCCCGCCTCTTTGACTTGTCTGTCTCCTCTCCACCTATCTTCTCCTCTATCCATCTTCTATCCGCCTCCCCCCTTTCCCTATTTATTTCAGAACCCTCTTCCCCTCCCACATTTCTGATGAAGGGTCTCGGCCCGAAACGTCAAGCTTTCCTGCTCCTATGATGCTGCTTGGCCTGCTGTGTTCACGCAGCTCTACACCTTGTTATCTTGAATTCTCCAGCATCTGCAGTTCCTATTATCTCTGATAAAAATTAGAAACTCGGCTTTATTGTTTTGAGATATTAATGTCGATATTGCCCAATTAGTCAGGGGTTTTCTCATGTAAAAGCAGTATGGTGACACATTCAGCGGGATGTCTTTGGGATGATTTCTCCTGGACACTTTTGAACCTGGAAAGCTTCTGAGGTGACTAAACTAAAGTCTTGAGCTGCAATTCCCCCACCACCAGCTCAAGAACTGCATTTTTATGAAGGACTCAAAGTATGCACTTAGAATGACCACACACAGAATCATTGAGCTCTAACTGAAAATTAAATTGCCTACAGTAAAAAGAGAAAATGCTGTAAAAACTCAGCAGTTGTGGCAGCATCTGTGGAGAGTCAAATAAAAGTAATGTTTCAACTCTGATATTCTTCGGAATATTTCTTCGGAACTGACATTTTTTTTATTCATTCATGGGATGAGGGCGTTGCAGGCCAGGCAGCATTTATTGCCCATCCCTAATTGCCCAGAGGGCAGTTCAGAGTCAACAACATTGCTGTGGGTCTGGAGTCACATTTAGTCCAGACCAGGTAAGGATGGCAGTTTCCTCCCCTAAAGGACATTAGTGAACCAGATGGGTTTTTCCTGTCAATCAACACTGGATACATGGTCATCATTAGACTGTTAATTCCAGAACAAAAGCAAAGTTGCTAGAACTGGGGAAGTTCTGAGGAAGGGTCACTGGACCCAAAATGTTAACTCTGCAAGCTTTTCCGGCAAATTTGTTTTTGTTCCTGATTTACAGCATCTGCAGTTCTTTTTGTTCTTAGTTCCAGATATTTTTTTGAATTCAAATTCCACCATCTGCCATGGTGGGTTTCAAACCCAGGTCCCCAGAGCATTAGAGATAAAAGGTACTGCAGATGCTGGAGAATCCGAGATAACAAGCATGGGGCTGGATGAACACAGCAGGTCAAGCAGCATCCTGGATGAACACAGCAGGTCAAGCAGCATCATAGGAGCAGGAAAACTTGACGTTTCGGGCCTAAACCCTTTTCTGATGAAGGGTTT
>JAHRHZ010000013.1:29679036-29770517 GCA_024137785.1 Ginglymostoma cirratum
GCCAGAAACTACTGTCAGTCAGCTCAAGCTCACTGCTAGCATAACATGTATATGGTAACTAGTATATACTGAATGGCCCTGAACATATATGACTCCAATCATCATGCCAACATCACACTGAACAATCTCCTCCAACAATGGCCCTCCCTGGGTTCACAGGGTCACTGGAAGGGTACTAGTTATCATGGGGCCAAAGAGCACTTATATCCGTACAAACATATCTCTGCCATTTGCTTGATCCTTCCAGCACCTTACTACTTTAACAGGAGCGTGATGTTCAGGCATGGGGAGGGACCTAAGAGAGCTCAACAAATTTCTTCTTGCAGTAACAAAAGATGGAAATCCAGATTTTAAAATTTATTTTCCTAGACAAGTCCCATGCTTTATCTAAGAGGTTCCAGTCTACTTCTCTGCTTTAGACTTTCAGCCCATTGGGACACTATTGTATTAATATCTCGCAGTGGATAATTCACATTTTTCCTGGAATATTCAGCTCCAGTTTTATACCTGGTGCCTTCAGAGACTGTAGAGCTGAAAGTCCTATGGCTGGTTTGCAATGCAGAGTAACAGCAATGACGTGGGTTGAACTCCCACACCTGCTGAGATTCTCATGAAGCTCCCACTTTCTCAACATTATCCCTTGCCTAAGGTGTGGTGACCCTCAGGTTAACCTCACCACCAGTTGTCTCTCATTAACAAGAGAGCAGCCCTATGCTCCTTTGGGACCAGGGCGCCTTCACCCATTAAGTTGAGTCTGTAGTCACTGGCCCCTTGGCATCATTGGCATTGCAAGGACCAGCCAGAGACTCTACCTCTCACACTTTAGCAGTCTGCCAGTCCCTGGTTTACAAGGGTTTCTCTGTTCAGGAAGAGTGTCCAAAATGGGTAAAGTTCAGCTAACATAAATCAAGTGCATAGAACAACATCTACAATGAAAACCGAAAGAACTGCAGATGCTATAAATCAGGAACAGAAAGGGAAGTTGCTGGAATAGCTCAGCAGGTCTGGCAGCATCTGCGAAGAAAAGATCAGAGTTAACGTTTTCAGTCCAGTGACCCTTCCTCATGTTCTGAGAAAGAGTGAGCAGACCCGAAATATTAACTCTGATCTTTTCTTCACAATTGCTGCCAGACCTGCTGAGCTTTTCCAGCGACTTCTGTTTTTATTCCATTGCCTACAATGACCTGTTACCAATTGTAGAATGTTATTTAACTAATAACTAGCATGTTTAAATTTGTAACTATGATTCCAGAATCTCAGTAGGAAGCTGCATTCACAGGAAACACAGGTTACAGATATGGGATCAGTGTTTAGTCACACATCTGAGCAACATGCTTCCTTGTTGAAAACATGGATTTGTTATCTTAATCTCTATACACAATAGTTTTGTGAAGCAATGAGGAACCACAACTCAGCAGATATAATTTCTTTACTGCGTTCCTTGCATTTTTTTCATAAAATGCAAGCTCAACAAGACGATGCATGTCAGAGTTAAAGGAAAGAATACTTTTCTAACTGAATATTAGGATCAAGCATTCCCTAGTCAAAAGATCAACTGGATGCAGACTAAAACTCATATTATTGTTTCCCAGTAACAAATCACAAAATCAGAAGAACACTTTCTATTGCAAAAGAGATAAATTTTTTTCAATACAATATCATAGAAACAGACAATTTGGCATTGTGACATGAAACAGTTTTTATTTATGTATAGTTTTATGCTGCATATCAACGTGGCAATAGATACATCTATGTTGAATCTAACCATTTTTTTTTCCCTATCAGAGGAGGATTCCATCAGTTTGTCTGAACTAATCACCTCCAACCCCATAAACCTCAAAGAACTTTTCACTCCTCTCATTCTGGCCTTTTGTGCATCCTCAATTTTTAATTTTAACTGCTCAACCATTGTTAGCCCAATTGCCGAGGCTCCAAGCTCTAGAAAAGCCTCCCTTTACACATTTCTGTCTCTCTACCTCACTTTGTTCATTTAAGTAACTCCCTAGAAGTTCTCAGTTTGCACAAGCTTTAGGTCACCTGACATTAACCCAGATTTTCACAGTCTCCATAAACCTTTAAAAACTAGTGAGCGGAACTCATTACTGAGATCACACTGACACCATTTGTATTGTACCAAGGCCCTTAACCACAGCACAGAAGTCATGATCTTTTTAAGATTAGATGTAAATGATTGGCAGATAACACTTGTGGAACTATGATTTGACATTATTTGAACCCATAGTTCTTGAACAATTAAAAATAAAATACAAGCTGCGTTAGGCAGTATTCAGAAAATGCAATACATGCGCTATTCATTGAACTTTCCTCAATGACTTTTACTATGTTATTATGAGTGCTTTCATTGACAACTCAAAGAGGCTATTAAATGCTGAAGAGTATTTGATGGGAATATGGATAGAAATAGGAATGGAAATTCCTTTCTTAAAGAAATTACTTGATTGAGAACATGTAAAAGTTTTGAATGTGCTTTCATGAATAGGAGAGCTTTTTATTAAAACTGTAATTCATATTTAGACCATTAACTTAGATCATCTCAAGATAGCTGAGGTCTTTCAATGTTGTATACTGGGTGAGCTGGCATAAAGTGTGTAAGGGCCAAGAGGCGGATGAGTTGGCAGGAGTTTGCATGTGGGCTACAAGGGGCATTGAAATGGACAGCATCATGGGTTGGCATGAATTAGCATTATTTTGGCTTGGGCCATAGATTGGCATGGAAAAAGTTTGGGCAATGGGTGAAGGACAGTTGATGGGCTAAGCAGGATGAAGTCTAGAGGGCCTAACATTAAGGAGAACTAATGGAAGAAAGTCCCAGAGAACCATGAGGACCTTTTAAACAAGTCACCTTGGCACTAGACAGTCCCTGTGTAACACCTACGTGATGCATCTATGGGCAATAGGCCCAACTCTAATGTTGCAGTTGTCCACCACCCAGCACTCTTAATGCCCACCTACCCCAAATGGAGATTGTGCCATTCAGGAAGTTTTGCCCAAGACTGATGTAGGCACCAGCAGAAACATCTCCCTGTCATGTCATAATTTGTTTTATAATGCTCCTGCGAAGCATCTTGGGACATCTCATCATGTTCAGGCACTTGGTAAACATTAGCTGTTGCTGATGCTGATTCTTAAATTTGAAACCAAATGTAATTCAAGTTACCTGAATTTTGATACATAGGCAGATTCGGCTGAGATCAGGCAAAGCATACTTCAGTGGGGATTGGAATGGGGTAGGAGTATTGGGGTGAAAGAAGTTCATTGTAAAATCATTTAATATTTGATGCATTTTTCTATAGCTACACAGCCCCTTTAATAATTCAGGAAAACATGAACACTAAAGGAAATGTGATAACAAATGAAGCAAATGTACTTGGGATGAGCAATGCCAGAACATTCAGAAGATGCTGGTCAATACAGATTGATATCTATTGAGGCAAATGAATCACATCAATTGTCTATATTGTGCAATGACCCATTCGTGGACTGTAAATTACCATAAAGTTTAGGCTTAGGCCATAGAAAATATTTGGTTGTTAGAGAAAGGTAACAACCAAAATCTTCCCAATAGCATAAGGGGAAAATAAGTTTTGAAATAACTCTTTGTGCTGAGACACATCTCTTATGTTTTTGGATCTAAATCATTCCTACATATTTTCAGCTCATAGAACAAAGATTGTAAGCATTATTCT
Organism: Ginglymostoma cirratum; assembly: GCA_024137785.1. NCBI lineage: Eukaryota > Metazoa > Chordata > Chondrichthyes > Orectolobiformes > Ginglymostomatidae > Ginglymostoma > Ginglymostoma cirratum. The sequence goes on from JAHRHZ010000013.1 coordinate 29,682,744, forward strand.
GATGTGATACGGCATATATCTGGATGAATAATCATCCACATTGTCCACTTCCCTCTCAGCTTTACCACTGGATGAGAAGCGGCAACTTTCACCTCAGTGCTATTGTTGGGTACCTAACAAGCACAGCACACAGTGCCTGTATTTTTTCTGACTTGTGCCATTGCAATATCTGGGAAAACTGCAGGGCACCATCTGGCAAGGGCCTTGCATTGAGATTTTGTGGACGGGAGAGTTGGGGGTTAAGGCAGAAAGATTGCAAAAATAAGAATAGATGAAAGCCTGATGACGACAGTGAAAATGACCTGAGATCTAACGATTATGCTGGAGCTTATTAAATCAAAAGCAGTACAATGTAGACACTGGAAATCTGAATTAATAATCTCTGTACAGAAAGAAATGGAGTTAACATTTCAAGGTAATGAATTTTCACCAGAACTGGGAATAGTTAAAATTTGCAGGAATACGTGCAGGCTCTGCAATTGCCCGAGAAGTTGATTTTCCAAGACTGCTCCACACCCTTTGCCTGTGTCTCTTACATTGATTTCAATGCCAGAGACTTTGGCCAAAGAGATGCTATGCACCCAGATACTCATCTTAGAAATGTTACACAGTTTAATCTCTGGTGTTACTCAGTAATTAACAATGTAATTCAATATACCACCCCAAACATAGCCCTCTCAGGCTCCCAACCACCAGCTCTGGCCTGAAGCAATTATTGCTTCTAACCTAACCCTCACCCCCAAACCCCAATGTGCCACCATTTTCCTCAATTTGACCGGACCACCTAACTACTGATTGATGTAGATGAGTGCACTAAGGATGCAGGCTGGGTGGACTTGCATTTTGGTGCTTTCAGTCAGGTTGTTGCAGCTCCACACACACAATTACTCAGTTTTGACCATATGAACACACAAATTAGGAGCAGGAAGAGGCAATCACCAGCTTATGCACTCACCACTGCTCAACAACATCACGCTGATCAGATCATTTCAAATCCCCATCTACACCGATAACTTTTCAGCCTTTGCTTATCAAGGATCTACCTACCTCTGTCTTAAAAATATTCGAGGCCTTTCATATATCCTTTCCCTATCCACTCTGTCAAGATCCCTCCAGGATCTTGTACTAGCTGCAGTTTTAATCATGAATTTCAGCATCAGGGGACCGATTGCTGCTGATTGTGAAATAGATATAGAAAGCTATTAACAACCTACCGGATCATGTTGTCAATGCTGATGAATGATGGTATGGCAACATCCTGGAACACTCCTCATAATACCATCAGTTACAAGTTGACAGTGAGTTATTACATTACAGTTGGTTATGAGGACGATCCAGTTGTTATTAGTATCGCTATTTGCTATTAGTATAATTAAGTGTCTGTTGGTCATATTGGAATCAAAACTTGCACTGCCTAAAGAGGAGTCATATCGGACTCGAAATGTTAACTCTGTTTCTCTTTCCTGAGTTGCTGCCAAAGCTACTGAGATTCTCCACCACTTCACATTTTTATTTTCACAATTTTTAGTTTCTCCTCTTCTCACCTCAGTTAACCCTCTTTGCCTGCTCAATGGTGGTGTCCTGGTTCTTAGAAAATGTTACACAACTGCTCCTGGCTCAAAACCCCAAGAGTAAAAGGATTGAATTTTGGGGGCTAACCATTATAAAGTAAATGCAATAATACCCGTAAAAGTCACAACACCTGGTTGCATATGGTCAGATGTCATGGCTACAGCATCATGTAACTATCCCATCAGATTGCCTTCAAACAGAGTTGATGACTGCACACGGCCTCCATGTTCTCTGTAAGTAGATGTATCAGTTCTGACTGCATAGTTAGTTTAAAGGAGGGAACTCAGAAAGTATCAGAGGTTCCCTGCATGTGCTCGGACTACAAGAGGTGCCCACACTGCTGGATTGCATGCACTAAGTTAAAGATCTTCTTTCGTAAAAAATGAAAGAACTGCAGATGCTGGAAATCAGAAACAAAACGGAAATTGCTGGAAAAGCTCAGCAGGTCTGGCAGTATCTGTGGAGAGAAATCAGAGATAGCATTTCAGGTCCAGTGATCCTTCCTCAGAACAGGACCTGAAACATTAATTCTGATTTCTCTCCACAGATACTGCTAGACCTGCTGAGCTTTTCCAACAATTTCTGTTTTTGGTAAAGATCTTCTTTAATCTGTTTCCTAGCTAGAAAGCTAACAGAAGATAATATCCCATTTAAAAATATACTGTGAACATTGAAGTATTTCAACATTCAACTTCAAAGCGTGAAATCAAAGATGAAATTTAATATAAATCTTTAGAAGTCAGACTATTTTTTTTCTGAGTAATGCATCTGTGCAGTATGTCTGTGCTATTTAATCACCTCCCCTTTGATGGAGTCATGTTTAAAAAAAAATTAAAAGCAGAATAAACAAGTTGGCCAAAAAACTCTACCGGATGGAATCTCAAAAAGAGCAACCACTTCTGTACCTCTTCATATCCAAGTATATTATCCTTTTGGAAAATCCACTGATTATGGAGTTCCAAATGCCCAACACTAACACTAACAGGAGTAATACATTACAACCATTTGAAAAGTCATAAAAATTACAACACAACCCACTCCTGTACATCAGCTTTGCTCGATACATTGGTCTTACTTGCTACTTTGGTTGGTTCCGATGTTTTGATTTGATTCATCTAATCTTATACAGCCTATAAGTTATTTATCCCAGGAAAACTTACATTTCTAGGTGAGTTACTATTTGAACTCTATCTGAATTTGAACCTAATGCTACCAATGATCTATATTTTCTTCTGATTGCAAAAGCGATTTCCTCAGCAGGATTACGCACTTTGAACTGATTAATAATCACATCCCAGGATCCAAACGGCTAGACACTCCACTGAAACCATGTATAGTGATGGTTTGTGTGTTTATTTCTTGGCTAGTGAGTACATTGTAAAATCCAATACACTTTGCTCCAGTGGCCATCCGAAGCTATGAAAGAGCAATTTGTTGAAGCCTTTGTCAAATTGTACTTGTTTAAAAGGGAATTATTTGTAACATATATTCTTTTCTCATTTTCCATGTGAAATAACTCCACAGAGGCAGGTATCCTGTTAACAAGTTACCCTTTATTTACATGTGGAAAGTCCTTGACACCAGTGCAGCTCCTCAGAGCCAGCTTTCAGAGTGTTAGAATGTCTGACACTCCTCTGTTTATCTGTCAGCCAGTGCTGCTTGATTGGACCAGATTAACAGCTCCAATTAGGGAACTAATATTCTATGAAGTCCTCCGGCAGACCTCATTACAATCATTACATCGTGTATAGCAAAATTCTGATGCTAAGAACATAAGAAAAAGGGACCAATAAGTCTCCTGAGGATGCTCTACCATTCAATAAGAACATGTCTGATCTGACTGTGGTCTTTACTTATCTGGTTACCTCCAGAAGCCCCTGATAGATCCAAGCTCTTTCCTCATCTGTACTCAGGTCTTTGAGGTTTTGAATAGGCTGTTGACTCTGAGTGCCAGTTCTTTATATTGTTTCACATTGAAGACATATTCTTCGCAGTAGGTTGTACTGTGGAAAGGGACCTTCAATGCCAAACAATACAACTCTAATTTCATCCAGCCTTTGTGGCAATAACTTCATAACTGCACTGGGTAATAAAAAAAATGAATGAACAATATTATATTAAATAAATTCAAGCACGTTCCCTCTTCTGCAATGCAAAATGTGCTACCTTTTAATGCTTAGCGGCAGCTCTTAAGAACTTCCCAACTCGTTATCACCGTCAGTGGGAGCTACAGCTCCTAATCCAACTGGGAGATTTATTCTTCAGTTCAACCTGCAAGCATGGCCTCAAGTTTTCAGGTTGTCCGTAATTTTAATTCTACTCCCACTTCATTCTGCTGAATGAACTTTGACCTGAAATTTTAACTCAGCATTGGATATTACATGCCCCTGTGGGTGTATTTGGTGGGAGAGAGGGCACATAAAATGGATGGGTGCCCAGGCCACCACCTTTCCACCCACTCCAAAGCTCACCCCAATAATCGAATCAGCATCCTATGGATCATATTTAAATTAAGAATTAGATCAATTGAAATTGCTACTGTGCCAACACTATAAGCTGATTGGCAGTAGGCATGCAAGCAATAATGGGAATACTGTTTTCTTTTAAAGCATTAAAAAGGGTGGAGAGGAAGAGGGTTTCAAACTTCAAAGGGTGCCCTTTGCACATAGAAGAAACCCTCCTTATAAGACAGCAAGATCCCATCCTTCCTACCTGCCTGGACTTTAAATTACTCCTGCCTTCTTTCTCCCTCTTCCTAAGTTGCTGGAACCCTTTGCCCCCGTACCCCTGGATTGGGGAGCCATTGGGACCATTATTCTGGGATTGCTGCTGTCCCGGTTGAGTCCACGACTGATCTCATGGCACTGCTGCCACTGTTGGAGCTGCCAGCTAACTGGACGGGCCTACTCCACATTAAGTTAGACCTCCATCGGCAAAAAGGTTTGGGGCAGGCTCAGTTTGTTGGCTAGCCACCGACTTTATTCCAGGAGTTGGCTTGGTGGGGTAGCAGTCCCCCTGTTCCCTATAAAATTCGGCCCTCTGTTTCTCTTTCCACAGATGCTGCCAGACCTGCTAAGTACTATTATCATCTATAATAGTCTTCTTTTGTTCAATCTCTCCAAGTAGATGAATTACTACCAGTGAGTTGACTAATCTCATTCATTTGTAAATATCCTAACTGTTCATAACAGTCCTGGGATATCTTCAATGCATTAATGGGAATTTGGTAAGAGTGGTAAATCATTAATCAATATAGTATAGACTGTGTTTTTATTGTACTGAAATGTACCATGGCTTTCCTCCTGTCGAATTTTACTTAACTGCTGCTGACTCACAACTGTTGAAGTGGTATTTAACTAGAGTTAACTGCGGCTGGCTGTTACCCTGGTTTAACTGGTGTGCGTCTAAAAGTATCAGAGTTTGCTACATGTAGCATGGTGTGGATGGAGTGTGTACCATTTGTTAAAAGCAGTGGTTTGCTAAACAGAGTGACAATGGGAGCCTGAGGAAAATGAACTTCAATGCAGAGGGGAAGAAGGAGCTGTGTGTTTTAAATCAAAACACAAAGGTAAATATAGAAACAATCAGCTAGGGTACTTATAGATTGTTATTTTTAAAAAACACAAAATTGTAACTGTACAACTGAGACCCATTGTCTGCACTGTGCCATGTGGGAACTCCAGAAAGCTTCATATCGTTTGGACAAAGACTTCTGCAGGAAGTGCATCCAGTTATTCAAACTTGGACTTGGCTTTCTAAGTTTGCAGAGTGGCTGCACTCACGACAGAGTAGATAGATGGCTCTGACTTTGTGCAGCGCTTGTTCTCGAAGGTAGTCACCCTGCAGCCACAGTGCGATGACCATCACGGATGGGAGAATGAAGCAGGCAGTACAGAAAGCTGTCAGAGGTGTATAAGTATCAAACCAGTTTTCAGTGCTCAAGTCCAGTGGGGATGATGCAGTTTTGAGTCATGGAGGTGCATTGTCTAGAGCATACCACAAACTTATGGGGCAATCCATTGTAAAGGAGCTGCAGCAAAACTGAACTGCCATGAAAATAGGGTTTTCAATAGTTGACAGACAGGTATTTCGGCAAGTACGTAAATCTCTCATGCTGTCATGTCTCCCTGGATCACGGGTAAATGTCATCACCTAGAAACATTATCAAGAGTAAAGAGGAACATTATCATGGCCCATTTGGTCACCGATGATATATGGTGGAAAGGAGTTGTGGTCCTGCAGTCACAGGTTCAAGAATATTAGGATGAAACAGGTAAATGTGTGGTTACTGAAATCTGCAGGACAGAGGTTTCCAGGTTCCTAGGGCATTGGGGTGAGTTGTGGGACGGGAGAAGCCTATAATACTGTTAATGCGCTTCAACAGAGCAGAGGACAATGTCATCAGATAATGAATATCTGGGACTGTGGGCAAGAGCTGAAGGAGATTTTAAAGGCTAATTCAGAAAAAGGAGGGAGCAGGTAAACTGCTTTGTATTTGTTCCGCAAGATGGTTTTGGGGAGCAGACATAAATGCATACGGTGAGCAGTAAATAAGGCTGGTGAGCTGCAGGAGCAAGTCTCACATCGCAATATAATATTTTGAAAAATTACACGTATGTAGTTTAAAGGAGGAGAGGATTAAGAATATAATATCGCTAGCTGCAGGGTATTCAGGAAATACAAAGGAAAACAAAACAGAGCTTGTGGCAGTACTGATCAAAGAAACTTTTATCAGCACTGGAGACAAATGAAGTAGTTGAGAGATCAAAGCTATCTAATTTAGTTAGAATTATGGAGTAGATATTATTATAGGATTGATTAGATAGCATCAGCCAACAAATAGTGTGAAGGTGATGATTTTTAGGTAAATTTCTAAACAATGCTAAAACTACAAAGTTGAAGTAATAGGAGATTTCAATATCTCAATATAGACAAGACTAATAACCATGTAAAGGGCAGAGAGATGGAACAAAACTTCCTTTCAACTCAACAAGCAGTGAAGAGGTGCTGAATTTAGTTCTGGGGAATGAGTTAGAACAAGTAAACCATTTTTCAATTGGAAAGCACTGCGGGAACTGTGATCGTAATATCACCAGGTTTAGAATAGCTAAGGAAAAGAACAAATAACAATCAAGCTCAAAAATACTTGACTAGATGAGGGTTTACTTCAGTAAGTTGAAAGGTGATTTGCCACAGGTAATTTATAATCAAAAATCAGTAAGCAGAACATAATTGTTCTAAAGCAGTCCTTAGGCATCGAGGATGACTTTCTTCCACTCAAGTGTCGTGGGCGCAGAGACATCTAAACTGTCCAGCACTGGATCTGCACACCCACTGGAGGACAGCCGGGATCTGGTTAATGAGATGGGTAGGTGGGACGCTTGGGTTTCTCACACTCTTTCTGCTGATTCCTCTTGACCTCCATCTGGGCCTGTCAGAGATATTCAGAATGGTTGGCACCTTTGTGAGTGCCAATCTTTTTCAGATCTGGTGTCACATGCTAGACATTTCCATGAGTTAGTGGGGTTTCCATTTTTTTCAGGGAACTGTAAGGACATCCTTGAAGTATTTCCTCTGCCTTCCTGGTAACTGTTTGTTGTAATGAAGCTAAGGTGGAGAGGAAGTTCTGAGGAAGTGTCACCAGACCCAAAATGTTAACTCTGTTTTTTCCTTCACTGATGCTGCCAGACCTGCTGGGTTTTTCCAGCAACTTTGTTTTGGTTCCTAAGGTAGAGAGCTGGTTTTAGAAGGCACATGGCCTGCCCAATATAGCTGCCTGATCATAATGAACGGCAAGATATTGGGGATGTTGGACTAAGAGAGCGCCTTGATTTTGAATCATCTATCCTGCCAGTGGATTTTCCAGATTTTTAAGTGGCATCACTGATGATATTTCTCAAGGGTCTTGAGATGTCTGTTGTATATTGTTCATTCCTCCAATGCTTACAGAAGATCCAGTAACACTGATGACACTATAGGCCATAAGCTCAGTATCAGATGTGAGATCTTTGTCATCCAAACCTTTATGCCTCAGGTAGCCAAAGGCTACAATGGCACATGTCTGTCCTTGCTCCCAAGATATAGGAATTGAACCATATTTTCCAGTAGCTTACTGCAGATCTCAGTAGTTGGTGCACTGTGTTTTTCTGTTGGAGTGGGATAAGAGAAGATCTTGGCCTTAGGCTGAATATCCAGAAGACACATATACCTCATCTATAATAGCTTGCAGCTCAGCCTCTGAGTCTGCACACACCAAAGCAGTATCCACTTTCTCCAGCAGAATTTGGATGGTCTTGGTGCTGGACTGGAGACAACACAGGTTGAACAGTTTTCCCTTTCTCCAGGAGATTAACTTACACTAGCTGGAAGCTTCGTGAATTTAGGATGGAACGTTCTGGCAAAGAAGATGGAGAAGAGTTTTAGTGCGGCAACACAGCCTTGCTGGACCCAATTTGCACAAATACTGGGTCTGTGATGGATGTATTACTGAGGATCAGGTTTACATGCTGTCATGCAAGAGGCAGGTAATGATGATGAATTTCTATAGGCAACCAAATTTGAGGAGGAAGCTCTACTGTTGCTCCTGGTTGACAGAGTCAAAGGCAAAGCAGTAATTGAACAATGTCAGACTTCTAAGCGACGCCTTTGGAAAAGAGTAAACAAATTTTTATTTTAAATACCAGGCACCCAACTTGCAATTAAGGCAATTTAGAATAACTTCTGCAGTTGAAAAGTCTCTGGAAGTGCTCCGTAGTAATAAAAGTGAATATCTTAGAAAACTACATCTGTAACTCCCTTGATAGCAAGGTGTTGAGCTGGATGAACACAGCAGGCCAAGCAGCATCAGAGCAGCAGGAAGGCTGATGTTTTGGGCCTAGACCCTTCTTCAGAAATGGGGGCGGGGAAGGGGATTCCGAAATAAATAGGAAGAGAGGGGGAGATGGATAGAAGATGGATAAAAGAGAAGATAGGTGGAGAGGAGACAGGCAGGTCAAAGAGGTGGGGATGGAGCCAGTAAAGGTGAGTGTAGGTGGGGAGTAATGGAGGGAATAGGTCAGTCCAGGGAGGACGGACAGATTAAGGGGGCGGGATGCTGCTAGTAGGTAGGAGATGGGGGTGGGGCTTGAGGTGGGAGGAGGGGATAGGTGGGAGGAAGGACAGGTTAGGGAGGTGGGGACAAGCTGGGCTGGTTTTTGATTCCTTGTTTCTTTTCTTGCCTCATCACCGTTCTCCCCAACACTGGAAAACTAATTCTTCTGCCATTCAATTACTCCTGATTGTTACCCTTTCACTGTTTTCTCTTGTCCCACCCAGCTTTGATCAAACCTATTACACTTCCAATCTCTATTCCTAGTCTAATGAAAGGCCATAGACCTAAAATGTTAATTTGGTTTGTTGTCACAGATATTGCCGCAACTAGCTGAGTACTTCTGTCTTTCTGGGGTATTTTTTCGGATGTCCATCATGTACAGTTTGCTGCTTTTCCAAGCTGACAATACTGACCAGGCCAAAAATGGTAAAATTCCAACTGTAATACCAATCACGTACTCCACGAACATCAAAGCGTGAAAGATCCGGATGGAGTATGTATAATTCCTCAGTACATGCTCCAAGCGTGCACGGGAATACCAACGGAAAAAATCTTCCTTGCAAGTATGAAGATCGATTGTAGAATCATACTGCACAGAAGAGGCCCTTTGGCCCATCAAGCATTTACCACTAAAAAAACTACTACGTACTCTAGTCCCACCTTCCTGCACTAAGTTTGAACGTTTTGATGCAAGTACTCATCCAAGTACTTTTTAAAGGTTGTGAAGTTTCTTTCCCAGGCAGTGCATTCCAGATCCCTACCACCCTCTGAGTGAAAATGTTTTTCCTCAAATCCCCTCTAAATCTCCTGTTTTTCACTTTAAAATTATGCCTTTCTCTAAAACAAAATACACCAGCACTCGTTTCTATTTTGGATTTTCTGTACTCATTTGAAAAAAAAAATCTTATTATCCTGAGATAGTAGGAACTGCCGATGCTGGAGAATCTGAGATAACAAGGTGTAGAGCTGGATGAACACAGCAGGCCAAGCAGCATCAGAGGAGCAGGAAGGCTGACGTTTCGGGTCTGGACCTTCTGAAGGTCCAGCTGTACATCATGTTCATCCAGCTGTACACCTAGTTATCTCTCTTCTTATTATCCTGTTGTATTTGGCATTCCATGAATATTCTGATGGCTATGTTTTGCCCTGTGTGGAAACGAATGAACCTGATTTGGAAAGTCACTGGTTCAGTCCCTGTTCTGGGCCAACCTCCACCAATGCTGTGGTATTATTGCTACATTTGGTCTCAGGGCTCTGGTTTATGACTTCCCATTCCATTGACTGATACAGAAATTTGCCCTCTACATATGTTCACTGAGGACAAGATTGGCCTCCTTGACTTTGCTGGCTTGGTTGAACAGCCTGCCAATTTGTGGAGGTGAAGCCAAATCTACAAAACCTGATGACCTTTATGAAGTGATAACAAAAAGGGTCAACAAAGAGCAGTACACTTGTAGCATTTTTAGCAAGGTGTTTGATATGGTCCCACCAGGCAGACTGTTCACAAAGGTAAAAGCTCATTGGGTCCAAAGAATGTGGCAAGTTAGACTCAAATTGGCTCAGAGGCAGGATGCAAAAAAAGGTGGTCAAGGCAGCATATTGGAAACCATGTATAGAATGTAAGAACTGGGCAGTTAGGTCAACTGTGGCTTAATTGGAAGCTCTGTCCCCTCAGAATTCCAAAATTTTAAGTTCAAGTCAAACTTCATTGCTTGATCATAATAGTCAGGACTGACATTTTAACAAAGGAGCACTGCACGTCAGTTAAGATATATCTGAGGCCCCATTGGCCTGTTGGGGTGGCTGTAAGGTAAATTCTGTGGCATTATTCTGGAGAACAGCAGAGTGTTCTCCTGCTGGCCAATATATATCACAAGGAATAGATTTCAAGTCATTATAATATTGCTGTTTGTGGCAGTTTGTTGTGTGCATGTTGGCAGTTGTACTTCATGCATTCCAGCAGAGATTAAGGTCCAAACAGTAATTAATTGGCTAAAGAAGTTCTACATATCTGGTGATCACAAAAACTTTGATATAAATGCACTGTTTATTTCTCAAAGCTGCACTAAACATTGAATGCTGCATGCAGTTCTGGTCATTGCACTGTAGGAAAGATATGCTTGTTCTAGAGAGGGTACAGAAGAGACTAGAGATTTTTAGTTATGAGAAAATGTTTGATAGGCTGTTTGGACAGAAGAGGCTGAGGGGAAATCTAATTGAAGTGTACAAATATATATGCAGCTTTTAACAAAAACAAAATTGCTGGAGAAGCTCAGCAGGTCTGGGAGCATCTGTGAAGGAAAAAACAGAGTTAACATTTCAGGTCCAGTGACCCTTCAGTTCTTTCGGTTTTTATCTATGCAGCTTTGTCTATTTCAATTGACCGCTCTGTACCAGGTGATATAGATTTAGGGTAAAATGAAGGAGGCTCTGAAGGAAAAAAATCTTTCAGCCATAGGGTGGTAGGCACCTGGAATTCATTGTCTGAAAGAATAGATGATGTACAACCATCTGAACAATTGGAAAAGTGCTATAACTTGGAAGGCGATGGATCAGAAGAGCCAGAATGTGGGGTTAGGCTGGGTGGCTTCTTGTCAGTTAGTGTGGTCAATAATGGGCCGAATGGACTCCTTCTGTGCTGTAAATTTCTAAGATGCGCACAAATGAAAAATAATCATTCAGGCAAGCTTATCGAGGGCAATGGATTTATTTTGATGCTGCTCCAAAGGTCTTTTGTGAAGAAGGGAGAATATTTCTAATAAATTTAACCCAACTCTTTTACAGTTACATTTCATCTCTGTTAAAGGCCCTGTGTTGGTCTTCATTGATAGTCAGATAATTGTATGTCATATATATGCACACATGAAATCGATACGGTTTACTAAATTCATATGATTCAGCCAGAAGTATGTTTACCTTAGCACCATGTTTCGGAGACTAATCATTTTCCATTTATAGGGTTAAGTTGATAGGAGGTTAGCATTTTCTCCTTTACTGTCTCTATAAATGTGAGACTCCGCATCATTTAGGCACCAGTAAAACAGGTGCACATCATTTTAATGCCAAACAAAAGTGAGTCAGATTCAAAACAGCCCTAACAGCACCTCCTCCACTTCCTTATAAACACAGGTACACAAACCCTTCTGTAGCCTGTACAACATTGGCCCATGAATTGGTTTTTTCATGTGGTTTTCATAATTGTAGGATATGCTTGAGATGCGTGTGCTTTCCCCTGAAAGTCATCAATGACTGATGTCAGACAGACTATTTATTATATTTTTGTGCTGGTGCATCAATGTTTTCATTGTTACTGAATGTAATGAGGCGTTAGTAGTTTGCACTTAAAAACATGATTTAAGTGTAGGAGTGAATGCTTTGCGCATAATAATTCTGTTTCTCCTGCAGTTGAGGGTAAGACCCATTTTGATTGACTTGGCCCATTTTAGATTAACCAGTATAAATAATCACTTCTTCCACTCAAACACACTGTACCCAGATAGATTTTGGTCCCAACATGTCTGCCGCCATAAGCACCTTTGTAAGTATAGATAAATTTTGGTAATTCCTGATAGCTGGTTGCACTTTTTTTTTTAAGCCACGTAACTTTCTCATGTGAACAGCAAATGTGAAGTATTTTTCCTATGTTATGTAATTTGTAATAGTTGAGCTGCATATGTTGAAGTGAAAACAGGGTAGATCAAGTGAAAGTTTATACACATCAACTAAGAACAAACCCCAGTAACAAACTGATCAAGAACAAACTATGCTCCATGCACCTTGGAGTCACCCTTCACTATAGGCTCAAGTCCCACAGAGGCCTGAAACAGTTACAGGCAAAACCAAGACCAGGAAAAACATTATCCAGCAGCAAGCATAAGCCAGAATTGAGTGTACACACTATTTGTACTGCCAGCCTTACTTTATGGCCCCTGCCACAGAATACTGCTCCCATGTCTGGGCAGAAGCAATTACACAAAATAGCTGGCCATTGTTCTCAACATTATTGATGTATATAATCAGTGGTAACATTAAAATCAGCTTCTGTACAATGGCTGACGGTACAGTCTAATATTGTGCTTCCTGGTGTGTGGCAAAGGCAAAAACACAGTTTGACTGCATTGAAGTCATCTTAGATCTTCCTCGCCATGAAGATCTGAACAGCTTATTGAATATGCAAATCAAAACATACTGGACGCAGCTTTTGACAGAAAGGAAAACAACACGACCTCAGGGCTGACACCAGTTTTGCCAAAGACCTTGTGACAAACCAGACAACTCCGCCTCCCTGAGATTGGGGTCTACACTCAACAGATCCAAACTTTCCAGGCAAAGACTTTCTCTGTAACTGGAATTTCATGTTGGCTCAGCATGTGAGCATGCTCACCCAGATTAAACTGTTCAGATCAGTGAGATTAAAAAAAAATCACGATTTTCATCTTTATTCGAAAAACTGATTATTTTCTGGGAGTAATCAGCTGTTCAGTTCAAGCATTTCTGATGAATAATTGCCACTGAAGTCTCTTAATAAAATGTTGCCTTTTTCAATCCTCTCAAGGAGAACAAGATTTGCATTATCAGCTTATGATGCAGTGAACAAGTCGGCCCTCATTTTCACTTCACAATTTTTGATACAGAGAATGAAAGTATCTTAAATCAAAAAAAGAAACTAACCTTTCTACAAAAAAATCCATGTTCTTTCCTATGTAACAGAATCATGGAATGATTACAGTACAGAAGCAGCCATTCAGCCCGACAGGTGAAGTCGTTTGGTGGTGGGAGGTATTTTGTTGAGCAGGAAGGTGGCTAGTGGAGACCTTGCTACCTTCCATTATACATTCTGATTTAACTCCCTGGCACAAAGGTCTAGGGTAGGCCTTGCTACCACCACTGCCAATCGAGATCCTTTAGTACACAATCAATGGCCACTTAAGGGCCTAATGCTGGCACAATGGTATTTACGGAGAAGTGGATGGGGTGAGAGAATGGGGAGGCCATACGGGGAGAATGACAAGCAAACCCTTGTTATGATGGAGATTTTCCTGTGTTTCAAAGCCTCTCTATGACTCATACTGCATTCTTCTTGCCTCCTGAAAACTTTTTGTTAGATCAGAGTCATGTAACTCTTCAATTGTCCAGTACTGTAAGTGTGCTTGGCTAATGATTTTGCAGGATCTCTGCTGCTGGAATGCACAAGCTTTTTCTAATGACCTCTTAGTGCTAATTTTACAGCATTGCCTCATGAGGTATTTGCATGCAGCAACACATGATAAGAGCTGTAACACGGCTTTTAAGTTATTGCCATTTCAGCTTAAATTACTACACTGTTTAATCTTTCTGCTTTTCAAAAGAGAGTTTTTACTTTAATTCACACCATCGCTGATGATTTGTTAGCTCACTGACTCAACTCTGACTTTTTGTGTCATTCTCTGAAGTATTCATCTGTGTTGAGTGTTGCCATGAGGTTTGTGGGATTTTTGTTATTAGCAATCAGCAGGTATTCTTTTTAAGTCTTCTGGTTCATGTTTGCTTTCCTGTCTTTTCTTGAGAACAGGGTGTCAAAATGAATACTGTTCATCTGTCTTCACCAAGGAAGAAGATGCTGTGTCAGCCATGGAGAAACAGGAGTTAATTTACTCACTAGATAATTACAGATGATAATGAAGAGTTACTGTATAGATACACTGCACTTAAAAAAGGCACAGGGACCAGATTAGACACATTAAGGATACTGAGGGAAATGAGAATAGAAATTGCAGAGGTGCTGGCAATAATTTTTCAACCTTCCTTAGACTGTGGGTGGGGCCAGAAAGGAATGGAGAACTGCAAAAGTTATATCCTTGTTGAAAAATAAGCCATAAAAATAAGTCTGCCAACTACATGCCAATCATTATAACTTCAGTGACAAGGGAACTGCTAGAAATAATAATTTGGGATAAATTTATTAGCCAAAGGGCCAAATCCAGGTTGATTAATAAGGCCATAAGACATAGGAGCAGAAATTAGGCCATTCAACTCATTGAGTCTGCTCTGCCATTCAATCATGGCTGAAAAGTTTCTCAACCCCATTCTCCCACTTTCTCCACATAATCCTTGATCCCCTTGACAATCAAGAACCTAGCTATCTCAGTCTTAAATGTACATAGATTCACCACTCTCTGGCTGAAGAAGTTTCTCCTTATCTCTGTTCTAAAGGGTCTTCCCTTTACTTTAAGGCTGTGCCCTACCAATGGAAGCATCTTCCCAACATCCATTCTGTCCAGGCCATTCAGTATTCTGTAAGTTTCAATTAGATTACCCGTCATCCTTCTAAACTACAATGAGTATAATCCCAGAGTTCTCAAACATTCCTCATATGTTAAGTTATTTAGGAGAGCCAGCATGAGGCTTGATGAGTCAATGTTAAGAATTCCCAGGGGAGCTCCCTCCCAACTGTATACCACTGTGCTGCCACTTCTGCTTCTGGTGGGACAGGACATTCCCAGGAATGGTGATGGTAGTGTCTGGGACATGAGTAAGACTGTCACAGTCTGTTGCTTTACAGTTCTGTGAGACTGAACTGCCAATTTTGACACAGGCCCTCCAATAAGGACTGCAAGATCAACAGGGCTGTTTTTGCCGTTCTTGTTTTCAGTGCCTTAGTCAATGCCAGGTAGTTCATCTGATTTCTTTTTTTTTAAAACTAACATTCGATACAATTGAATGGCTTGTTAGGCCATTTCAGAGGGCAGTACAGAGTCAACCACGGTGGATCTGGAGCCACATGTGAGCCAGATTGGGTGAGGATGCAGATTTCTTCCTCTAAAAGGACATTAATGAATTGGACAGTTTTTCTGACAACTGACAATGATTTCATGGATATCATGAGACTTTTATTTCCAGGTTTTATATTAAATTCAAATTCAGTCAACTGCTGGGATGTGATTCAAACCCAGGATCCTCAAACATTATCTAGGTCTGCAGATTATTAGTCCAGCAATAATACCACTATGAGACCACCTCCCTCATACAGTCTAGGTGTTTGTGAATTTTCTTTCATTGTGACAAGTAATGTGGTAACATATATGGAACTCAACACCTCATGTAACATATAGTGGTACAATTGTGTGGTTTAAAAGGTTGTTATGTTTTGGGATTGTGGGTGGATTTTTATCCCCTTCTTAATGTGGCAACAATAACAGTGAACAAGGTAACTAATTAGGGTGAATATAAAAAAAAATTCTCAACTTCAAAACAAACTTGCTCAATTTTCCCCTCAAACCTTAAACAGTGAGTTCAGAATCTTGCCCTCAAGTGGCAACTAACTGATGTGCATCTCATTAAAACCCAACTCAGCCTATTAACATCACAGATGAAATTCAATGCTGAGAGTTATGACATTAGTACAATGAACATAGGCAGACAGTACAAAGGGTATTTTCTTTGTTTGTTTGTACAGGAGCAGAGAGACCTGGGTGTAAATGTACACAGGTATTTAAAAGCGGCAGATCGGATGAAGAAGGCTGTTAATGAAACATACAGTATTCTAGGCTTCAAAACTAAAATATAAAAACTTATGGAACACTGGTTAGACATCAGCAGCAGTACTATATACTGTTGTGGGCTCCACGATAAAGGAGGTATATATGAATGCATTGAGGAGACTGCATAAGATGTTGCAAGAATGGTTCCACTTCAGTTTTGAGGTAGATTGGAGAAGTTGGGACTGTTTTCCTTAGAGAGGAGTAGGCAGAGGAAAGATTTGATAGGAGCTTTCAAAATCATAAAAAGGTCTGGACAGAGTGATAGATGAAAATTATTCTCGCTCATAAGTGAAGCAAGAACCAAAGGGCACAACTTTAAAGTGTTTCACCAAAGAATAATCAAAGAGTAGGGAAAAACATTTTCATACAGAAAGTAGTTGGGGTATAGAATGTACTGCCTGATGTTGTTGTGGTGAATGGTTCATTTGAAACATTCAAAAGAACAAGCTTCTATTTAGAAAATCATACAATGTTCAGGGGGAATATCAGGAGTTTGGCACTAAAATAAATGCTCAGAGCCAGGTGTAGACATGATGGACCAAATGGCCATGTTCTGCTCTGTAGCAATGCAATGATTCTGTGAATCTTTTCCTACAGAGATGCATGGAATTATTATTGATTTCATACTTGAACCAATAAAACAGTATTAAGTGAGGCATGTGCCCCAGCACATTCTGTAGATATAGAAGTTAGCTCCAGTGTAGTCCACATTGAAATTTAATGCTTTGGCTTCAGACATCATCAGAATGGTTCTGATAACTGATGTTTTCTGTTCTCAAAGAGTCAGGAATGACTAAATAAGGTGAGAAATGTAAGAGGTGAGCAATAATTGGAGATTGCATCTTTAGTAGAGCACAGATTATAACAGTAGAAGAGCAAATGTATAAACAAGAGTAAATATATATTTACAAGGATGCTTCACCTGTGTTTTTCTATGTGCCTTCAGTTTGTTTACTTCTTCTCCCTCCCACTATGTCTAGGTGCGGGTCTGATTTCCGCATTTGAGGTGGGCAGAGCCCACTCTGTCGTTTGATCTGTTGATTTCGAAGATTTGGGTAGCCTGGCACCTTCTGAGGACACTCCAGATATGTCCTGCCCCTTGACTTCCCTCCGTCTGTGATCCCAAAGCAAGCAGCAGGACAAGCCAAGGAGATCTCTCTGTATCTGGGCAGCAGAACTTCAGCAGGCCTGTTCCCTCTAGACTCAAAGTCTCCTCACAAAAGGGTAAGTGTTTTGTGAAATAAAAGACTCGAAAACTGCATTTAATGTTTAGTGATTTTCAGTTGCTGTCTGAGAGTAAAAACAAAAAGGGATATTGTCTCTTTAACACAGACTGCAATGACACATAAAGAATTTCCCAGTGAAACAGAGACTACAGTAAAGCCCAATATAACCCAACAAAACTGTACTGTGTTTCAGTTAACAAGCTGAACACGGATAATGTCCATGCCATGTGCAGCTCTAAAAATGAAAATTTAATAAAGGGCTCACCTTTGAAATCCAGCTGACATTCTCTTGGATTATTGGCTGAATATGACATTTATCTTCAGTTAGAATGATATGTGCTGCAGCTGAGTGTTTCTGGACTAAGCCAATGCCATCAAAATCATCTTCTTCTCTTAACCCGCATACTACTCCATCCTGGATTGGCAAGGGAAGAGCAAACAGATATCTTAACCCACAATCCCAAGGTAGGTAGCCTGAGCTCAATTACAATGTCAGGAATGCAGCTTTAGATCACCAGAAAATATGTCAACACTATCTATTCAGAGCATTTTGGTCATCTCTGAATATTCGTAGTACTGTCACTCAGTTACTAATTTTTTAAAACAGAAACATTGTCAATCAAATCTTGCCCAGGAGACAAATTTACAACCTAACAGTGTAGTCTGATGCCATGGTTATTTGGCTTATTTTTGTTGTTGGATCCTTTTCCTGTAAATTATACAAGGACACTGCATCACTCAAAACTCCTGGGAAAAGTTGACAAAGTAGCATTTAATGAGAGGGAAATGAACTTAATGTTTTCAAAGTAATTAATTGCTGTAAAAGTATGCCATTTGTCCAGGCAAGTGGTCTGTGAAGTATTGACTCTTACGCAATTCATTTTGTTGCTTCTTACTCTGCTATCTGGGGGAAAGTAACAGTATCCATGGGAGTCAGTTATCATCAAAGTTGTTTCTTCGCATTCATCCAGTCCTACATTTAAAATAGCAGTGTCACAGCTCTGAGACTGATTCACAAAAGTCAGCAGAAGACAATGTGAAAGTGAGACCCTGAAACATGATAGGATTTTGAAAACATTGTAATGATCGCTCACATCGCCACACCACAGCCCACCATAGCAGACAGGAGCCTGCACCATCACCCATTTTGCAGCACAACCTTCATTGTATTGAGACAATAGGATAAGGTCACAGAGTTCAAGGTGATAAGCTTGAGAGTTAAAAACCGAACAGAAGTCTCCAGCATCGCAGGTGATGATGGAT
Source organism: Ginglymostoma cirratum (assembly GCA_024137785.1). Lineage (NCBI taxonomy): Eukaryota > Metazoa > Chordata > Chondrichthyes > Orectolobiformes > Ginglymostomatidae > Ginglymostoma > Ginglymostoma cirratum. The sequence goes on from JAHRHZ010000013.1 coordinate 29,701,415, forward strand.
TCTGCTAATAGAAAGCAGAGATGATTCAGAGGTCATACCCAGGCAAAAGATCTTCAGGACTCAGAGGTCTGGGGTTCAAAAGGAATGGTGCTATCCGGACATTTCAGGCGTCCAGGTGCAATATGGACATAAATATTAAGTATTTCCTGGTGCATCATATTGTCTCTCCTTCATCTGTCATTTGCAAAGCTTAGAAGTGTTGGTGTAGTGATTGGAACGAGGGCTAGGTAGATCTCATTGACGATGAGATCCCTGATTGGGGCTGTTTACCTGGGCCAATCAGGGAGCCCTGGCTGAAGGCTATAAACAGGAGATTTAGAGACTCTCCTTATTCCAGGGACTGGTTCTGAGCTGGCTGGTCAGAGCCCACATATTGTGCGCATGCAAACAAAGGGTGACTTGGTGATGAGGTACTGGCCTCTATGCAGTTATTTCAGTTGGGAACTCCAGTTCTGCTAGTATTCATCACATTGTTAAGAAGGGTAGTACTGTCATATTTATGAGCGCTACCATTAATCTGGACCTTGCCATCTCTACCTCACAACCAAACCTTCCCAAAAAAATCCATCAGTTTTACCTCAGAAGTGAATTAATATTTCAATTTGTGACTAAACTAACAAGATCATTAAGTGTTTGAGAGTTATGTTTCATTAATTTCTTGCTCCCAAACACCCCAATTCATTAATTTAATTACAATATTTAAGGGTAGAATTCTCCAGAGTTCTCCTACTATAACTTCTGTAGAAGATCAGACAAATCCCTGTAGAATTTGCAACCATTGTGTTTTTAGCCAGACCACATACAAAGTTCCTTAATTTATTACACTTCCAGATGTGAAACCCCAAACTGTTAAGCTCCCAGATGAAAAATGGTGAACTTGTTTCCTTCTTTATTCACCCACTGCTTTGGTTGATTGCAACAACATTAAATTGGAAAGGATCCCTTCCTGTAGGAATACCTTTCTCCCAGATCCAAATGAACTGATGTTTTAAAAGGAGCCTATTTAATCAAGCTTTCTGGAATTAACAGAGATAACACAGTGTGGAGCTGGAGGAACACAGCAGGCTAGGCAGCATCAGAGGAGCAGGAAAGCTGATGTTTTGGGTCGGGACCCTTCTTCAGAAATTAACAGTTAGTTGAATGTTATAGCCATTGCAGTGGAGGTTATAGTCGAACAGTCGGTTTCATGATCCTTCATTTTGCAGATTGGTTGAGATTCTGTAGATCTGATTCCTTTCAACAGTGATTGAAATCCAGAATTCTGAGTGAGACACAGTCCTTTGTTATCCTGTTTCCTCTTTGTCTGTGTGCTAGCTAGCTGATTTCTAGCAATCAGAGTTCAGGAGGGCCTTTACCTGCAACACAGGGGTGACGAAGGGATAGTTCTTTGACTGTGACCTTCACAGCATTCTAACACTTGAGCCCAGGCTAATATTTACAAGAACAGTTTGTCCCATTCAGTTGAGTCGAAATTTTTTTTGGTAAACCATTGTCCTTGTGTATTCTTAAAAGAAAAATACACAAAGACGTTGGAATTACATGTTAAAACTGGCAGTATTTTGGGGTTCATGGTCATGACATTAGTTTTCCAACATTTCCATTTACTACAGAATCAGATAGTGGAAGAAAAGAATATCTAAAATATTCTTAGGAGCTACCTCTCACAGTTAATCAGCAGATCTCAGCTATCAGTTAAAAATGCAGTAAGTCAAAACCCAAATGACGACTGACTGCTATCCCAGAAGGACAAAGGGAGAATCAACAGACAGCTCCGAATGAATGTCATGTATTTTAATGAGCAGCACTATCAATATCTCGCCTGCCTGATCTTCGCCAAGATATGGCAAATAGCAAAGGAAGGGAGGAAAAGAATACATGACATAAATAAAACTGAAAAATCTCCAATGCATTAAATTCAAGGAGACATTTTAGCTACAAGCACAACCTGATTCATCGAGCTCTGTTGTTATTAGGCTGATCATGAGACAGAAAGGATTGAATAATGAACATCAATTGTTTACATAAGAATCCACTTGAGCACCGTAAATAAAATGAGCAGTAAAATTCACAATTGGAGGCAAAATCCTAACTAATCCTTTAAATGGATCATTCCAAATCACAATTCATATATTATTAGGGATATGAAAGTAGGTGATTAATAGAATTGAACCGTCGCATTTAAACTAGAGGACTGGCTGCAGCTCAATTCACAAAGTCGTGGTGATCATGATGTTTCCTCTTCACATCTGTCATTCTGATTGCTTTGGTAGAGGACTGTTGGGAAGGGATGTATCTATGCTAATTCTGTACGCATCGCCTTCTTTACAAATAACAGGAATACATTCTAGGAAACAGATTCATGTTGCAAATCCCATCTTTTCTGACTGATAAGGGTATTTGGAATCAACTTTAAGTATGGAGCAGAAATTTAATTTTGTCCTACCTCTTTCGCAGAACACATGAAGGACAATTCTGGGGACCAATGTCCTGCACAAAAGGGATAGTTCTTTAACTGTGACCTTCACAGCATTCTAACACTTGAGCCCAGGCTAATATTTACAAAAACATTTTGTCCCATTCAGTTGAGTCAAAAACCCAAGCAAGTTGGTTGAGCAGGCATGATGATGGCCCCCAGGACTTAAAGTTAGACTTTACAAAGTTTACAGGCTATTCCAAGTATGAAAACTTCATGCGTTTTGGAGTCGGGAGCAGAACAGAACAAATTGACAGAGTGAATGGTGCAGTTTGTTTCAGGGGTGCCTCCCTGGATGCTCTGTTTTGACCCATGAGAAGACCCTGCATTTTCAGCATGCTGAAGGCTTGTTCACTGGTAACTGGTTGCATTATGCCTATCATCGTTGTGCTCCTCAGACTCGTTGGCTGGGTTTCTCTTGGGTGTCATCAACCGTCTCTGTATGTGGGAACTCCTGGGTGACCCAACAGATAGCCATCAAGCCTGTTTCAAGGTGCCAAGTAATAAAGGACAGTTCAGAAGGGCAAGATAGACACATCTTAGTAATTGCCTAGGGATCTTGCACACATCTGTTAGTGACTACACCAGCTACACCTTTTGAAACGGCACTCCTTGTAGTTTACAAAAATCCCCTTGCAGATCATGGAAGTGCCATAATTGCCTTCAACAATTGCATTCAACAATGTTGTGCACCTTGAAAAGCAATCAGAGTGACAAACCTCAGTAACAATCAATCATTCTAACAGGCATTATCAGTAACAAAATTGCCATAATTGCCCACTCTGGCAAACAAGCCATTAGTTAGCTGTCTAACATATTGCTTGCCTACCAACTGTGAGATTCTGCAAACGTCTGCAGCAAAGCCATGAAAGGAGCTCATAACAAAGAAACTGAGGTTGAGAGCCACTGGTAAAGTATGTCCACCATTTAGAAGCAGGTCTGGTTCCAGCAGACTGCAAGAAACAAAACCAGAACAAGACCTTGAGTGTCATGAGGCCCCAGAATTCCAACAAAGAAAGCAAGCTTATCATTTACTTGTTACACCATAGGTTGAGGGCGTGGCCTCTTGCATGCTGAGCCTCATTGCTGAAACCCTGTCTTTTTTGACCTGCTGGTTAGTGAGGAGCATGTTGTTGTTGCTTTTGTGCTGATATTGATCATCTTGGTCCTCATCTGAAGTCCAAAGTAAAACAGTGCAAGTGGCAACCAGACTGATCTGATAGAACTACAATGTGGCAATCAGAAGACATAACCTTTGATCTGTCAGTTTCCTCAGTAAAAAAATTAAACAATGTCTTTTACACACACAGGCAATATATCACCTGCGGGGTTTCAATTCTTGGTGACATTTTTTTCCTGTTATATCTTCAGCCCACATCATAGAAAAAAGGGGAAAGGGGCTGCATTTAAATGATTATTCCTTTTCCCTTCTCAAGTTTGATAATTCACTGTCTAGCCATTCTTCTCAGAAAGAGAGTGAATCAGACAAGTAGCAGTTCTGAAGAAGAACTGTACTTGAAATGTTTCACTCTCCACAGATGCTGCCAGACCTACTGAGTTTCTCCAGCATTTTGTTTCTTTCAGATTTCCAGCATCTGCAGTATTTTGTTTCCATTAGAGAAATTAGTTATTTTGATGCCACAGTGATGCAGTGAAATGCCATTCATTACTATCTTGGAGTTAAGAGGCGGTGATAATGGACTAGTGGGAAAATTCTAGAGCTTCCAGGCTAATACTAATCATGGGACTATAGCAGCAATTTTAAGAGTCTGGCAGTGCTGATCATTTGTCTTTTTCTTAAAAGAAGGATTTAAACCTGAGAATCAAGAGAATAGATATTAACCAACACAAAATTATCTTACTTCATGCCCTCTGGCTATTACACGGTTTATTTGCTGCTAATATATTTTTGCCCTGGTTTCACTGGTATGTTCCAGGAAGCCCAGGAAACAAGTGGGCCCAAAGCTTAATAGCAAAAGCTGCATTAATAACCCTGCAATTGAGATGAAATATTCAAGTTTGAAATTACCACATATTTATAACCTGCCACTCCTGAAGGGGTTGCTTGCTACAGTTCCATGCAGAAATTGGCAGCTTGAGCCACCTTCCTAGCACATTGTCAATTTCCCCGGTAGTAGTAGTTTTCAACTACTATCACTTGCTCCAAAATCCATGCATTTCAGCCCTTCAGTATATTTTTAATTCTCTCACAGAAACAGAGAAACTGGATAGTGACGGATCAGGACTGATCCACAGCTGCTGTATTCAGACAACCACACATACTTATTTAAATGAAATTTAATGAAAACCGCCTATAGAACCGGGAGGAGCAAGCGATTTGTATTGTTTTAATCCTCCCTATGCAATTCATATTCCCCTATTCCCCTCCTTTTCTTACATCTGTAAGATACCTCTTAAATGTTGCTGTTGAATCCGTCGCCACCATCTCCTCTGGCAGTGCATTTCAGGCCTTTACCACCCTCTGTGTAAAAAAAACCTTGCCTCTCATAGCTCCTTTAAACTTACCCCTTTTTCCTTATACTTATAAGTAATTGACATTTCTACATTGGGAGAAAGACTCCATTTTACAAATTCTATTAGGTCATCCTTATCCTTCGACATTCAAGTGAAAACAAACCAAGTCTGTCCAATCTCTCCTCATAGCTAATACCCTCCAAGCCAGACAACATCCTGGTGAACTGTTTCTGTACCGTCTCCAAAGCCTCCTCATCCTTTGGCAGTGTGGTGAGCAGAACCGCACATCATGTGCAAATGTGGCCTAATTAAAGCTCTATACAGCTGCAACATGACTTGCTAATTTCTTTTATACTCTCTGCCCCAATCAATGAAGGCAAACATGCTTTATGTCTTCTTGACCACCTTAACCACATATGTTGCCACTTTCAGGGAACTGTGGACTTTGCATGTCTAGATCCCTTCGTATGTTGGTGCTATCAAGAGTTTTGCCATTTACTGTATACTCCCCTCATGCATTAGACCTTCCAAAATGTATCACCTCACATTTGTCTGGATTAAACTCCATCTGCCATTTCTCCGCCCAAGTCTCCAAAGTATCTATAGCCTGCTGAGTCCTGTGGTATTCTCAGGCAATCTTCCTCATTGTCTGCAGCTCCCCCAATCTTTGTGTCATCTTCAAGCTTCCTAATCAGGCCATCCTACATTCTCCGTTTACATACGTTACAAACAGCAGGGGGCCCAGTACTGATCCCTCTCTATTTCGCCTGAAACATCTAAATCCCATTACATTTAGCTGCCAGTTTTGACCCTCTCTCAACTACATCTCTGTAATAGCTACAACTTCATAGTTACATGTATTAAGCCAAGCTTCAAGTTCATCTGCCTTATCTGTCATATTCTTCAAATTAAAACAAATACATCTCAGACCACCAGTGCTGCTGTGCTCAGTAACTTCTCACTGTATGTTCTTCCTTTTAGTCTTACTGATCTTAGTCTCAGGTACCTCCTCTGTCATTTTACTTGCTGATCTACTGATCGGGCTCCCCCCCACCGTAACCACATGAGTGTTTGCCCTGGAAGACACTCCAATGATCCACATACCTGAAGCTGTCTCTCCTACACCAGCTCTTTAGCCATGCATTTAATTGTGCTATCTTCCTATCCCTAATCTCACCATCATGTGGCACAGGAAGTAATCCTGAGATTACAACACTAGAAGCTCTGCTGTTCAACTTCCCACCTAACTGCCTGAATTCCCTTTGCAGGGCCTCTTCTCTTTGGTGAAGATCTTGCTAAACGTTGAAGAGATGGGGGCAGCACCTACACAGGTTCAATTTGAAACAGGCTGAGAGCCTGTTAAAGCCTTCCCCACTGGAGAACGTTTAGCAAGATCCCCTTTGTGGGGACTGTGGGCACAGTGAGGTTATGATGATCAGTTTAATTGGGACATCGTGGGAGTGAATGTCTTCACAAATTCCCACTTGTGTATCGTAACTTCAATCCCTGTGTCATACTTCCAGACATTTTGCTACCCTTCCATTCAAGATATGCCAAAGAACAAGAAAAAAAAAAGAGGCCCATGCAGAAACTCAAACTCGTTTTTAAAATTTCATTCACAGGATATGGGCATCACCTGAGAAGGAGCAATTAGGGATGAGCAACAAATGTTGGGCAACAACACCCACATCCCGTGAATAGTTAGCCTGGAAATGAATTTTGGTATAATTTACAATTGCTTGGATAGAGTAACCTGCACTCCTTGCAGTGTAATGACAGATAGTTAAAGGAAATTAAGGCCCAATATGTTTTTGATACAAGTTTATTTCACAATTTTACCAAGTAATTTGCAAAGTCCAGCATTATTTTAAAATGTGCTGGAGAAAAAAAGGCTAAAGCAAGGCTCATGACATCTCCCAAAAAATGGTAAGCCATCTAAGTTTAATCAGGGGTTCATTCATTCAATGGGCCTCTTGAAAGGGAGCTAATTGTGGAGGATAATACATTACATGATCCTAACAACAACATCAAAAGGAAGAGAAGCTAGCCATCGGAATTAATTTACAATATATCCAAGGTTCACAAGGAAGAGATAAAGACCTTGTCCCTTTTAAAATTGTTTGTCTGCTGCCAAAGTCCCTGTGGTCCCTCTTCTGGACCTCAAATTGGAAAGCAATGGAGTCATTCATTTTTCCTAATCACCACCTAAATGCAGCAAAATAATCTAAGATCCCTTTGAGAAGGAGGAGACTTACTTTCACAGCAGCTGGGATGAGAGAGAAGGCAATTCCTTTCTCTTTCTGTCATGAAACCACCAATTATAACAGCACTATAAGGCAACCCAGCTTGCATTGTCAGAATATCTTCAGTCCTGTCAGAAGATCACACTAGGCTGTTTGGTCAAATAATTGGTCAACTTTCCACCCTGGGCTAAAAGAGCTTCGGCAGGGTTAGAACTCAATCATTTGACTTCATATTCTGCAAAATAGAAGTCGCCAGTGTCTGCAAGAGAAAGACTGATTCGAGTTAGATATAATGTGGGGTCTCTCCTTAAGCTGGATGATGATGTTCAGAAAGGCACATTTACCTGATCACTAGCAACAGTGCTGCTATTTGCTACTACATTAAATGACTTGTATCTTACGATTTTAAATGCTTCTGTGATCAATCGTACATTACCTGTTGCAAAATAAAGTTGCATTTGGCAATTTCCCTCTTTCCATAAAATGTTTTCACACATCTGTCTTTCAATACCCAGAAATAAAAAAAAATGGGATACATGCCCAATTCTGGTATCCACTTCATTCTGTTCCTATTATTTCATGGACAAGAGATACTGCCGCTCAGTTGCTTGACAGGAGAGACTGGTGACACTTATGCTAAAAAAGTGCTTTAGTGTAGACCCGAAAAATTGTAGCACATGTAAACATTATTCATTATCATTCTGAATGGGTGAATAAAACTACTTGGTGTTTACATATCGGATATTATAGATCTTAACAAAAATGACAGATATCGCTTCTGGCTTTTCTTCTCCCCAAGATGAAAGAAAAAAATTAAAAAGAGTTTTCATAAAGGTAGGAACACCACCTTTAAAATTTCAAAGAACAGCAGGTGTAGCTCCTCCCACAACATTCAATATAAAGAAAAACTAGGTCTATGTCACTGTTCAAGGTAGCAGCATATGCTGGTGCATGCTGCATTTATTATTATCTGTTGATAAAGATCAAGCATCTCATTACTATGCAGTAAATATACCTTATTTTGCTTGATATTATTCACAGAGCCTTTCAATTCAACTGGCTTGATGTCATTTCTGTTCTCTTCTCCGCATGCTGGAAAAAGAATCCATAAATGTATCATTGTCCAAGTAAGAACGGTAATACAAGATATTTTATCATTAGTAAAAGTGCAGGAAATATTTGTGAACCACTTTGCCAAGCTTTTCTGAATACTTTTCACAATGTAAATTATGCATTCTGCCTGCTGGAGAGGTCTCAGATATTATTGCACATCGGCTTTCCGAAAACATGGATATTCTTTCCACCCAATTCTATTTTTGGTATCACTGGCAAGACCATCATTTAGTTACCAACCTGAGCTATTCTTGAGAAAGTGGTAGTGGCTCTTCTTTTAGAATGACTGCAGTCCGTGATTGCAATGAGAGTAACATACCACAGGGCTATGAGATAGGGGGTTCCAGGATAGTATCAATAAAGAAATAGTGATATGTATCCAACGGTTTCGATGAAAGATCATTGACCTTGAATGGTGACACTATTTCTCTCTCCATTGAAACTGCCAGATTTACTGAGCACTCCCTGCACTTTCTGATTTTATTACCAGAGTTTAATTCTTGTTTATCAAGATTCTCACTGATACAAAAAAGATGCTGCCTACACCTCAATTTTTAAGTCATTTTTTTCCTGCTTTTTGATGCTAAAAGACACACTGTGCATTATTATAACAGGTCACATTTTTACATCTTTTTATATGGTAAAACATCCCAAGGTACTCTTAGGAATGTTATCAAAGAAAAGTTGATATTGAGCGCATAAGAAGATTGTATGCCAGGTGAACAAAAGACTGGTCAAAAAAGGTAGGTTTTAAGAAGGATCAGGTGAAGAAGCAGAGAGGTTTAAGGGAGAAAATTTCAGCACTTAGAAACTCGCAAATGAAGACATGGCCACAAATGGAGAGGCAAAGAAAATTAGAGGTGTGCAAGAAGTGCAAGATTTGGAAGAATGCATGTTTTTCCAAGAATGTTTCCACATCAATTTCCAACATTTGTGAATTTTTTCCCCTTGTTATCTCTCCATTTGGTTATTATAAATGCAGCTCAGTGAGATATATATTTAATTGTGACCTTTACAATACAATATAATTGGAATTATTTTTTAAAGCAGTAAATGGTCCAAAAGCTGATACTGCTGTACAAAGATAAAACCTGGTAGAAAGTCTGTTATGAGGTTAATCCATGTTACTCGAAGGATGGTATCAGTAATACATAATAACCTTCTACATTGGATCAATCCTCCTGATGCAAAGTAAGTGTGAGTGGGATTGAGATACTCACATGGTGTTTCTCCTCTTGCAGCAATAGCAGCCACCAGCTCTTTGTTCACCTGTTGTCAAAAACAAGCAACATAACATGAGAGTAGACACTCGTTCTGATTAACAAGCTGCTGTGCTTCGGCAAATGCATTCTGCAGCAAAAGAGGCCGAAGAATAATTAAACTTTCAAAAAAATGGATAAAAGTATTAACAACACAAAGATACTTCCAGTAAAGTTTTGCTGGAAATGACAACTGATAGCAGCAAAAGAGAAGTTAAATTTATTAGGATTGGAAATATTGAATACTAAAGTTCCAATCCATTCGGAAGTTGTGGCGGCTGCACTCAAAGCATGTAAAGGCCAAATGTTAACTTAAATTATTGCTGTGAAAATTACCACTTCCAATGGTTCAGTCAGGACACTACACTATAAACTCTTCTCTGGCAAAAATGGTTTTAATAAAGTGATTGCAGTTATAGGTTTCCTCCCTAAGTAAACTGTCATTCACCACACACGTTTTAATGTGTTTCAAAGTGATAAGGTGCCACAGAAGTGAGCGCTCGTTAACTTCAAATATAGATTTCAAAGGATAGTTCACTATCTATTACCAGTATATCATAGATGTGGCCCTGAGCTTACTTGGAACTTCTGCGGCTGCACAGTCATAAATGCACCAGATATGGGGTAGAAACTCTATTTACTGTGTAAACCAATGATATATTTCCAGTAATGTAGCAACGGCAAAGCCTGAGCAATTCAACGTCAAATCAATTGAACAAAGAACAATGGATATTCATTTAATCTGCAGTTTGGATGACCCAAAAGGATCAAGTGTCCTTTGACCCCTCCAGGGTCTTTTAACCCCTGCAAGTTGGTTTGTACCCAGGGGGAGGGGGTGGAATTAAAGTCCAAAGATCTATAATATACCTCCAATGCATCCACTTCCCAGTTTATTGGATGCGTTTGGGGTGACGGAGGAACTTGCTCTCAGGAAAAAGTCTGTAATTAAATATTTTAATAAGGCTGTATTCCTCCACTCCAACACGATTTTTACTTTTACTGTCTGTATCACTGATGAAAAGCTATTTGGTTCCTGAAAATCTAAACTTATAGTAGTTGGCATAAATTTCTTGCCATCATAACAAAGCCGTTAGCTGTTTTGCAATCTGCAGCCACCTTCCAGCAAATTCAATCTCTTCTCCAACAAGAAGCGAAATTGCTGGCAATACTCAGCAGGTCTGGCAGCATCTGTGGGAAAAAAGCAGAGTTAACATTTCAAGTCGGGTGACGCTTCATCGATCTCTTCTCTATTGCCTTCAAATAGAGTCAGCCTGTAAACTGGCTGCCAACTCACTCTCATCTGTTTTACACAATGGCCGCAGACCACCTTCACCAACAATTGTTGCAACCCTACCAGCTGATATTACATTTTTAGTGAATGGGCAGTGTTTCACATGAACTTCTTAATTCATAAGAAAGAATTTTTTTACCGTGGTCGATAAAAGAGCAAGAGCCTGTATTTGGAGGATTTCATCACATGGTGCTATTTTCTCCTCTGCTGAACTTTGCTCTGATCTGAAAAGATAAAACATTGGAAAATCCATAATTCTTTATTTAATTCAATGTGTTTATTTAGTTTGGAACAGTGTAAGATATTTACTGTATGCTCAGAGCAGAGAGAAGGATATCAACTGGTGACTTTCATTTCCTCATCTTAAAGGTCAAAGGTTCAGAAACATTTGAGTTCATTTACTCTCTTTAAGATGGTTATGATCCAAACATTTAGCAATAGCACACAGCTTAGATGAGCAAACATTTGCAACACTTAGAGCTTAAGTGGATAAATGCTCAATACAACCCAAAAGTAACAGTGTGGATCACAATGCACAATGAGTTCTTCCAATATACACAACATACAAAAGAATTGCCGCATCCTAATTTAGTTGATGGTAGAGAGCAGTCTGGCATCCAATGCGCTGTTGAACGCCTGCACACCTCAACAAGCACTCAGTTCCTAGGCAGTGCTAACACTGTTGAAAGTTAGACTGCACTACGCAAAGCCAAACACTCAAGGGAGAAATTGGTTTGGGCTGGAGTGAGGTTTTAAGTGGCAGAGGAAGATATTCTCAGCAGGAAAACACTGGCTAATGGTCAAAGAGAGAAGATTTTTTATTAAAGCAACACCTAAGGCCTTGGCACAAGAGATGGACTCAAGAATTGCAGTATCACAGAATTGTAATACTGAATGAGGCTATTTGGCATATTGTGTCTGCATGGACTGTCTGAAAGAGCAATTCATTCCTGCCATTCAACTTCTTTGTCTAACCCACACGTTCTTACTTTTCAGATAACCATCAAATTCCTTTTTAAATGCTCCAGTTGATCCTGCATCTACCATCCTCTCAAGCAGTGGCTTCCAGATGTTTGCTTGCATGTCACTTTTGTTTTTTTTAACCAATTATTTTACATTCATACCCTGTCACCCTTTATTCTTTCCCGGAAGTGAACAGTGCCTTATAAATGCTGGACGGGCTTTGGGGAGTCAGGAAACAAGTTACTCACTTTAGAATGCCTAGCATTAGATCTGCTCACCCAGTCACAGTAATTATATTTCTAATCCAGTTCAATTTCTGTTCTTGGGTAAACCTGAAGAAATTGATATTGAGGGATTCAGTGCTTGTAAGACCATCGAATATCAAGGGGTGATTGTTAGATTCTCTCATGAGAGATGGCCTATGTCTGGCACTTGAGTGGCATAAATGTTAATTGCTACTTGTCATCCCAAGTCAGAATGTTGTCTACATTTTGCTGTATATGGATCAAATGACTCTAGTATTTGAGTTGTCATAAATGGTGCTCAACGTTATCATTGATTATTGTACATCAACAGTTGATCTAATGATGGAGGGAAGGTCATTGGTGAAGCATCTAAGAATGCTTGGGCCTAGGATGATACCTTGAGTAACTACTCCAGCAAGGTTCTGAGACTGAGATGGCTGATCTAATCACAACCATTTTATGCTAGTATGACTCCAATTTGTGGAGAATACTGTGCAGATTTCCACTGACCCCAGTTTTGATGCTGCCTTGATGTCAAGGGCAATCACACTTAATGCGCCTCTGCAGTTCAGCTGTTTATTTTTCACGTTTGGACCTAGATTGTAATGAAGTCAGGAGCTGAGTGGCCCTGGCAAGATCCAAATTAAGCATCAGTGAGCAGGTCGTGGTTGACCAGTGCGAGTTCCTTTTTTGGTATCCAAAATAATGGATCCATCCATTGTACTGTTATTTGATTTAAAATTATTTAAAGGGATTGGTTGTCACTTGTTTATATCTACCTCATGAATATACATCTTGGTATCAGTAGGAGATAGGTTTGTGTGCACATTTAAAGACACATTTGGTCCCTCTGCTTAGTGAAGAAGTAGCCAGGCAAAATAACCCCAATTATTTAGAAACACAGTCAGCACTGGAGTACATACAATAATTTATAATTATTTGAGAGGTCACTCTTTTGAGTCTATGTACAATTAATTGCATGCATTGATCAACTATTGATAAACCAAATACATCGGTTTGTGTCATTACAACTGAAGTGCAAAAACTGCATTTTACCCCTAATAGTTACGTTTGTTTGTCATTCATTTCCCAGCAGATTAAATTCCTTTATAACATTTTACCCCAATCTTCCATCATCCCCAATAATCCTGAAGATGACAGCTTCAGCTGCGCTAGATTTCTACAGGCACTAACAGTCTCTGATATGTCACCTAAGAGGTTATGTTATTCAGGCATTTCTAGATATCTTACTGGTCACTTTATGATATCCTGATTTCAGTGAGAACCTTACCTACTTGAATCACATATCAGTTATACTCACGTTACTAAAATTACTAGAGGGAAAAACTATTTTCTAAAACCTAAATGTTGAATTCCAGCAATGCACATCTAGCTATTCCTTAGGCATGTTACTATGCTAGGCAGAGTTAACTACACATTTTTCAGCAACAATCACTAAATCATATCATTCCCAGCGGATGGAAAATGTACAAAAAGTTTAACATGGGAAACATTAATGGTGTTCAAAGAACTGTAAGTGTAATTGGTTCATGGGTCACATATCCTGCTGAAATTTGCTTTCAAATATTTCTATCAATTATGTTAAAATGCGATATTCCCATGTTCGTTCCTTCCAAAGCCTCCACCTCTCTATTTCTCTCTCCTCCTTAAAGACACCTTAAAACCAATCTGTTCACCAGGTTTTTGATCACCTGTCCTAACACTTCTTCCAGTAGTTTGGGGTAAAATTTTGTTTGACAGTCACCCCTGTGAAGCTGTTTAAAGCATTTTACAATGATAACAGTAGTATATAAACGCAAGCTGTTGTTGGTATACGTGGCATTCTAATAATCTTTTCAATAGTAATCTGATCACTGACTGTAATTAGTCACTGTCACACTACCACCACCAATGTCCTGTTCATCAGTTTGATGGTGGCTCCAGTGCTACTCAAGACTAGGTGTAGGACATGAAACTAGAGACTTCTGATGCTGAGATGAGCGTGCTACTCATTCTAACCACATTACATTGTCTTCCATGGTTTTTAATTCTTCCCCTTTCCACACTTGGCCCCTACCTTACATACAGTCATAGAGATGTACAGATGGAAACAGACACTTCGGTCCAACTTGTCCATGTTGACCAGATATCCTAAATAAATCTCGTCCATTTGCCAGCATTTGGCCCATATCCCTCTAAACCCTTCTTAATCATGTACACATCCAGATGCCTTTTAAATGTTGTAATTGTACCAGCCTCCATTACTACTTTTAGTTTTGGATCTACCCACCCCAGGGAAAAGACCTTGACTATTTATCCTATCCATGCCTCTCATGATTTTATCTACCTTCATAAGTTCACCCCCTCAGCCTCGGACACTCCAGGGAAAATAGCCCCACTCTATTCAGCCTCTCCCTATAGTTCAAACCCACCCAATCCTGGCAACTTCCTTGTAAATCTTTTCTGAACCCTTTCAAATTTCACAACATCCTTCCTATAGCAGGGAGTATTCCAAAAGTGGCCTAACTATATTCTGTGCAGCTGCAAGATGACCTCCTAACTTTTATACTCAATGCACTCACCAGTAAAGGCAAGCATACCAAATACCTTCTTCACTATCCTATCTACCTGTGAATCCACTTTCAAGGAACTATGAACCTGCACTCCAAGGTCTCTTTGTTCAATGCAGCACCTCACATTCATCTAAATTAAACTCCATCTGCCACTTCTCAGCCCATTGGACAATCTGATCAAGATCCCATTGTACTTTGAGGTAATCTTCTTTGCTGACCACATCACCAACTATTTTAATGTCATTTGCAAACTTACTAACCATACCGCCTATGTTCACATACAAATCATTGGCATAAGTGATGAAAATCAGTAGCCCCAGCATTGATCCTTGTGGCACATCGCTGGTCGCAGGCCTCCAGTTTGAAAAGCAACCCTCCACTACCATACTCGGCCTTCTACCTTCAAGCCAGTTCAGTAACCAAATGGCTACTTCTCCCTGTATTCCATGTGATCTAAACTTGCTAACCAGTCTACCATGAGGAACCTTGTTGAACGCCTTACTGAAGTCCATATAGATCACAACCACGGTTCTGCCCTCATGAATCCTCTTCATTAGTTCTTTAAAAAACTCAATCAAATTAATGACGCATGATTTCTCACACACAAAACCATGTTGACCATTCCTAACCAGTCCTTGCCTTTCCAAAATAACAAGGTGTGGAGCTGGATGAACACAGCAGGCCAAGCAGCATCATAGGAGCAGATGCTGCTTGGCCTGCTGTGTTCATCCAACTCCACACCTTGTTATCTTGGATTCTCCAGCATCTGCAGTACCTATTATCTCTTGCCTTTCCAAATACATGCAAATTCTGTCCTTCAGGATTCCCTCCAACAATGTAACCACCACCGATGTCAGGCTCACTAGTCTATAGTTCCCTGGCTTTTCCTTACCACCTTTCTTAAATAGTGGCACCACATTAGCCAACCTCCAGTCTTCCAGCACCTCACCTGTGGCTTCCCACAGAGTTCTGGGATACACCTGATCAGGTCCTGGGGATTTATCCACGTGTATGTGTTTTAAGCTGTCCAGCACCTCCTGCTCTGTAATGTGGACATTTTTCAAGATGTCGCTTTTTATTTCCCCATGTTCTATATCTTCCATATCCTTCTCTACAGTAAACACTGATGCAAAACACTTGTTTAGTATCTCCCCTATCTCCTGTGGATCCACACGTAGACAACTTTGCTGATCTTTAAGGGGCCCTATTCTCTCCCTAGTTACCCTTTTGTTCTTAATGTATTTGTAGAATCCTTTAGATTCTCCTTAATCCTATTTACCAAAGCTATCTCATGTCTGCTTTTTGCCCTCCTGATTTCCCTCTTAAGTACACTCCTACTGCCTTTATACTCTTTCAGGGATTCGCTCGATCCCTGCTGTCTATAGCTGACATGTGCTTCCTTCTTTTTCTTAACGAAAACCTCAATTTCTTCAGTCCTCCAGCATTTCCCACACCTATCAGCCTTGCCTTTCACCCTAACAGGAACATACTGTCCCTGGACTCTCATTATCTCATGTTTGAATTCTCCCTATTCCCAGGAGTCTATAGTTGCAGTGCCCATCCTCTTCTCTAACCTTCTCAATTCTCTTCATCCCTCTTCCCTTATAACTCTGAGCTTGCTTTCCATGGGCCTCCATGCGGCTCCCCAGCTCTAACCAGCTCCACCCTCCTCTCTCATCAGCTCTTTCCCTTCTCTCCTGAGCCACCCACCTCCAGAAATATAATACATACCCCCAGCCCTGCCCTAGTTTCTCCATCCCTCCACTAGTATTTCTTCACCTTCACTGTTGCAATGCACACACACACACACAAACACACACCCAAATCTAATCGCCCTTTCCAAATGTCACTTGTTATCTCAATTCTCCAGCATCTGCAGTACCTTTTATCTCTCACTCAAACAAAAGGCTGGTTTTGCCTTTTTGCAAGTCACAACATGTGCATTTTTCATATAAGACTCAGCCATTTCCTGATCTTCAGTTGTAGAATAAGTCGTCGCAGCTGAAGCAATGTTCGTCAACAAGTATATTTGTTTTGGTGACATCAGGCGGATTTAGCTATTTACAATCTTGATTGCAATATTTGTTTTATCAACATCATCCATTTGCAATGATTTATTTAAAGCTGCCTGATTTTTCTCCTCTGGCAATCTTTTAACTTACTCAGTGAAGCAGCGTGTGCAGGTGCAAAAAGTAATTCAAGCCAGCAAAATCTTTGTAGATTTTAGGCTGCAATGCAGAGCAGCTTATATTTTCAGTCCCTTTAAAATCATTCTCTGTTAAGGGCAAGTTGACCCAAGTTAAATAGCATACAAAACTGAGCTTGTGGAGTATCCAACACGGAACAGATCGCAAGCTTCAATGGAAGTGGAAAGTGGAAGAGGTTTATAAGCAGGCAGCTGATTAGATATTAGCTGTTTTAAATTCTCACTCAAAATTACAAATAATGTTTCCTTCTGTTTCGCCCCCTTTATCCTTGTTGTCATACAAAGTCATTCTAAAAAGAGGACAATTATTACAGAAAAGTAATAAGATATACTAACATTACTTGCAGATTTGTTCTGGATTGAACATAAGGGACTATGTGGCCGAGCAGTCTTACACCATTTTTCCACTCGCCTTCCTTCCTGAAGGGACAGGCCAGATCATCATATTCATCATTTGAAAACTGGTAGATGATGTCTTTATCCTGAAAATTCTCTTGATTTTCCACCACTGAAATAAGAAGATAATTTGTGACATTATTCAGTGATCTGTGCTGTGGGAATCTCATAGTGCAAGCTTTAAAGACTTAAATAAAGTATTATTAAGTAGTGGCCTGGTCTGCCGACCGAAGTAGTAGAAAGTGGATGGTATGCTGTTTCCTTACAGAAGATGTAAATGTTTCTAGTTCAATCAAGTGGAGCGTTTAAAGAAACTATATCACCTTTGGAAAAAAAATCTGGCTTGAGAGAAAAACTTAGAGCTAAAATCCAACACAATGGCCACATATGCCACCACTTAATTTAATGTTTGTAATTATACAGCATTGCTAGAGATTTATTAAAGAAGATTTCATATCTCCAAGTTAATATGAAACAAGTTGCTTAATGTTCTTTCACTTTCTGAAAATCCACTTAATTTATGTAGTATGAATTCAGATCATTACTGTTGTTGATCTAAAATAATATTCTTTTAACTGCATCAACATCACATGATAAAGAAATTGTAATTAGAGAGAAACCATGTATGAGTGTTCCTGAATGGTGAGGAAGGTGTTGTTAAACTTGAGATGGTGCAGAAAAGATTTAGAAGGATGTTGCTAGGACTGGAAGATTTGAGTTATAGGTAGAGACTGAATAGGCTGGGACAATTCTTCCCTGGAGCACAGGCTGTGGGATGACCTTTTAGAGATTTATAAAATCATAATGGGCATGGATAGGGTGAATAGCCAAGGTCTTTTTCAGAGGGTAGGGGAGTTTAAAACTAGAGGCCATAGGCAAGAGCAGAAGGATTTTAAAAAGACCTGAGGGGCAACTTGTTTGTGCAATGCATGATGCATGTATGGAACAAGCTGCTAGAGGCAGGTACAATTACAACATTTAAAAGGCATCTGGATGGATATATGCATAGGAAGAGTTTAGAGGGACAGTGGCCAAATGCTGGCAATTGGAACTAGGTCAGATTGAGATGTCTGCTGGCATAGACAAGTTGCACTGAACGGTCTGTTTCCATACTGTATGGCTGTATGGCTCTATTATCAATCTTAAGGACAAGTATTGTGCAGTGAGTATCATCCCTGCCTCCGAGGCAGGAAATTTGATTTGACTCCCACCCCAGGACTTGATGGCCTTGGAAGGTGTGTCCATAACATGGTAAAATTTGTTGGATACCAACCTGTAAGACCTTCCAACACATGTGAGTGGTAGCCAGCAAGACTAAGATAAATTTCTGGTTGGCCATTATCGGAAAGAACAGAGGGCTCAACGTTCACTATCCATAGATCCAGATTACAACATGCATGAAACCAGAACAACCCAGATTCCCTGAATAATCTGTAACACCGTCCCACTACCAACCACCTCTACATTGCAGTGGTATTAATTTTTTTTTCATATGAATGACATTAACTCAATGAGTAGAAAAGTATAACAGTCAGCATAATAACCATAAAAACATACTTCTCCATTTATTACCCGGCCTATGATTTGTTTACCTGACCATGAACCTCAATTAGCATAAGAAAAGATCAATTTGCTCAGACTGTGTTCTGAAGAAAAACGCATTTTACAGGAAACAAAATTATTTATTTCTGTTATAAAAGCTGAACATGTAATTTATTTTCTCTTCCTCCACATTTTTTCCCAGGTTGTTAGTTCTCAATGAGGTTAGCAGTTGTCATGTTTTTTTGTAAAAACTTATTTCAATATTTTTTAAACATGGTTTATTTTTTGGCCTCTTTTAATATTGCTGATGTATTTTCTTTTAGAGATGGGTGATAACAAATTAAGGTGACTCCTTCCTTCACTATGGAAAAATGGAAAGATACGTGGTCGAGAACGCCCTCGACCGTGTCTCCCGCATTTCCCGGAACACATCCCTCACGCCCCGTCCCCGCAACAATAATCAGAAAAGAATCCCCCTCGTCCTCACATACCACCCCACCAACCTCCGGATCCAACGCATCATCCTCCGACACTTCCGCCATCTACAGTCAGACCCCACCACCAAAGACATCTTTCCCTCCCCACCCTTATCTGCCTTCCGGAGGGACCACTCCCTCCGCGACTCCCTTGTCCGCGCCACACTCCCCTCCAGCCCCACCACACCCGGCACTTTTCCTTGTAACCGCAGGAAGTGCTACACATGCCCCCACACCTCCTCCCTCACCCCAATCCCAGGCCCCAAGAAGACATTCCACATCAGGCAGAGGTTCACCTGCACATCTGCCAATGTGGTATACTGCATCCGCTGTACCCGTTGTGGCTTCCTCTACATCGGGGAAACCAAGCGGAGGCTTGGGGACCGCTTTGCAGAACACCTGCGCTCAGTTCGCAACAAACAACTGCACCTCCCAGTCGCGAACCATTTCAACTCCCCCTCCCATTCCTCAGATGACATGTCCATCCTTGGCCTCCTACAATGCCACAGTGATGCCACCCGAAGGCTGCAGGAACAGCAAATCATATTCAGCCTGGGAACCCTGCAGCCCAATGGCATCAATGTGGATTTCACAAGCTTCAAAATTTCCCCTCCCCCAACCGCATCCCAGCTCATCTCCACCTCCCTAACCTGTTTTTCCTCTCACCTCAAGCCACACCCCCATCTCCTATCTACTAACATCATCCCGCCCCCATTTCTGATGAAGGGTTTAGGCCCGAAACGTCAAGTTTTCCTGCTCCTATGATGCTGCTTGACCTGCTGTGTTCATCCAGCCCCATGCTTGTTATCTCGGATTCTCCAGCATCTGCAGTACCTTTTATCTTTGTTATAGATGTCTGACCACTTGTGACAATATTCCCTCTCATGCTTTTTATAATATGTTTATTCTTTCTCTTTCCAATACAACTGGTAATTAAATCTTTCATTTTTATCAGAAAATCGGCTCTTTGGCAAATGACTATACAGGCCAATAAGACTGAAGCTCAGGGTCAGACACTAAACTAATCATAGGCTGGGCACGAAATAGGTACAAGAGTGAGTTTATCCTTTATAACAGAGTCAGCACAATAATAGTATGTTCGGGCTCATTGAGTTATTGTCCTTCATTGTAAAAGTTTCAAAAACAATTTACTACACAGTAGCTATGATTGGTTGTACAGTTCACAGGGAGGCCAGTAACAGTGGAACTGATGTTTAGTGATTCTACTAAATACTGTAATAATTCTGCAGTTGCCCTCCCTAATGCTCTCCTGAGCACCCGATGTCTTCCATTTATACTTTAAGCATCTCCTTTACTTGGAGTATTCAGTAAGCATCGTGGCCAGGGATTCCTAATATAGCAAGAACAGAAATTCCCACTCGCAAAACTCAACAGAATCTGCTCCAGGCTTGAAGATTCATTACCAGACAGGAAATGAAGCCAGGAAGTCTGTGAAGAGCTCTGTGAGAACCTCAGTTATCCAGAAACTCAAATTTAAGGCCCACTACATGTTGTGAGGTCCTATTTGTATTTGTTACATATAGAAAGTAATTGTGCAAAGCAAAATGGTGGCTTGGACATTGATAAGAGGTACATTCATAATAAAACATTCCTTTTTGATTATTTTGCACTCAGTCCCCATTGAGGGTTTATTAGGGGAGAGGCTTACCACATGTGAATTAATTGGGAGGTTCTGTTTGAGGGATTCATTTAGGGTGAGTTACCTGGGAGTTTTTATCCAGGGCTTCTAATTAAGATTGGTTATTTGGGAAGTGCAGCAAAGTGCCAAATACTAAGTAAAGCCTCTCCTCCAGATTTTCCTTGTACCCTCCAATGAGACGCCACTGAAACCCAGTGGGGCTACCTGGAAGAAGCTGGGGCCATAGCAGGGAAACCAGCACAGAGGCCTCAAGGGGCAGAGGAGAGGACATCATTGGTGGCTCAGTGGTAAGCATTGTAGCCTCACAGTGTCAGGGACCCGGGTTTGATTCCAGCCTTGGGTGAATGTCTGTGTGGAATCTACACGTTCTCCCCATGTCTGCGTGGGTTTCCTTTGGGTGCTCCGGTTTCCTCCCACAGTACAACGATGTGCAGGTTAGATCGATTGGCCATGCCAAGTTGCCCATAGTGTCCAGGGATGTGCACTCTGTTTCTTTTCCAAGTGGAGAGACAGCATAGTGTATTGCAAGATCTAAGCATTTAATTGTTTGCTTTCTCTTTTGGGGATCTGGAAATAAACAGTTCAACAATAGTTGTCTGCTGCAAGTCTGCGTGGTGAGTTTTCTCAATATGATACACTTTTGTAGAGTGTAAGTTACTCTTAGAAATTGGCAATTATTTTTCAGAAAAATCAAAGTAGTCCCTACATTAAAACTGAGAAATTGCTTAAACCAGGAAACCACTTGAATTGAGTATCTTTTCATTCAAGTCAGTTACAAAGTAACTGCCTCTAGTACCACAAGCATTTTAGGTTGAAAGGGCTGTTCAATCAGTAGTTTGCACCTAAAAGATACAACTACCGTCTTCACTTCGAACTGTCTCAGATTACAATTTACATTACTATTGCAGTCAGTGATGAGTAAAGTAATAAAAACATGTCATGGTCCAAGGTGTAAAATAATGACAGAAAATTTATGGCTGCATAATGGGCAACACTATCACTAAATGGAGCATTGCAGTCCATGAGTATGAAAGGCGAGACCTGACTGATTCTGGTAAAAGGACTTTGTCTGTCACACCAAAAGTTGTTCTAAGCAGGAAACAAGTAACCAGACCACAACAACTTCATACATTACACTTTAAACTAGTTGTAAGATCCAAGAAAACAGTAACAGTCCATAAAGTGGCACCTTTGCTGTCTGTTAAATAGACTGGTCCCAACACGTTTAGTGCCTGACAATTTATCAGTTGTACTTTAATTGAACCAGGGATTTCCCTCACAAAGAAACTTACAGCTTGATTATAATTGTTGCTGTGTTTCCCCAAATCTTAAAAATGGTTTAAAATTTAACGTCAGGTTAAAATGACGTGATGGATGTAAATGCACATACGCTGATGGATCATGATGATTATTTTAGGTTGGGAAAATACACTTTGAAATTTTAATCATTCTTGTAGTGTCACCACCATTGCCTATCCTTAGAAATCTACTTAATTTGCAAACGTATACTTTTCAGCATTCTAATAACAGAACTCAAGGTACATTCTGAAGTATCCAAAAATCATCATCTGAACACAATGAGAGTTGCTCATGGAGTCGATAAACTGCCCACCCCTACAGCAGATAAATTGAGGTGGTACCACAGCACCCACTATGGACATTGTGAAAAGTACCTAATATCAGCCCTTTTCACCATGATAATGTCGTCAGAAATTCCAGTAGCCATAGTGATTTTTTTAAATTTTCTGAATAAATGCCATCTGTCCTTTACCATGTTTTATTTTTTTCTAAGCATGCATCCATTATATCTCAAACTATTTCAAAGGCTTTCACTACAGCCGACGCTATACACATCCATGTAATTTATGCCTTGACCTTGTGGAAAATAATAGAGGTGAGAGCAAGTGAATTGCAATTACTCTGGAATAAAAAGCTAGCCTCATGGCAGCTATGTAATCACTGTCAATTGTTGTAAAAAAGGGTGCAGTAATGTCCTTCTCGGAGCAAAGTCTGTCATCCTAACCAAGTCTGGCTTACAAACGACTCCAGACCCACAGCAATGTCGTTAACTCTTAATTGCCCTTTAGGCAATTAGGGATAGGCAATAAATGCTGGCCTAGCTAGCAAAACTGACATCACATAAATTAATTTTTAACAAACTAAAGGCTTCCATCATGTAAGCACCCATTACAGTGCAGTGGCTTTAGAACCTGTAGACATTTCATATTATATAGTATAAACCTGATTGAACTTGATGGCATTCTGTAAGCAGATGTAAAACCAAGATATGGTATTTTTTTGTTCTTATGTATGTGCATCACTTGTAAAACTGGTGCTAGAGAGGTATGTTGAGAGGAAAATTTGTCAATATTGAATCTGTTTTTAATTGTCGGGGAAACCATACTATCTTTATTTGGCAAAAAAAAAGTTAAAGAAAACAGTACTCTTTGTTTAAAAAAATAAAATGAGATATAGAAATGCATAAGAGAGATACACATTAGAAGGCAAGGCACCTGTGCTACATTTCTATCCATTGCTATACATTTGTTTAATGATGCCAGCCTTTTAGAGCCAGTCAAAAAGTGCAGCGGCACCATGTTACCCAGCCCCAAAACAAACCGGAGACGCTGCTCTTTTTATAACAAGCTGCAGAAAGTGAGAGTTTGCAATGGCAAGCAATCTCAGTTGACCAACCAGTGCCTTCCTGCTTAAATATGAATGTGACCCCCATAAGGTAGCATTTTACACC
Source organism: Ginglymostoma cirratum (assembly GCA_024137785.1). Taxonomy (NCBI): domain Eukaryota; kingdom Metazoa; phylum Chordata; class Chondrichthyes; order Orectolobiformes; family Ginglymostomatidae; genus Ginglymostoma; species Ginglymostoma cirratum. Next base: position 29,725,079 of record JAHRHZ010000013.1, read on the forward strand.
ATTTTTGAAAGTGAGATAGTTCAATCGGAAGCAAGAGTGTTAAATTTGAATAAGAGAAATAATGATGACATGACACAACAAATTGGCTGAGGCGGATTGGAAAACTACTTTACATAGGCAGTAGATAGTCTTCAAGGAAAAAAATACATTATGATATATTCCTTCAAGGGAATCAAAAAAGCCAGTCAACTGTGGCTGACAAAGAAAGTGCGGGATTGTACAAGATTAAAATTAAAGGCTTCTAAAGTTATACCTCCTAAAATGCATCACCTTACACTTATTAGGATTAAATTCCAGCTGCCATTACTCTGCCCAATTTACCAACTGATCAATATCAAATTGTAGCCTGAGACCATCCTCTTCACTATAAGCAACTTTCGTGTCATCTTCTACATTCACATCCAAGTCATTAATGTATTTAACAAATAGCAAGGGTCCCAACACTGATCCTTGTGGTAACCACTGGTCACAGGCTTCCGATCACAAAAGCATCCTTCCGTCACTTTTTTCCTCCTATTTGTAAGTCAATTTTGGATCCAATTTGCTAAGTTAACTTGCATCCCATGGGCTCTTTTACCTTTTGGATCAGTCTTGCATGTGGGACTTTGCCAAAAGCCTTATTGAAGTCCATATAAAATACATCAACTACAGCACCCTCAGTGTATTTCATCACCTTTTCAAAAAACACAAATTATTCAGACAGGATCTCCTTCTAATAAATCTGTGCTGATTATCCCTGATTCACCTTTGCTTTTCCAAGTATTAATTCTGCCCCTCAGCACTTTTTCCCAATAATTTCCCTACCACTGACATCAGACTACATGGTCTGTGATTACCAGGCTTATACCTGCTGCCCTTCTTGAACAAAGGAACCATATTAGCTATCCTCCAATCATCTGGCACTTCACCAATGGTCAGCAAGGTATTACATATCTCCACCAAAGCCCCAGTAATCTCCTTCCTTACCTGCCATAGCAGCCTGGGATACATCTTATCCGGCCCTGGGGATTTATGCACCTTATGCACCTTAATGCTCACTAAACATGTTCTACAACCTCACCATCCCAGCCTTCACTTAGAGTTGTGAATCCTTGGAATTTTCTACCCCACAAGGTTGTGAAAGTCTAGTGTTTGATTATATTTAAGGTAGCAATTGAAAGATTTCTGAATATCAATGGCATAAAGGCTCATGTGGAGAGTGTGCATGAAAGATATTGAAGTGCTTGATCAAATGACAGAGCAGGTTTGACATTCTGAATTGTTATTCCTGTTCCCATGTTTCTATAAGTTTGTGCTTTTAAAAAAAAAACCAGACACAGATAAAACTGATTTCCCACTAGATCACATAAGCGGCCTAGCTGTCAATATTTGCCCACTTTTGTGAAACCAGAAGCTGAAGCTGGAATGAAGTTGGTAAGCGAGTGTAATTGGCACATCCCTCAGTTCTGAAAATTATTTCATTCATTGAGCACACATTTACCTGAAGATAGAATTCCCAGATCTAACAGAATCTGCCAGATGCCCTCTGCCTTGGTCCGCGTATAGATGAAAGGACATTGATCCAGTAACCAGTCCACCATTTCAAAACCCACACAGCAGGCCCTGGGGATAAAAAATACTTTTATTTCAATTTAAAGGGGTATATTTCACACAAATTTAGTTTGTCTTGCGCCTATTGTGAGAGGCTAGCAGATTTATTCTTCTGTATTTTCCCCATGCCTTTTACATTATAGACATTTTCTTATTGTCATTCTGAGAATAGGAAAGCACAAACTGATTCAAGTGTAAACATTTGAATAACCTCAACAGGCTAGATACTATTTGCATTTAATTACTCCATGCTAATCCACAAAAGGTCAAAACACCCTGTGAATTTATACCCTTAGATCAAAGAGATAATTAAGAAAAATGATCAATCCCATATTGCTTAGCAATGCTACTGATTTGAACATTCTTCCATGGAATAATTGAAAAATCTTTGCAACTGCTTTGAAGAATTCTGAAGAAAGAATTCTTTATTCTTTTCTTGTCATTCTCTACATATAAATTTTTAAAGAAAATTGTTCCTTGGTATATTATAAAGTTCAAAGTGTGTACATTTGTAAATATAGAGCTCTGTTGAATGCCACTAATCTAGGTAGAATAATTCCTTTCTAGGAAACTAATCGATAGTTTTCAACATGAAGGCCTAAATCACCTCAATCAGGCCTAGCTCACCTCAAATAGTATAGAGTGAGAGTCATACAGCATGGAAACAGACCGTTTGGTCCAACCAGTCCATGTTGACAGTATACCCAAAACTAAAGGAGTCTCACTTGCTTGTGCTTGGCCCATATCCCTCCAAACATTCCTTATTTATTTACTTATCCAAATGTCTTTTAAGCATTGTAACTGTACTCACATCTGCCATGTCCTCAGGAATTCATTCCACACACGAACCACTCTGTGTAAAAGAATTTCCTCATGTCTTTTTTAAAATCTTTCTCCGGTCAGCTTAAAAATATGCCCCTTAATCTTGAAATTCTCCCATTCCAGGGAAAAGACATCTGCCAATCATCTTACCTATACCCCTCATGATTTTATAAACCTGTATAAGGTCACCCCTCAACCTCCTACACACCAGTAAAAAAAGTCTCAGCCCATCCAGCCTCTCCTTACGACTCAAACCCTCCATTCCAAGCAGCATCCTGGTAAATCTTTTCTGCACCCCCTCCAGCTTAATAATATCCTCCCTATAACAGAGCAACCAGGACTGGACACAGTACTCCAGAAGAGGCCTCAAGAGTGTGCCAGAATGGAAAGATTCTAAACCTAATGTAAACTTGCCCTTGGGCATCAGCAGAATATAACAGGAAAACTGAAAGTGAAAGCCAGGTACCCCAGCACAACTTGCATTTACAAATTTTCCTTTATAAATTTTGGCTCATATTGAGACTTAGAGGCACATCTGGAAAGAGGGCAGAAAATTGAGAAAGGAGTGAAGGTCACCACCGTCACTTGAAAGTTCCCCTCCAAAAACATCACCCTGACTTTGAACCATATCACTTTTGTTGGATCACAATCCTGGAACTCCCTCCCAACAGTACTGTTTTTTTCAACATTTCAAGAAGGAGCTCACTGCCATCTTTTTTTTTAGGACAACTAGAGATGAATAATAAATGCCAACAACACCCACTTTCTGCGTGCAAAGTTTGTTCCAAATGCAGTGACGGCAAAAGTAAGTCAGCAGTAGCCTGCTGGCTGGGTTACCAACCACTGGCAGCTTGTGGTTGTGATTTAGCACTGTCAGCGACCATTGTCCCTAATCTTTTAAAATGTTGAGCAAGGGCCAGGCTAATTCGTAGTGATGGAGGCTACACCAATGTTGAGTCTCAGAAAGAGCTACTTGTCTTACTTAAAAAGAGGCTGTTTATTGCACAAGAGCAATAGGTTCAATTGTTATTGACTATTTAGACATAATTGCTCAAGATTAACAAAAGCCACTGATGACATATCTGTCAGTCACGTGGCCTTGTGTTAAACTGTGTCACCCAAAGATGTCATCATATTTGCTGCTTGTTAACTAAGAATGACCATGGCAACGATCTGGTGCTTATGTACAGATCAAATGATTGGAGAAACTGTATTTCCTCACGCATCATGTTGTGACAATGAAATTCATTGCAATCGAAGCACATCTTCAATGATAACACATAGACGGGATTTATTGGATCAACTGCCTATTCTCAGACCGGTCTCCTGTTCCAATAATCTTAATAAAATTGAATATCAAGTGGGACACACATCAAGTGGTTGATATGATAATCCACATATCACATTATTGAGTGCAATATCACAATAGTGAAGGATTTGCCTGGGTAAACGCTGGAATGTCGTCGCTCTAGCTGGAGAATCTAGACAGAGGCCAATTGTTTCAGATTGAGATAAGAAAAAGTTCGCTTACTTCAAAGGACTGTGAATCTTCGAGTTTTCTACCTCAGAGCTGTGAATGCCCCATTACTGAGTACAGTCAAGTCTGCGATCTGTAGACATTTTATCTTAGGTAGTCAAGGGATATGCAGAGTGGGCAGTGAGTGGAGCTGAGGTCAAAGGCCAACCATGTTTTTATTGAGTGGGAGGAGAAAAACCGAGGCCAAATATTCTATTCTTGTTCCTATTCCTTCAGTTCTTATTAAAGTAACCATTAACACAACAAAGCATTTAATTGCTTGTCTATCCATGTTTTCACATCTTGCGATGAAATTTTGGGCAGTAAAGGTGAAAATTCAGATGATGCTGGACATAACTTCATACTTCACATTCTAATCTTTTGCATTTGCTTGACCGATTTCCACCTCTTCTGAGTTGATAATATTAATACAAACTAGCAGAAAATGTGTTGCCGCCACTTTACTGCTAATTAAATGTGGCATTTGGAACATTTATATGTTTTGTGCTCACTAGAAATTGGGTTAGGTTCATATTCCTAAGAAAGCATGTCAAGCTAGTTTGAATAAGGCTGACAACATATTTCCTTGGGTTTGATTGAGTTCAGGATGGAAAGGTGTACTATCAGTTTGATTATACATAATCTCTCAATTACTTCTGCAAGGCTTATATTTCCTACTCTCTATTTGCAGTAACCTAAAGACATGACAACTATGATAAATCAGTTTTTAATTTTTATCCCAACTTGTGATTTCTTTCTTCTACTGTAGATGCTGCAAAAAAGTGTGGGAAATGTATTTGTTATATTTTGCCCTGATAAATGTTTAACTTAGACATTCCCAGCCAACTCCACAGACTGATTTTTATTTTAAAAACTTACATGCATTTTCCTCTGGTGGCCACACGATCTTTTACAAGATGAGGTGCTTGTTTCAGAAAGTTCTTTCTCAGCGCTTTCCCTGCACAGCAAATAATTTCAGAATATACCTATGATAGAAAGAATTAAAGAATTTGATATGGTGGCAGAACATCATTCACATCTGTAACAAGAATGCAACATAGCTTGGATATTTTAGAAACTCAAATATTTGGAGTATGCCCAAAGTATAAAAAAATTATACTCTCCCTCACCACCTCTATGCCCAATGTCAATATCTGCATACTTCATTTAATGGTCTGGTTTGTGTAACCTCATTCTCTGTCAGATGCAGAAGGACTTCACTGTCTCTCCTGCAGAAGAACAACATGATAACGATGTCCACCTTTGGTCTCCTGTACAGATCAAAATCTACTACAGAGCATTGGATGAGAATACAACTATCCTTGGATATCAATTTCTTCCAGCTTAACACTTTGTGAAGATAATGCAAGGTCGTATTAAACACAACATATTTCATTTGTTATTACTAAAATTAATTCCTCATCAAACTAAAGTTTTCTATTTACAGTTGGGACTGATGCCTGATGGTGTGAATTACCTGGACCAGAAGCAGGAGGCTCCAGGAGTGATAGTAATTGACACTCAGCCTCCTCAGCAGACTCCCCATCATTGATCACACCTTGACAAACAACTCATTGGGCAAAGCACTTATAATCTAGTCTCCTTGCTACATTGGCAACAATCCTCAGGTAAGGTTCAGGAACATGTTACATGGGATGGAGTGAGAGGAGAATGCACTCTCCTTCACCAGCTGCATGGAATTTTTTAAAATAAATGTTGTTTTCACAAGTTACATTCTGCTGATCATTGGGTGACTGGAAGTTTGCGCCTTTTTCAGTAGTGGAAAGTTTTGAAAAGCGGATCACAACAACTGTTAGGTTCATCATTGAAGTACCTTGTTGACTTCTTGGTGATATAGTTAAATTAGAGACAGGAGGCATAGAATGGAGGTATTTCTGACTACAAACAAGTTTGTAATGTAGTTCCCCCAGAGGTTGGAGTTAGGACGATTACCTTCCTTGTTATTCGTGGACTTGGGTCTATGGAGTATAATTTTAATGTTAATGGACAATACCAAACTTGGTAAATAATTAAGTAGTGAGCAGGATAATAACAGACTTCAAAGGGATGTAGCCAGACTGGTAAATTGGGCAGACACATGACAAATGCAATTTAATGAGTGTAAATTTGAAGAATGCATTTTGTGAGAAGATGGAGAGGCAGTTTAACCTAAATGACTTTGTAAGGGGGCACTAATCCTTAAAGTGTCAAAGCCAGTTGTTAAAACTGTTAGGAAAACAGACTAGATATTTGGCTTTGTAAATAGGCCACTGAATAGAGAAACCGTGAAGTCATCCCAAACTTTTACCTGTCACTGGTTTGAATTAGTTTCATGAAATATTGGATAATTTTTAGGCAGCATACTTTAGGGATGATGCTAGGCCCTTGGAATGTATAGAGGGGAAGCATCAGGATAATCTTAAGGATGAGGAACTACAGCTATGAAGATGGAATTATGCTAAAAGCAGAAAAGGTCAAGATAGATGCAAGTGAATTTTCAGAGTTTGCAAGGTTTTGATAGAGAAAGTAGAAACCAAATCACTGGCAAGTGGAAGTCATTTTGAATTCAGAAATAAAGCCTGTGGCAAGTAGGTTGATCACCAGGGGCTATCAATGTGCCAATTATTTTAAACCAATGAGAAGGGTAATGAGGAGAAATTATTTCATACAAAAGTGTTGTTATGACCAGGAATGCATTACTTGGAAAGAGGACAGAATCAAATTCCACATGAACCTTAAAGTGTATGAAACGTATTAGAAAATAACTGATTTTTAGGGTAAAAGGGGAGAAAATTGTGGTACATCGGACAGCTGTTTCAGAAGCCATCCCACTGCTATGCTGCATTGCATTACACCTGTCTGCTTTTTGGGTGTATAACAAGTAGACAAATTCATATGTCAGACAATAAAAACCAAAAGAACTGCGGATGCTGTTAATCAGGACCAAAAACAGAAGTTACTGGAAAAGCTCAACAGGTCTGACAGCATCAGTGAAGAGAAAATCAGAATTAAAGTTCCAGGTCTGGTGACCCTTCCTCAGAACTGTCACTTTGTCATTGAATTAAGAAATGCACATTTGTTTACAGGTAATGTAGATCAACAATTTTTGATTCAAAGGGAGGAAAAAAAAATCAAAGAGTAAGATTTAAGGAAGGGTCCAAATTTGTCACTAAGTGTATCTAACTAGCTTGGTTGTCGTGTATAAATCAGTTTGGGGCTTTAATCAAGCCAGTCTCTTTTATAAATGATATATATGAACACTTCCACAACAGACACAGAAATTAGAGTAGCACTGCATCCAATTACTCCATTTCCAAATTTCTATAGTATCAGTTTAAGACTTGAATAACTTTAGAATCACAGAACTCCAATAAGAATTAATGCTCATTAGACAGTTAACTGAGTGCTCCATTTTAATAAACAATGTACAAAATATTATCGGCTAAAGTGGACAATTGATGTTTTCAGATTTCTTCTTAGCACTACTTGTGTTAAAGCTTATTACGTGCAATGGTTAGCTGATCGCCACCTCTTGACTATTTACTAGAACTATATGACAGAAACAGTGAGGAAGGGACATTTTACCAGAAACTTCCAAGATATTTACCTTTCTTCTGGAATTTGATGGATGATTATCAGCATTTTGTTCCAAGTTGTCCACCTGCTAATGAAAGAATTTAACTATTATCACTCTGTACTAGAAAACAAAATTTATACCTGACCAAACGACCAAACAAACTCTGAATAGTGACACAGCCCATCAAAATACCAGTGCACTCCCTTGCATCAACTGAGTTCTATATTTTAATTTGGTTTGAGATATGAAAATAACACAGAAGCATGTGCAATGCCCAAACAACAGGGACAATATTCCCTGCAGCTTTAATGGGGTCGATTTGGACTTTGAGGCAGCCATTGGTCAGATGGATTGGCAATCAGGCCAAACATGTGATATCATCAGTCAGTAATCCAGGTCACAAGTCCTCATTTATGTTTAAAAACTGAAAGAACTGTGGATGCTGTAAACCAGGAACAAAAACAGAAGTTGCTGGAATAGCTCAGCAGGTCTGGCAGCATCTGTGAAGAAAAAAATCAGAGTTAACGTTTCAGGTCCAGTGACCCTTCCTCAGAGCTCATTTATGTTTAATTGGTTGAGGGGCTCTTGTGGTCCAGTGATAGTGTCCCTACTTCTGAAACAGAAGGCCTGGGTTCATGTCTCACCAAGCTACAGAGGTGTATCATAACATGTCTGAACGGGTTGATGGGGTGGAAAAGAATCCAAGTTTAATTGACACACAGCACTTGGCATTTCCATTGGTAAAGACAACCCAATCATCTGCAGTTCATCTGCTATCCACTTTTATATTCACTTAGCTGCCATTTTCTTGCATGTTACTCTTTCCCCATGCTGTTCACAGTCACAACTCTCCTCCACTCCCTCAGCATGTTCCTAATGGACTGAAATTTTACTAGCTCTCTGTACTGAGAAGCAAGCAGGCTGAGGGAACATAGGAATTGTGTGAGTCATTTGACCTACAAGCCTGCGTGAACTTTCAATAAGGTCATGGTTGATCAGGTTATGCTGTCATCTCCACTTTCCAGTCTGCAACCCATAAACCCTTGACTTCTTTGTCTATCAAAATTAAAATCTCTCCACTGCCTTCTGGGAAATAGAATTTCACATTAACGACACTTAGAGGAAGAAAGTTTTCCTTTTCTCTGTTTTAAAAAGTACACCTCTTATGTTCACTAGGTTTAGTCTTCCCCACAAGAAGAAACATTCTCCACTCTATTCAGTATGCCCCACCCAAGCTCTCAGGTTTCAATAAAACTATGTCGTATTCTGCTAAGCTCCAGTGGGTATAAGCCCAAATTGTTCAACATGTCTTCACAAATAAGCCCTCCTTCCCAGGAATGAGTCAAGTGAACTTTCTCTGAACTGCTTCTGATGCATTTATATTGTTTTTCCAATACAGACCAAAACTGTACAGTGTACTCCAGATGTGGTGTTTCCACTGCCCAGTATAGCTACAGAAAACTTCCCTCCTTTGGTCTTCCATTCCCTTTGCAGTAAACAACAACATTCCACTTACCTTCCTAATCATTTGCCGTACCTCTGTATTAACTTTACATGATTCATGTCCAGGAAAGTCAGATCTCTCAATACCATGAAGTTCTGCAATCTCTTTCCATTTAAATAATATTCTGCTTTTCTATTCCATAAGACCATAAGATACGGGAGCAGAATTAGGTGACTCGGCCCATCGAGTCTGCTCTGCCAATCATGGTTCACATGTTTCTCAACCCCATTTTTTTGCCTTCTCCTTGTAACCCTTTATCTCCTTATTAGTCCAGAGCCTGTTTGACTCTATCTTTAATTACACACACTGACTTGGCATTCACAGTCCTCTGCGGCAATGAGTTCCACAAATTCACCACCTTATGCCTGAAAAAATTTTCTCATTTCAAACCTAAAGAATTATCTCTTCAGTTTGAGGCTGTGCCCTTGGAGCTTAATCTCTCCTACTGGTGGAAATACCTTTGCCATGTCCACTGTATCCAAGCCTCTCAGTATTCTGTAAGTTGCAATGAGATCCCCCCTCATCCTTCTAAAGTCCAAGTACAGACCCAGAATCTTCAACTGCTCCCCATATGACAGCTCTTCATCCTCATGTTCATTCTTGTAAGCCTCTTCTGGATCCGTTCCAATGCCAGCACATCCTTCCTTAGATACTGAGCCGAAATCTGCTCACAATATTCCAAATGCAGCCTGACCCTTTTCAGACCCCAATACAGCCTCAGCACTATGTCTTTGCTCTTGTATTCTAGCCCTCGCGAAATGAAAGCTAACATTGCATTTGCCTTCCTACTGCCAAATTGGACAAGTTCACATTTACCCATGTAATGCTCGATCTGCTGAAAGTTTACCCATTCACTTAACCTGTGTCTATCCCTTGACAAAGTATATACCTTCACTTTTCAACTTATTTTTCTATCTATTTTGGTGTATTCAGCAAATTTAGCAACAGTACATACGGTCTGCTCATCAAAATCGTGGCTGTATATTGTAAATGGTTGAAGTCCCAGCATTGATCCCTGTGGCAATCCACTCATTAAAGCTTGCCAACCTGAAAAAGACTCATTTATTCTTCCCAGCTTCATGTAAGCTAAACATCCTTTATCCATACTAATACATTATAGCATACATCATGTGTTCTTATCTCGCACAACAATCACTGATGCAGCAGCATGTCAAATCCTTTTTGGAAATCCAAGTACACCACACTGATCAGTACCCCTCTATTGATTGAATGTTATTTTGTCAACAAACTCTAAGAAATTCATAGTTAAATGTGATTTACATTTCAAGTAACCATGTTGGGTCTGCGGGAACATTTTGTAATCTTCAAAGTATCCTGCTATAAACTCCTTAATAATGGATTTTAGCATCTTCCTGATGATAGATATTAGTCCAGTTAGCCCTGTAATTTCCTGCTTTCTGCCTCCCTCCTACCTTGAATAAAGGTGCCACATTTTCCAATCAGCTTCCAGCACGTGAGGAATTTTAAAAGATTATAAACAATGCATCTACAATCTGTGCTACCAGTTCTTTTATGAACCTTGGATGCGGACATTCCAGTCTGGAATTTTGTCCATCTTTAGGTCCAATAGTTTCCTTGGCACATTTTCCCTTGTGATAGTGATTGTTTGAAGTTCATTCTTCCATAACACCTCTTGGTTTACAATGATCTTTGGGAAATTCTTAAATTTTCTACTGCAAAGGCCACACAAAATGCCCGGCCTATAACTCTGCCATTTCTTTGATTACAACTCTCAATTCCCTAGGTTCAATCTTTAGAGGATGAGCACTGGCTTTACTTCCTGTTTTCCAATTCAAATACTTGTAGAAAAATCTTTTTACCTGTGAGCTTTCTCTCATAATCTGCCTCATGTCATTCTTTGCTAGTTCTTAAGCCTGTTTAATTCTCTGGCCTGCAATTAGTATTTGCAGATTGTACAGCGCATCTTTCAATTTAATACTTTCCTTAACTTCCTTACGTAACCACAGATGAAGTAGCATTCACAAAAAATACTTTGCAAAGGACAAAATATCCAGTTTTTCATTTAATGTGCCTTTAAAAGTATTGGTTACATTGTTGGCCAAAACATATGTAGCTGTTCATTATCTCTATCATTAATTTCAACGAATATAAATATAAGTAATCTTAATTTTTTATAACGTAAAACTTTATTTTTACATGACTTTAAATATAGCGCTTCAGACTGACTCATTTGTCAGTGATTCATTATTAATTGCAATAACCTCTACTCTCTTAAACTGCAGTGCTGACGAGTAACAAGGGTAATTGGATTAATATGAAATGCAAAGAATTTGTCCATATTTTAATTATTTTTGGAACATACTGAAGACTTTGAGAAAATCTTGAAAGCAGATACTTGAGACTGTTGTCAGTGCATTTCATGATTAATAACTGCATGAAACAAAAGTAAAACAAAGCTAAATGCTACAGGAAACAGGCAGATGTGATAAGGACATAAGAACTAGGAGCAGGAGTAGGCCATCTGCCCCTCAAGCCCGTCCCGCCATTTAGTAAGATCATGGCTGATCTTTTTGAGACTCAGCTCCACTTACCCGTTCACTCACTGTAACCCTTAATTCCTTTACTGTTCAAAAATTTAGCTAGCCTTGCCTTAAAAACATTCAGTGAGGTAGCTTCAACCGCTTCACCGGGCAGGGAATTCCACAGATTCACAACCCTTTGGGTGAAGAAGGTCCTCCTGACCTCAGTCCTACATCTGCTTCCCTTTATTTTGAGGCGATGCCCTCTAGTCCTAGTTTCACCTGCTAGCGGAAACAACCTCCTTGCCTCCAACTTATCTATTCCCTTCACAATCTTATATCTTTCTATAAGATCTCCCCTCATTCTTCTGAATTCCAATGAGTATAATCGCAGCCTACTCAGTCTGTCCTCATAATCCAACCCTCTCAACTCTGGAATCAACCGAGTGAATCTCCTCTGCACCCCCTCCAGTGCGAGTATATCTCTTCACAAGTAAGGAGACCAAAACTGCACACAGTGCTCCAGGTGTGGCCTCACCGGGATCCTATACAGCTCTAGCATGGCCTCCCTGTTTTTAAACCCCATCCCTCGAGCAATGGCAGACAAAATTCCATTTGCCTTTTTAATCACCTGCTGCACCTGCAATCCCACCTTCAGCGATTCATGCACAAGGACACCCAAGTCCCTCTGCACAGCAGCGTGCTACAATTTTTTACCATTTAAAACATAGTCTATTTGGCTGTTATTCCTACCAAAATGGATGACCTCACACTTATCAACATTGTACTCCATCTGCCAGATCTTTGCCCACTCACTTAGACTATCTATATCCCTTTGCAGACTTTCAGTGTCTCCTGCACACTTTGCTCTACCACTCAACTTAGTATCATCTGCAAATTTTGACAGACCACACTTAGTCCCCAACTCCAAATCATCTATGTAAATTGTAAACAATTGCGGTCCCAACACTGATCCCCGAGGCACACCACTAGCCACTGACCGCCAACCAGAAAAACATCCATTTACCCCTACTCTTTGCTTTCTACCGGTCAACCAATCCTCTATCCATGCCAATACGTTACCTGTAATACCGTGCAACTTTATCTTATGTAGCAGCCATTGGTGTGGCACCTTGTCAAATGCCTTCTGGAAATCCAGATACACCATATCCACAGGTTTCCCATTGTCCACCATGCAAGTAATGTCCTCAAAGAATTCCACCAAATGAGTTAAACATGACCTACCCTTCATGAACCCATGCTGGGTGTTCCCAATAGGACAATTTATATCCAGATGGCTTGCTATTTCTTCCTTAATGATAGATTCAAGCATTTTCCCCACTACCGAAGTTAAGCTAACTGGCCTATAGTTACCTGCTTTTTGTCTACTTCCTTTATTAAACAGTGGCGTCACATTGGCTGTTTTCCAATCTGCGGGAACCACCCCAGAGTCCAGTGGATTTTGGTAAATAATTACTAGTGCATTTGCTATTTCCCCCATCACCTCTTTTAGTACCCTGGGATGCATTTCATCAGGGCCAGGAGACTTGTCTACCTTTAGCCCCATTAGCTTGCGCAGCATTGCCTCCTTTGTGATAATGATAGTTTCTCAGTCCTCACCTGCTATAACTTTCTTGCCATTAATTTTCAGCATGTTATTTGTGTCCTCCACTGTGAAGACCGACACAAAATAACTGTTCAACGTCTCAACTATTTCCTCATTCCCAGTTATTAAATTGGCCTTCTCATCCTCTAAAGGACCAATGTTTACCTTTGCCACTTTTTTATGATTTACATATTTATAGAAACTTTTGCTGCCTGTTTTTATATTCTGAGCTAGTTTCCTCTCATAATCTATCTTACTTTTCTTTATAACTTTTTTTGTGGCTTTCTGTTGGCCTTTAAAGATTTCCCAGTTTACTAGTTTCCCACTACTCTTTGCTTTTTTGTATGTGTTTTTTTTTCAATCTGATACTTTCCTTTATTTCCTTAGACATCCATGGCTGGCTCTCTCTTTTCCTACAGTTCTTCCTTATCACTGGAATATACTTCTGCTGAGCACTGTGAAAAATTGTTTTGAAAGTCCTCCACTGTTCCTCAATTGACACACCATGAAGTTTTTGCTCCCATTCTGCCTTCGCCAACTCCTCCCTCATTCCTTCATAGCCTCCTTTGTTTAAGCACAGGACATAGGTACTGGATTTAACCTCCTCACGCTCCATCTGTATTTTAAATGCGACCATACTGTGAACGCTCCTTCCGAGAGGATCCCTAACTGTGAGATCATTAATTATTCCAGTCTCATTACACAGGACTAGATCCAGGATAGCTTGCTCCCTCGTAGGTTCCATTACATATTGTTCAAGGAAATTATCGCGGATGCATTCTATGAACTCTTCCTCAAGGCTGCCATGACTGACCTGGTTTGAACCAATCGAAATGTAGATTAAAATCCCCCATGATAATTGCTGTACCATTTTTACATGCATTAGCTATTTCTATGTTTATTGCCCGCCCCACCACGATGTCATTATTTGGTGGCCTATAGACCACACCTATCAGTGACTTCTTCTCCCTGCTATTCCTAATTTCCACCCAAATGGATTTAACATTCTGTTCAGTAGAACCTATATCATCTCTCACTACCGTCCTGATATCATCCTTAAAAATCAGAGCAACACCACCTCCCTTACCTTCCTGTCTGTCCTTCCAAACAGTTTGATACCTCTGGATATTTAACTCCCAGTCATGATCATCCTGTAACCATGTCTCTGTAATGGCCACTAAATCATACCCATTTGCCATGATTTGCAAAGTCAACTCATCCACCTTGTTTCAAATGCTCCGAGCATTCAGATAAAGTGCCTTATGCCAGTTTTTGCACCTTCTTTTTGGGTCCTAGTACCTCCATTACTAACAGCTCTTGAGTTCTCCTTCCCTTTAACTTTTTTCCTAATTTTCAATGGAGATGAAGCTTCCTCGTCACCTGCTAACCTGCTGCTTTGCCTTACATTAATTGTTATTCTCCCTCTACGCTCACTTCTCCCTTTCCCCCCTGCTTACTAGTTTAAAGTCCTATTAACCACCCTATTTACCCTTTTTGGCAGAACGCTGGACCCGGCCCTGTTCAGGGAGTCCGTCCCAGCGATATCGATCCCTCCTGTCTCAGAACTGATGCCAGTGCCCCATGAAAAGGAAACCCTCTTTCCCACATCACTCTTTTAGCCACGTGTTTACTTCCCTGATCCTTGCCTCCCTATGCCAATTTGCACGTGGCTCAGGCAGCAATCCAGAGATTATGACCCTTGAAGACCTGTTTTTTCAATTTTGTTCCCAGCTTTTCATAATCCCGAAACAGGTCTTTTTCCCTAGTCCTGCCTGTGTTGTTGGTACCTGCGTGGACCACAACAACTGGATCCTCCCCCTCCCTCTCTAGTATCCTCTCAAGCCGGTCAGAGATGTCTCGCACCCTGGCACCAGGCAGGCAACACACCATGCGGGATTCCCTATCCTGCTCACAAAGGATACTGTCTATCCCCCTGATGATGGAATCCCCTACAACTACAATCTGTCTTTTTGCTCCCCCCTCTTGAATGGCCTCCTGGACCATGGTGCCATGGTCAGTTGAATCATCCTTCCTGCAGCCCTGTTCCTCATCCACGTAGGGAGCAAGTGCCTGATACCTGTGGGACAATGTCAAGATGATCATTAGAACAATTTTCTATGGCATATCTTGCTAAAAGTTGGATTACATCTATACATCATATCTCAGGCCAGCTTGCAGTAGAGCTCTCCAGCATCTGCAGTACCTATTATCTCTTGCAATAGAGCTCTATCTCATTAATTATGTTGTATATTTATATCAAATTTTGCAGGGAAGTTCTAAACATAACAGTGAATTATTTAATGAGTTTATACCAGCAAATTCTTCATTACATTTTCCCCAAGACCATAATCCCAAACAATACCTTGTTCAAAGGCTACTTACAGAAGTACCTCAACTTTCAAGGGTAGCATCGTCGACAGTGAAAACTAATTCTTCATAAAGAGATGAGCAGCTCAGAAACTTAAGATATGATGGTTTAATTGCAGTCCTATAGTTTTAAAAGCCTTCATTTACTTGATAGCTGGTGGCTGGAATAGCATCGATTTATGGATTAATTTCCTTATTTGCTCACAATGGATGCAAAACAAGAGTGAATGTTGCTGTATCAAACATCTGGCATCTACCCACCAAGAATAGTTTGAGGCTCAGAAGCACTTTCAATTCTGCAGAGACTACAGTTAACAGTACAGAGGGTTGTGGAGGGGTAGATGCAGGGGTCAGAGCTTTCCGTCTCCCAGATTGACATATTCATAAGGATTGCCTATGACCTGGCATCAAACAGGCAAAGAATTGCTATGCCTTGTGGCTGAGCAGCCCAGATCAAATTTGACTAAATACCTGGGACAAACCAGGTAATTTACAAGAGAAACCCGTTATAAGGTGCCTCAGCTTTCAAATGAAGCCATTTACTTATTTTTGCAAGACTTCCTTAGAATATCACAGCAATGGGAATTACTTTGATGTATTTTAAATTATTTTTCTCAGATATGAATCTCATGGCTGTGGTTAATGTCTTTTTTCAGATAAACTTTCTTTAAAGGTAATAAAAATGAAATCCATATGGAATTCTCTTCCTCAGCCAAATAAGGCATTTCCTGGTGCTGTTAATATCTGAAACAATCGATGTTCATTGATGGTATTCATTATTTATTAATTGGCAATTAGCAATGCCATTTCATGAAGTGGAAGGATGCTTTCTGAGGTACTAGAGATGCATTATTAGTGTTTCCATTTTTACCGTAACTCTGAATTAACAGTGTTCACGTTCAATTATAGGTCTCACAAGATTTCATGCAATTGCTTTGAATATTTCATTTTATTTTGTACCTTATACTATTAATAATTAGGAGTGTTGAAATAATTTCTGGAAGATTTCCCTTCCCATTGAGACTGCAGTCCTCCTATATCATGCCATAGCATTCCAGAACAATGAAAGGATTGAACAGAAAGTGTTCCCTTCCAGAAGTAGGGATCTTTACACTAGTACAAACTAAACTAATAAATTATAAATTAACACAATGCAGACTACATTCAAGTGGCCTGTTAATCCAATTGCATGATTTTGCCATAGTATCACTGCAGTAAAATTGAAGGTTTTTAAACAGTGGAAGGAAAGATTCCCTACTGCATACTTTAATTTTAACAGCTATCGATCAGAAAGAGGCTGGGTATCACCAGTTGTTGAGTTTATAAAATTTGCGAAGCACCAAGCAAAACCAATTTACATTTGATCAGTGAATCTAATGTGATAAAGTGGCCCAGAGGTGGGTGGTTTAAGAACTAAATTCTAGAACTTAGAGTCTAGACAGCTGAAGTGCAGCCGCCAATGGAATAGTAAAGGAGTGTAATAGAGATTGAGATTTTCAAACACTTAACATTTCACCCAACCACAACTTTCCCATCCTTGAACATTAAGATACTTCCCATTGTTATTGAGTCATAAAGCATGAAAACAGACCATTCAGTCCAATTAGTCCATGCCAACCATAATCCCAAACTAAATTAGCCCCATCTGCCTGCACTTGGCCCATATCCCTCCAAACATTTCTTATTCATGTACCTGTCTAAATGTCTTTTAAATGATATAGTTGTACTGTTTTCACATTCAGTATGCTGACATAGTGGGGGAATAATTGGACTTTACTTAATTGTACCCATGTGTCAAGACCTTGACTATTTACCCTACCCAAGCCCTTCGTGATTTTATAAACCGCTATAAGGTCACCCCTCAGCCTCCGACACTCCAGGGAACATAGCCCCAGCCTATTCAGCCTCTCCCTATAGCTCAAAACATCCAACCCTGGCAACATCCTTGTAAATTTCTCTGAACCCTTTCAGGTTTCACAACACCCCTCTGAAAGCAGGGAGACCAGAATTGCACACAGTATTCCACAAGTGGCCTAACCAATGTCCTGTGCAGCCTGAACATAACCTTACAAA
This sequence comes from Ginglymostoma cirratum, assembly GCA_024137785.1. Taxonomy (NCBI): domain Eukaryota; kingdom Metazoa; phylum Chordata; class Chondrichthyes; order Orectolobiformes; family Ginglymostomatidae; genus Ginglymostoma; species Ginglymostoma cirratum. The sequence continues at coordinate 29,742,635 of JAHRHZ010000013.1, forward strand.
TCCTATACTCAAGGCACTGACCAATAAAGGCAAACATACCAAATGCCTTCTTCACTATCCTATCTACCTGCGACTCCGCTTTCAAAGAACTATGAACCTGCACTCCAAGATCTCTTTGTTCAGTGGTACTCTCCAGGACCTTACCATTAAGTCAATGAGTCCTGCCCTGATTTGCCTTTCCAAATGCAGCACCTCAGATTTATCTAAATTAAACTCCATCTGTCACTTCTCAGCCCATTGGCCCATCTGATCAAGATCCCATTGTATTCTCAGGTGACCTTCTTCACTGTCCACTACACCTCCAATTTTGGTGTCATCTGCAAACTTACTAAATGTACCTCCTATGTTCACATCCAAATCATTTGTATAAATGACGAAAAGCAGTGGATCCAGCACCGATCTTTGTGGCACACCACTGGTCACAGGCCTCCAGTCTAAAAAGTGACTTTCCAACACTACCCTCTGTCTTCTAACTTAGAACCGCTTCTGTATCCAAATGGCTAGATCTTCCTGTATTCCATGTGATCTAACCTTGCTAACCTGTCTACCATGAGGAACCATGTCGAACACCTTACTAAAGTCCATATTTATCACGTCTACCGTTCTGCCCTCATCAACCCTCTTTGTTAGCTCTTCAAAAAGCCCAATCAAGTTAGTGAGACACAATTTCCCACACACAAAGCCATGCTGACTATCCCTAATCAGTCCTTGCCTTTCCAAAAACATGTAGTTCCTGTCCTTCGGGATTCCCTCCAATAACTTGCCCTTCACCAATGTCAGGCTCACTGGTGTATAGTACCCTGGCTTTTCCTTACCTCCTTTCTTAAACAGTGGCACCACGTTACCCAACCTCCAGTCTTCCAGCACTACATCTGTGGCTATCAATGATACAAATATCTCAGCAAGGAGACCAGCAATCATTTCCCTAGCTTCCCATAGAGTTCTAGGGTACACCTGATCAGGTTCTGGGGATTTATTCATGTTTTTGAATTTTAAACCGTCCAGCACCTCCTCCTCCGTAAAATGGACGTTTTTCAAGATGTCGCTATTTATTTTCCCATGTTCTATATCTTCCATTTCCTTTTCCGCAGTAATTACTGATGAAAATACTTGTTTAGTATCTCCCCCATCTCCTGTGGTTCCACGCATAGACAACATTGCTTATCTTTAAAGGGCTCTATTCTCTCCCTAGATCCCTTTTGTCCTAAATGTATTTATAAAATCTCTTTGGATTCTCCTTAACCCTATTTGCCAAAGCTATCTCATGTCCCCTTTTTGCCCTCCTGATTTCCCTCTCAACAGTATTCCTACTGCCTTTATACTCTTCTGGGATTCACTCAATCTCCGCTGTCTATACTTGACATATGCTTCCTTCTTTTTCTTGACCAAAACCTCAATTTCTCTAGTCATACAGCATTCCCTACACCTACCAGCCTTGCCTTTCACCCTAACAGGACCTGGAATAGTGTGAAAAGTTCTGTTTCCCCTTATCTATGGTAAGGTATATTGGAATTGGAGACTGTCCAGAGAAGGTTCACCAGGTTGATCCTGTGTGTGGAGGATTTTCTTATAAAGAGAGGCTGAGTAGCTTGGGCTTGAATTCATTGATGTTTTGAAGGGGATGCCTTATTGAAGCATTTCAGCTATTTGGGGAGTTTGACAGGGTAGATGTGGAAAGCTTGTTCCTCATTATGGGAGAGTATAGGAGAAGAAGTTATATCTCAGAGTAAAGGGTCATCCATTTGAGACAGTGATGAGGAGGATTTTTTTTTCCATCGGGGTTGGTGAATCTGTGGAATTCTTTACTGCAGAAATCTGTCAAGGCTATGTTTGTAACTGCATTAAAGGCTGAGATAGACACATTTTTAATCAGTAAGGAAATCAAGAGTAATGGGGAAAAGGCAGGAAAGTGGAGTTAAGGATTAACAGATTAGCCATGGTTTCATTGAATGGTTGACCAGAGTAGATGGGCTAAATAGCCTACTTTTGCTCCTATATCTCAAGATCTTGTGCTCTAAACGGGGAACATTAGACAAATCAAAAAAGATGGTGGTGAAATAGGTAAGGAACCCAACATTGTGTTCTTGTTTGGTATCACCAAGGAGTAATCAGCTGATGAGACACAGGAGAGAAACACGGATAACTCCCAGGGGGAGCTCCAGAAATGATGGTGCAGGATGTTGTTACACTGACTGAAAACCAGAAAGACACCACATATTCTGTTTGATATCAATATAATTACATTAGTGCCACAGGTTAAACTTCATTAGCCAAAATGGCTGAGAGTGCAAATGTCGTCCTTGCACTATCCAGGTAATCGCCATTGCTGCATAATGCTGTTTCTAGTTCTATTCATTTGTGTGGAAATTGACTTCAACATTTCAACTGATCCTGCCCAGTATTCTACCTTTTCTAGCCAATGGAGAGTTCCTGGGTTGATTTTCCCTGGCCATGCTGACAAGCTTGGATGTGGGGATAAACAGGGCGGGAGAGGGTGAAGGTGCACGTGGTGAGGTAGGTGCCGTTTTAAAAATAATGCAAAACACACCAGCCTCCATGGAACCAGGCAATTTAGAGAACTGGAAAGATACAGGAGATACAGGTTACCATGAAGGACTCCTGTTCTCAATCTCTCCCTCTGCTTGAGGCATGGTGACCCTCAAGTTAAACCACCACCCGTTGTCTCTCTCTCTCCCTTTAATGAGTGAGCACCTCTATGGTCTGGTAAGATTATGGCAAATTTTCAAGTCACAGCTATTACTTTTGTTTTCATTAATAAAGCTAATAATTAGCAAGAAGTAAGCATCCTATGACAATAGATTTAAATTCCGTCAAAACATTTTAAAGTTGCCTGACAGCAATGCTTTTACATCTTTCCTGTAGCAATAATGTTTTTGACATTTTAGTCTAGTGTTTAAATCTAATATCCAGCATTTCTAGCCAGCATCCAGTCATTGGACCTTGTCATCTTTGAACTATAGTGCACAATCTCTAGATAAATTTGATAAATAAAACATTCAAAAGAGAATCTTTGGGTTGGATTTAATCCTACCATCACCAATGATGCTGCAAATTAGAAAGACATGGTCATTCCAGCCCCATTACACAGTGGTAAGTCCCTGATCGCAGGTAATGTAGGCATTCAGCCAGTTCACCTAATGGAGACCATTGTGATGTTGGGAAGGCCTCATCACCAATCCCCTTCCAGGAGCTGGAGCCGTATTTAAAGAGGCAGACAACCCTATGTCACAGCTGCAATTCAGAGTATAGTTTTCTCTGCTTTGAAGCTTTGAAATTGAATTGTCCAACTTTTAGATTTCCGTTACTATTGAAACGAAAAATTCTCCAAGGTCCAAGTGAAAGAGTCCTCCAGCTTCACACAAAAATTCGATCGGAGGAGTCACCTTTTTTCCAAGATGGGTCCATCCAGACAACTTGTCACATCATAGTTTTAGCTTGCTGCATGACTTCTTCCATACCATTTAAGACTGCAGACTACTTCCTGCTAATGGCCACAAGAGACCATCAGATATGACCAAGGTAGTGTGGACAGGGGTTTCTGCAGAGGAGAACAGCTGTGACCTTCATCTGAGGCACTTAATCCAGCTCTGATAAAGGATATTGTAAATGACCTCCTCCACACTGCAAGAGTGAATTTGAGAGTTAGACTACCAAGAAGGGTATCTTGGAGAAAGAAGACACTTTTATTTCAGTGCTACCCTTTAAAATGAAGTGTGATAACTTAGCTGATGATTGAAACTTTAGTTCTATTTTCAAACCCAAGTCAAGTTGGTCAGCAAAGTATGAATTAAGATTTTCAATGCAACTTTGGACAGTCAGAGTTGCTTCAAAAGCCACATTATGCACATGATGTAGTATAAGTAAACAAGTTCTCGTCCATAAGGAGGAAAATCCTCATCATAATCTTTTTGCGCTTTTATATTATTCATCCAACTCACTGTATGACCTGCCAACCATTAACCAAATCTCAGAGAGACGTTTATACAAGCTAGAACCCTAGTCCCCAAGCATGAATGGCAACACACTAATTCATGGTACAAACTTAGATCAACCCATTTTTTCTTCCTAATTTCAATTTCTATTTTTAGACAACTTCCAATCCCACATCCCGAGAAGACTGGGTCACCCACGTCTTCAGTGGCATCATGAATACCATTCCTTTTTTAGACAGTAGTAAACATGAGCTACTAGGGGACAGGAACTGAAATGAACAGTTCCTGTTTTACAATTCTCAAGGGCAGCCATGTGACTACACCATATTCCATTTAGCTGAAAGCAGATGAAATACATCCAAACAAGGCATGCAGGTTCGTGTGAACGGCTGACTGCCCTAAAACTGGAGTCATGACCTGGATGGTAGTGAACACTTGTTGTACATGCTTGAACAATCACAAATCCCTTTTTCACATGAATTCGGTGTAATAATAGCCCATTTAAAACCATACAGCAAAATAAGAAAAAGGAAATTGTATTGGATAGTAGTACATGCACATTTTTAAATGGACTACACTGAAATGCACATTTTCTTCTAAACAGAAAGCTGCAGAGCTAGTAATTTGACCTCATACAGACAAAATGTCATGAAATGAATATTTCTAATGCTGGTATTTGACAGATGATTATGTATAAAGTAACAACAAGAACATTTACTGACAATTTCAATGAACTGATCCATCCTAGGGGAAGAAGACTTTAATTGACCATTTTTAATTGCAATGTTATTAAATCGCAATTAGATTGCAATTGTTTGCATACAAGTATTGCAGTCAATAATGAATGGCCAATCAAAATATTTTCTGCAAAACGAATCTGTTCAATAAAATTACTTACTTGTTAGCGTTGATTTCTAAACTAAAATCACACAAACTTTATATTACAACACCAACAGTCTAGCAATAAATGTGTTCTACATTGTGATGATAAATAAAAATGGGGTTACAGCAACTATTACAGTGCCAAGTGTACAAAAGGCTTTTCACATGTTTGCATTATCTACATCAAAGAGGAACTTTTGCATTCGCTGCAAGAACACTGATATGAACTAATCAATAAAAAGTGATTAATGTTGAAAAAACACATTGTGACATTTTTCATCTGACACTCAAAGGGAAATAACATTTATACTGTATGAGCAGAGAGTACTGATTTTGTTTTAAATCAGTCTATTTGGATGTTGTACGATGCCATTTCATAGCTTCCCATTCTTAGGTGGGATTTAAACCTAGCCCATTTTGTAGGGACACTACACTATGTTGCAAGATACTAAGAACTCTTCTTTAAAAAATCAACTGATATGAATAACCTATGACACACTCTGTGACAGCTGTGTTTTGAAACTGGACCTTCTCTCCCAAAGTTAGGGCCGCTACCACCCTGCACAAGAACCATAACCTGGAGAGTGCTGATTCATTGGCAAGTGGGCTCCGACTGGTAGAGGTTTTACCATAGAGAATGCACAAGTTGCTTGATCATTGACAGAGACAAATGTGTCTTTTTTCAGAAATAATCAAGTTCTTCTTGATCAAATGGCTTAAATAAACGGTTGGTAAGTGATGCTACCCAAGAATAAAATGGTTGCTTTTATCACTGAGTTATGGCCAAATTCAAAAGTAGAAATTAAACAATATAGTATGACTATTGAATAAGTGTTGTGCGGTAGCATTCCATTAAAATAGAGGTATTGCATTCTCAATTAATTTCACTTGGGGTTTTTAGGATATCGACCAATGAAGATAAGCAAAAGGTTATGGGCCAAATATTCTAGTCTCTATTCTGCAGAGGCTGGTTGAATGACTGACGACGTACACCAGGACCCTGTGGAAGTCCTGACACACAGCTTTACGTGAGAATGGGCGATTCCTCTTCTCCACAGTACCCTCCACAAGTATCTCCAGGTCGGTTTAGAATCTCAGAGTCCGCACAGACCCACACTACTTGCTGGAGTAGTTAGACGGATGAAAACCTGGTCTGTTTGCTAGGTAACTACACAACTGACACCAAACACTCACCCACAACGCCCCCGCCAATAATCTGCTGAACCACAACTGCCTCACAAACATCAGACCACCGTGCTGATTATGTCTCAACTACCCCAAAATCTGATTAAACTAGTTTGCCAATCCATTTATGCCCCTAGCCCGGCCCATGGATCCCCCAAGATCATATTCAATTACCCAATCCCCTGAACATCTCACCAACCTGACTGACTGCCCCAAAGCACTCACCCACCCATCATCCAGTCATTCATATTAAAACTGAGTATTTAAACCTAGCACGTCCTGTCTTATCCCAGCGGAATATCCCAAGGGATGCTGCACTGCACATTTCTGTGAAAGCCAGGCTCTGAAGATCCCAGAAGAAAGGAGCACCAGCAGTAACCCAACAAGCGTTTCCCAAGCAGCAGCAATACTTTCACCCTGTTTGTTCATCTGTCAATAGGACATCTCAAAAGCTGCTGGACAGATTTCAACCAAATTTGGCACACTTATGATATTGTCCCCAGTGACAGCCTGGTTAGTTTTCTAGATCCAAATGTAGATCCTGGAATATTTTTAAAGAATCCATTAACATTAAGAGATAAGGTAAATTGACATTTTTTTAATTAATATGATGGGCTGCTTTAAGACTTTCATCATTGAAGGTAGACAGAGGTAAAGTTTTCAACCAGTTTGTTAATTTATAAACAAACTCTGAAAAACTAATAAATGGTTTATAACAAAACTTGATGCACGGACAGAGTATGGTTCAAGGGAGAAAATATTAGTTTTTATTTCACAAGCACATAGGTTCTGGAATTATTTAAAAGATATCGAGAAAAAGGGTAGTTTGATTTTCTTTTACAACTTGTGGATTATCTCAACAGTTGTGGTGGAATTTGTCAGAGCTGACAAACTGAGAGCTTTTTCAGCATAGAATGTTGGATGTGGTTGGTCTTAGGTTTCCTAACTGTGATGTAAGTTCATTATAAAAGTTTTTTTTGACATCTTTGTCATTACAGAATATCAGCTAAGCAGGGAAAAAGCTCAGGAAGAACTGTATAATTGTAATAATTGAGTTAACACAACATAATGCAAATATGCACTTAGTAGGTAACTAGACCAAAGCAAAATGATAACACGAAAACTTCATTGTATTATTACTAGTTTGAAATTCTAACATTTTTTGACAATTATGAAGGCATTTTTAAAATGAATATAGTTTTGTAAGTTTTTGTGTTCGCGGTCAAAAATGTCAGTGACATGGAATAGAAAGGCTTTCTATTGCTGACATTCAGCATTAAGCATTTCTCTCTCCCTAATGAGGTACAACACAGGGTGATACTTTATTCTGCCTTAACAATGTGGTATAGTCTTAAGTTTTACATTCCTCACACCAACCAGTTTCCACAAGTGAGGTAGCCAATTAGTACAGCGGGAAACTTTGCCGTCCAATCAGTTTGCGTTGGACTCAAACCAATGTCCCCAAGGTTTGAAGGAGCCTGTGCAATTACATTTTGCCACTCAGTTCTTCACCACAGAATTTTAATATAAAAATGTGACAAGAATTGTAACTAGTCTATAATATCCTTTGACCAGCCACATATTACTAAAAACGTATTTATTTCTGAGCTGTTTGTGGTGTCATATTGTTGTTGCCATCTGCTAAAGGAATGGTAACATGCCTAGTACAGTATTTGAGCAAAATATTAGCTCTATTGTAGCGTTTTAAAAATTGTACATGCTAATATAGAGAAGGCCATTGCAATTTTGCACTAAATTGAAAACCAAGAATATTTTCCACTCAGGGGACCTCTACTATTATTTTTAGATACCAGAGAATGTGTAATATGCCGTAACAGTAGTTCAGACAATGCATGTATGAGTGACCTTCAATTTTATCAGCAAAATGCTTTCTATTTCAAATTTCCCTCTCTCCCAGGCAATATTTTACAAAAGTTTTTTCGCTTACATTACTGAGCTACCAGTTCTGTTGAGCAGCACGCAAAACTACAGTGACATTTTGTTTTAAGCAATTAAATGATGTTTACCACAAAGTGCAAAGTGTTCAAACTAATAGAATACGTTTTATGATTCAAACTAATAGAATAATCAAACTCTCCTGACAGCTTCAAACAATAGAAATTAGATTGTAAAGTTTGAGTTTTCCTCAAAACATTTCAGTACATCACTGGAGATTAAAAGCGTTTTTTTAAAAAAAACCTCTTTATTCGCCTGAGCCTATATTTAGTATATGTTCCACTCTCATTAGCAAACAATCTATTCGCAAAGATATGTAACCTGTCAGCAAATTACAATTACCTGCTTCATATTATATTGTTCAATATAATGGTTCCTCTTGAACCTTGCAAAAGAATACCTAGTAAAATAATGATCACATCCTCTCACAAATGTGATGTAATTTTGCCCTGTATTATTTGATTATAGTATAAATTGCAGAATTGTACAATTACCACATCAGCCTGCTTCTTCTTGAGGTTCAATCCATTTTTCAGAAGTGCAGGTAGGTCTTTTATCTTCTGTTTAAATTGTCCTTGCCCCTTTACGTTTCTGCTCCATTTTATAGCAGCTAAAAGTCCTACTTCTGGGACACAGAAACTGCCAGGAATATCAGTCGGTTGAGCCATTCTCTCACAAGCTGGCACAGATACTCATTTTTCCTGTACTGCAATGTAGTTCAGTTTGCAGCTGAGTCCACTGTGTTCTGTTTGATAAGCTGCAGTTTTACATACTCCACCCAGCCATTTGCCTTCTGCTGTGCATATAATCTGCATCTGCATTGTATATCGCATACTGAATGAGGTCACCTACAGGTGCAGGATATCCCATTATGCAATGTTTCCTCTTCTATTGTAAACCTCCAGTGCTCTGAGAAAGCTGGTTTCTGTCTCAATTTTTGTTTCATACAAATCTGAACATTCACAATTAATAATTAAATTGCCACAACTGAGGCTTTGCAGTTGAAAACAATGTTGCTCCTTTGGACAATGCAGTGCAAACCGTCAAAAAAAATTCATCTGAACTATTAAAATTTAGGTTACATTTGTGTTAGCAGACACTAGATGAACAAATGAATTTCTAAACTGTAATACTGTAGATGTGCTTTGATCTAAAATCAGCGTTCTATAATCTCCAGTGACCACAGTATCTCAGATTTGTCATGCTTTATTAACTTATTACTCTAATGCAAACAATTAAACAATAAAAGTATTTAACAATAATTAACGAATATTCAAATGCTGCATTTGCCAGTTACACAATGTACATTTCTTTCTTCTGTTAAACAAATAATGAATCCTTTGCTCTTCTACTTTGAGATTTTAAAATGTCTGTTTCAACGACAATGTTCATTTATATAATACCTTCAATAGCTAGTTATTATTACTCTTTGTTCACTGAAGTAATTGCTGTATGTTCCTTACTTGTGCCAGACTTCCAAGTGACTGTTCTATTAATTAACGTCAAGCAACATATAAAAATTCATCTTGCCACTTTGCTTCTTGTACTGTTTAAAGAATGGGGCCAGTGCAACAGGTAATTTGTACCACAGCATTACTCTGTTGTATTCTCAAATACTTTTAGGATAACACAATGTCTACAATATTTGTCAAGGTGCCATACCTGTCAGGATTCACCGTGTCCGAGCAACTTTAACAAAGTGGTGGTGATTCATCCAGTGTAAAGCCAATTTAAGAAAAAAAGGTTCCCAGGTTTTTGGTGGCCTTTACAGAAATGTTTCAAAATTAAGTTTTAAACTAATCTTCAATACCAGCAAAGAAACCAACTATTCTGTCAGCTTTTCATTAACGTTGAGAAGCAATGAACAAAGCTCTGTGTGCTAACACAAAAACACAAGGCTCCAAATTTTCTGGCCAGATGGGAAGCAGAACTAGCAATATGTCACATGGTGGCTGGATATAAATCATTTCCAACAGGTATAATTATCAAAAATGAGACCGTCATATTGCAGCGGCATTAGGGATGATCGCTTAGCAATTTCAGCTTTATTACTGGTGCTAACAAAGATATTGGACCCATTACTGTAGGCCAAGGTTTCTCAAGCATCTCTTTGCCCTCAACGTGATACCAAAAAAAGACCTCTTGTAAAATTGCCCACCCCTAAATGAAAATTAGTTAAACATGTTTTAAAAATTACACAATGGAGCATATTATTCCATGAATGATAATCCATCGCTTTCATACAGTTTGAGTCAAAATAATATTATCCATTTAGCAGTTCAACAGAGGAAAGACTCCCTCATTAATCTATATAGCAATATCATGAACCCATTTATAAAGAACCAATGTTCAACAGAAGGCTGTAAAATACCAAAGTGGAGAATAAGACGCTATTTCTCCAGTTTGCATTGGGCTTCACCAGAACATACAACCTAGAAAGAAATGTGAGCACCAAGAGCAAGATGGTGCATTAAAATGGTAAGTGGCTGGAAGGCCAAGGTCATGCTTCTGGCCTGAAGAGAGGTGTTTCACAAACTGATCACTTGTGGTTGGTCTCCGTAGTATAGAAGAGGCTGCACTGTGAGAATGAATGCAGGAAACTAGATTGAAAACGATAGATGTAAAACAGCTGCTTTTCCTGAAAGGATGCTTAGAGCCTTAAACAGTGAAGACGTAAAAGGGCAAGTGTTTCCCACCCCTGCAACTACATGGGAATGGTCCATGGGTGAGATTACAGTGGAACAGGAGGGAACAGGCTCTTTGGAATGCCCACAAGAGGAGAAAACATGTTTGATGATGGCAACTTGCTGCAGATGACAGAAATGAGGACAAGCGGAATCCTTTAGTGATTCAGGGAGGAAGAGGAAATGCCCAAAGTGTAGGAATTGTGTGAGACTCACATTGAAGGTTCTGCCCAAAAATGTGGGGAGAGTCCATATTTGAGGAAAAAGACTTTTCAGAAGCATTATGTGGATATGTTATGAAGTTTGGAAAGACTCTTAAAGGCAATTTATGTACTGAAAACAAAGCAAGCAAGCAACTAATGAAAATCCAGTATTAGTGATAAGAAAACATTGCGATTGTTGTAAACATGTCATCTGGTTCACCAGTCTTCTTTTGGGAAGAAATCTGATGTTTTTACCTAGTCTTACTGACATGGGATTCCTGATCTATAGTAATCTGGTTGGCTCTTAATTGCCCTTTGAGTGGCTTCCGGGCCACTTTACTTGTAATAAACTGCTACAAAATCAAGGTGAAATGAAACAAGAGGCAGCACCCTGAAGGCTTTTATTCCAACTTCGGATATCAATGGCAAAGGCAATTCTAACAACATATATCTAATGTTCTTTATTAAAGCAAAGTACACGACAAAGTACTGCAAAAATCTTAACCATACAATGCTTATAATCGCAAGTGATCTGGATTACATGGAGATAACAAGGTGTGGGGCTGGATGAACACAGCAGGCCAAGCAGCATCATAGGAGCAGGAAAGCTGACGTTTCGGGCCTAGACCCTTCTTCAGAAGCTCATGGATTACATGGACTTGTCTAAGACTTGAAACAGATGGTCAGCCCAATCCATCTCAACCTCCAGTCACTGATCAGATGGTCTTGTTCTCAGTTAGCTATCACAAACACAAGATTTCTTATTCTCTTTCTCCATAGTGTGTTCAAACTCTGTACGCAGTGTCCAGTAATTTGATCAGTTCAACCATTAGCAAACGTTACTGATGTGCCATGCTTTCCATGACAGGTTTGATCAATTACTCATTAGGACTTGTTTCTTTTGCTTGAAAAGAGGGTTATCCCTTGATTTTAATCAAATTTTGATCTCAGACTTAACTTGCTCAGCCTACTGTCACACATATGTCATCCAAACAACCAAGTGATATTTACACAGGACAATTTGCTGATCAAGCACTCTGTTTAACTGTTAGATCTGATATCCTGGTCTGTTTTAAAACAAGGTTCCAGCCTTCCAAACATTAAGTCCATTACAGTTGAGTTACAGCATTTAATCAAAATACACACTCTTTCAAACATAGAAACACATTAAAACCAGTGACCTTTCTACCCATTCAGTCATTGTCCAGCATTAACTTTTCAGTACAGCAGATTTCATAACGGTTTTTCTTTCATTTCATTTTGGCTAACCTAGCAAATGTTAGGGTAGCATCTCCAATCCATTATCACCCTAGGAAACAACAATGGCAAATTTCTGCAAAATCCTCCTTACTAATTTTTCTGGATTTGTGCCAAAATTGGAACAGCTGTCCCACAGACTGATCAAGCGGCAAATAAAAGCAAGGTAGTGTGGATGCTGGAGAGCTGAAAATAACAAAACGCTGGAGAAACTCAGCAGATCTGACAGCATCTGTAGAGAGGATAACAGAATAAATGTTTTGAGTCCTATATAACTCTTCAACACAAGGAAGCAATAGCCTGATGCAGTTGAACTCTCAGAATCATACCTTTCAGATAACTCTGGGACACTACCATACTCCGTACCAATATCATCATAAATGCCCCGTCCCACAAGCTGGTCAGAGCTACCACAGATGGTGTCAGTGGTGAAAAATCAGGAAGGTGTTGTCCTGGGAGTCTTTGACATTGACTTTGGATCTCGCGGACTCTTATGGCACCAGGTCAAACATGGGCAAGAAAACTTCTTTCTGATTACAAATTACAAACTCACCAACAGCCATCATGGCCCACCTCAACCCAGCTGATGAATCCACAAAAAACACCATTTGGAAGAAATAGAAAGCATTAAGGACACAAAGTACTCTGGGTCTGGGTCTGGGACTTCAATGTCCATCACTAAGAGTAGCTCAGCAGGAACACTACTAACACAGCTGGATGATCCTTGAAGAACATAGCTGCTGGACTGTGTCTGCAACTTGCGGACAGGAAATCAACAAAAAAAAATTCTAAGTGATATGTGATACCTACCACAGATTCATTACAATATTTGAGAGTGACCATTATATAACTCTGTGGAAACCACTTTCCATTTTCAAGTTGAGGATACCCTGCAACTTGTTGTGCGGGATTATCACAGTGCTAAATGGGTTAGATTTTGAACAGATCTCGCAACACAAAACTGGGCATCTACAATGTGTTGTGGGCCATCAGTAGAACTGTATTCAGCTACAATCTGTAATCTTATGACCTGACATATCCCAGACAGTGACACTCACATCCTGTCTAAGATTTTAAAAAAATCCACACCTTATATCTGAAAACTTGCTGAAATGTCAAACCAGGTGAATCAAACATTTGAGAAATAAACAGGATGATGTAAAAGTTCCATTTACCATTTGAGGTTGTGGTTTGCAGACTTAAAATACAGAATGATGTTTGATATTTTCAGTCTTACACCTATTAAACGAGGAATCTATATTCATGATATCAAGAATTGTGATGCCATTATTCCAGCTGTAATGCATTTTTACATTGATCACGCTCTGGAGATGGAACCAAACAGATTACACTTTAACATTTGTCCTCACGTAATCAATAACCAGACATTACAATCCTTTTTAAAGGCAGGAAGCCCACTTCTGCATTACACAGGCTGTCTGGCGAAGCATTTCAAGGTCATTAGCCTGGTGTGTAGAATTAAAATGAATTGGATTACAAAAATGCACACAAAACAATCACGGTATTTGTCAGTGTAAGATACTCAACAATTTTCTTTGTATTGCTCTGATACATTGAGGTTTTAATCATTTTATTGAATAAACCCATTATAACAGCAGGGTTCAGAGTGTCCCTGGTCGACCCATTGTCTCCGCCTGCTCCTGCCCCACCGAACTCATCTCCACCTACCTAGATAACAAGGTGTGGGGCTGGATGAACACAGCAGGCCAAGCAGCATCATAGGAGCAGGAAAGCTTGACGTTTCGGGCCTAGACCCTTTTCTGATGAAGGGTCTAGGCCCGAAACATCAAGCTTTCCTACTCCTATGATGCTGCTTGGCCTGCTGTGTTCATCCAGCCCCACACCTTGTTATCTAGGATTCTCCAGCATCTGCAGTACCTTTTATCTCCACCTACCTAGACTCCATTTTCACCCCCTTGGTCCAGGAACTCCCTACCTACGTCCGTGACACCACTCATGCCCTCCACCTCCTCCAGAACTTCCAATTCCCTGGTCCCCAACACCTCATTTTTACCATGGACGTCCAGTCCCTATACACCTGTATTCCCCATGCAGATGGCCTAAAGGCCCTCCGCTTCTTCCTGTCCCGCAGAACTGACCAATCCCCCTCCACCGACACCCTCATCCACTTAGCCGAACTCGTCCTCACCCTCAACAACTTCTCTTTCAATTCCTCCCACTTCCGACAGACAAACGGGGTGGCCATGGGTACCCGCATGGGCCCAAGCTATGCCTGCCTCTTTGTAGGTTACGTGGAACAATCCCTCTTCTGTACCTACACAGGCCCTAAACCCCACCTCTTCCTCCGTTACATTGATGACTGTATCGGCGCCGCCTCGTGCTCCCACGAGGAGCTCGAACAGTTCATCCACTTCACCAACATCTTCCACCCCAACCTGAAGTTCACCTGGACCATTTCCAACACTTCTCTCTCCTTCCTGGACCTCTCTGTCTCCACCTCGGGTAACCACCTAGAAACCGATGTCCATTTCAAGCCCACTGACTCCCACAGCTACCTGGAATACACCTCCTCCCACCCACCTTCCTGCAAAAATGCCATCACCTATTCCCAATACCTTCACCTCCGCCGCATCTGCTCCCAGGATGAGACATTCCACTCCCGTACATCTCAGATGTCTTCATTCTTCAAGGACCGCAACATCCCCCCCACAGTGGTCAAGAACGCCCTCGACCATGTCTCCCGCATTTCCCGTGACTCATCCCTCACACCCCATCCCCGCAATAATAACCAAAAAAGAATCCCCCTCGTCCTCATGTACCACCCCACCAACCTCCGGATCCAACACATCATCCTCCGACACTTCCGCCATCTGCAATCAGACCCCACCACCAAAGACATTTTTCCCTCCCCACCCTTATCTGCTTTCCGGAGGGACCACTCCCTCTGCGACTCCCTTGTCCCAAGAAGACTTTCCACATCAGGCAGATATTCACCTGCACATCTGCCAATGTGGTATACTGCATCCGCTGTACCCGTTGTGGCTTCCTCTACATCGGGGAAACCAAGCGGAGGCTTGGGGACCGCTTTGCAGAACACCTGCGCTCAGTTCACAACAAACAACTGCACCTCCCAGTCTCGAACCATTTCAACTCCCCCTCCCATTCATCAGACGACATGTCCATCCTGGGCCTCCTACAATGCCACAGTGATGCCACCCGAAGGCTGCAGGAACAGCAAATCATATTCAGCCTGGGAACCCTGCAGCCCAATGGTATCAATTTGGATTTCACAAGCTTCAAAATCTCCCCTCCCCCATCCCAAAACCCGCCCAGCTCATCTCCGCCTCCCTAACCTGTCCTTCCTCTCACCTATCCCCTCCTCCCACCTCAAACCCCACCCCATCTCCTATCTACTAACCTCATCCCGCCCCCTTGACCTGTCCGTCCTCCCTGGACTGACCTATCTCCTCCCTACCCCCCCACCTACACTCACCTTTACTGGCTCCATCCCCGCCTCTTCGACTTGTCTGCCTCCTCTCCACCTATCTTCTCCTCTATCCATCCTCTATCCGCCTCCCCCTCTCTCCCTATTTATTTCAGAACCCTCTTCCCTTCCCCCATTTCTGATGAAGGGTCTAGGCCCAAAACATCAAGTTTTCCTGCTCCTATGATGCTGCTTGGCCTGCTGTGTTCATCTAGCCCCACACCTTGTTATCTAAGATTCAGAGCTTCCCAAAGTCTGACACCTACAAGAATGAGTAATATTCTCTAAATTCTTCATTAAATATCGCATCTCTAAACAAGGTGGAACATGAAAAAAATTCAAAAAATTATTATTTGACACAAACAAAAGAATTTGACAGAGTAAATATTGGAAGGTATCATCTTAAACATAAATAATAATTCAGTGCCATCCCTGTTACAACATGCAAAAATTTAAATATCAGAAAAGGCTGTCTGGCTCAGGACTTCGTTCTCCAGAGAACAAAAAGAAAAGGACAGGCTTAATAGTAGTTGTAGATTTATACAAGATACAGACCTATTAGGCATTTGACAAGCTGTTGCATAAAAGACTGATCCAGAAGGTTTCAGCCCAGGCTGTTAAGGGTAGAACATTGGCTTGAATAGGAGACTTGCTGACTGACTGAAAGCAGAGGGCCGAGATAAATGTGTCTTCCTCTGGATGGCAAACTGTAACTAGTCAGGTGCTGCAGGTTTCAGTTCTCAGGCCCCAACCATTTGCAATCTATGTAAATGATCTGCAAGCAAGGACAGAGTGTGACATAGCAAAATTCACGTACGATATTAAAATAGGTGAGGAAGCAGGCTGTGATGAGGTGATAAAAAGTTTACAGATGGATATTGATAAGCTAGAAGAATGGGCCAGAATCTGGCAGATGGAGTTTAATGTGGACAAGTAAGAGATTGTTCATTTTGGCTGGAAAAATAAAAAGGGAAAATTATTATTTCAATGGAAAGCAGATTCAAAGTGCATCAGTACAGGGGGATCTGGTCATCTTTGTGCATGAATCACAGAAATTGGGTTTGCAGGTGCAGCATACAATAAGAAAGGCAAATGGAATCTGGCCTTTATTGCAAAAGGACTGCATTATAAAAGTCAAGAAGTATCGTTGCAATTATATAAGGCATTGGTGAGACTACACCTCGAGTATTGTGTTCAGTTTTAGTCTCCTTACTTAAGGAAGAATGTGGTGGCACTGAAAGTGGTTCAGAGCAGGTTCACCAGATTGATTCCAGGGCTGAACGGGCTGTCATATGAGGAGCGGTTGAGTAGCTTGAGCTTGTACTCACTGGAGTCTAGATAATGAGGCAGGATCTGATTGAGGTATATGAAGTGCTGAAAGGAATTGCTAAAGGGGGCTTTGAACAGATGTTCCTCCTTTCGGGACCATTTCGACTCATAGATATAGGGTGAGAGGAGGTAAGTTCAAAACTAAGATGAGGAGAAACTACTTCTCTCAGAAGACTGTGAATCTCTGGAACTCACTGCCCCAGAGTGCTGTGGAGGCAGAACCAATCAACACATTCAAAAAAGAAATTGGTATGTTTCTGTTGAAAAGCAGAATAATGGGCCAAAGGGAGCAGGCAGGAAAGCGTAGTTGAGACTGGGATAAGATCAGCCATGATCATGTTAAATGACGGAACAGGCTCGAAGGACTAAGTTGCCTACTCCCACTTCTGCTTCCTATGTTCATATGTAGGATCATTATTGTGGAGCAACCAAGAACAGGAAACATAACTTACAGGAACTAAAACACTTGAAAGTTATTGTTTGGAGTTACACAGCAGATTATCAATAGAAAACCATGAAAGGCTTTTATAAAAGTTTGTATTAATTTCTATTAATAACGGGTGAAATCTTGAACACTGATTCCAGAATCAAGTTTTGACAAAAAGCATCAGCATTTGCCTGCCAGAAAATGCAGTTCTATACCTTTCTTGATAGTTCTAAAGAAGTTGAACCATTTGAGCAATTATATGAGATCAGATTAGAGCTAGATGCTGCATTTGACATCATTACGTTTGATTTAGGCAACAGGAAACTAATGAAGTAACGAAATATTGTTCAGTAATGCTGTAAAAGTCTGCATATGTATACATGTCTCCATAGTACACATTTACATGCGTGTCTTGTGTAGTTTGGGACCATGCTTGTTCATGTGAGTGTTGTATACATGTCTGGCTGTGTGCATCAGCCTGTTGAGGTCAGTACAACAGAATGGGGTTGGAGTGGGTGGAAGATGAGCTTACAGTGAGTTTCCTGATGTTTTTCCAATATGGCATTTTTCTTACATGTTCTGTCATCATAGATTAGTTAAGATTGTCACAGAAAATTGCTACCAGAAGAGTGAAAAGCCATTTTTCCCTTATAGGCACAGCACAATTACACATGGGCTCAAATCTGGAGATATCAACTGACCAGTCATGGTTTCAAATATTTCTACATCCAAGAAGAGTTGAGACTAGAACAAGATCATTCAATGTCAGATCCAGTTGGACCACACAAAATCAGGTGCTGCTCGAAATCTTCCAAAACTGCTCATCCTGGAATACAAGAATAACTCCTGCCTCTGCTGACTTACTACAGACCAAACCCTGGTCAAGCAATGTTTATTTTACTATTTTTTTATTCTGGTTTTCAAATCCCTCCTTGGACTAGTCCCTTCCTACATCTAATTGCCTCCAGCCTCACGATCATCCAAATGTGGCCTCATTAAAGAATCTAAAATTTAATTACTCAACCAGTAATGCATTCAAGTGCCTGGTGCTAAGCTCTGGAATTCCCTCCCTACCCCTCTCTACCTTCCTTCCTTGCTTTCTTCATTCCTTTAAATGGTCCTCAAAACCTGGCCATCTGAAAATTTAGATGTCTATGTATCTGTGATAAATTTTGTTTGATAACCTTCATGCCTGGAGATATTTTACTGCAATTAAGGCACTATATAAATACAAGTTGCTGTTGTTGTTAATCGCAGATAGCTTGATCAACAAAGGAATCTGTCTGCAGACTCTCAACACTGGTCCTGAAGCAAAGCTTGCAATTGACAACCTGAATGCAGATATGAAACTGAACTGAAAGGGAAGTAACTTCCCATGGTCCAATGCTATGAGGACAAGGATCGACAGGGATCTCTAGGCCTTGACTTTTCTCCAGGATTGGCTGACCCAAGAAAAATTAACTCAGACTGATGAATGTTCAATCAACAGGGCTCTGTCGGAGGCAGACTGGGTAATTCCCAAAGGAGATTGGAGCTGACTGGTTATGGGTGTGAGCTGGGTAAAAGCCTGCTCTGGGCTTTTACAATTCGACTGCTGTCTAATAAAAAAAAGGAACAAAGATACCCTTCCAGCTATCAGCCTCACACCCCATCCTCCCACACAATCCATATGCCCTGTCCATGCCTCATACCCCTCTATACTCTCTTCTGCCCCTCCTCCCATTGTCACACTGCTCATACACACGTTGCCTAACTACCCCAGGGCTCTTCACATCCCTAAAGCACCTTATTTTTTTTACCCACTCACACAGCCACTCCCTTATGCTAATCTATGGCCCTGTACCCACCATTGTGGCCCTTCATAGTCCTAATGTTAATTTAATGCCAATGTATGTCCTACCAGCAATCCACTATCTTTGACTCTCTCCTCTCCATGCCACCTCACCTAACATCCACCATGGGCAAACTTCAACAGCTACGCTGACACAGAGTGAAGTTTTGTGGCTGTCAAAATTGTTAGTCAAAAGCACATTCATTGATAATAAACATTCAATGCATTGAAATTTCTTCAACTAATCTTTTAGAAGACGTTTGCTTGCTTTTATAATTTCTTTGACAGTTCCAATGGGTTTATGGACATTCTTTTATCAGTTTTGGAATCCTTACACCCCTCTTCAAGATGTGCTGAGACTACATGCACTGGGGTACCTGAACAATCCAAGGCAATTTTACACAACTGACTTGCTCTGATTGAAGGCAGCCAGTGCCTAATCGAGGAGCTGGACATCAGAGAGGGGAAGGAGCTGACTGCTCGAGAGCCATCCCTTACTCTTTCCGTAAACCCTTCAACACCCACCTTCCTACAACACCACCCCCCTCAAAATTTGCACTCAAGGCCTTGGTCACAGTCACCCTGGAACTGTGGTGATTTATTTCCCTGCGGAAGCCATAGACCTCCCTGTGGCATTACTGTGCAGAAGAGCCAGCAGATCTTATAATTTGAGATCTTTACTACCAGACGCTTGATTCCAGGAAAAATGCGTGCCTCTGACCTCACCTACTGGCTTGTGTGTCTCTCACCCACCCTCTAAAACAGCAAACAAAACCTCCAAAGACTCAACGAGATTCCGCCGCACAGTTTACTTTCATCTGAAACTGACATTCTAGTGTTGCCAATAGCTTTGCTGAATTCTCTGGTCATCCACAGAGAGACCAGAGTTCTGTGCAAATCTTCATTTCCTCTGGTAATAATAACTTTGAAAGCTTGCTTCTCATGGCCTTGAAAATATAACTTATTCCTGTATAAACGATATAAACTCTCCTGGAACATTGGACCAGAATCTTGCTGCCATGCCTCAGCCTTCTGTTCTTTTCTCCCCCAAGAAGCCACTGTTGTTTTCTGAGCTACAGCAAACTGTAATATGTACAAAGCTGAGAAGGGACAATGCCCTGAGCTGTGGTGCTACTGGAGCCTGAACTTTTAAATTTGTAGGCAGGAGGGTCCATGGCACAAACTACTTGTTTTCTTCTGTTTGCCTGCTCAGACAATACCAGGAATGCAGTCTTCACGACGCTGTGCACAATGTCCCTCTCTGATGTGAAAATGATGATCCAGCTACAGTGCTTCAAATAGGGCCTCTGATTTAAAATATTATTTTCAGTTGATCAATGCTGTTGACTCACTTCTGCTATGCTGTGTTTTCTTTCTAGACTAATACAAACGAAACTAACGGCAAACCACAAAATGCTGAATGCAAAAGTCTTCTTCAAACTACTGCTCACTGTATAGTGTAAGTGACTAAAATGGTTCCTTCATAACATTGCTTCCTGTGATGACATATTTATATTATCTCATATTTAAATAACTATATTATATATTAACAAGCACACCATCACAACAATTACCGTCTTCTTGTAGGTGTTCAACTGGTCATACCCCCCTCCCACTGTAAGGTGACACTGACAAATATGTGAATTTACAAATGAGCAATGTAAGTAAGATGCTGCGACTTTAATACATCCCTCCCCAGCATTGACAGCTCCCTGTAATTTGTAAATTGCAAAACTATTTTAATAGTATGGAGAGCTCAAGAAACCCAGTGGCACTACATGTACCATGTCACACCCATCAGTATCTCCAAATCATTGATATTTAAAATTAGCATTTTTTTTCATTGCTATCACCTGAACAAATCTAATTAATTTAATTCAACCAAACACCTGATTAAAAAAAGGTCTCTCCTTTAGTAGCCAGCTGTGTCTTTTTATGATTTTTAAAAATTCATTTATTGAATGTGGGTGTGGCTGGCCAGGTCAGCATTTATTGTCCATCTCTAATTGCCTGAGGACAATTAGAAATCGACTAATGTTAGAAAGTGAGAGTAACATGAACGCTAAATAGATGAGATAAGAGATTTTTTTTTCTGATGAAGGGTATAGGCCCGGAACGTCAAGCTTTCCTGCTCCTATGATGCTGCTTGGCCTGCTGTGTTCATCCAGCTCCACACCTTGTTATCTCTAGCTAAATAGATGATACACTTTTCAAAGACTGTAAGGAGAAACAATACACCAAAATACAGTCTACTTCTATTATCGGGTTTCTCACTGTAAAATAGCTTTCATCTGGCTCACTACAGTTGGAAATGTCAGAATAGTAAAGCTTTATAAGCATGTTGCTCTCACTCTTATAAATAGCCATCACCTCATAAGCAGCAAAGCTATTGCATCAAATGTAGCATTACCAACCTACCATTTGTATTAGTTGCATTATACCTTATACGTTCATGTGAAAACATTTCCTGAATGACTCAGTATATAAATGTATCAAGCTACTCAGATCAGGAAGTTACTAGCTTGGTGCCTTGTTTTGCACCGAGTCTATTCAAATCTTGGACTGAGGAAACAGATTACAACTGGTTGACTGATATGACTTGAGCTTGCATAAATTGAACTACAACCATGAAAGATAAGTATGTGGTCACTTTACAGATGTAGTGAGTGATGGCAATGGGAACAGAGTTTAACTATAAGTTCTCATGTAATAGTGGCAGCTATCCTTTGACCCTTAAGTGAAAATGCCCTCCTCTTACGCATCTTTTCAGTATAGTGTACTGAATTGATGTTTTAAGAGTAGAGTAATTACTGTTAGATTGTATCCTCTTTAAATGCTGTCTGCTTCTCTGTACTCCTTACTGTGGTATTCCCCATCACCAAAACATAAGGTTATTCCCATAGTTGTTCCTGAGAAGCCCTGACATCGGGAGGGACATGTTGGAACAAACTTTGCCGTTAATTGCACCCTGACAGAAGCAGTGGAAAATAAATTTAGGTTGTGTTGAATTATCTGCTTCTAGACTAATATAAACAAAGCCAAAAACAAGCAAAGAGGTTGAGCACGGATTTTTAATGGCGACCTCTTACTGTTGCAACATACGCGACACACACACAAAGCTGACACAGTAATTAAGGTAGCCCCTATGTAACAGGATTGTGCTTACCTCCCATTATGTTATAATCATACATTTAAGTAAGTACACTTTGTATATTATCACAAGAGGTCAGTAGGCAAACTGGATAGAAAATGCTTCAAAAGGCAGAATTGCCAATGAAACACTCATTTTCATAAGACCACAGGACTATGAGATATAGGAGCTGACTTGGGCCATTTGGCGCATTGCATCTGCGCTGCCATTCAATCATGGCTGATCTGTTTCTCAACCCCGTTCTCCTGCCTTCTGCCCATAACCCTTGTTCCCCATACTAATCAAGAACCTATCTATCTCTGTCTTGAATACACTCAATGATTTGCCCTTCACAGTCTTCTGCAGCAATGAGTTCCACAGACTCACTACTCTGGATGAAGAAATTCCTCCCTATCTCAGTTCTAAAGGGTTGTCCCTTTATCGTCGGGCTGTGTCCCAGAGTCCAAGTCTCTCCTGACAGAGGAAACATCTTCTCCACGTCTACTCTATCCAGGTCTCTCAGTATCCTGTAAGTTTCAATCAGATCAGCCCTCATCCTACTAAACTCAATCAGGTACAGACCTAGAGTCTTCAACTCTTCCTCATATAACAAGCCCTTCATCCCTGCAATCGTTCTTGTTAACCTCCTCTGGATTCCCTCCAATTCCAGCACATCTCTCCTTAGATATGGGGCCTAAAATTGCTCACAATATTCCAAATGTGGTCTGATTAGAGCCTTATAAAGCCTCAGCAGTACTTCTCTGCTCTTGTTTTCTAGCCCTCTTGAAATGAATTACATTTGCCTTCATTTACCTACCTAACTGATTGGTGGAGTAGCAGATAGTGAAGGGGACCTTCAGAGATTACAGCAGAATATAGATACATTGGAGAGTTGGGCAGATAAATGGCAGATGTAGTTCAATCCGGGTAAATGTGAGGTGATGCATTTTGGAAGATCTAATTCAAGAGCAAACTATATACAGTAAATGGAAAAGTCCTGGGGAAAATTGATGTACAGAGAGATCTGGGTGTTCAGGTCCATTGTTCCCTGAAGGTGGCAACGCAGGTCAATAGAGTGGTCAAGAAGGCATATGGCATGCTTTCCTTCATCGGACGGGGTATTGAGTACAAGAGTTGGCAGGTCATGTTACAGTTGTATAAGACTTTGGTTCGGCCACATTTAGAGTACTGCGTATAGTTCTGTTCGCCACATTACCAAAAGGATGTGGATGCTTTGGAGAGGGTACAGAGGAGGTTCACCAGGATGTTGCGTGGTATGGAGGGCGCTAGCTATGAAGAAAGGTTGAGTAGACTAGGATTATTTTCATTAGAAAGACGGAGATTGAGGGGGGACCTGATTGAGGTCTACAAAATCATGAGGGGTATAGACAAGGTGGATAGCAAGAAGCTTTTTCCCAGAGTAGAGGACTCAATTACTAGGGGTCATGAGTTCAAAGTGAGAGGAGGAAAGCTTACGGGAGATATGCGTGGAAAGTTCTTTACGCAGAGGGTGGTGGGTGCCTGGAACACGTTGCCAGCTGAGGTGGTAGACGCAGACATGTTAGTGTCTTTTAAGATGTATCTAAACAGGTACATGGATGGACAGGGAGCAAAGGGATACAGACCCTTAGAAAATAGATGACGGGTTTAGACAGAGGATCTCGATCGGCGCAGGCTTGGAGGGCTGAAGGGCCTGTTCCTGTGCTGTAATTTTCTTTGTTCTTTGTTCTTGTTCTAACCACCAAATGAACCGACATGTTAACTTGAAGAGAATCCTGCACTAAGACTCCCAAGCCCCTTTGTACTTCAGATTTCCAAAGCCTTTCCCTGTTTAGAAAATAGTCTGTGCCTCTAATCTTCTGACCAAAATGTATAACCTCGCACTTTCCCACATTGTATTCCATTTATCACTTCTTTGCCCACTTGCCTAGCATGTTCAGGTCCTTTTGCAGCCTCCCTGCTTTCTCAACGCTACCTGTTCCTACATCTATCTTTGTGTCAACTTGGCAACAATGCTTTCAGTTCCTTCTTCCCAATCGTTAATGTGTAATATGAACAGTTGTGGCCCCAGCACAGTCCCCTGCAGAACTCCACTGGCTGCCATCCTGAAAAAGACACCTTTATCCCCATTCGCTGCCTTCTGCCAGTCAGTCGATCCTCTATCCGTGCCAGTAACTTGCTCTTAACACCGTGGGCTCTTATTTAGCAGCCTTCTGTGTGGCAGCTTGTCAAAGGCCTTCTGGAAATCCAAATAGATCATGTCCACTGACTTTCATCGTCTAACTTACTCAATACCTCCTCAAAGGATTGTAACAGATTTGTCAGACATGACCCCCTTGATGATGCTGTGCTGACTCAGCTCTATTTTACCTTGAACGTCCAAGAACACTGCAATCTCATTGTTAACAATGGACTCTAAAATCCTACCAACAATTGAAATCAGGCTAACCATTCTATAGTTTCCTGTCTTCTGCTTCCCTTCCTTCTTAAACCTGGGTGTTACATAGCCAACTTCGCATCCTCTGGGATCCTCCCTGACTACGGCAATTCCTGAAGAATCACCACCAATGTCTCCACAATCTCCTCAGCTATCTCCTTCAGAACTCTGGAGCGTAGTCCATCTGTCTGGGTGATTTATCCACCTTCAAACTTATCAGCTTCTCCAGCACCTTCTCCTTAGTGATGGTCATTACACTCATCCCGGCCCCTGACTCTCTCGAAATTCTGCTTTGCTGCTGATGTCTTCCAGTGTGAAAACTAATGCAAAGTACCTATTCAATTCCTCTGTCATTTCTTTGTTCCCCATTACTACTTCTCCAGCCTCATTTTCCAGCAGTCCAATGTCCGTTATTGTCTCTGTCTACCTTTTAGACATCTATAAAAACTCATGCAATCTTCTTTCATGTTACTAGCTAGCTTAGTCTCATATTTCATCTTCTCCCTCTTATTGCTTTTTTTAGTTATCCTCTGCAGGTTTTGATTTTTGATTTGATTTATTGTAGTCACATGTACATAAGCACAGTGAAAAGCTTTGTTTTGTTTTGTAAAGAGTACAGGCAGATCATAGCAAACAAGGACATACAGGTCATAGCGAGGCACACAAGGTTATGGCTGCAGAGGAGGTGCACAAAGCAAGATCAACATTAGTAAGATCAGCAACATTCAGCAGCCTAACAACAGCAGGGAAGAAGCTGTTCTTGAACCTGTTGGTGCATGTTTTCAAGTTTCTGTATCCTCTGCCTGATAGAAGAGGTTGGAAGAGAGTATTACTGGGATCGGAGGGGTCTTTGATGATGTTGGCAGCCTTTCCGTGGTAACAAGAAGTGTAAATGGAGTCCATGCATGGGAGGTTGGCTTCTGTGATGGTCTGGGCTGTGCACAGTTTCTTATGGTCCTGGGTACAGCAGCTGCCACACCTGGCTATTATGCACCCAGATAAAATGCTTGCTATGGTGCATCTGTAAAAGTTGGTTTTTAAAGGCTTCTCAATCCTCTGACTTCCCACTGATCTTCACCACATTCTTCTTCTTTTGCCTTTACGCTGTTCCCTGACTTCTCTTGTCAGCCAATGGTTGCCTTGTCCTCCCCTTAGTATAGTTCTTCTTCCTTGGGATGAATTTCTGCTGTGCCTCCCAAATTACGCCCAGAAACTCCTGTCTTTGGTGACATACCATCTTTCCTGCTAGGGTCCACTTCCAATCAACTCTGGCCAGCTCCTTCCACATGTCTTTGTAGTTACCTTTACTCAATTGTAATACTGTTACATCTTCTCCCTCTCAAACTGCAGAGTTCATTCTATCATATTATGGTCACTTCCCCCAACGGGGCCCTTCACCTTCAGTTCTCTAATCAAGCGTGCCTCACTACACATCATTAAATCCAGAAGTGGCTGCTCCTTAGCTGCCTGTACCACAAGCTGCTCCAAATGAAATCTCATAGACATTTGACAAATTCCTTTTCTGGAGATCCACCACCAACCTGATTTTCCCAGTCTACCTATATATTTGAGACCCCTATGATTATTGTAGGAGTGTCTTTCTTACGTGCCTTTTCTGTCTCCTGTTTTATTTTCTTCCCCACGTCCTGACTACTGCTGGGAGGCCTGTATATAACTCCAATCAGGGTCATTTTTTACCTTTGTGGTTCCTCAACTCTACCCACACAGATTCTTTCCTTCCAGCTCTATATCACTTCTTGCTATTGATTTAATTTCATTTTTTACTGACAATGCAACCCCTCTCCTCCAGGCTAGCTGCCTGTCTTTTAACTAGGATGTGTATCCTAGGACATTTAGTTGCCAGCCCTGATCCCCTTGCAACTACATCTCCATGATACCCACAATCAATCCGTGCTACAAGCTCATTTACCTTGTTTTGTGTGCTGCTTACATTAAATACAACACCCTCAGTCCTGCTTTGACTGCCCTCCATCTCACAGCTACTTCATAATTTGCTGTGCCTGAAGTTAGATTCCTGATCCTTTCCATTCTCCCTGACCTGTTACTTGTTCTTGGAAACATTAATGTCTGCTGAGTTCTCCCCGCTTTAACTGTTTTTATAAATTTCCATGCAACTGAACTCCCTCGCCCAACTATTTAGTTCAAAGCTAAATCCAAGTAAAATATTTCTAACTCAGCTGATCATGGCAGCATCAAGACATTACAACTGTCAGTCAATGTTACTCTGAGCAAAAGAGTTAAATCAGGAAACTCAAAGACACTACACCAGCTTGTTTTTATTTAAATATTTGCAAAGGTGGACAGATGGAACTCTGCAGCTGGAATTTCAGGGATAACCCAACTGTGTGAGGAAATTTGTAAGGCCCAGATGAGGAAACCATGAGCGCTGGTGATCCTCTGTATGTACTCGACACAGACCTACATCTCAGCACTGGACACAGGACACAGACCCACATCCCACATTTGACAGACCCACACCCACATTCGACAGACCCACACCCCACACTCAACAATCCACACCCCACACTCGACAGACCCACACCCCACACTCCACAGACCCACACCTCACACTCAACAATCCACACCCCACATTCGACAGACTCACACCCCACACTCCACAGACCCACACACCACACTCGACAATCCACACCCCACACTCGACAATCCACACCCCACACTCGACAGACCCACACCCCACACTTGACACTCCACACCCCACACTCGACAGACCCACACCCCACACTCGACACTCCACACCCCACATTCGACAAACCCACATCCCACACTCAACAGGCCCTCACCCCACACTCGACAGACCCACACTCCACACTCAACAGATCCTCACTCCACACTCAACAATCCACATCCCACACGCGACAGACCCTCACCCCACACTCGAATCATCCAAGTTTTAACACTCCTTCGATTTTGCATGTTGTTCACAACCTCCATCATACTGTCCCTTCAGTCTCATCCTTCACACAGACAGCACTATCCCTCACACGGACAGCACCGTTCCTCACTCAGACAGGCCTGTCCCTCACACGGACAGCCCTGTCCCTCACACAGACAGCCCTGTCCCTCACACGGACAGCCCTGTCCCTCACACGGACAGCACTGTC
>JAHRHZ010000013.1:29770527-29811177 GCA_024137785.1 Ginglymostoma cirratum
CACACGGACAGCACTGTCCCTCACACGGACAGCACTGTCCCTCACACTACTGTGTTGCCACCATCTACTGACTGCTTTCTTTCTCTTAAAAATCTTGTTTACTCACCCATTCCAATGTTTCCCGGAGGATGGGACATGAGTTGTCTCTGCTCACCACAATGAACTGGACTGAGATCACTTCCACTTCCTCATTTTTTTTTAAGATAAACATCACTTCATGTCTTTGAAATGAGTTGGAGGCAAGGACCCCCTAGTGTGTGGGCCTTGATGCTTTCTACCTTATGCTACCTTTCTCCAAGGCCTTTTTGTTTGGTTAACAAGTTAATGGCAATCAGGTAGAGGAGCTTTTGCCTGATTTTTCTGATGCAAAAAACATACTTGCCTCAATTAGGAATCATCAGTAAATCATAAACAATGTGGAATTTTACCATCACTATCCCACCCCCAGAATATTATAGGCTAAGTGGCTTTTATAACCGTTGTATTAGTGTTCTACCAAATGTTGTGATTTATACATTACCTGTGATAATGCCACCTCAAAAGCCTCTCAGAAACCACCCACAAAACATTATGACAGGGTAGCATGTCAATGCTTGGACCTCGGTTGGAACATTGAATGAGTTAAAGACAGCTTTGTTCACTGAATAAAATATGAGCATTTTTGAATGAAATAATAAAGTAACTGTAAGCAAAAATCAGGAGAGGTGCAAAATGGGCAGTTGAATCATATCATTCATTTTACAGTGATACCCTAATTCAATTTTACCCTATCTTTCAGGTAAGATAATAAACTAAGGCCGTCACTAAATTATCAAAGGGACTATTACATAAAGAGAATATGATCAGTAATTTCTTAAAACATTTATCCCTCCACTGAGTAGATCACATTTGTAAGAACTTCATGTGTGGCTCAGTAGACCACATTATTTTGGTTGTCTATTAATTTTCTTAATTGTTTTCATATTTATACATTGATAGAAATCTGTAAAAAAAATAGGAATTTAACACACCCATTGTGTGAGGCACGTCAATTTGCCAAAAATGGAGAATGGTTTCAAAGCGCAGCAGGTGGGTTGCTTCAGAAAGGGAAAATGAGATTAACATATGAAGTATAAGCTTTCATTTCAGCACATTAATAATGACTTCTAATAACGGTGCCACTAATGAATCTCACTAATACAATTAAATTGTTACTCCTGCATCATGGGTACGCTGCACAGTTCCTCCAAACCATACACCTAGGCTGCCATACTCAAAGTCCTATTTTTACGGTGTAATGATTTGGGATCAGAATGAATTTCAAAAGGGCTTCTTTGCACTCCTTTTAAAGCTTGCAGTCTGCCCTCAATCCCAAACCACTAAACTGCATAATGATCAGTGATTATAATCTTTCATTCTGAAATGCCAACATGAATTTAGATATAAAGCAAAGGCAGCCAGAGGTGAGCACGCTGCCAGAAGTGGTGTTTCTCTTTACATTACAATTTTATGAATATCATATTAGGCAGAGCAATAATGGTCTGCTGCTGAATCGAGGGTAGAAAATAATATTTACATGAACTGCCCCACAAAATTTCAAGAAAGATACATCTTCCAACGGCAGGGCACAAAACGTTGCTATTTTAATCAGGGAATTGATTTACAAAAAATTATTAGCATATTAAAATATTGCACTCATATAGAACTTTAGCTAATGCTTAGAGTATTGTGTATTGTTGTTTCCACATTACAGTAGGATATTGAAACTTTGAAGTAAAGATTTGCAAGGATGTTTCCACCCTCAACTATGTTAATTTACCTGAACTTAATTGGAACAGTTTTTGTGCATCACTAACTTCATTTTGTTTAGTGGCCCCTGTTAGAATGCACTTGTGTATACACATTAGATGATTTCAAATAAGGTGTGGCTATGGGCCTTCAATGGTCATGTGATTCACTGTCCTTTAGGGATCAAAATCAGCCGTATTATTTGGCCTGGCTTACATGTGACACACAGTCTTGTGGTCGACTTTTAACTGTCTTCTGAAATGGCCTAGCAAGTCACTCAGTTATATTAAGCTACTAAAAAGCATCAAAGAAAGGAAAGAAACTGGGTGAATCATTGATTGTCTACCTAGGTACCAGAAATGACAACAGTAAACACAGTGCTATTGATCCTGTAAAGTCCACTTTGCCAGTATCTGTGACTTTTTGGTAACTTTGGGAGAAGTGTCCCACAGACTAGTCAAGCAACAACCAGTTATAGACATCTAGAATCAATAATAGACAATGTCCCAGACACTGGCATGAGCATCCCTGGGTATATCCCTGGGCATTTTATTGTTGTCCAAGTGTCGCTTAAATGTCCCTACTGCATCAGACTCCACTACCACCACCAGCAGCGCATTCCACGCACCCACCACTCTCTGTGTAAAGAATCTACCTCTGACATCTCCCCTATACCTTCCTCCAGTCACCTTAAAATTATGCAGCCTCATAATAGTCATTTCCATCCTAGGAAAGAGTCTCTGGGTATCCACTGTATCTATGCCTCTCATCATCTTGTACACCTCTATCAAGTCACCTCTCATCCTTCTTCGCTCCAATAAGAAAAGCCCTAGCTCCCTCAACCTTTCCTCATAAGACCTGCCCTCTAGTCCAGGCAGCATCCTGGTAAATCTCCTCTGCACCCCCTCTGAAGCTTTCACATCCTTCCTATAATGAGGCGACCAGAACTGAACACAATATTGCAAGTGTGGTTTAACCAGGGTTTTATAGAGCTGCAGCATAACCTTGCAGCTCCCAAACTCAATCCCCCTGCCAAAGAAAGCCAACACACTATACACCTTCTTAACAACCCTATCAACTTGGGTAGCAACTTTGAGAGACCCCAAGATGTGGACCCCAAGATCCCTCTGTTCCTCCACACAGCTAAGAATCCTGCTATTAACCCTGTATTCTGCATTCAAATTCAACCTTTCAAAATGAATCACTTCACACTCGTCTGGGGTGAATTCCATCTGCCATTTTTTTGCCCAGCTCTGCATCCTGTCAATCTCCTGTTGCAACCTACAACAGCCCTCCACATTATCCACAACTCCACCAACCTTCGTGTCATCGACAAACTTACTAACCCACCCTTCCACTTCCTCATCCAAGTAACTTATGGAGATCACAAAGAACAGGGGTCCCAGAACAGATCCCTATGGAACACCACTGGTCATCGAGCTCCAGGCTAAATTCTTTCCATCTACTACCACCTTCTGTCTTATATTGGACAGCCAATTCTCTATGCAGGCAGCCAAATTTCTCTGAATCCCATGCCTCCTTACTTTCTGAATGTATCTGTAACCTCATGGCCTGGCATATTCCTCACTTTATCATTACCACCAATCCTGGCCAATGAGGAATAAGAATGCAAGAAGACAAGTAAGGAGAAGCAGCATGCATAGCCAAAAAAGTGGTATCAGCCTGGTGAAGCTACACCACAGGACTACCTGCATTCCAAAGACAGAAGCAACATGCAAATGACAGGCCTAAGTAATCCCACAACCGATGGATCAAATCTATGCTCTCCAGTCCTCATCCAGTTGGGAATGATGGTGGACAACTTAACAACTAACACAAGGAAGAGGCTCCACAAACACTCTATCCTTAACGATAAGGGACCCCAGACCATCAGTGCAAAAGATAAGGCTGAAATATTTGAACCACCTTCAGTCAGCAGCACCAAATGGATAATCCAAAGATCCACGGCATCACAAATGCCAATCTTCAGCAATTTAATTCACACCACGTGATATCAATAAATGGCCAGAGGCCATGGATTTTGCAAAGGCTGTAAGCCCTGCAGCATTCTGCCAATAGTACTGTAGACATGTGTTCCAGAACAGCTGCACCCCCTAACTAAGCTGCTCCAGTGCAGCTATAACACTAGGATCTACCCGACAGTTTGAAAATTTGCCCAGGTATGTCCTGAACACAAAAAGCAGGACAAATCCAACTTGGTCAATTAGCACCCCATCAGTTTAGTCTCAATCATTAGAAAAGTTACAGAAGACATTATCAACAATGTTAATTATTCTCTTGCTCATCAATAACCTACTCCCTATGTTTGGGTTCTACTAGGGCTACACAGCTTCTGACCTCATTGCAACCTTGAGTAGAATATGGACATAAGTGCTGAATGGTGGTGATGAGATGAGAGTGACAGCCTTTGACATCAGGATTGTATTCGACTGAGTACGACATTAAGGAGCCCAGACAAAACTGGAATCAATAGGAATCAGGGGAAATAATTTACACTAATTAGAATCATACCGAGGATGACGAAAAATGGTTGGTGTTTTTGAAGATTAATCATCTCAATTAAAACACATCACTGCAGGCATTCATCAGTGTAGTGTCCTAGGCCCAACCACCTTTAGTTGCTTCATCAATGGCCTTCTTTCCATCATAAAGTCAAAAGTGGGAATGATCACCAATGACTCACAATGTTCAGCACCATTACTACTCTTAAGATATTGGAGCAACTTAAGATCAAAACCTGGAAAATATCCAGGCTTGGGCTGAGAACTAATATTTGGACCACACAAGAGTCTGTAACGACCATCTCTAACAAGAGAGAATCTAAACATCTCCCCTTAATGCTACAGAGGATATCTCTGTATCCCCCATTTTCAAGAATTGGGGGTTACCATTGACCAGAAACTAAACTTGACCAGCCATCGAATAAAAGTACTGCAAATGCTTGAAATATAAAACAAAGACACAGAATGCTTGAGAAACTCAGTAGGTTTGGCAGCATGTGTGGAGAGAGAAACAAAGTTAACTTTTTGGGTCTGGCATGACCCTCCTGAATGCTATTCCATATGAAAGCCATATGGCTACTGCGACTACAAGAGCAGGTCAAAGGCGAGGAATCCTGCAACGTGTAACTGCCCTCCCGATTCTCCAAAGTCTTCCACCAATGAAAGAGTGTGATAAAATAATCTCCATTTCCCTTGATAGGTGTAGCTCCAACAACACTCAAGATGTCCAACACCATGCAGGATAAAGCAATCTGCTTGATTTGCAGCACATACCCCACTTTTAACATTCAGCACAGTGTGTGCCATTTACCAGATGCACTGCAATAATTCACCAAAGCTCATTCAACGACACTTTCCAAACCCATGAATTCCATCACCTATGTGGTCAAGATCAGCAGATGCATGGGAACTCCACCAACTGCAAGTTCCCCTTCAAGTGCACACCATCTTGACTTGAAACTATATCATTATTCCTTCACTATCACTGGATGAAAATCCTGAAAATCCCTTCCTAACAGTACTATATTGCAAAAACTGCAGCAGTTTAAGAAGGCAACTTACTTTTTCTGGAGCAAGTAGCAATGGCTAATAAATTTTGGCCTCACTAAGGATGCCCACATTCCTCAAATGACCTTCTAAAAATTGCCTTTGAAAACTAATACTCTCTTCTTAACACATGTATTTTTAAATTCTTCCTACCTGGCAAATACTGAAAACACAACCTCATAGAATGGGGAGAGCTTAGTCCTAGTGCAGCTCATGCACTGAACTGTCTTAACGGTTACACTGCCTGTGACTGTGAAAAGCAGCAATAGCTCAGTGGAGACAGAAAAGGAGGCATTGGGAACCTGATCACGTAATCTCTGAGCTCTGAGCAAGTCATGAGGCATTGAGAAACATGAGAAGATGAGGGAGTCTCATAAGCATTGAAGGGTAGAAGGATCTCTGCAGAACAAAATGATTGAGAGAGGATATTGAAGATATAGTGCATTAGATAACATTTCACATTATTCCAGTGCTTCTTTGATACAATTTTGACAACTCTAACAAAGATTGTCAAGCTTATTTACACTGCCATTCCCCTGACAAACCTCTTGCCGTTCAGCAATGACATCCATCCTTCCATATACCCAATCAATTCCCTGGTCAGTGATTGTCTACTGTTCCTACAAGCAGATGAGCTTTCTTTGATAATTGTGATAAATTTATTTGCTATTATGAATTTTTTGAGGATGTTCCCATTTAACCTTTAGCCATGACTCATTAGTAGCACTCTCCCTATTTGAGTTAAAAGCTTCTGGATTTAAATCACACTCCAGTGCTTAAGTACAAAAGTCAAGGTTGACAATTGAATGCATTACTGAGGGAACACTCTGCTGTTTTTCAGACGAGATGTTAAACTAAGGGTGGCGGCAAAAGATCCCATGGCATTATTTCAAAGGAGAGTAAGGATGTTATCCATAGTGTTCTGGCCAAGATTTATCACCCAATCAACATCACAAAAAATAGATTATCAGGTCATTATAACATTGTTGTTTATGGGAATTTGATGCTCACATATTGGCTGCCATGTTTCATCTCTTACAACCATGATCGCACTTCAAAAGTAGTTTGAGACATCCAGTGGTCAAGCAATGCACTTTACAAATGCACAATTTTTGAAATCTTCCCCTTTTCTTGGAATTTTTCTGAGAATTTTCTCAATTCATTGACTTTTTTTGAAGGGATGGGAAGGAAAATATATTAACTATATTGACGGGAATGGTGAAATATATTACAATGTCTATTTGTATTCAACTTATGAACTAGATATGTCTTATATCTCATGTGGAGAACAGAATTTCTTTGGACAATTTAAAATTGCATAAATCTAAGAATTGTTATTAAATTCACTGACGCGAAACAGCTTAAAGCTGCTAGTTTTACAGTAACTTATGTGGTTATTAAAGATAATGCATCACATTAGAATGCAAAAATATAACATGCCGAAATGTAGAATTTGACTATTACCAGTATTGATCCAACTATGATGTTCCTGATCAGCCTACTATCAATGCGATTTTTAAATATAATTGTGAAATGTTCTGCAAACTCAATCACTGGTAGTTTTTAAGTAAGATGCATTGAGTTTTTAGAATTAACCAAAATATGTATGTTCAACAGTTTCAGTCCATACTTATTATTTGCCGAGCCTCCATCCCAAACCCCGCTATAGTTCCCTGCCAAAAAATAATTTCTGGACAAGAACCGAAACTGCACATAATGTCCTCCATTGACATTCTGGACATGTTACTCTGTGAAGCTATTTTTTGAGCGGACGCATCCCTTTTAACATAGCGAGGTTTTTATACATAATTTGTACTAATTTGTAAACAGCTACAATCCTACAAAGTCCCCCTCAGTTGTAGCACAGACATTATATGAAAAGTCACTGAACTCAAACTTTAACTCTGTTTCCCTCCGCAGATAATGCCATAACCTACTGATTACTGCCAGTATTTGTCCTGAATCTCCAAATATTTTCGTTGTATTCAACAGCACCATCAAGAGGCTTTGATTGGTATTTCAGCCTGATTATTATTAGTAATAAGGGCATGCACCCAATAGCCTAGAAAATAATTTGCAGTGTACTGTATCAGCTTTGGTGTGATTAGACAGATTTATAGCATCAAAATTATAGCAGCAAATATCAGACTAAAGGTTGGTGTGTTAAGAGTTTTTAAATGTTGTAAATTACTTGGTGGAAAAGTTTCTTTCTGTATTGATAGAGAAGAAAGTGGGGTTGGAATTGAGTTAAGTGGGAAATAAGTTGTGAAGGACGCAGAGAAATGATGGGAATCCAAATGTCTGTGATGCTGATAAGGGTATCACAAGGCCAGGGGAAAGGTAATGTTGCAAAGTTGGGTAGAATACTTGTGGATTGGGAGACAGGATGTTAGAATTTCTGATGACGGGTCTAGGCCCGAAACGTCAAGCTTTCCTGCTCCTATGATGCTGCTTGGCCTGCTGTGTTCATCCAGCTCCTCACCTTGTTATCTATGTTAGAATTTGGTGTTTGCAAAGAGCTGGTGGGGAAATATTGTGTGGTCCCTTTAAAAGATCATGTGTTTTGTCTGTGCTTAGGGATTTGAAATAAATGTCTGTGAGCAGTAGCTTGAAAGTTTGCAAGTACACAGAGAGCACCCGAATTGAAACATTTGGATCAAAAGGCCGTACAGTTAGCAGGCAAAGCAGCAGTTTTTACCAAGACAACAAACTTTTTTCAATTTATCTAATCAATTTGAACCAGGCACTTAGTACCAAAAACCAATTAAATTTAAATCCGATGGTTTTGACAACACAGAACCAATCCTATTGTATTAAATACTAATATCAAAAATTGAACAGTATAAAAGAAGGGGAAAATTGGAAAAAGACTCCAGAGTTAGCTGCCATCTACCAAAACTAACGGCCCTCAGCCCTCAAGAGAAAATCGCTGGGTCTCACAGCCTCCTCTATGTCTTAGAGAAAGCACCGTCTAAATAACAACGGTATCAATGGCAGAACTAGTTAATATTCCTGACAGAAGAATTGATGGAGAAGGCACAGAACATTCTGGAAGAAATGTAACCTGGCTGTAATTTTGAGAGACTAAATTCTATTTTTTTATATATAAGTGGGAGTTGTACGTATTGGAAGAGCAAAACATTAGAATGTTGCTTTTTTCGGGAAAGTTAGTAGCTAGAATGGATTTTTCAGTTTGTTAATAGTTTAATTAATTTGTTCATTGTTAGAGTTAGATAAATAAATTGTTACTTGTTAATTTTAATGTGCGTGTCAGGGATTTATTTTATTTCACCACTAGAAGTTTCGGAAAGCCAGGTTACACCAATTTTCACACTTTTTACAGATTATAAGATGAGGTGCCCGTCTTACGGTGTTTCAGTTTTAGTTCTCAGAGGAGGGGTCTATCTCTGTTGTATGGCAGGAAGAATGATAGAGTAGTGATGTGTATGGATTAGGAGAATTTATATAAAGGCACAAGTTCATGTAGGACAGAAAGACAGTGAAATCTAAGAACGAAAGGCAACACAGGTTAATCTATCGATGGATCATATCAGAAAATAGAAAAGATTGTTCTGATCCACCTACCCATTCCCAACCTCCTGTCTCAAAGCAAACAAATATGTAAACAAACCAGGAACTGTTTGAGTATGTATTTGAAATACTGACACAGTTTTTAATTTCTTGATGGATTTATAACGTGTTCTGGTGACATTCTGTGAATTGAAATTAGAATTAAGTTTATTGACACATGTACTCAAGTACAGAAGTACAGTGGCCCAATGAAAATTTTACAATGTTGCCCCACACAGTACCATCTTAGGTACAAAGTACCTAGGTACAAATCTTACATACAAAATAGAGAAATAAAGAAAACAAAGATCACCTCCCAATTGTTCACAGTATGAGGTGCTACCATTACCAAATGTTTTATTATCAAAATCACAAATTACATGATCAACCATCTTGTTCCATCAATTCTCCACTGTCATCCAGTTTGGTGGGACTGGAATCATCTGATCCCATTCTTCCCTGTTTAGTTGGAAGTACAGAATCACCATCCAAGGCTTCTCCTCCCATTTCTACACCATTATCCCCAGCATTTCCCAAGGACCTATCCTTGGTCCACTTCTATTTCTCATCTACACAGTGCTCTTTGACAACCTCTTCCAAAAATTCACCGAGTTCCACTAATGCACTTAAAAGTCCCAGCTTGTCATGTATTCCTATGTAATAGACATGCCCAATGTGTGATTGCAATATTAAAATTGTGATTCAGCCAACTTGGTGTCTGACTCTGTTTTCAAGTTCCCTCACAGTCTACAAACAGATTTTAGCAACAAAATAGAATTAAGTTTCAATACATCTTGCGGCAAATGGCAGTGGAGAGCACCATGAACTACATTTGTTAGATCCCAGTGACCTACCAGCTAGGATGCTTCGACAGGACTGTGTTCAACCTCATTGCTTGAATATGTGTGGTTACGCTTAAAATGTACTGCCAGAGCTTCTACAGTTAGAAGGGAAGTTTGGCTGGGACAAATGTGGACCCATTAAAAGATTTGGAGAATTTATAGCTGGGAATAGCAAAATGACAAAGAGGCTAAATGATTTTTTTGTGTTTATTTTCACTGAGAAATCTCCCAGAGTAGAGATCCAAATGACTAAGGAGATAAGGAGTTGAAGGAACTTTGTATAAAGTAGAAGTACAGGAGAAATTAAGGGGAATGAAGGCTGATAAGTTCGCAGAGTGTTGAAGGAGATGGTTATAGTACTGCAATCACCTTCCAAACTTCCACTGATTCTGGAATGATTCCTGCAAATTGGAAACTTGCAAATATCATCACACTATTTAACAAAGAAGCAGAGAAAGCAGGGAACTACAGACCTGTCAGTCTTATGTCAGTATTAGGACAAAATGATAGAATTTATCATAAAGGATGTGCTAAGTGGACACTTGGATTAAAAAAAATCTCTAGGGCATTTTAGCATGGATTTGCAATTGGAAAATTATGTTTGATAAACTTGTCAGAGTTTTTTGAGTATGGTATTGACAAAATTGATAAAGGGAGTTGACTGATGTAGTACATTTGAATTTTCAGAAGAATTTTGATAACAAGCCCCACAGGGGTTGGTTAAAAATGTTAAAGTACATGGGATTACAGGTAATGAATTGGCATTGCTTTAAGGATTGGCTAGCCGAGCATAGGAATAAATTGGTTCTTCAGATGGCAGGCTGTGACCGGTAGGGTTCCACAACTTGACCCCACTTTTCTCAACATATATCAATGCTTTGCAGGTAGGGACTAAATGTAATATTTCCAAATTTGCAGATGACACTGAGCTAAGTGGAAATGTCTGTGATGATAAAGATGTAGATGGTTTTAAGAAGGATTTGGGCAAGCTTAGTGATTGGACAAAAGCATGGAAGATGGATTATAATGTGGAAAAATGTGAGGTTATCTACAATGGTAGGAAGATCAAATATGCCGGGTGTTTGTTAAATGGTGAAAGGCTGGATGGAGTACATGGGCAAAAGAACTTGAATATCCTTGTCAACTATTAGGAAGGATAATTGAATGTTAGTCTTTATTGCAAGGCAATTTGAGTACAAGAGTAGTGAAGTCTTACTTCAATTATATAGGAGCTTGGTTAGACTGTGCCTGAAATATTGTGTGCAGTTTCAGTCTACTTATCTCAGGAAAGGTCTTAGTGTCATAGAGGGAGTGTAACAAAGGTTCACCAGACTTGTTCCCAAGATAATAGGATTGTTCTGTGAAGAGTGATTGAGCAACCTGGGCCTTTATTCACTAGGGTTTCAAAGAATGAGAGATAATCTCATTGAAACCTAGAAAATACTTTAGGATAGACAGGGGAGATGCAGGTAAGATGTTTTCCCTGACTAAGGACTCTCTAACCAGGGGGCACAATTTAAAAATAAGGGGCATGTTATTTAGGACCAAGATGAGGAGATACTGTTTTTTACTCAAATAGTTATGAATCTTTGGAATTCTCTATGCCAGAGAGCCATGGAAGCACAGTCTTTGAGTATGTTTAAGGTAGAGGTCGATAAACTTTTAATTACCAATGGCGTAAAGGGTGATGGAGATAGTGTGGAAAAAGTCATTGAAGTGACAGATTTGCCATTAAATGGAAGAGAAGATTTGATGGAATGAATAGCCTAACACTGTTCCAATGTTACAATGTGCCTGCAAAGGTTGAAAAGGCTGCTGCTAATGTCCTAGTATACGTATGAATCAACTATTGACTTCATTGAATTGGCAAAGTTATTCTGATTAGGGTCAACTTCTTATAAGTGTGACCGCCAGCCACATTAAAATAGAGTTACCTGGTCACCACTGCATTCACGATGGGACAAAATAGTTGGCCCACAGGATATATTGGAAGGCTAAGAATGCACAGCACACATCAATGGAGTGCGTTCACTGAAAGAACGAACATGTTTTTTCAGAACGAAATAATCCCTCATAAATAAAAGGTAAAAGTGAGAAGGTCTAGCTACCAATGCAAGATGATGTTTGAGAGCAGGAAGTCAATTTTACTGATGGAGATTGATCTAGAAGTAAATGATATGTTAACAATTCTTCTTGTTTCCTACAAGGCACGAGAATTGCTGTTCGAAGTAATCATCTTCAACTTGGAGGAACATTTTAATCCTAAACCGCGAAAGATAGCATAAAGCGGAAATGGTCTAAAGCATGACACTAAAGATGCAAGTACAAAATTTGACCAGTGTTGCTCTAATTGTTCAATATGATGCATGTAGCAACTTGAAGTTGTGAGATACGAAGCTATGGAGTCATGACAGTCATCAGCCACATCAGGAGTGATGGTCATAAAAAGCATTTGAGTTGTGTACACCGACCCGAAATAAATGTAACTATGCACAAATAGAAAAGGAAGTGCTTGGAATCATCTCCAGAACCAAAAGTTCCAACAGTTTTTGTCGGATAAGAATTTTATTGTCATCACAATTCATAAACCCTTAGGAGCTGTGCTGGCTCCAAATGGTGCATTATTGAAAATAATAGGATCAATGATCAGCTGTGGGCTGTTCTTCTTTCACAGTAGGATTACAATATTTAATATCACCGTATAGAGGAGAACAATATAGCTGTTGTGTTCACCATCTGAAACTTAAATGTCATCTGTGAAGTTTGAGTCTCCTCAATATAAGTTGTAAATGAGAGTTTTCCTGTTGTATGTGTAGCTAAACCAAGTCTGCACCTCAGAATGTGACAGGTTTGTCATCACCTTCATCTTTAAGTGTCGGGAGCTACAGAGTCTGCTTAGCATAATGTGTTCGAGAAAAACCCCATGCCAGCCTTACTAGAACCAACTCTTATATTAAACAAGAAGTGGTTTGAGATCCTAAGCTGTTCCCCCTGTGATTCTAGATGACATTATCACCTTGGCTGATGCTCATGGTGCTCCTCAGTATTAACCCTTTTAGACCCAACACCATTTTCAATCACTGCAATGGAAATTTGCAGCAGAAATTCCGAAAGGCTGAGAGCTGGATATTATAAAGAGAAATCAGGAATGTCACTGTCCCTTGTACACATAAAATCTCATTCACAAGCAATTGACCTTGTTAACAAGCCAATACACCCAAATACTATGTTGCAGTGGGAGCAGGGGAATATGATTGGTGAGAGTTCTGTTTTCTATCAAGAAGTTTTGTAAAGGCAGTTATAAAAGGCTAACGAGAGACTGCGGGTGATTTTAGCAGACCAAAGACTTGAAGATTTTGTTAGTGCTGCTAATTTGTTTTATTTTTATTCATGTTTTAAAAAATTAGGACTTTTCCTAAGGGAAAGTGGAGATGTCAGAAAACCTTGCCCAAGAATATCCGAAGCAGAGGGAAAGCAACTGGGAAGGATCTGTACACCCACAAGTCCCACTGCCGATGGCAAACTGAAGAAAAGCCCATCAAAGAAAGGAGGACGTGGCAAACCAGGAATCCAATTGTGCCATTCCCTCAAGCACCATCTGCCCCCTGCCTATGACAGAAACAGTAGGCTGGGCATTGGACTCATCAGTCACCTGAGAATTCATTTTTAATGTGGAAGCGAGTCATCCTTGACTATGAGGGACAGCTTAAAAAGAAGAAAGCAACAACGGTTGCTCATCTTCCAGAGATCGCCTTGCGATTCATGTCTTGACAGACCAAAGGTTGTACTGCAAACTGCACCTATGGCAGTGTCACTTCTGGCTATTGTCTGCACTGTGTAACACAACCCAGCCCTGCACAGACGGAAAGTGCTGGCAGGGGACCATTTGATGGAGACAGCCTCATCCTCCGATGATAATTCAGGTGAACAGGAGTATGAGCCATGCCAGCCAAGTGGGTCTGGGTTCCCAAAAGACAAGTAATTCTCTTTCACAGGAAGATTTCATTAGAGTCATAGAGTCATAAGACATACAGCACAGAAACCGACCCTTTGCTTTACACCACCAATGTGTTTGCATCAATACTTTACTGGTTTTATCTCCCACTCATGAACATCAAAGCCTCATCTGCTAACAACTGTAAATTTAAATACTAAGGCCAGTCAGAGGGATCCACATAATCATAAACTTTCATAACTGCATTTAGTCAAGTCAAGGCCAGCACATTACACACAGATAATGCATGAATACAGCCACAAGATCATGTGAAAAGGACAATTATTTAATTAGAAAATGAATCCACATTCTTCCTAATTCACAAATATGAATAGCATCCATGTGTAATAAATGCATCTTTTTAATTCTCTAGAATAGAATAGAATAGCCTTTATTGCCAAGTACACTCGAATGAGTGCAGTGAAAAGTTTGTAATGTCACATCTCAGCACCATCTTTGATACAGGGTACCTAGGGACAGATACTTTAAGTGTTGTTACAGAATTAAGATAGTACTCTGCCGCCGTCTTATGTCTAATGGTGCTATAGCACAGTGCTCCCCACCCACCTCGGCTTGGGAGACAAGCTGGTAATCCTTAACAAAAACAGAAGTTGCTGGAAAAGCGCAGCAGGTCTGGCAGCATCTGTAAAGAAAAAAATCAGAGTTAACTTTTCGGGTCCTGTGACCATTCCTCAGAACTGACTTGTGGCGACGATGACCTAGTGGTATTATCGCTGAACTGTTAATCCAGAGACCCAGATAATGTTCTGGAGACGCAGGTTCGCATCCTGCCATGGCAGATGGTGGAATTTGAATTCAACAAATATCTGGAATTAAGAATCTAATGATGACCATGAATCCATTGTTGATTGTCGGAAAAACCCATCTGGTGCACTAATGTCTCTTAGGGAAGGAAAGTGCCATCCTTACCGGGTCTGGACTACCTATGACTCCAGGCCTGCAGCAATGCAGTTGACTCTTAACAGCCCTCTGAGCAATTAAGAATGGTCAATAAATGCTGCCTAGCCAGCAACATCCCCATCCCATGAATAAGTAAAGAAAAAAATGCCCTCTGGCCTGGGGTGACTTTGGCAGGTGATTTCTCTTTGCCTGACATTGTGAAAACCCCATCTTGCTGGGAGCCTCCTGCACATTGTTGCACTTGGAAGCATTTGTGCCAGTGGCAGAGGAGAGCTCTCCTCATCAGAAATGCCCTGACAGATGCCCCAATGGCAATAGCAGCTCAATCACTGCCATGTGGACCATTTGGCTCAGCCTGCTTTTGTGAGAGCCAGGTCCTGTATGTGACTCCAGGGTCCTCATCTCCTTTTCACCTTGGATGTAGGCCCTCGATTGCAGGGACTAGGTGAGGGAATGCAGGTCAGCATGCACAGCCAGTATCCCATCAGTGAGCTACTTCCGTGACAGTCACCAGTCTGTCAATGGATGAAGCCAAGCATTCTGTAGAGTGCTTATCATAATTTTCATGACGTAGATGAACTTTTGAAATGTCCACACCAGTGTATGAAAACCCTCATAAAGGTCTGCCACATGTCATGTGTTTCTCATGCAGTACATCCAGCATCTGCTACTGACTGACCACTCGAGAGGTTCATCATCAGCCTGCGGCTGAGCATCAAGGTCAGCTCAAAGTGTTAGACGCTTGCTCTGTCCTAGTCTCTGAGAGCCACTCTGGTGACTGTAATGTGTAGATCCCTTAGCACTAACTCACACATACTACCCACCGACATGCGATGCTGCATCCCCTGAGGCTCTCTCCTTTTCTGCAGAGGTTAGTGGGGTAAGGGCGTAGAATTTCTGTCTACCACTGCCAATGTTTGTCTTGTGGAAACAGAAGCAGAGAGAACATGAAGAACACTCACTGATACCGTTAGGAGATGGTAGGCTGTGTTTCAACCTCAAACCCTTCCATATTCTGAAAGACCATCCTCCATGAATTCCACCAACCTCCACAGTCAAAACTAATGATGTTACCTTCCCAGCAGTCTCCCCTGTCTCCGAGGCAGCTACCCACAGCACCTTATCACCCCCATACCTACATCTCACTTCGGCATGTTTGCAGGAGAAAGTTGCACACCTTTTAAATCTTACCAACTCAGAGTCTTCTTCCAAACTTGCTTCGGTCAATGATCCAGCTCCCTCTATTAGCTTCAAGCTCCAGCAGCACCTCCTCCACCAGGTTTGCATCAGTTGACAAAATCATCTTTTTTGGGTTCCTGTTGCATTTTTCTCAAGGACTGCTGTATTTTTGGTTTTGGGGGCTTCTAATTCATTTCAATTAACTCATTTATTAGGTGATGCATTCGAGTATCAACATTATCTTCAACATTCGTGTTGATGTATTGAGAAGCACCATTAGAATAATTCACCAATATCCTGTATGACCCATTAAAAAAATGAAAGAACTGTGGATGCTGGAGATCTGAAACAAAATCAGAAATGTCTGGTGAAACTCAGCAGGTCTGGCAGCACCTGTGGGAAGTAAGCAGAGTCAGCGTTTCGAGTCCAGTGACTCTTTATCAAAACCTATTCGGACTTGAGACATTGACTCTGCTTTCTCCCCACAAATACTGCCAGACCTGCTGAGTTTCTCCAGCAATTTCTGTCCTTTATAATCATAACTGTTTCTTAAATTTAAAGCCACAATGTAGAAAGAAGTTAATATCCTGGATACCACAGTATTTAAAAGTAACACACATGAGTTAGGCACATATACTTTTTCTAAAAACCTGGCACACACTTCTAGACACAAGAAGTTATCGTTCTAAATACACTTTCCAGGGGCTGGTGAGGTTACAACTAAACTGTTGCATGTTTGTCTCTAATACAGTCACTGTACCACTGTGAGACACTGAGATGTGAAAACATGGAAATGCAAATCTTATGATATAACATTATTCAGTATTAAATTATCCAATTAGCACACTGGTCATTACAATTGCATCCACTACATTATTTCCTATATGGTAATTCTATAGCCTTAAGCTAGAAATTCCACATTGATTTACAAGGGAATCTGTTACCTCATTGACTTCTATTTTCATGGTTTCCAGTTAGACGGGTATTACATTTTTGAAAGGTTTAAAATGGCTCACTTCCTTTGGCAACTTTCTCTCCCCTTCGCAGATGATTTCCTCCTTTGCAGACCTGCACTCTTATTTGCAGCCACATGCAAACACATGCCTCCCTCAGTGCCGTACCACAGTGTCAACTCTGGATTTTTATACTTAATTTTCAGAAGAGGGCTCAAGCCCACAACCTTCAGGCCAACCAAGCCAGAGCATCCACGATGCAT
The DNA here is from genome assembly GCA_024137785.1 of Ginglymostoma cirratum. Classification (NCBI taxonomy): domain Eukaryota; kingdom Metazoa; phylum Chordata; class Chondrichthyes; order Orectolobiformes; family Ginglymostomatidae; genus Ginglymostoma; species Ginglymostoma cirratum. The sequence continues at coordinate 29,787,586 of JAHRHZ010000013.1, forward strand.
ATTCAGTGAATATCAATTAAAGGCAGATGTGAAAACTTAGTTACGTTTGCCTTTCTATCCAAATCATGTTAGTGTTATCCATTATAGTAATGTCTTCATTTACTGTATATCCATCATTTTTGTAAACATACCAAAACTGATACAATGCTGTTAAGAAAGATGGAAGAGTCAATAGGGTCCTGACAGAGGAACTGTTGTATTAGTAATACTTATGTCCACACAGTAGAAAAAAATTATTACCAAGTCCCCCCACCATCCCCCCATGTTTTTGATACATTAAATGAGGAAACAATGGATCAGAAGATAATCAGGGAGCATAAAGGGTACAGGGTAAAGACCACTGAACCGTCTTACTATCCAAAATAGTACATATAACATAAATGGAAAAACTACCTTAACTGTGTTGAGAAATGGTGTTTGGAAAAGTCACATTGTATTAATCCAGTCACAAATAAGTTACACAGCCTAGACTGGGAAAGATTAATATCAGTACTCCATTAAAATACCAGCAAAAGTGATAACAGCACTATTTTACTTGCAGCTTCTCCCAGGTAATTGCAGAAAATCTGATAAAGACTCAACAGTTTTTGTTCATCATTCTTTAATCAGGGACGCAGCCTGCCTTGTTTCAGCATGTTACCGACTGCAGTTGCACAACAAGGCTGTTCTCAATGTTAGAGGATTGAATATAAAGAGCGGTCCTTAAAGAGAAAGGTCCGGATTTTCATACCCAGGTTGGGTGCTCAGAGGCAGGAGAATTCCTAGCCCCATGAACCCAATTTTAAAAATGGTTGCCCACGCTCTCCATTTTCAGTTTGGCAAGGTGGGCAGGGGTGGAGGTCGAGCCACGTGACCAATGGAGAGCTGAGCAGGCTGCCAGTCACTGAGGTGGACTGGGAGAAAGCCACCCACTGGATCCAACACCATGGCAACTTTTATCCCTACTGTGTCAACTCACCTTGTATCTATTAGTACCCATGCAGGAGAAAAATTAAAGTTCAATTAATAAAGTTCTACCTTTAAACTCCTTGCAGGCTCAAATCTTCTCTAGATTCTCTCACAGGGTAACTGAATCCCACTCTGATCAAGGGCACTATTCACCATTGCCACCCGAACTCTGTCACAGTTCTTAGCCCTAGGGAAACGTTAGCTCTCCAAATATGGCAATCCAATTGAATCCGCAATGTACAGATCTGCTCCTAGCAGGTTCTATGAGCACCCTCCAGGTTCTACTCCATAGGGATGCCAAAATCCTACTTCACTGGGTGTTGATTTAAATGGCCAACTGTCTCTGTAAAACACTTGTGCTCCAAACCCAGGCTGAGTCATCGAAATAGGAAATGTCATATTCAGGGGTGAGAATAACAATTTCAGACAACTTTGGCTATTTTTGACATATTAGCTCCAAGATTCCATAGTTCCACTAATGCTGGTGCTACAGAAGCTCAAGATTTAAAATTTCATCTGGAAAACTTCCTACTATTTCTGTCGTGGCCCACATGACACTCCTTTATTGTATGGGTGCTGTGCCATTATACACTAGTATTGTAGAGTGTGGGTGGATTGAATATAAAGAGCGATCCTTAAAGAGAAAGGTCTGGATTTTCATTCCCAGGTTGGGTAAGCAAAGACAGAAGAATTCCTGGCCCCATGAACCCAATCTGTGAAAATCATTGCCCACACTTTCCATTTTCTGTCTGGCAAGGTGGGCAGGGGTGGAGGTCAAGCCATGTGACCAATGGAGTGCTGCTAGGAGCAGATCTGTACATTGTGGATTCAATTGGATTGCCACATTTGGAGAGCTAATGTTTCCCTATGCATAAGAACTGTGGTAGCATTGGGGTGACAATGGTGAATAGTGCCCTTGATCAGGGTTGGGTTCAGTTACCATGTGAGAGAATCTAGAGAAGATTTGAGTCTGCAAGGGGAATAAAGGTAGAACTTTATTAATAGAACTTTGTGTGGGTGGATCATGATGCCCAAAAGACCACAAAACATAGAAGCAGAAGCAGGCCATTGAGTCTGGTCCACCACTCAATGAAATCATGGCTGATCTGATAACGTCAACTCCACTTTCCTGCCTTTTCTCCATAACCCCTGATTCCCTTACTCTTTAAAATCTGTCTATCTCAGCCTTGTGTATATTTAACAACCCGACTTCAATAGCCCTCTGTGGTAAAGAATTCCACAGATTCACAACCTCTGACAGAAGAGATTCTTCCTCATCTGTCTTAAAAATGTGATGACTTGTTCTGAAGGAATTCTGATCCTACACTCTCCCATAAGGGGAAACAACCTTTCCAAATCTACCCTGTCAAGCCCCTTTTTATGTTTCAATAAGGTCACCTCTCATTTGTCTATATCACAACAGGTACAAGCCCAATCTACTCAACCTCTTCTCACAAGACAGTCCCTCCATAGCTGGTATCAGCCTAATGAACCTTTTATGGACTTCATAGAATCCCTACAGTGTAGAAACAGGCCATTTGACCCATCAAGCCCACACGAAACCTCTGAAGAGCATCCCAGCCAGAACACCCCCCATCTTGCCCTATCCCCATAACCCTGCATTTCCCATGGCCAATCCACCTAACCTACACAGCTTTGGAGTGTGGGAAGAAACCCTCCACAGGCACCGACAGAATGTGTAAATTCCACACAGTCACCCATGGGTGGAATCAAACTCAAGACCCCGGCGCTATGAGGCAGAAATGCTAACCACTGAGCCAGCATGCCACACCATCACACTTCCTTCAATGCCAGTATAATTTTCTTCAGATGAGGAGCCCAAGACTGTTCATAGTATTCTATCCATGATCATTGTGACACTGGAGGAGGCCCAGGGTGGACATGTTGTCCAGGGAGTAGGAGGGGGTGTTGAAATGGTTCGCGACTGGAAGGTGTTGTTTAGTTTTAGGGATACACCCTACTTTTACATTCCATTTCTTTTGAAGTAAAGACCAACATTCTATTTGCCTTCGTTATTCCCCGCTGAACCCGAATACTAACTTTGTGTGATTGATAAGACTCCTAAAGCCCTGTGCTCAGTAGCTATTGAGGTTCGATAATGGATTCGGTGGGATATATATAAAAATCCACAGGTTAAGTGATCCACATTAACTCATTTATTAGCGATTTTAAAGCTGTGATGAAAATATTAAGCAGTAAATTTATATATTAAGCGAAGCGATAAGTACATGTTTCGCAGTAAATACATATGTAAAACAGTAAATGTATATGTAAAGCAGTAAATGTATATTGATGAATCTGATGCCCTTCCACCATTCAGGGAGCCCGCTTTATGACAGCCGGTCTAGAGAACTTGGGGTTCCTGGCACCAATTGCAATCCTAGTCCAAGATGAAGTCCGACAGCATGTAACACATGCATTAAGTTGACAATTTCTAATAAGAAAATATTCACAGCTCAATTCTATATCAATAAGATGCTGAAGTCTAAGAAAAAAAATCTGGAATGAAGAGTTCAGGAGCAGGGAAGATTTCCCCATTGGTCCAGGAGCCAGTCGAAGAGGAGACAGGGCCAGATGAGATTGATGAAGAACTCCTCTTTAGTTTCTTTGTGATCCAGTGATGCAACAATGCTCTTCCAAACCCCCCTTTCTGTCCCTGGTGTAACCCCTCTCCCCTGCTCCCTGGCCCTAAGTGAACATCCTCACCTGGAGCACTTGTTGCTAGGCCAATTCTGACAGGTCCATGGTGGTGATATCTACCCCTGGTTTTCACATTAAACAACCACCTCCTTGTGACCTTCCAGTCTCTTTGACCTGGAAGTCAGCAAACAGCATATCAGTGAGTCTCTGGTGTTAATGTCTGTGGAGCCTACCTGCTGCCACCCTGAGTTATTGAGATTGATTTGAATTCCCACATGGGACTACCACAAACTAAGCTATCAAACGTTAATTTTGCGTGCTTTTAAGTTGTGTGTGAGCTTCGGATTTTGTTTCACGTACCCAGTTCACCATCACAACATGACCATCCTCAAAAGGAACTGATCAAGATCAGCATATTTCACAGATAACACAGTGTGGAGTTGGAGCAGCACAGCAGGCCAGGCAGCATCGGAGGAGCAGGTAAGCTGATGTTTCAGGTCGGGACCCTTCTCTAGAAATAGGGGAGGGAAAGGGGCTCTAAAATAAATAGAGAAATGGGGGGTGGGGTTTGGGCTGGCAAAGGTAGGTGGGATGGTGATAGCAGGTAGGTAGTGGTGGGGATTGGTCAGTGAGGTGGGAGGAGTGGATAGGTGGGAGAGAAGACAGACAGGTCAAGGAGGTGGGGATGAGAGGGAGGGTTGGTCTTGGGATGAGGCCGGGGGTGGGGAGATTTTGAAGCTAGCAAAGCCCACATTGAGATCATCGGGTTGTAGGCTTCCAAGGTGGAAAATGAGGTGTTGCTCCTCCAGTTTCTGGGTGGCATCGTTGTGACACTGAAGGAGGCCCAGGATGGATGTGTCATCCAGGGAGCGAGAGGGGGAGTTGAAGTGGTTCGCAACTGGGAGGTGTTGTCGTTTGTTGCAAACCGAGCGTAGGTGCTCTACAAAGTGGTCTCCAAGCGCCCGCTTGGTCTCACCGATGTAGAGGAGGCCACATCAGGAACAGCAGATACAATAGACAACATTAGCGGATGTGCAGGTGAACATCTGTCTGATGTGGAAGGTGTTTTTGGGGCCTGGGATGGAGGTGAGGGGGGAGGTGTAGGGGCAGGTGTAGTACTTCCTGCGGTTGCAGGGAAAGGTGCTGGGGGTGTGGGGCTAGTGGGGAGTGTGAAGCGGATGAGGGAGTCACAGTGAGTTTGGTCCCTCTGGAAGGCAGATAAGGGTGGGGAGGGAAATATATCCCTTGTAATGGTGTCAGAGTGCAGGTGGAGGAAGGGACGGAGAATGATGCGTTGAATCCGGAAGTTAATGGGGTGATACGTGAGGACATGGGGGAATTCTGTTTTTGTTTTTATTGCAGGGAGGGGTTGTGAGGGCTGAGGTGCAGGAAACACAAGAGTTAAGATTGAGGACGTTTTCGACCAGTGAAGGGAGCATGTTGCAGTCCTTGAAATACGAGGACATCTGGGATTTCCCCCCCTCACCTCCATCCCAGGCCCCAAAAAAACCTTCCACATCAGACAGATGTTCACCTGCACATCCACTGATGTGGTCTATTGTATCCACTGTTCCTGATGTGGCTTTCTCTACATCGGTGAGACCAAGCAGCCGCTTGGAGACCACTTTGTAGAGCACCTACGCTCGGTATGCGACAAACGACAACATCTCCCAGTCGCGAACCACTTCAACTCCTCCTCCCCTCACTGGATGACACATCCATCCCGGGCCTCCTCCAGTTTCACAATGACGCCACCCAGAAACTGAAGGAGCAGCACCTCATATTCCACCTTGGAAGCTTACAACCCGATGATCTCAATATGGGCTTTGCTAGCTTCAAAATCTCCCCACCCCCAGCCTCATCCCAAGACCAACCCTCCGTCTCATCCCCGCTTCCTTGACCTGAGACAACCTGTCCATCTTCTCTCCTACCTATCCGCTCCTCCCACCTCACTGACCAAACGCCACCACTGCACTCACCTATCACCATCCCACTTACCTTCCCCAGCCCCATCCCTCCTCTCTCAATTTATTTCAGAGCTCCCTTCCCCATTCCCCATTTCTGAAGGATGGTCCTGACCCAAAATGTCAACTTTCCTGTTCCTCTGATGCTACCAGGCCTGCTGTGTTCCTCCAGGTCCACACTGTGTTACCTCTGACTCCAACATCGACAGTTCTTACTATCTCTCAGCTTTAGGGTGGCTCAGTGGTCAGCGCTGCTGCCTCACAGTGCCAGGGACCCAGGTTAGATTCCAGCCTCAGGCGACTGTCTGTGTGGAGTTTGCACATTCTCTCTGTGTCTGCGTGCTTTCCTCCTGGTCCTCTGGTTTCCTCCAGCAGTCCAAAGATGTGCAGGTTAGGTGGATTGGCTGTGCTAAATTGGCCATAGTGTTCAGGGATGTGTGGGTTATAGGGGACTGGGTCTGGGTAGGATGCTGTGAAGGTCGGTGTGGAAGTGTTGGGCCGAAAGGGCCTGTTTTCACGCTGTAGGGATTCTATGATATTTCGCAGCTTCTTAGTTTCTTCGGTATCTGCGCAACCATCACTGTGCAATGTAAGAAAGGACCAGTAGAGGGCACTGAATGCACTAAGTAATTTTGCTAAATATTTAAAAGTGCGTAGATTTTGGTGAATACAGAGTCAGCCCAAATGTGATGTTTGGATAAAGCAAAGCCAGAGGATAAGGATAGAAAAAGGAAGAAAGGGGAGAAGCAGTCCAAAAACAAATAAAGCAGCATAGAGGTGAAGAAGAGTAAATTTAAGATTAGAGTGAGGGGAGGAAGGAAAGGAAGAGAGATAGCAAAGAGAGAGGGAGAGAAGAAGATGGAAAAGAGAAAGAGGCTGGTCATAAAATAGTGAGGAAGACAAGGAAAAGAAGAGGCTCAAATCAAATGGAGAATGTGAAACATAAGGGAATCATGAAGAAAACAGAAGAAAGACTAGCATTTATATAGTGGCTTATATAGTGCCTTTCACAATCTCACGATGTCCGTCACTGTTGTAATGGGATGGAGCGGGTGAGAACGAAGTGAGCAAAACTCAGCTGGAGAGGAAAATACCAAGTTTTTTTTATAGGTAAATAGCACAAGATTTTCCATTCAGCTGAGAGAAGAACGTTAGTTTAACTTCCCTCCATCCAACATTATTATCATACTCTGGTCAGACCACACTTTGAGGGTTACGTATAGTTGTCATTTTCAAGATACAAAAATTATATCCAGGTGCTGGTGTTAGTACAAAGAAGATATCCAAAACTGAATATGGGCCATGAGAAAAGGGGAAAGAAACATGAGCTTTTCAGCCAAGGGGGATGGTACTCAGAGTAGATGCTTAGAGTAGAAGTGTATAAAATTATTAAGGGTACTGAAATATTTTACCCAGATTATTGCTTCAAGTTAAATTGCAGAAGTAGAACTAAAGGACACAATAAGGAAACAATAACTTTTGGGATTAATATCAGGAAATTCCTAATCCAAAAAATGAACAGATATCACACTGATAGAAAGTTAGGAACTCTCTGATGAGTTGAACTAACTGGACCAAACAGTCTTTATCATTTTTGGTTATCTTAACACCAGATTCAGAGTAGGAGGTGACATGTGGTCAAACCACAATCCACCAAACACTGATTTGGCTTTCTGTGATAGGGAAAGAAAGCTAGGTTTAGGCTAAAGTTCTTTAGCCTCCATCTTTATTCAGGAGGGCCAGTAACTTCTCATTAGCACAGCCAGTTTTACAGAAAGAAAAAATTACTTTTCAAATTTTATAGATGCGATGTCGGAATGATGGCATTTGATAACGTATGGTCAGGACCTTCTACTTGTTATGACAAGTTGTGATTGAAAAATTCCTCGATATATGTAAATATATACTAATAATTCAACATTAAAAGAACTATTATATGCCTAATTTACAGTTGAACTAACAGATTTTCATCCTAAAACTTACATTCCACATAAAAATACATTGGTATTCAGTAGTACATATGGCCTGCATTGGTGTGAATTTAATAGATCCCAAAAAATTGCTAATATTTGAAAAGTTTCTAAGAATACATATGACACTTTTGCCTTGAAATGATCTATAATGATATTACCCACAAACATTACTTGGAATTCTGATGTGCAAAATCTATTTTCAATAGAGATAACAAGGTGTAGAGCTGGATGAACACAGCAGGCCAAGCAGCATCACAGGAGCAGAAAAGCTGATGTTTTGGGTCTGGACCCTTTTTTTTCTGAAGAAAGGTCCAGACTCGAAACGTCAGCTTTCTGGCTCCTCTGATGCTGCTTGGCCTGCTGTGTTCATTCAGCTCTACACCTTGTTATCTCAGATTCTCCAGCATCAGCAGTTCCTACTATTTCTGAGTTTATTTTCAATAGTTTTTTTTACAAGCTGCATTATAAAAAGTGTACAATGTTAAAATGCTTGTGATTGCAATTTTGACCTGTTGTCCATCAGTGGAAAATTTTGCTGTGTATACTAGGCATAACAAAATCATAATTTTCCTTAATGTAGACATATTTACAACTTTATCAGAGATAAAAGGTACTGCAGATGCTGGAGAATCCGAGATAACAAGCATGGGGCTGGATGAACACAGCAGGTCAAGTAGCATCATAGGAGCAGGAAAACTTGACGTTTAGGGCCTAAACCCTTCATCAGAAGAGTTGATGAAGAGTTTCTGATGAAGGGTTTAGGCCTGAAACGTCAAGTTTTCCTGCTCCTATGATGCTGCTTGACCTGCTGTGTTCATCCAGCCCCATGCATATTTACAACTTTGTTATGTCTAAAATGGAGAGAAAATGAATTCCTAGTGTTGTGCAGAATTTATTGATATATTCACTGTATCCCAAATTGTTAAATACTTAGTAAATTCACACGAGAGGACTTGATAACAGTTCCATTCTAACGTCTGTAGCTGATGGTACAAGCATGTATTAATTTGACAGTGTTGAAAAGAGAATGGTAGGGAATGTTGAAGCTTTTCAGTACTTCTAAAAGCATCCTTATCCATTGCTTAATTATTTTTTTGACGATCTACTTATTGCCTTCAACTTGGAAGGTCAAAAGTTGTCCTTAGTTGGGAAGAACCATTGAAGCTGGAGTAATTAATGCTCTTACAGACAAAAATAATTCATCTCAAATATTGCAGGTAAAATTATGCTGTTTGTCCCCCTCCACCCTAACATGAACGAATACCGCTCACGCTTGGACGTTGAACAGTTTTTCCGCCACATCCGCCTCCGCACTTACTTCTTTAACCGTGAGCCTAACCTTCCCTCTATTGACCCCTTCTCCTGCCTCCAACACACCCCCTCCGCCTGGACACCAGCCCAAGGCCTCCAACCCTCCCTTGACCTCTTCATCTCCATCTGCCGTTGAGACATCAATCGCCTCAACCTCTCCACCCCTCTCATCCACTCCAACCTCTCCCCCACAAAACGTGCAGCCCTCCGCTTCCTCTGCTCCAATCCTAATCTCACCATAAAACCTGCGGACAAGGCAGGCGCAGTTGCAGTATGGCGCACTGACCTCTACATCGCTGAGGCCAGGCGCCAGCTCTCCAACACCTCCTCCTATCACCCCCTTGATCATGACCCCAATCCTGACCACCAAAACATCATCTCCCAAACCATCCACAACCTCATCACTTCAGGTGACCTCCCACCCACAGCTTTCAACCTCATCGTTCTCCAACCCCACACCACCCGTTTCTATCTCCTTCCCAAAACCCACAAATCTGACTGCCCTGGTCGACCCATTGTCTCCGCCTGCTCCTGCCCCACCGAACTTATCTCTAATTATCGCAACTCCATTTTCTCCCCCGCGGTCCAGCAACTCCCCACCTACGTCCATGACACCACCCACACCCTCCACCTCCGCCAGAACTTCCGATTCCCTGGTTCCTAACACCTCATCTTTACCATGGATGTCCAGTCCCTTTACACCTGCATTCCCCATGCAGATGGCCTAAAGGCCCTCCACTTCTTCCTGTCCTGCAGGCCTGACCAGTCCCCCTCCACTGACACCCTCGTCCGCTTAGCCAAACTCGTCCTCACCCTCAACAACTTCTCTTTCAATTCCTCCCACTTCCTACAGATAAAGGGGGTGGCCATGGGTACCCGCATGGGGCCAAGCTATGCCTGCATCTTTGTAGGTTACGTGAAATAATCCTTCTTCTGTACCTACACTGGCCCTATCCCTCACCTCTTCCTCCGTTACATGGATGACTGTTTCGGCGCTGCCTTGTGCTCCCACGAGGAGCTCGAACAGTTCATCCACTTCACCAACACCTTCCACCACAACCTTAAGTTCACCTGGACCATCTCTGATACCTCTCTCTCCTTCCTGGACCTCTCTGTTTCCATCTCTGGCAAGCACTTAGAAATCGATATCCATTTCAAGCCCACCGACTACCACAGCTACCTAGAATACACCTCCTCCCACCCACCTTCCTGCAAAAATACCATCCCCTATTCCCAGTTCCTTCGCCTCCACCGCATCTGCTCCCGGGGTGAGGCTTTCCACTCCCGAACATCTCAGATGTCCTTGTTTTTCAAGGACCGCAACTTCCCCCCCTCAGTGGTCGACAACGCCCTCGACCGTGTCTCCCGCATTTCCTGCAACTCACCCCTCACACCCCCTCCCCGCAATAACAACCAAAACAGAATCCCCCTCGTCCTCACGTACCACCCCACCAACCTCCAGATCCAACGCATCATCCACCGACACTTCCGCCATCTGCAATCAGACCCAACCACCAATGGTATTTTTCCCTCCCCACCCTTATCTGCTTTCTGGAGGGACCACTCTCTAAGGGTTTGGAGTAGATCGGTAGCTCGGTTTGTGGGTGGTGATGTTGGTTGTCTCGCCGAGCTGGTTTGTTGTTCCACAGACGTTTCGTTACCGTGCTTGATAACATCCTCAGTGCAGCCTCTGATGAAGTGTTGGTGTATTTTCTCACCTGGTTTTTAAACTCTGAGGTCCATTGCAATGGATTGCCTCACTTCCAGGTTTCCTCCATAGTGGAATATATACGGGGTCGGGTTCAATGTGTTTATTGATAGCATGCTTTGTGGACTGCCATGCTTCCAGGAATTCTCGTGCTTGTCTCTGCCTAGCCTGTCCCAGGATCTTGGTGTTGACCCAGTCAAAGTCATGATTCTCCTTGTCCATATGGATTGAGATGAGTGAGTATTGGTCGTGTCTTTTTGTAGCCAGTTCGTGTTCATGTACTCTTGTTGTTAGTTTCCTTCCTGTTTGTCCAATGTAGTGTTTCTTGCAGTCTCTGCAGGGGAGCTTGTAGATGATATTGGTCCTGTCCATGGCGGGGAGTGGGTCTTTAGCTCAGCTGAGCACTTGTCGTAGGGTTGATGTGGGCTTGTGTGCCACTCTGATGCCCAGCGGTCGTAGAAGTCTTGTGGTGAGTTCTGATGTGTTCCTGATGTAGGGGAGTGTGATGGGTGTGTCAGGGCGTGTAGAATCTTTCTGATGCTGTTCCTGTAGACATCTCCTGACCCAGTTCTTTGGATATCCATTATCCTTGAACACATGGAAGAGCTATTCCTCCTCCTTTTGGCGTAGTTCCATGTTGCTGCAGTGTGTTGTTGCCCTTTTTCATCCTGCCCTGCTTCATCAGAGGCTGCACTGAGGATGTTACCATGCCCGGTAATGAAACATCTGCAGAACAACAAACCAGCTCGGCGAACCAACCAACCTCAACACCCACAACCCGAGCTACAGATCTACTGCAAATACTGTTTAAAAGGGCAACAACACACTGCAGCAACATGGAACTACGCCAAGAGGAGGAGGAATACCATTTCCAAGTGTTCAAGGATAATGCATATCCAAAGAACTGGATAAGGAGCTGCCTACAGGAACAACATCAGAAAGATTCCACATGCCCTGACACACTCATCACACTCCCCTACCAAGCACGGTAACGAAATGTCTGCGGAACAACAAACCAGCTCGGTGAGCCAAACAACCTCAACGGGGACCACTGTCTCCAGGACTCCCTTGTCCACTCCACACTCCCCTCCAGCCGCACCACACCCGGCACTTTTCCCTGCAATCGCAGGAAGTGCTATACCTGCCCCTACACTTCCCCCTTCACTCACATCCCAGGCTCCAAGAAGACGTTCCACATCAAGCAGATGTTCACCTGCACATCTGCTAATGTGGTATACTGTATTCACTGTTCCAGATGTGGCCTCCTCTACATCGGGGAAACCAAGCGGAGGCTTGGGGACCGCTTTGCGGAACACCTACACTCGGTTCGCACTAAACAACTGCACTTCCCAGTCGCGAATTATTTCAACTCCCCCTCCCATTCCTTAGACAACATATCCATCCTGGGCCTCCTGCAGTACCACAACGATGCCACCCGAAGGTTGCAGGAGCAGCACTTCATATTTCACTTGGGAACATTACAGCCCAATGGTATCAATGTGGACTTCACAAGCTTCAAAATCTCCCCTCCCACTACCGCATCCCAAAACCAGCCCAGCTTGTCCCCGCCTCCCTAACCTGTTCTTCCTCCCACCTATCCCCTCCTCCCACATCAAGCCGCACCCCCATCTCCTACCTACTAGCTTCATCCCGCCCCCTTGACCTGTCCATTCTCCCTAGACTGACCTATCCTCTCCCTAACTCCCCACCTACACTCACCTTTACTGGCTCCACCCCACTTCTTTGACCTGTCTGTCTCCTCTCCACCTATCTTCTCCTTTATCCATCTTCTATCCACCTCCCCCCTCTCCCTATTTATTTCAGAACTCCCTTCCCCTCCCCGATTTCTGAAGAAGGGTCTCGGCCCGAAACGTCAGCGTTCCTGCTCCTATAATGCTGCTTGGCCTGCTGTGTTCATCCAGCTCTACACCTTGTTATCTGTGTAAAACTTGGCTGTTCATTCTGGGTAGGTAGGTGTCAGTATATGACACAATAAAATTTATTCAATTGCTTACCTATTCTGATCATCCAGTTTGTGTAATGCTGCATAGAAAATTAATTGTATCAAATTAGTTAATCTTTAGTCACAGATCAAAGTAGATATTTGACATAACTAAAGACTTCCAACGTGTGAGGAATTTACACCTATGCAGAAAAACCTCAATGTACTTCACTCTTTATCTAAGTGCACAATTACATTCCTTACAGGTAGTATTTATACCTCAGGCACATTTCACAGCTCATTAATCATTGACGCCAGAAACGTCTGCATACCAGATAATAGAAATACTTGTTCTTAGAAATGTATCAGTTCGTTCAAATACACTGTGCCTGTTTTATCAGGTTAGTATCAAGAAATTTTAATTATCTTTCCAAGTAAGATATCTGCAAAATTTGAATGCTTTCATTTTGGAATGTTTTCAAAGCATAACACAGTCAGTCACAATTAAAAGACTGGAACAATAAATAATTGCCATCCTAATCAGATTCCATGGATATTGTTTCCACATAATTGTAAATGAGCAATTATTTAGCCTGTCTCTAAAATTCAAACAACTGAAAATATTATATATTGCAAAGTTTTTGGGGGTTTACTTTGGTCAAAGCATGAAAACAAGTGCTGAATAGGCACAAAACAAAAGTTGAAAGAACTGTGGATGCTGTAAATCAGAAACAAAAACAGCAATTTCTGTTTTTGTGAAATAAGCACTGTGCTAATAAGAATGACCTGACTGAAAGATTACTCTTGATGATGATCATTATTTGTAAATGCCTACAGTTTTAGCTTTCAGGGACTGATTTGTTTTGCTGGGGCTGTTTACACAGTTTGCATTCATCCAATTCTCCTGAAGGTGCGGAGTTAATTGGAAAAGAAGCCAACATGAAAAGATGATTCAAAACAGAGGCATGCTGATTCTCCACTGTCACACTGAAAATCCTGAAGATCCAAATGGATGTGGCGTTGTCCTCTAACCACACTAAAGAACAAGGCCAAAGAGGCAGCTGATGCACCAAGTGCTGAGAGGCGTATACCTCACTTGTGACTGTCCACTATGTGTCTTCAGAGCTGCAGGAAATTAACTGCTCGGAAATGAGGATCAGTTTAGGATCCCTCTATTTCACAAACACACCTCAAAGTACGTCACAACTACCAGCATCAGAACCTGACTATACATCATATACAATCTAACTATACCATTGCATCCTTCACAGGCTATACTCATAACTGAGACATATCTCACAGCTCAACAACCACTGATGCCACACACAGACTCATATAACACACACACGTACACATAAACTCTACACAAATGCAAATACGCATACATATGAAACGCATGCACATATATATGTAGATACTGCACAGATCTGCACAGACATGCAGTCAAACCATACACACGTATTCAGACACCAGACACCCTTGCAGACACACACACACACACACAGAAAAAGAAGGCACATGTTAGAGGGCATTAGGGCTTTAAAGGAGGACGCACTGTATTTTGATTCTTTCAATATTATCTTCGCAGACTCCCAAGAGCAAGATTCTTTTCACTCAACGTTCAGCAAATGCAGCAGCCAGGTCACCCAAACTTCATTGCTAAGGAAGAAGAGAAGGAAAACAAGGAAGAACACATAACATGTCATTATTACAGGGACCAGTTCAAAGACTGGCACCATATGTAACATTTAGCCTTAGGGCATACTGCTATGTGTCGTTGATGGAGGAAGTGAACATTGAAAACAGTGCATAGGGTGCCAATCAAGTACTCTAGTGTCCAACTTGCTCTCGTAAGAACAGCACTTAAACGACAGATTCAGTTCAGTTTCTGGTCAATGGTAACCACCAAGCTGTTGATAGTGGGGGAATTCAGAAATATCATTGAATGTCAATGGCAGATGGCTGGACTGATGACGTGTGACAGCGAAGTAGTTATACTCATCCAATAGTGATTCAGACACCTGGATGACGGAAGTTCAGATCCCATTAAATAAATCTGGACTAAACAGCCACTATCAGTAATAGTGACATTGAAACTTGCAGTTTTTTTTAATCATTCATCCTGTTTTGGGGAAGGAAGTCTGTTGTCCTTTTCCAACCATTTTGCCCATAAGACTAAGATCCTGTGACCAAATAAAACAATGCACAGGTATGGTCCCATTGCCAAGTTTGTGATGCTTCAATTTAGGTAACATGGATAATTTTAATTAGACGTTTTACATAATGATGCACATGACCATTGAAGATCTCAAAGTGTTTTAAAGCTAAAGACGTACTATTGAAGTGCAATCACTGTTATAGGAAACACGGTTGAAAAGTTTTATCCAACAAATCTACATAAACAGCAATGAGATAATAGCCAAATAATCTATTTTTTTATGAAACAAAAACAGAAAATGCTGTAAGAACTCAGTAAGTCTGGGAACATCTGTGGAGACAGATATAGGGTTAATGTTTTGAGTCTATTATGACTTTTCTTTGGAACTTCATAACAAATTTAAAGCGTTACCTTTGCTTCTCTCTCTATAAATGCTGTCAGACTCACTGAGATTTTCCAGCACTGCTGCTTTTATTTCAAATCATCAACATCCACAGTACTTTGCTTTTATTAGTCTATTTTTGTAACGTTGAGAAAGTATTAGCCAGAACACTGGGTTTAATTCCTTTTTTTCTAATAGTTCTCTGGGATTCTGTACATCTGGCAGATCTGATATCTTATTTAAATAAAAACTGAAAAAACTGCAGACGCTGTAAATCAGGAACAAAAACAGAAGTTGCTGGAAAAGCTTAGCAGGTCTGGCAGCGCCTGTGAAGAAAAAGATCAGAATTAGTGTTTCAGGTCCGGTGACCTTTCGTCAGAACATTTATGCACTGGAATATCCAAATCAGTTTTTATGGTTAAACCCTGGAATTGGATTTAAACAAAACCTTTGTGAGTCAGTGATGAGACTGCAATCGGCTGAGTCAGAGCTGACACAAAGGAGGATTGTAAGTGCCTCCACAACTTCCTCCTTCAGTATCCTTGGCAGCATCTGATCCATTCCCGGCAATTTGACCATTTTAAGTGGAGCCAACATTTCAATTATTGCTCTTTATTATTTCTTTAGCCATCAATATCTAAATAAACTCCTCTTTCAGTATGAAGTTAACACAATTTTCTTCATTGGTAATGATAGATATTCATATATCATCCAGGAGGCTCTGGCTTAATTTATCCTAACTTTCCACCCTCATGGGGGTGTACCAGAACTATTCCTGCACTATCTCGTTTTTGAAAGCAGTCTAACTGTTCCATTCCAGTTTTGTCAGCCTATCTTTCATTCAAATTTATCTAAAGCAGATCTTTCTCACTCCAGTAAAAAATGTTTCCACTGCAGTTACTCTTTTTCTCCCCTCTGGTTTAATCCTTATCCTTTTCCATAGCCAATCTAAACCTTTTGATACTATGGTCACTACCTCCTAAGTGTTCCTCTAATGACTTGATCCACTTGGCTTACTTCATGCACCATGAACACGTCCAGCAATGTCTCCCTTCCTCATTGTTGTAGAAAGAAGCTGGATTAGAGAAATCTCCTGGAAAGAGCTTTGAGGGTTTTCCCTTTCACTGCTCTGTGCACTATTATTAACCAATCTATATCAGGCAGATTAAAGTCCTCCATTATAATTACTCAGCAGTATTTTGCTCTAATATGTAAATTTCCCCAGAATTTGCTCCTCTGTATCTTTCCCACTGGATGGCATTTCATAAACTATATCCAACACTTTAACGTACCTCTACTGTTTCTTAGCTTTAATACTTATTCAATGGGCACTGCATATATTTTCTTTTGTGAAATGTTGTTGTGAAAATTGAGCTCATTAAGTATGTTTTCTCAATATGTTATTTGTAATGAAGGTACATAATGTATTATTGTTATTATTTGGAAACTTGAGCTCTAAAATGGTCGGAAAAATGTATAGAGATAACAAGGTGTGGAGCTGGATGAACACAGCAGGCCAAGCAGCATCATAGGAGCAGGAAAGCTTGACGTTTCGGGCCATGACCCTTCATCAGAAATGGGGGAGGGGAAGAGGGTTCTGAAATAAATAGGGAGAGAGGGGGAGGTGGATAGAAGATGGATAGAGGAGAGGATAGGTGGAGAGGAGGCAGACAAGTCGAAGAGGCGGGGATGGAGCCAGTAAAGGTGAGTGTAGGTGGGGGGGTAGGGAGGAGATAGGTCAGTCCAGGGAGGACGGACAGGTCAAGGGGGCGGGATGAGGTTAGTAGATAGGCTCCATCCCCGCCTCTTCGACTTATTTGTCTCCTCTCCACCTACCTTCTCCTCTATCCATCTTCTATCCGCCTCCCCCTCTCTCCCTATTTATTTCAGAACCCTCTTCCCCTTCCCCATTTCTGAAAAATGGTCATGGCCCGAAACGTCAAGCTTTCCTGCTCCTATGATGCTGTTTGGCCTGCTGTGTTCATCCAGCTCCACACCTTGTTATCACCGTCTCTGGGATTGAGTGACTATGAGGTTGTTGTTGCTGGAAAAGGGGTTCAATCTTTATTTCTGATATCTATAATAGCACTGCTTCAACTAGTGATGTTCTTGTACAGTGGAAACATAGTTTGCGTTTATTTTCTTTTTGAATATAATAAACTTTCATGTTCTTTGGTACAATTGGCAACCTCTTATAAATATGCTTAGTGGCTGCCCACCAACATAACCAAAATGCAAACTTAAAACTTATTGTCTGTCAAGCCATGTGTCACTCTGGGATCTGACTCATTTATCACTTGGAATTATTTAACACGAACTGTTTTAAAAAAAGTCAAAGGACAAATGGTAAATATTACTAGCACCACATTTCATATGGCAGCATATGGCATCCTCAGCTAACATGAAGTACCATGGCAGAGAAAAATAGGTATAACTAAAAGAAATACCAATTCTGATTTGAACATGTACGAGGAGAGCAACGAGGAAATAATTGCACAGTCTACTCAATATTGTTATCCGAATAAGTGTACTTTACTGGAGGACTCTAGTTCTGGCCTGACATGTATTAACTGTCTGTACACATGGGTCCAAAGCAAGATACTGCAGATGCAGGAAATGTCAAATAAAAATTGGAAAAGCTGGAGACATTCAGCAAGTAATATTCTGATACTTCATGTGAAGGGTTACCATCAACCAGAAATATTAACTCTATTTCTCAACACGGATGCTGCCTGGTCCATAGTATTTCTAACATTTTCTATTTTTGCTCCATATAGGAGTCAAAAGGAAAATGCTTCACCACCAGAGAGTCAGCCTGGTGCCATATGTTCTGGGTGGAAAGGAGGGGATACTAAGAAATCATGCAGGATGAAGGTATAATCACTGTTGTCAGGATACCAAGCCATATAATTTATATTCTACAGTTACAAAGAAGACCCAAATTAAGCAAAGGAATGCTTTCCTGTTGTCGCAGAAAATTTGCCTAGCATAGGATCATACGGGTGCAAAAGTAAGCCCGCTGCATCAGAAAAAAAAACAAACCAATGCTTGCAAAGTCACCACACTTTCTTCTTGTTTCATAGTCTTCACTGAGACAGTGAGGTATTTCTGACAGCAAGAAAATAGTTCTTTCATGGTCTTCATGTTGCAACATGCATAAAAATTGAGAGATGTTATTGATACTACCCAATGGAAGATGGAAGCAGGCCAGTGCATGAATGTTTAGGGTCACAGTGACCATCACAGCCACAATGGACGCTTTGATTCCCTGTTTCTTGGCTTTAATTATTATTTCAACAGGTACTTGAACACTGTCACAATTTCCCTGCAGGATTATAGCCACCTGATAAATTGTCACTTGATAAAGGTAAAGTAGGAAATCCGATCCTTGCGCAGGCCTTTGTTGTATAAGCTCTCCTCTGCGTAAAAACCAAAAGAACTGCGGATGCTGTAAATCAGGAACAAAAACAAAGTTGCTGGAAAAGCTCAGCAGGTCTGGCAGCATCTGTGGAGGAGAAAACAGAGTTAACGTTTGGGTCCAAAAGTGTCACCGGACCCGAAACGTTAACTCTGTTTTCTCTTCCACAGATGCTGCCAGATTTGCTGAGCTTTTCCAGCTACTTTGATTTTGTTGTTGCTGTTAAGCCCTCCTCTGCCCTGTTTTCCCTTCCTCTTTTTCAACATTTTGTGTAGCCCAGTTCTGCCCATTTTCTCCTTCTGCCACTCCTCCGCATTCTACATCTTCAAGGCAGACAAAACAGAGCAGGCACATTCCAATCACTTTGGGAAACTAATCCTCTAATGGAGGCAGGACCTCCTAAAAATCATTTTCTGCATTTAGCTCTGTTAAACAGTAGCCGGATATATGATCAACAATCACCAGAACATACTCTAGTTACCTAAGAAGTCCAAATAAAGACATATTATCAGAGCTGGATTTCAGGAACCATGTGCAAAACTGGTAAGAGATGATGACCAGAGAAGGATTTAGGCCTGCCTTGTTCCAGATTCTTGGCAGTCACTATGGGCTAAGAAGCAGCCATAACCAAGAAAAAAAAGGAGTCTGAAGTGCTCCTCTGAGGTCACAGCATTTCTAAGGGCAGCTGCCATCTGCCATCTTACCTACATTACCATTTCCAAGGTACTTCCAAGTAGTTAAAGCTGCTTACAGCGCAGCTGGAAATTGGATTCCTGACAATGGGCAAGCTGCCCTCATGTTGTGTGAGCTGACAGTTCTCCAAAATGATTGAAGATTGACCTTAGGCCAAATGTGGGACATATACTGATACATGACATCAGGTATGTGCTTGAAGATAGCTCATTACCAATATTTTATCCATGGGATAGCTCTTTTGATTTTTTTCATGAGTGACATCGGTATGTATACAATTCACATAGTTTCGCTTGTCGCTTCAATCACTGAGAATCGTAGACACAATATTGAGCCTATCGTATCTATCATTATCTGCTGTACTGCTTTTAAAATAGGGTCAGTTTAAGTTCAGCAGAAATGTGCAGCTGCCATTTATTTGGGCAATCTAGATCGAAATACATTTTCTTTACAATTACCGTGAAGGAAAATTAGTAAATATCAGTAAGCTAGCCACATACTGGTCATAGCCCTCAAAAACAATAGCTGATTGCCTAACTTCTATGTGCCATCTCAGGAACCATGCTATTACATGCATCCCTAGGCCTCCTTTTCCACCCTGCTAATTTCATGTCTTGCTTAATTTCAAATACCTATATAAAAGGTAAAGCTTTGGGATTCTCCCAATTGACAAAGATTGCTTAATAATCCTGCAGTAATTCATAGGAGTTATGCCATAAACCACAAGAATGCAAAGTTCCAGTAATATATAATCATCATTGGAATCCAGGATGATATTGGTATCAGGAAGATATTAAAATTTTCTATGAGACATCTCAGAGAGGGAATTTTACGTAGAAAGCAATGTAATTCTATCACTTTCTCTAATTGTCAAATTGAAATAATTGGCCCTGGTCTTTATGGCTATTGTGGAATGTAGATCGTAAATATTAAAAGTGTAAAATTGTACTTGGGCACCTAAGAGTAGAATATGCTGTATTGAGCCAAATTGAATCTAATTACAGGTTCTGTAATTTAGAAAATTCTTGTGAAGTACCTTTAGAAGTTTTATGAATAAATTATAGTTTTGGGGGAATTAGGTCTTTTCCATGGCTAACATTCTGGATGTAGATTTTGGATGTGAAATGTGAAAATAAAGTAAATTAGAATAAAACACAAGTTGAGGAAGAAATCATGAAGACTCAAACTTTGGAAGGGAAAGTAATTGGCTAGAATTAGTTGGAAAGAAGTAGTGGCCGGTGACAAGAAATTTATACCACTTAAATAGCAAACTGTCCAAAGTTGGTGGACAATTTTACGTTGCTCTGCTATTAAATTCATAAAAACAGCATCTTGTCCATAATATTCTTGCGGGTTAATTGCTCATTAAATGTGCAATAGAAGGCTAAGTCTGGTAATTAAAAGAGATGTTTTCACACTGTGATAATTGTATATGTCTGTCAATCAATCTCTTTAACTTAGCAATCAAGCAGTTAGAAGAGTGGAATTTCATCCTCTGATTTATTATTGGGGATTTTAAGAATGCTAAATTTGATTTTTCTTACTTTTCCTTTCCAAACTCTTAACTTTTCTCTTGATCCAATCTTTCTTTCCTTTTTTATTCCTCTTTCTGTATGTGGTTTTACACTGAATTCACCAATTCTATTCACAATCTGGTTCAGTTTCTCTTCTATTTATTTTTCAACATTTACAACTTATTGAGTAAGGAAATAGGTCTTGTCATTCATTGTGGTCCCAGCTACCTTGTTCCCTTTGTCACACAGTTGTCAGCTCCCACTTGCAGCAATGTTTTCAAGGAAGGAAATAAAACTGAAGAGTACGCCGTATATATTGTGATGCCAACCATTACCAAATTGTGGTCATGATGTGGAGGTGCTGGTGTTGGACTTGGGTGGATAAAGTCAAAAATCACACCACACCAGGTTATAGCCCAAAAGGTTCATTTGAAATCACAGGCTTTCAAAGCACAGCTCCTTCGTCAAATGCAGTGAGAAGAGAGTACACAAACACAGAGTTTGTAGGCAGAGAAATGAAGGGCACAAGATCAAACGATCATACAACTGGTGCGAGTGGAGTGGACAAACCTAAACTGGTTGACTGACTGCCTCCTGTTGAATCTTTAATTGTTGTTGGAATAGTACTGCCACCATCCTTTTCATTGACTGGGTCTAAGAACCTACTTGATTTACCGTGGTAGAGAAAAACCACTAGTGAGTTTATAAAAGAAGAGTTTCATATCATAAACAAGATGTAGTTTATTGCATGATAGCAATCATTCACTAGATACATTAGTAAGTTACACATAGTTACAAACCCAATGAGGAGACCTTTGGATATAAGTCTGTCCTCTTCATGATCCTAAACTGTTCTGCCTTTCCCTTCACTCAATTCCTTATGATACCATCAGATTATTCCAATATTAAGCCTTTAAGAACAATTACCTTATACAAACCCTCCTATTACCATCTTCCTTTATGCTAAGTATGATGTCAGCCAATGTAATGTTTTCCCAAGATAACAAGGTGTAGAGCTGGATGAACACAGCAGGCCAAGCAGCAACATAGAAGCAGGAAAGCTTGACGTTTTGGGCCTAGACCCTTCATCAGAAATGGGGGAGGGGAAGAGGGTTCTGAAATAAATAGGGAGAGAGGGGGAGGCGGATAGAAGATGGATAGAGGAGAGGATAGGTGGAGAGGAGACAGCCAGGTCAAAGAGGCAGGGATGGAGCCAGTAAAGGTGAGTGTAGGTGGGGAGTTAGGGAGAGGATAAGTCAGTCTAGGGAGGACGGACAGGTCAAGGGGGCAGGATGAGGCTAGTAGGTAGAAGATGGGGGTGGGGCTTGAGTGGGAGGAGGGGATAGATGACTCCCACTTATTTCAATTCTACCAGGGTTTCTTGATGCCACCCATGGAAATACGCCACCTTGAGGTCAAAATTAGTCATTCATACCCTGCCTCTGGAATGTCCTTCTTTGGTTCATGTTGGCTGTAAGGTCTAGAATTGGATGATCCGAGCAGAGCCAAAGTAAACAATGAGCTGGTTATTGCTGAGTTAATGGCACTTGATAGCACTGTTAGAAACACCTTCCATGACTTTGTTCATGATTGAAAATAGATTGATGATACAATCATTATTTAGATTTGACTTATCTTTTTTTGTCAGCAGGACATATCTGAATAACCTTCAAAATTATTGGGTAGACATTAGTGTTGTTATTTTATTGGAAGAGCTTGGCTAGAGTCAGGACTAGCTTTGGAGCAGAAGTCCACAGCACAATAACTGAGATGTTTTCGGAGCTCATAACCTTGGCAGTATCCAGTCCACTCTACTGTTTCATGATACCCTATGAAATAATTCAAATTGGCTAAAGACTGTCATGAAGGGGATCTTAAGAGGAGGTGAAGATGGATCACCAACCTGGAAGACAATGGCTATGAATGCTTCAGCCATGTCTTTATCAATCATGAACTGGCTCCACTTATGAATCAGGAAGGAGATGTCGATCAAAACACTCCTTCAGATTAGGTGTTTATTTATCCACTACTATTCACAACTGGATGCAGCAGGACTGCAGATCTTTGTTTTGATCCTTCAATTGTTAAACTGTTTAGATCTGTCTATAGCATGCTGCTTCTGCTGTTTAATATACTCGTAGTCCTATATTGTACAGAGACTAGATTGGAGGGCAGGCATATTGTGAATACTGACAGACATCATCCCCATTTCAAGAGACTGATAATGTCAGACCGGTATTGCCCATTGCTTGTTCTTCTGCACACTTCATCTAACCAGGCTTAGTCCCTTTGGGTGAGGGGGGCTGGTGGCTCAGATGGCTTAATGGATGGAATGGATCATGGTGGTGTCAGCAGCACAGGGGTTGATTCCTTTTCTGACTGAGATGAATTTGGGACCTGACTCTTTGTAGTACCCATGGTAAAGATTGTAAAATTAAAGGTTGGACCTTCTTTCAGGAAGAGAATTAAAAAATCTTTACAACATACATCTTATAACTGTACCATTCAGGTATGCCAGGTCCTGGATTTATAAAGTTGAGGTTATTAAGGAATTGAACCAGGAAAATGTGGAGTGATTAGTCCCCCTGTAAAGTGGAGAGTGGAAATCTGCAGGTGGTGGGGGAAGGAACAGTGAAGGTAAGGGGAAGAGTTTATAAACAAAAATCGGTTTTAAAATATAGAATGGAATAGTTTTTATTGTTATATATTTATTAGCCCACAAAAAAGACCATAAATATCAGGAAGTGCTGGGGTGGACATTTAAATCCAGCAAGAGGGCGGCGGGTTGCAAACCCGTTTAACCATATGGAGTTAACAAGCATGGGGCTGGATGAACACAGCAGGTCAAGCAGCATCATAGGAGCAGGAAAACTTGACGTTTCGGGCCTAAACCCTTCATCAGAAAATCAGATTTTCTGAT
>JAHRHZ010000013.1:29811577-29854768 GCA_024137785.1 Ginglymostoma cirratum
GCTCCTATGATGCTGCTTGACCTGCTGTGTTCATCCAGCCCCATGCTTGTTATCTCGGATTCTCCAGCATCTGCAGTACCTTTTATCTCTAACCATATGGAGTTGTCTTAGTTTATAAGATCCTCACTGAAAAATCATTTGGCAAATCTTTATTCATCCGTTTAGAAATAAATCTACTGTGGATCTCGTGTTGTTTTTCCTTGTTTGTTAAACGATTCCACAAGCTTTCGTTTCAACTTCCACAATTTTCTCTGCGGATTCACGCCAGTCCTTCAATAAACCCACAGTTTAAAAGGGAAATGAAAATCTCTTCTTCAAAGTTACATCGCCAGACGCTTCAAGAACAGCAAATGTTCCCCTCGCACAATCGGAGAACGTAATAATGTTAAGAGTAGAGGAAGGAGAAATAGACATATTCAAAACAGATAAAGTGTACTCATTGCCCTGTTCACGGTACGGAGCTGGGTACAAACAGAAGGCGCTGGTTAAACGTATGAGGTTTGGTAGCATCTGTGGATGTAGGCTCTGTCTCTATCTCCACAGATGATACCAGACCTGCTGAGTTTCTCCAGCACTTCTGTTTGTATTTCAGATTTCCAGCATCCACAGTTCTTTGTTTTTGTTAAAGATTCCCAAGCACCATTCAGGGAAGGATGGCGGTCCCTGGGTGGTATGATTCCTACCAGTGTGCGAGACCGCCTGGCCAGACTTGCTGGATGTTACTCAGTCACTTCCCTAAGCCATCGTTTCCATCACTCAACACTTTCTGAAACACGTCAAGATGCAAGGCGACTGACCTCGGCTAACTGTTGCACACTTCCTCAAGTTTGTTTTGTAGAAAATCCAACAAGTGCAAATCCGGGCAGGTCGTGAATTAAAACGAAACAGAACAAAATGTCCCGCCAGCTTCCTATGTGCATTTACTTGTGTTGATTTTGGGAGAGGAGTTAAGGAAAAGATTGTTTTAGGCCTGAGATTTTGTGAGTTCGTGCGGACGGTTACAAATACTGAGTAACAAAGTCATCCGCAGCGGGAACACCTTGAAAATACAGCATTCAGAACGATAGACGTGTGTGTGCGTGGTTCGCAGATCATCAAAACCAGCGTTATTTGGTATCAACACCACCTATGTTATGTACTGTGGATGTGAAGACATTTTGCAAATTTATCTCCAGTATAATCATATTGCCATTTCTAGGTCAGTTGAATCTCCTAAACACTTCAACACCTTGTAATTGGAGAATCTTAATACATATAAAATTTACATCAGGATCTAAATTAGATTTGCAATCAGACAATAAAGTGCACTTATATTGTAACTTTCGTCATCTTCGTATATCCCAAAGAGGTCCGCAACTAACAAAATACGTTTTGAAGTGTTGTCACTGTTGGGATATAGGAAAATGTATCTAATATACGCACAGCAAGATTCCACAAATGATCAATTTAGTGGTGTAGGTTGAGAAGTAGATATTAACTAGAATAACAAAACCTCCTTAGTTTTTCTTCAAATAAGACTATTTTACTTCAAGCTGCTAGAGCAGATAGTGGCTCAGTTAATGTCTCATCTGAAACAGCAGAGTGGCCCACATTCCCTGAGTCCTCCACTGAGTGCCAGGATGAAGTACATGCCTGTGTCTGTGAATTGGGGACTGAATCAATGACCATCCCAGTTGTGGGTTAGAATATACTCTTCTAACTGAGCAATCCCATGCCATTGAGGATGATTTAAATACTGCTGGTGAACCACTAAGACAAGGTTGACATCATCTGCAGGTGTCTACTGTAGTATTTCTAAACCCTTAAGCACAAAGTGTGAGATCTCACTGCAGCATACAGCCAGCGCAAGTCAAGGTTCAAAGAGCTCATTCTGACTAGGTAAAGTTCATATCTCTTTAATGTTCATACTTAATGCCAGTAAGGAGCCAAAGGAACAATCATCTATCTCTTAGTTTTAAAGAGTAACTAACATAATCCCAGTGAGCAGGGCTTTGGGTTTATGGATTTGCATCCTTGTCATTAAGTGCCTTAGGTTTTTTTTACTGTAGTATGACAGCTTCTTAGCAACTTATGTCTTGTTTGAATTCACTTACTTTTTGAGTGTCAAGTAAATTGAGATCTACTTAAACTCAGCAAATGTAGAAGGATGTATATAAAAGCAAATGACTCAATATGATTGTATTTTCTGGCAGCTCATAAAAAGATACGTCGGTCTCCAAATGTTTTTCTTTACTGAGCATAACATAGCCATAGCAAGCATTGTTACTACCCTTGTGGTTTGCCAAACCAGAACAATATACTCAGAAGATTTTGCTGCCAATCCACATATTTGAGGAAACACTTACTTTATTCACAAGGCAATGTTTATAGTGCAGGGCAAGAAAATGTGTCAATGTGGTCTTTATCTGGCTTGCCTTGATGCTGAATGGATTGTTACAAGATTCACTGAAGGATTATTTTTATTTTTTCAGGGAATCTTAGTTGAGGCAAAAGAAAACTTGAAAATAAAATTAGAAAATGGTGCAAACACTGACCAGGTCGAGCAGAGCAATTAATTTGTGCTTTACATGTTCACATGCAGTACCATGTTCTTTGCAGACAAAAGAAATTTGCTTATACATTTCTTCTCTTCCATTAAGGAAGGTTTACGGAGATTGTCATGCCTACTGTAAGGCAACGACCTGGCCACTTAGAGTTTACCTGCCAAGTTTGGACTTAATCAGCTAAGACTGACAGGCAACAGTTAATTCTGCATCTCCATGCCAACCATGGTCTATCTGATCGGTATCCTGTTATAATGCAGCATATATTGACATTTCCTTTCTAAGTTTGGTTTCTTCTGTCCCTGTCCCAATGAGTGCAAGACAAAAGCCTTCAATTTTTCACTTTGTATTTCTCTTTTAGCACTATTAAAGAAATAGGAACTGCTACTTTTCCAATGTAACATCTATGATTCAAATGCCCAAGAATTAAGAGCAATAACTTCAAAGATAATTTTCATTCAAAGGTTTAGGCAAAACAAAGTTTAAAATCAACTTGTCATTTTTATAAGGTGCTAGTAACTAGAATGGGATGAGGAAAGTAAATAAAGTAGATAGCAAATGGATTTAACGTTAGTGTCTAGGAGGACTATCACTCATTAAGCGCATATTGGGAACTTGGATATTAAGTTCCCAAGAGTTGCAATTCAGCAACTTCAGCAGATGGAAATTCATTCAGTCAGTATTCATAATACCTCCTACATTGCAGGCATTGCTGGTTCCAAACCAGTAGTGCACATTTGTAAAATGAATCATTTGTTTACATTGATACAAAAGCAAAATGCTGTGAATCTGCAATGAAAGAAACATCAACAGTTGGATCAGAGATAAAAGGTAATGCAGATGCTGGAGAATCCGAGATAACAAGCATGGGGCTGGATGAACACAGCAGGTCAAGCAGCATCCTGCTCCTATGATGCTGCTTGACCTGCCGTGTTCATTCAGCCCCATGCTTGTTATCAACAGTTGGAAATGATCAGCAGAAGCATCGATATCTGTTTTAGATCAATTACATTTTGTAACGGAACAGCAGAACATAGAGAAAGAATAACTGGAGTTAAGGAGTGTACCATAGGACTGGAAAGTGGCCAATGTAACGCTGCGGTTAAAAAGGGAGGGAGGCAGAAGATGGGAAATTATAGGCTGGTTAGCCTGACCTTGGTCATGGTAAGATTTTAGAGTCTATTATTAAGGGTGGGTTTCTGGAAAGCTTGGAAGTGTTTGCTAAAAAAAAAGGCGCTGTGTCGGCACAACAGCATCAAGTGAGGTCATGCCTGACAAATCTGTTAGAATTCTTTGAGGAGGTAATGAGCAAATTAGACAAATGAGAGGCAGTGGATATGATCTATTTGGATTTCAGAAGACCTTTGACAAGGTACCAAACACAAGGCTGCTAAATAACACAAGAGCTCATGGTATTAGGGGCAAGGTACTGACATGGCTAGATAATTGGATGACTGACAGAAGGCAGAGAGTGGGGATTAAGGGGTGTTTTTCAGGATGGTAGCCAGTGACTAGTAGAGTTCTGCAGGGTCAGTGTTGGAACTATAATTACTCATGTTATACATGAACAATCTGGATGACAAAAAGATAGGTGGAGGGGCAGGTATTGTGGGAAAGTGTGATGTTATACACTTTCATAGGAAGAATACATACACAGACTATAATCAAAATGAGGAAAGGCTTTAAAATCTGGAGCACAAAGGGTCTTAGGAGTTCAGGATTCTCTTCAAGTTAACATGCAGTTAGGAAGGCAAGTGCAATGTTAGCATTCATTTTGACAGAGCTAGAATACAAGAGCCGGGATGTACAAATGAGGCTGCATAAGGGTCTGGTCAGATTGCATTTGGAATATTATGAGCAGTTTTGGACCCCCTTTCTAAGGAAGGCCTTGGAGGGAGTCCAGAGGATGTTCACAAGAATGATGCCAGGGATGAAAGACTTGTCATATGAGGAGCGGTTGAAGACTCCGGGTCTGTACTCAATGGAGTTTAGAAAGATGAGAGGAAATCTTATTGAAACTTGTAGAATACTTTGATGTCTGGGTAGAATGGATGTGGACAAGATGTTTCCACTAGTAGGGAAGACTAGGACCAGAGGACACAGCCTCAGAGTGAAGGGATGACCATTTGGAAGTGAAATGAGGAGGAATTTCTTCAGCCAGGTTGTGAATCTGTGGAACTCCATTGCTGCAGAAGGTTGTAGAGGCCAAATCAGTGAGTTTCTTTTAAGGTAGAGATAAATAGATTCTTGATCAGCAAGGGGATTAAGGGAGAAGGCAGTAAAATGGAGTTGAGAAACATATCAACCATGATCAAATGTGTGGAGTAGACTTGATGGGCTGAATGGTCTAATTCTGCTTCTATATCTTATGGTGTACGAAGGATGCTGCAAGGAATGGAAAAGACAAATGGGAAGATCTGTGATAGAGTAGAAGGCAAGAAAGATTAAAGGATAAAAGATATGATGATGCAAAGCAAATGGAGATAATAATAGAACAAGAGGTAAAAGCAACAAAAGAATCAGGTAAAGGAAGTGTAAATGGGAATAGCACTTCTAATAGGTATTATCCAAAATAGTGGATAAGGTCACAAATCACACAACACCAAGTTATAGTCCAACAGGTTTATTTGAAAACACAAACTTTTGGAGTCTTACTCTTTCTTCAGGTGTCAGTGAGAGAGATAATACCAGACATGGAATTTATAAGTAAAAGATGAAAAATTCACACCATTGCTGCGGATGTACTCAACAAACCTAAGATGCTGTTAAATCTTCAATAAGTTAGAAATTTTTAATTGATTAACATGTATATGTAAATGCCCAAATTCCTTTCAAGTCTCTGTCCTGTGAGAACTAAATGTTTAATCAGTGTAAAGAGGTGACATTTTAGATCAGACAATGCATGTTAGATATGAGGTCTTGTTTAGAATCTGTTTGTGTTTTGGTTTGGAGTCAGTCTGCTTTTATTTCTAAAGTAGCAATTTATAAAACGCTACATTGAGTGACTGTCCATAAATTGTGTGCTTTTTGAGCAAAATAAAATGTATCTGCAAATACAAATTCACTCCACAGATTCACGTGTGTGTGTGCAGTAGTGTGTGTGTGTGCATGTGTGTGTGAGAGTGACACAGTGTGTGTCTGAGAGAGGATCTGTATGAGACTATGTAGTGTGTGTGTGCGTATTTGTGTGAGGGAGTGTGTGTGTATGCGTGAGAATGTATAGTGGGGTGGGTCACTTGTAGTGTGACACAAACCCAGGATTCCGATTGAGGCCGTCCTCATGGGTACCGAACACGACACGGCGTTGTTGTGTATCCCAAAGTCTGCCTTGAAGGACGTTTATTGGAAAATCCAAGGCAGAATGTCCTTGAGCACTGTTCCCCCACTGGGAGGGAACATCCCTGTCTGGTGATTTTTGTGCAGTGTCCCTTCATCTGTTGCCGTATCTGTGTCTGTGCCTGATACTACCTCTCTCACTAACACCTGAAGAAAGGAGTAAGACTTCAAAAACCTGTTGGGTTTCAAATAAACCTGTTGGGATATATCCTGGTGCTGTGTGATTTCTGACCTTGTCCGCGCCAGTCCCACACCAGCACCTCCACATTAAAGTAATGGAGGCAGAGCACGTAATCTGAAATTGTTGAATTCAAGTTGAATCTAGGAAGTTGCAAAGTGTTTAATCGAAGATTAGATGCTGTTGATCAAGCTTACATTGAACCTCACTGGAACACTGCAAGAGATCAAGAGTACGGAGATCAAAGTACAACTTCAAGTGAATAAGAATGATGAGTGGTTTTAAGCTTGCGGTCAAGATGCATTCGGTCTGTTCAATGGAGAGGAGAGACTATATTTTTAGTGGTGAATATGACAGGCTAAATTTAAAGAAGTACAAGAGAAGAATGTTCATGGTCTTGAATAGACAGAGGGGAGCACGTAAAATAGCAGGTGGTGATTCTCCAGGATATACAAGGAACAGCGACATAAGAAGGGGTGAGGCTGTTTGAGTGATTGATTGTGGTGGAGGGAATGGTTCCTGCACAGCACTGAAAGAGAAAGCGAGGGGATGAAAGGATATTTATGGTGGTAGCATTAAGTTGGAAGTGGTGGAACTGGTAGTGTGTGATCTATTGAATGTGGACATGGGAGGAGAGTGGAGGCTGAGGGAAGGGATAATTGTGATTCTGGATTACTTTCCAGGGAAGGGGCAGTCCAAAACTAGAGGGCATAGGTATATGATGAGGGGAAAGACTTAGAAGGGACCTGAGGGGTAATTGTTTTCTCACAGAGGGTGGTGCTTGGCTGGAACGAGCTGCCAGAGGGGGTGGTGGAGGTGGGTACAAATGCTGGCAAATAGGATTAGGTCAAATTAGGGTGCATGGAGATAAGTGGTCCGAATGATCTGTTTCCGTGCTGTATGACTTTATGACTCTATAAAAGCCAAAAATATTGGATACATTTGTCAGGTCTTGTATATCTGTGGACAAACAGGCAGCATTGTTGTTTCACAAATTGTTTGCTTTCCTCTTCACAGATATTGCCAAACCCAAATAGTTTTTCCATCAGTTTTTCATTTTTTAAATTTAGACTTCCAGCATCTGCAGCATTTTGCTTTTGTATTGGGAGGACTGATATGAAAGGTGATACCATCCAAACAAATTTAACAGAAAATAGGAGGATGGAATTAAGTTTTTGCAAGGGACAACATGAAAGGAAATGTAGTCAAGTTGCTGCAGAAGTCAATGGGATTACAATGCATATTGGTCAACAACTGATCCCCAGAAATAGAAATGAGAAAGGCTGAGAGAGGCAAGAGTTAGAGATTGATTGATTTATTGTCACATGTACCAAAATACAGCGAAAAGCTTTGTTTACAAGTGATACAGGCAGATCACAGCAAATGAAGGATGTAGAGATCAAAAAGACTTAGAGGCATACAGGTTACATTATTTGAGGCTAGAGTCCATTCAACAGTCTGATAATGGCTGGAAAGAAGTTGTACCTGAACCTGCACGTGCATGTGTTCAGGCTTCTGTATTTTCTGCCTGATGGAAGAGGTTGTAGAAGGTCATTACCAGGGTGTGACAGGTCTTTGATGATGTTGGCCATCTTTCCATGGCAGCGAGCTGTGTAAATAGAGTCCATGGATGGAAGAGATAACAAGGTGTAGAGCTGGATGAACACAGCAGGCCAAGCAGCATCAGAGGAGTAGGAAGGCTGACGTTTCAGGCCTAGACCCTTCTTCAGAAAATCTGAGCAATTGTCATACCAGGCTGTTGTGCACCCAGACATTACGCTCTCTGTCGTGCATCTGTAGGAGTTGGTGAGGGACTTTATGGACATGCCAAATTTCCTGAGCTGCCTGAGGAAGAAGAGATGATGTAGTGCCTTCTTGACTGTCGCATTTATGTGGGAAGTCCAGGACAGGTTGTCCGTTATCGTCACTCTGAGAAATTTGATGTTCTTCACTCACTCAACTCAATTCTGTTGATATAGATGGGGGCATGTTCTCCTTTCTTTCCAGAGTCAATGATCAGTTCTTTAGTTTTGGTGAGGTTCTGAGGCAGATTGTTTTCATTGCACCACAAGCCCTCTATGTCTTTTCTGTAGTTTGACTCATCCTTGTTAGATGGATTATGTGAACGTCACAAAATGGATGGACAATGAAAGGGAAATTGAGGATTATCCCATTCGGTGGGCAATAACATTAAAACAATCATACGTGTACGGAAGATATATGAGAGGGATGGGGCTTAAATAAAAATCCTGTTCGTCCAATCAAATGGCAGGTGCAGGTCAGACTCTTACTGGTTCCTGAAGCAAAACGTTTTATCTCACAGTGCAGTTCAAACGATAAAACTGTTCAATGTCAGAACAAGTTCAGTCAGGCAAGACAGGGCAGTGATTGTTGGAACTTGGTTTTATTTACACTAACTAAACAGAAGAATATTGTTGACTTACCCGAGATTCGCCAGCCATTGCTTTGTCTGATGCTGTATTGTTTGTTTCGCAAATATCCTTGTTTGACCCTGAATCACAGCTTGAACAACAGTACATGTTTTCTTCAAGTTATGGGATGGCTAAAGGGTAGAATATGGTTGACTCTTAACTGCCTTCGGAGCAATTAGGGTTGGGCAAAAAATGCTGGCCTAGCCAGTGATGCCCACATCCCGTGAATGAATAAAACAAAGTTTCTCACTCATGATCAAATTGAGCTCGGGACAGAATTACGTCAAGTTTCTCCTGTTCCTACAATAACCGAGGATTATTTCCTATCTTCACCATATTAATGCCCTGATCAATATAAGAACAGAGAGCATGTCTATGGGTTGATTGCAATTACAGAATGGATACAATCGTCCGGGATACAAATAGAAAAGCACACGTATAATTTCATTATAAATAGCAAATAGAAAACCTTCTTGCTTGTTAACTTCCTCGACTTCAAATCAGCACTTGTATGTACCCCATTGTGAAACTTCAGTTTTGCTTCTCATCCCCCTTTCTGCGTGAGATTATTATTTGATGCCAATGAGTTCTTACAAAGTACGTCCCTTGTTCGATTGGTCTCAGTTCACGCTCAGAAGAGCACATTGTGCAGACTTCATGTCCTCTGCAAAAGATCTATGATCTGTTCAGTATTCGATAGTTTTTTCTCTATATTCAGTGAAGCAATTAAAACATAACATCATTTAGCCACAAATAGATGCGAAGTGGACAGGTTAAGAAATGAAGAACGAGGCTGTATATGATACGAGCAATGCAATAGCAAGATAATCACAGCATGCAGCATTTTAGCACTGGTAACGAAATGTTTACAGTTTTTTGAAGATAACACTGGGTTTTAACTGCACAAGTATTATTCACATTATTGTTAATAAAGTTGCAGTAACAAAGCTGAAGATCTAAGTTTAGACTGAGGCTCATTGGGTTACACAACAGACATGAAACGAATACAATTAGCAGTTTTGTTTTATACCGCAAATGAGATTCGTTAGACGATAACAACCAGGTGATCAGTGATCTTTCAACTACTTTCAGGGATTTTTAAATTTTGTTTAAGCAACATTATTTTCAATTTACAATGTAGCTCTGTAGTGATAATTTAACTCCGTCGATTTTTTTTTAAAAGCCTGCCAGTTCGCGTTATGTTACAGTAATTCATGTATCACCGTAATCTTGGGAATTCAGGTGATGTTTTCTCCAATCCTGACACATACATTGTCACTTCTGTACACCTTCAGTGTACAGAAACGGTGAGTAATTGATCCTGTGACGTGTACATATGAAAGGAAATTACAAATCGAATCTTCCCCAAAAGTGGCGATTAATAAATAGCGGTGAAACTGGATCACTACTACAATAGATTTTAGACCAAGAGGTTGCTAAACTCCGGAGAAGAAAAATTTAACATGAGACCTGTCCAATGTTAGTGAGCATTGCAGCCTGTTATCTCCTCATGTCACCTTTCAGAGAGAGTTTGGGGAAGTGTTCGTTTCTCATAACGTTCTGTCTTTTTTTTCCTGCAGATTTCTGCCAACTTTTCCTGGTGCTGTTTGCAGGGGTCGCTGCTTTCCCTGTAACGGAGCTGTCAGGAGGGGAGGTGCGCTTGCCTGCAGCAGCCCTGTTCTGTTCAAACTGTGTCCCTCTGGCAATGGAAATCCGGAATACATCGGCTGAGCTCCGGAACACTCAGGTCAGTTAGTGGCTGGAGACCAGAGAGTGGCGTCTGTGCCTTGGGAAAGTAGTGGTTGCGGAGCAGGAACTGAAACTTGGGAACTCGGTGTTCGGAATAGGATGTGGAGGGGAGGGGGCGTGCAGGAGTAGGGCTGGATGAGAGATTTAGGGACAGCAGATCGGGAACTCGAAGTTTGAAGCTTTTAGAAAGGAGCAGGACTTCGTTTGCACTCATTATGTGATCTTTCTTGCCTTCGCAGCTGTGTGAGTTTTTCTCGCTCTGTGAGCAAGACTGGAGCTCGCTACTCACTTACGATTTCGACCTGCCACACATCCGAGCCCAGGACAGATGCTTAAAGACAAATTTCCACAAGGTGAGTGAGAGGGCGAGTGGGAAGAGTTAATTCAAAAGTACATCACAAATGACATAGAGAGGCACATACAGAGAGGGTGAAAATTCAAACGGAATCACTTTTAGCCCCATCTTTGACGGTGATTAGAATAAAATTGATAGCACAGATTCACGATTGAATTATATATTTTTAATCAACCGGTTCATAGAGGGCATTCACACCTCTGGAGCAGGTGGGATTTCCACCATCAGCATTCTACCACGGTCAAGTCAGCAATTTTACAAAATATTTCTTGTAGCTGTTTGGTTGAAATTGATAAGCAGGTCTTCAAAATATACTAAAGCGATTGTGACAAGCGTGCATCCTAATTCTTGTATGCATTCAAATTAGGAAACATGTCTCAAAACGATCGCCTCTGGTCTTCAGAAGTACAAGCCCTACTTGTTATTGGTGGAAACATCAAGCCCCAGTTCGACTGACCGAGCAACATGGATGAGATCCAGCACCCAGCAACTGGCTGAACTGATCATGAACCAGGTCAGTGTCAACATAGACAATGTGAGGTATTGCATTTCGTAAGGCAAACCAGGGCAGGACTTGCAGGACTTACACACTCAGTGGAAGGGGCCTGGAGAGTGTTGCCGAACAAAGAGACCTTGGCGTACAGGTTCATGTTTCCTTGTAGGTGGAGTGGCAGGTGGAAAGGGTGGTGAAGAAGGCGTTTGGTACACTTGCCTTTATTGGTCAGTCCATTGAGTATAGGAGTCATGCTGCCGCTGTACAGGACACTGGTTAGGCCACTTTTGGAATAAGTTCAGGTCACCTTACTACAGGAAAGATGTTGTTAAAATTTGAAAGGCTCAAAAAAGATTTACAACGATATTGCCCGGTTTGCAGTGTTTGAGCTCTAGGGAGATACTGAATAGGCTGGGGCTATTTTCCCTGGAGAGTCAGAGACTGAGGGGTGACCTTAAAGAGGTTTATAAAATCATGAGGGGCATGGATGGGTTGAATAGTCAAGGTCTTTTTTCCTAGTGTAGGGGGAGTCCAAAACTAGAGGGCCTAGGTTTAAAGTGAGAGGGGAAAGATTTAAAAGGGACCTAGAGGGGAAACTTTTTCAATCTGAAGGTGCTGCGTGTATGGAACGAGCTACCGGAGCAAGTGGTGGAGGCTGGTATAATTCCAACATTTAAAAGGCATCTGGATGGGTATATTAATAGGAAGGGTTTAGAGGGATAGGCGCCAAATGTTGGCAATTGGAACTAAATTAATTTAGGATATCTGGTTGGTGTGGACGGGTTGGACCGAAGGGTCTGTTTCCGTACTGTACAAATCTATGATTCTCTGACTAAAGGAGTCAGTAGATACCTATATTCTCAAAACTGACAATCCACCTCACTATCTATTCTGTTCCTTTTTATTTCAGTTAAAGGCTGAGTTCGGCATCACTAATCTGCGTGAGGCTGAACGACAGGTTTCAACATCAGAACCGGTGCCAAAAACAGACTGGAGCACACAGGTGACGGTGCATGTCATTCTTCGGGACTTCACTAAATTTATCGAGCAAACAGTCCGAGCCATTCGCTTTATGAGAACGCAATCAAGTCTGTGAAGTTCTACATTGGGTTTAGCCAAAACAAGAGCCTACGTTTCTCAAGGCACGGATATGATTTGTTTATTTGGTTATTTATTGACTTATCTACCTGCCTAGCAAAAGGGCTAACGAGTAGGTGTAGTGCAGAGAAAGAATGGGGGCAACATTACAGGATTGATTGATTTTCAGCACATAGGATGGAAACCTCTTTTCTCCATTCCGCAAAGTCCGCGGATCCCTTGATTAATTTAAAAATTAAGTTAAATTATGTTGTATTCCATTAGTATTGGTTGGTCGTGAACCCAGGAGCTGGGGCGGCTCATTTGTTTCGGATTGTACCCGGAGGAGCACAGTTTGGGAACTCGGCTTTCTGCCAAATCCAATGTCATTGCATCCTCTGCAACTGTGGTTAAGATCGAAGCAGCAACTGCTTCAGTGTATGAACGTTATAGTTCAGCATTTGATCAAACAATCTTTCATTAGCAGCTAAAAGGGTATTCTGCAAAAGGAACTTGTATTAATGCACTGTACAGTACTGTGAAATGGATACAATTACTTGGAGAATATTGTTTACGTTGTTCAACGTTATTTATACAATTTTATTTTTGCTCCATCTTTTATACAATTTATAAACTGTGGTGTGTTTATGTTAATTTATAATGAATAATATTGAACTGTGCGGAATTACAGTATTTATGCAATATTTATGTATTTACATACTATTAAATCTAATACTCTCTTTAAATGTCTCAGTTATAGACCTCTGTACTGTTCACTGATTGTTTTAATTAAAATTGAGATAAATAAAAATCAATTTATTCAAGACTCACTCGATGTAATTAAAGGAAATCAAAAACTTGAATTTAACTAGTGCCTCTCACCACCACTTTACAATGGTAGAAGTACCTTTGAAGTGGTTATCGTTACTATGTAGGAAGTACTGCCATTTATTTGCATATAACAAGATCTCCCAATTGGCAGCATGATAACAACAGGTAACCTGATTCTTTCTTTTGATGTTGATTCAGGAATTAATATTGACTAGGATATCCTGGCTCATTTTAAGAATAATGCTTTAGGATCTTGTCTTCTCAGCTGAGAATTGTTAGCTCAGTTATCTAGAGTGCATTGCAGCATAATGGAAATCTGTGTGCTGGTTGAGATAATTGTTGGGCTCTGCCTCTTTGCAGTGATATCATGGCACAATCTTCAAATGATCTTGTCATATGAAGCAATATGACTGAGACTTGGTTTAGTGTCTCATCTATCGGCATCACTTTTGACTGCTAGGGGCGTGTAAATAGGCTTAGATGGTAATTTTTATTAAAGGTCAATCACGTGCATACTAAAGATTACTGAAGAAGTTAAGAGCTGAAGGAAACGATCTTAGATGTCGCATGATCTATTGATTGTTACCACTTTCAGAATTTGTTGTACTCTCAATGAAACAGCAAACTGGCAACAGGCAATTTTAAAATAATGAACTTCAATAAATTGCAATTGAAGGCAATAGGTGAATTAACAGTTATTTTAAAAGGTTTGGCTAAAACTCTTTAAAGAGCATTATAGAAATGCATGGTACTGTACTTTTGGAAAAAAATCAACATCTTTTAAATTCTGCAAATTACTTGCATCCAAACAGTTACAATGTATTAGTGGACTAATAGAGTCATACAGCATGGAAACAGACCCTTTGGCCCAACTAGTGCATGCTAACAAAAACAGAACTGGAAGTTCTGAAGAAGGGTCACTGGACCTGAAACATTAACTCTGATTTTTTTCTTCACAGATGATGCCAGACCTGCTGAGCTTTTCCAGCGACTTCTGTTTTTGTTCCTAATTTATTGTATTTGCAGTTCTTTCAGTTTTTATTTAGTCCACACTGACCATGTTCACAAACTAAACTAATCTCACCTGTTTGCTTTTGGCCTAAATCTTTCCTATTCATGTACTTATCCAAATATCTGTTAAACACTGTAATTGTATCTGCATCCACCACTTGCTGTGGAAGTTCATTCCACACACTAACCACTTTCTGTGTAAAAAAGTTGCCCCTCATGTCATTTTTAAATCTTTCTCCTCTCACCTTAAAAATATGCCCCCTAGTTTTGAACTCCTTCACCTTAGGGAAAAATCCTTTTCTATTTGCTTATCCATGCCCTTCATGATTTAATAAAGCTCTATAAGGTCACCCCTCAACATCCTACATCCAGCCTAGCTTCATAACTCAAACCATCTATTTCTGGCAACATCCTGGTAAATCTCTTCTGAACCCTCTCCAGTTTAATTATATCCTTTCTATAACAGGGCGACTGGAACTGCACACAGTACTCCAGAAGAGGCCTCACCAACATCCTGTACAACATGAGAAACGTCACAATTCCTATACTCAAAGGTCTGAGCAATGATGGCAAGCATGCTAAATTCTCTTTTTTAACCACCCTGTCTAGCTGTGACTCAAATTTCAAAGAATTATGTACTGGAACCCTTTGATCGCTCTGTTATACAACATTACCCAGGACCCGACCATCAATTCTATAAACGCTGCCCTTGTCTGTTTTACCAAAGTGCAAAACCTGCATTTATCCAAATTAAACTCCATATGCCACTCAGTAGCTCATTGACCCAATTGATCAAGATTTATTTTTAACATTAGCTAACCTTCTTCACTGTCCACTATACCAACAATTTTGGTGTCATTCACAAATGTACTAACCATGCCTCCTACCTTATCATCCAAATCATTTACATAAATTACAAACAAAAATGAACCCAGTACTGATCCCTGTGGAACATCACTGGTCACAGGCCTCCAGGCAGAAAAACAACCCTCCACCAACACCCTCCTTCTTCTACCCTAAAGCCAATTTTGTATCAAGTTGTGAAGCTCTCCCTGAGTCCCATGTGATCTAATTTTACTAATTAGCCTGCCATGAGGAACATTATCAAAGGCTTTACTAAAGTCCAAGTAAACAGCATCTACCATTCTACACTCATCAATCTTTTTGGCTACTTCTTCAAAAACCTCAAATCAGTTTGTAAGAAACAATTTCACTCACACAAAATATGCTGACTATCCCTAATCATTCCTTGCATCTCCAAATGCATGTAAATCCTATCTTTCAGAATCACCTCAACAATTTACCAACTACCAGTGTCAGACTCACTGGTCTATAGCTCTAAAACATTCTTATACCAGGTCAAAAATCACACAACACCAGATTATAGTCTCAGAGATAGTAGGAACTGCAGATGCTGGAGAGTCCGAGATAACAAGGTGTGGAGCTAGATGAACACAGCAGGTCAAGCAGCATCATAGGAGCAGGAAAGCTTGACGTTTCGGGCCTAGACCCTTCATCAGCGGGAGGGGAAGAGGGTTCTGAAATAAATAGGGAGAGAGGGGGAGGCGGATAGAAGATGGATAGAGGAGAAGATAGGTGGAGAGGAGACAGACAAGTCAAAGAGGCGGGGATGGAGCCAGTAAAGGTGAGTGTAGGTGGGGAGGTAGACCCCTCCTCCCACCTCAAGCCACACCCCCATTTCCTACCTACTAACCTCATCCCGCCCCCTTGACCTGTCCGTCCTCCCTGGACTGACCTATCTCCTCCCTACCTCCCCACCTACACTCACCTTTACTGGCTCCATCCCTGCCTTGACTTTGTCTGTCTCCTCTCCACCTATCCTCTCCTCTATCCATCTTCTATCCACCTCCCCCTCTCTCCCTATTTATTTCAGAACTCTCTTCCCCTCCCCAAGTTCTGATGAAGGGTCTAGGCCCAAAACGTCAAGCTTTCCTACTCCTACGATGCTGCTTGGACTGCTGTGTTCATCCAGCTCTACACCTTGTTATACCAGATTATAGTCTAACAGGTTTATTTGAAGACACAGGCTTTTGTAGTTTTGCTCCTTCTTCAGGTGTCAGTGAGAGAGGTGGCATCAGACCCAGAATTAATAAGCAAAAGATCAAAAGGTCATAGAACTTGATGTGAATGTGTTGAACTAATCTAAGGTGGCTGTTAAATCTTTAATCAGTTTAAAAGGATTCATATGCAAATTCCAGAATTTCTTTCAAGTCACTATCCCAAGATATTGCAGTACCTATTATCTCTAAAGGTTTTATCAGTTCCCTCAGTATATCAATGATGACATCCCTGATCAGACAATGCATATTAAGTGTGAGGCCTTGTTTAGAATCTGGCTGTGTCTCAACTTGGAGCCAGACTGGTTTTATTTCCAAATCAGGAATTTATAAAATGCCACATTGGCTACAAATTGTGTGCTTTCTGAACAAAATAAAATGCAACTGCAATTACAAAGCTGCAAATGAAATTTCACCCCATAGATTTAGTGTGTGTGTGCATGTGAACTGGAGAGAGAGAGGGACAGAGAGAGAGAAAGTGTGTGTGTGTGTGTGTGTGTGTGTGCGCGCGCGCGCGCGCGCATGTGTATTCAATTTTACCAGTAACCACAGTAATATTATCGGATACTGGGCAGGCAGCTTTAAGCTATAGTTAGATAGATATTGAAGAATTAAATATAATTATTAGTTCTTTCATAAGGAGTGATAAGGACTGACTGAATTCATGCAGATTTATATTACTTTTATTTTGAAAAGTGTTTTTATGTTGAAGATTAATGTAAAATAAGTTCAAAATCAAAATTTCAGCATTTGCAGACACCATGTATTTAAATCAGATTATGATAAAACTTAGGAACTAAAATTTATGCAATATGTAAAAATGTATTCAAAATCAGACTAAGAAAACATATTGAAGAGTTTGTTATCAATCAGTTATCAAGATCAATTACACAAAAGTCAAGACCAATTAAGATACACTAAAGAATAAGCCAGCCAAATGTTGACAAGGCTCCAAGGGTGAGGGTGTCGAACTATCCCAAGGAAATTAAAAACCCCACCTCCAGCCTTGCTGTTAACTAGCTATATCTTGTTTGAAGGACACCCGTTCAAAAGGAAAAAAGGGGATGTGATGTGCTTTTGTCAGTCGATGGAAAGTCATTCTGCCTGTTCGCTAAGTATGCTTATGTCTCATTTTGGACTATCTTCTTAGCATAGTCTAATATAGGAAAAAGGCAGTAAATTCTTTTAAATACAAATACATGCTTTGTGTACTAAAACTGAGAAGTTAAATTTTATGAATTTATGAATCTTTTCCATTTGCCACTTAATTAATACTGCATTATTGTGTCATATTTCTATATTCCAGTTCTGTATTGATTCATACTTCTCTTCATATTTGAATTGCTTGTCTGAAGAGTACGATATTGTCATACCCAGTGGTTTACACTCTTGCCCAAACTTGAGAGTTACAAGGAATTACTGATAAATTGGATTGAATTCAATTGGATAGGCATCCAAAAATTCTTAGACATGTCAGCTTGGATTATTATGCTCAGCTCCTGGAGAGGCAGCAAAGTCTAGTAACTGGCTCGAGGAAAACTATTTGTAAAAACACTACCAGATTGTTGTCTCTATTGCATAGTAACACCTATGATCACTTTTTTGATTTGGGTAGAATATAGATATTAAAAGTATTAAAATATTATAATATATCTCAATTTATTCATACTCTTATAAGTATAAATAGATTTCAACACATATTAATAGAATATACTTTAAATCCGGGGCTCACTACTCAGTTATGATTTGACCTGTGCAAATTCGAGCTCAGGATACATGCTTAAAGATGCATTTTCAAGGTGGGTTGTGCTATGTGAAGAGTTTTGAGGCAGAATGTTGTGCACTTTTTATGAGAAAATTGAAAAATACTTGAAGCAGAGATAGGGTTAAAGAAGAAATGACAACAGAGGTAGTGAGGTGTGTACTATATTTCAATACCAAAGAAATGGTATAGATTGAAAGGCCTCATTCTGTACTGTGAAACATCAAATGAAGAGAATATAGATCATAGAATCTCTACAGTGTAGAAACAGGCCCTTCAGCCCAACATGTCCACACCGACCCTCAGAGCGTCCCACCCAGACCCATCCTCCCTAATCTACACATCCCTGAACACTATGGGCAAATTAGCATGGCCAATCCACCTAGCCTGCACATCTTTGTACCATGGTACCTTGTACCAGTTCAAGGCTGCAGGATATCTTAATTCTTAGACTGCAGGTTGGGAGGTTCTGATCCTATGCATTAACATGTAGAAGAACTAACAAAAAAAAAAGTTTTCATCCCTGGATGTTGGTGGCTTTCTGACTGCAGAATTTTAATGCAGAGATGTGCAACTCTATTTATATTTTCACACTTGGAAAGTGTGTGATTGAATAATTCATAGCATTTAATTTAAATGAATTGTTACAATTCCTAGTTTTAATTCAACTTAATTATATTTTTTCCCAGAAATTATGAGAAGATTCTTTTTGACAGTAGACAGGTAGTTGAAAGAAATGTTTTGGTTACAATCTTTAAAAAAAACAAGAGTATTTATCGAAGTGAGAATGGTTATTTGAGCAATGAGACAAGAATACAGATAATGGGAATTACCTGCATAAGTCAGAAAAGATAGATGGAAACTCAGGTAAATAGAATGTGAAGACTTACCTTAGAGTAGTTGGTTCCTGGCCTCTGGTCCAGGAGGCTCAGGTTCAAGTCCCACCTGTTCCAGGAAGACAGGCAAATCTGTTAATTACATTCTACAACAGAAAGTGGCTAAGGCCAAGACATTGAATGTTTCCAGGAAGGAGTCAGATGTGGTTATTATGGCTAAAGGGATCAGAGGGTATAGGTTGAAAGTGGGAACAGGGTACTGAGTTGGATGATCAACCATGATCAAATGGTGGAGTAGGCTCGAAGGGCTGAATTGCCTACTTGCATTCCTATTTTCTATGTTTTTGTCTTTACATAATACACACTTATACAGACTTTCCTAAAATCCCAATAATCTTAAATGGTAACAAAGAGAAAGATGTCCTAATCAGCATCCAAATGAGGCAACATTGCAAGAATTCCAGTTTCCCAAAGATGATAAATTA
Organism: Ginglymostoma cirratum; assembly: GCA_024137785.1. Taxonomy (NCBI): domain Eukaryota; kingdom Metazoa; phylum Chordata; class Chondrichthyes; order Orectolobiformes; family Ginglymostomatidae; genus Ginglymostoma; species Ginglymostoma cirratum. The sequence goes on from JAHRHZ010000013.1 coordinate 29,830,744, forward strand.
GCATTAAGTTACTCTACAGCCAATACTCAACCACACAATCTGCATCAAAGTAGCAACTGAGGCCATATAATTGTCAATAGTGGCTCTAGGCTAGGGAGGGGATGACACTTATCATTATCCAGTAAATGCTGCTGGGAAATATGTGGGAAATGGGTGGGGACAAAAATCAAGCTTAATTATAGTATATCCTCTCACCTTCTCCAATTGAATAAACTGCTAACTCAGTCTGGCTCTAATTCTTGCCTTTGAATGTTGATTTTAACGCACTGCCTTAGCAAACAGTCCTAAATATATACATCAACCTCTTTTCATTCTGACCATCAATTTTGATGTTATTCTGATCTGCCTTTGGTCATTAAAATCCTCTATTATTACAGTTCAATTTCTTCAGCAAACTTCTTTACATTGTTTACAAATTTTTTCCCTTTCATTACAAGTGTAATACACTTGTCATATATAAAAAGGTTAAAAGGGCTACATGCCTCTGCATTGATCATTTGATTTCCCAAGGCAACTCACTATTTTTTTAAATCAGCTTCCTCAGAGATGTTATTAAACACCTCTAAAGCAGGTAGTCAACCAACATCAGAGGAGCAGGAAAGCTGATGTTTTGGGTCTGGACCCTTCTTCAGAAGAAGGGTCCAGACCCGAAATGTCAGCTTTCCTGCTCCTGCGATGCTGCTTGGCCTGCTGTGTTCATCCAGCTCTACACCTTGTTATCTCAGATTCTCCAGCATTGGCAGTTCCCACTATCTCTAAAGCAGGTGGGACTTGAACCTAACCTTCTAGTCTGAGGGTAGGGACTCTACCACTGCACCACGTGCACCTCGCAATTTTGAGACTAATTAATTCAAAACAGAGACACTCAAATCACTATATTCCATTTAAAAAAATCTATTTCTAAACTTGCAACTCAATCCTTTCTGTTTTCTCCATCTGAAAGTTTATTAAAAGAAATATTTTAATTCCCAGTATTAAATAGACTCATACCAAGGTTTTGTATGTTGCCATGCATCTCAAAACTAAAATTCAAAAATACTTTACACAGTTGTTATTCTTGGACACCATTCTATTCTTCTTTAAATTAATTGCTCTACTACATCTATTCTTAACAATTCAACTCTAGACATTTTTAATCAAACTGATCAGAAGTGTCTCTGGAGCCAGTAAGACTTGAACCCAGGAAACTACCACTGTGCACAGTTGAAGGTGCCTGCTCTCCAATGAGATATTAACTAAAGGCTTTGTTTTGCTTCATGGATGGATGTTAAAAAAAAACATGGCTTTACTTCAAAGAAGTGTAGTGGCAGTAATCCCTAGTGTCCAAATCAATATTTATCCTTTAAACAATATTTTTTAAAAAACAGAATAACTGATCATCATGACATTATTGTTTGTGGCAGATTTCTGTGCGGAAGTTGGCTATTATGTCATAGAGTCACATAGCATGGAAATAGACCCTTTGGTCCAACTATCCATGTTGACTATGTGCCCAAATCAAACTAGTCCCACTTGCCTGCATTTGGTCCATATCCCTCCAAAGCTTTCCTATTCATGTTACAATAGCAAGTATGGACAAAGTTTAGTGATTGATAGGCAGGTGGATGACCTTCCTGACTGGGTGTTAAATTAGGCACAGAAACATCAGGTCAACAAAGCTGAGAAGCCTACCCACCTTCCATTTAAGGCCAAATAAGTACCAGTTTAGTCTATTAACCAGATAATTCACCACAATTGAATGCTACCTGTGTGATTCAACTATGATCACACAGGCTGTTTGGATTGGTGGGAATTATTGCATTACAACTCAAACAACTACAGAATTGGTTAGATGCAAAAAAAGGAAGAACACTGAAGAGAAGTCTGTGACTGAATCAGCAGGAGAGGTCAGTGAAGTGCCTAGTGTTTAACTGGTGGCTGATTTTACTGCTCAAGGAAGAGGATTCTGTGAGGAACTCATTGGGAGGAGAGGCTTGAACCCTAGGGGGAGGAGCTTTTCCAATTCACTGCAGCAGCAGAAGTCGTGGGAATAGTCCATTAAAGTGGAAGCTCCCACAGTGAGAAATACAGAGAGAGAAGAGAGGAGAGGAGGGCTGTTAAATAAAGGCAATAACAGTCAACTTGCCAGACACAAACACATCATGATGACCCTGACAGCTCAGAGGCCAGTGATGAGAGCATGGGCATGGCACATTCAAGGAGAAGGCACTAACGCTGACGGAAGCGTTCCAATAATTACTGCCAAATGAGTGAGCACCACAATCATAGAAGGCTCCATTTCTCCAAGGAAGCAATAACATCCATGCTAGACATGATCAGCATGGGACGATCACGTCTACCCGTATGCCTGTGGCACTAAAGATAAGACTAGTCCTAAACTTCTATGTCTCAAGATCCTTTCAGGCACCTGCTGGGGAACTATGTGGCACATTTAGATTTTCAGCTCACCACAGTAGTTTTCAGCAAAATGCAAATGTCCATATATTTATCACTAATGATATGAGCAGATTGACAGAGTGACAGGTACAATGAAGACATCCAAAACAGCATGTCTTTCCAAATGTCTCTTCAAAGGGCCTTTGATTTTCATTTAGAGGTGTAGTGGCATTGCACTACCTGTCAATGTAAGTTAGTCCCAATGTGCAAACCCTTTGAGCTGGATGGCAGGTCTGACGTATGGGGAGAAATTGACTAGGTTGGAATTGTTTTCGCGAGAGTTCAGATGAATGAGGGGAGATCTCATAGACACTTGTAAAATTCTAGCAGGACTGGACAGGATAGATGCAGGGTGGATGTTCCCAATGGTGGGTGTGTCCAGGACCATGAGTCACAGTATGAGGATTCAGGGCAGACGATTTAGGACAAGGATGAGGAGACATTTCTTCACCTAAAGCGTGGTGAGCCTCTGGAATTCACTTTCACAGGAAATAGTTGATGCCAAAACATTGAATGTATTCAAGAGGTGACTAGAAATAGCATCTGGGGGTGAATAGGATCAGAGGTTATGGGGAGAAAGCAAGATTAGACTGCCAAGTTGGATGATCAGCCATGATCATGATGGATGGCGGGGCAGGCTCAAAGGGCCAAACGGCCTCCTCCTGCTCCTTTCTTTGATGTTTCTATGGTGTATAAGGATAGAAGTCTACATCTCACTGAGGTTTCCACCTTCTCCTCAGAGATTAACACAGGGTCGATGTCTGCTCAGCCTGCTAAGTAATCTACTGAAGGAATGTAGTGATCTTGAATCTTTGACCTACACACACCAAACCCATTCCCCATCCCTGCCCAACATCCTTGCCCCTATTATCAAGAGATGGTCCTTAGGATATTCACCAGCCCCAGCACTGACTCTGGCATTTCACTTGCCAACCAATTTGTCCACTACCGACTGATGTCCACCTCTGCTCCTTCTTTACTGCATATTGAGGCACCGCGTGTTCTCCTCCTTTCTTTCTGAAGTCACTGATCAGTTCCTTAGTTTTGGTGACATTGAGAGACAGATCGTTTTCGTTGCATTGCATCACCGAGCCCTCTATCTCCTTTCTGTAGTTTGACTCGTCGTTGTTAGATATCCACCCCCCAGTACAGTGGTGTCATCAGCAAACTTGTAGATGGTGTTCATTCGGAATTTAGCAACACAGAAATATTTGTACAGGGAATACTGTAGGGGACTGAGGACACATCCTTGGGGGGGGGTGCCAGTGTTAGGGTTATTATGGAGGAGGTGCAGTTACCTATCCTCACTGATTACGGCGTCTAGGTCAGAAAGCTGAGGATTCAGTTGCAGAGGGCAGAGCCGAGACCAAGGTCACGCAGTTTTGAGATCAGTCTGGAGGGGATAATGGGGTTGAAGGCAGAGCTGTAGTCAATGAACAGGAGTGTGATATAACAAGGTGTGGAGCTGGATGAACACAGCAGGCCAAGCAGCATCATAGTAGCTGGAAAGCTTGACGTTTCGGGCCTAGACCCTTCATCAGAAATCGGGGAGGGAAGAGGGTTCTGAAATAAATAGGGAGAGAGAGGGAGGCGGATAGAAGATGGATAGAGGAGAGGAGAGGTGGAGAGGAGACAGACAAGTCAAAGGGGGGGGGGTGGAGCCAGTAAAGGTGAGTGTAGGTGGAGAGGTAGGGAGGATATAGATCAGTCCAGGGAGGACGGACAGGTCAAAGGGACGGGATGAGATTAGTAGATAGGAGATGGGAGTGCGGCTTGAGGTGGGAGGAGGGGATAGGTGAGAGGAAGAACAGGTTAGGGAGGCGGGGACGAGCTGGGCTGGTTTTGGGATGCAGTTGGGGGAGGGGAGATTTTGAAGCTTGTGAAATCCACATTGATACCATTGGGTTAACAAGGTGTGGGGCTGGATGAACACAGCAGGCCAAGCAGCATCATAGGAGCAGGAAAGCTTGATGTTTCAGGCCTAGATTCTCCAGCATCTGCAGTACCTTTTATCTTTGATACCATTGGGTTGCAGGGTTCCCAGGCTGAATATGATTTGCTGTTCCTGCAGCCTTCGGGTGGCATCACTGTGGCATTGCAGGAGGCCCAGGATGGACATGTCGTCTGAGGAATGGGAGGGGGAGTTGAAATGGTTCGCGACTGGGAGGTGCAGTTGTTTGTTGCGAACTGAGCGCAGGTGTTCTGCAAAGCGGTCCCCAAGCCTCCGCTTGGTTTCCCCGATGTAGAGGAAGCCACAACGGGTACAGCGGATGCAGTGTACCACATTGTCTTTGTTGTCCAGATGTTCCAGGGATGATGGCTACAAGGATGATGGTGCTCATCTTCAAGCAGGTGGAGACTTCAGCTTGTAGGAGGGAGGGGTTGAAGAGTTCGGTGAATACCTCCGCCAGTTGGTCATACAGGATCTGAGTGTTCAGCCAGGGATACTGTCCAGGCCCATCGCTTTCTTTGGGTTGACTCCCAGGAAAACCGATCTGAGATCTGAGGCGGTGACAGAGGGAACGGGTGTGTCTGGCGCTGTCGGTGCAGGCATCATAAAACCGAGCACAGAAAGCATTCTGTACATCAGGGAGGGATGTGTCATTGTTCACTATCTTGCACTGTTTCATTTTGTATCCCGTAATGGTGTTTAGGCCGTGCCATAGGTGGCGGGAGTCTGTTTGATAGGTCTGGGCCTCTAACTTGTGCTGGTACCGTCTCTTAGCCTTCCTGATGGATTTGTGGAGGTCATACCTGGATTTTCTGTATTGGTCCCTGTCACCCGACTTGAATGCTGCGCATCTGGCAGTGGATTTCCTGGTTCATCCAAAGTTTACAGTTAGGGAACACTCAGATTGACTTGTTTGCTACACAGTCCTCCACACATACACTAATGAAGTCCATGACTGTGGTGGCATATTTGTCTAGATTTTCCGCTGAACACTTGAATACGGTCCAGCCCACCAATTCCAAACAGGCCCAGAGACTGTCTTCCACTGCCTCAGACCAGCATTGTCTTCTTTTTGCAAAGGATTCTCCTCTTTCTGCTTCTGCTTGTAAACTGGCAGGAGTAACATGGTACTGTGGTCGGATTTTCCGAAGTGAAGGTGGGGAAGTAGCAGTAGGCTTTATCACCCCTCCTTTGCAGAACGCAGGTGGTCATTCAGCCTTTCCTGCATTGCAGCCAAATCTTAGGTATACTCCCATGGTTACTGGCCACCTCCATCAAGGCATCCTTTCTCAGGTGGAGAAGTCTTTTCCATGGAAGGAGAACCACCATCAGTTCATTGACAGTTTGGAGGAGAGCATGCATGTCATCAAGGAAGTCATCATAAACCATGGCACAAACTATACACCTTCCTCTGTCATTGCTGATAGAATAAAGTTAACTTTGCCTTTCCACAAACCTTTGAATTCTTCACCTCAGTTTCTAGTGGCTCGCATTCACTCAAGTGCCACGGATTCGCAAGATCACAGTAGCCACTCTGGCTGCAGTTTGCCTTCACTGCCTTACTTTTCTATTCCTCTGGCTTTCTTGAGCCAATAGTCCCCCCATTCTCCTCCATGCTCCTCTGTTATCATCTCCTTCCTCCCTCACCCTTTCTTCTCTCCCCTATTCTCCTCCTCCACTTCCACCCACTGGTTCCAAATGTTGAATGTTAAATTCTGCCCTATATTTCAAAGGTGATCTTAAGGAGTTAAAAAAATGTAATCTTTCTATTAAAAGATACAAGTACACTGCAGGGTTAGAAATGATTGAAGGGATGTGAAGACTGAAGACAATAGATTAATTTTCTAGATGTTTGAGAAGTAGCCACTTCCCAGAACTTTTTCTGAGCTGAACCTGGGTTCCTCTCTCACTGGCATGTTTGTGATGTGATGATCCTGTCACTCACCAAATTTAAACCACTGCCAACCAAGCACAATTTCCTCCCTGAAACCACATTTGCCACACAGGAAAGTTGAGAAGAAAAAACAACTCTTTTTCTCACTTACGACCTCTGGCAAGGAGGGAAATAAGTTTCTGGTGCAGCAGTTTAATAGTTGCAGAAAGCTAAGGGGCCATTATCAATTTCAACTGATGATAATGGCCAAAGAAGCCTCAGAGATGTTAATTGGAACTGCCCGCAAATTATTCGAATCATCTGTGGACATCCTGGCAGAAGTGAGCACCCTGAAGGAATATCTAATGGACTGAAGAAGACTGTGATAAAAGGCTGTTGTCAACTGGCTGGAGGGAGATATAACAAGGTGGTCAGTGCAAGCCCTACCATCCAACGAACTCTCACACAGTGCTAGAAGAGGCTGAATACCTCAAAAAGGTAGCTAAGTCGAAGCCCTAGTGTATACACCTCTATCAATCATTATGCTTCACTCAGCTCAGGATCTAACTCTCTGAATACCAGAGGGAAACTCTGCCAAGGGCAATTTATCCAAACATTCAAATACCACCACTCTCTCAACTCACTTTGCTTGTCACAAAGGCTTTTACTATTCTCAAGGGATAATAAAAGAGCAATTATCTCCACCTCTCACACTAAGAAAATTATCTTATAACCAGGATAACAGAAGAATTACCAGGGAGAATCCACATCACTGAAAATCTGGAATCCATAGGATACGGTGGTGTTAGATTGTGTTGGCGTTACAGAAGTGACGGTTGTGAGGAAACCAAGAGTCAAAAATCCACACAACTTTGTCCTCGCCAATCTATGTGTCACAAATGCATCATGGCAATTACTGATGGGATGACCACAGCACAGTTCTTGTAACAATAAATTTCTATCTTCACATTGACAATACTCTCCTTTGTGTTATTTGGCACTGCTATTGTTTTAATTGGCATAGATTTGGAACAAATTTAACAACTCAAAACTGAGCGACATGAGGTGTTTTTGTCTATCAGCGACAGCAGAATTATATTCAATCACAATGTAGAAAAAGCATCAGGCATACCTGAAAATGAGGTGCCAACCTGGTGAAGCTACAACACAGGACTAAAAGGTAAAGTCGCCATAGTCATATCGGATCATAGGGCTGCTTTCTCATTAGACAGAGACAACTGGTGGTGGCTTAACTTGAAGGTCGTCATGCCTCAGGCAAGAGGAGAGGTTGAGAAAGACAGTCCTTCATGATAACCTCAGTCAGTGTAGGAAGTGAGCACACTCTAGACTTTAAACCAGCTGTCCAGGCACTGAGCTAATCCACCCCTGCATGCCAAACAGTGGAAGTAGTCTGCCATGTCAAGGCTAAGTGATCCCACAACCAGTGGGTCATATCTAAGCTCTGCAGCCCTCGTCAAGAATGGCTGTGGACAATCAAACGACTTACAGGAAGTGGAGGTTCCACAGATTTCATTTTTCCCCTGTGATGGAAGAGCCCAGCACATCAGTGCAAAGTCAAGACTAACGTATTTGCATCCATCTCCAACTAGAAGTGCCAAATGGATGATCCATCTCAGCCTCTGTTCCAGGTCAGCAGCAACACCGATACCAATCTTCAGCCAATTTGATCTATACCATATGAAGCAATACCTAAAGACATTGGACATTGTACAATCTGTTGGCCATGGCAACATTCTAATGTATTCTTCAGATCCATTTGCACCCCTAGCCAAGCCGATCCAGTTTGGCTGCAGCACTGACATTACTCAACAATGTGGAAAATTGCCCGGGTATCTCCTGCACATAAACAAAAAGCAAGAAAAATCTAACCTGGCCAAATGTCATTCTTTCAGCCTATACTCAATCATCGGTAAAGTAATGGAAGGGTTCATCAACAATGCTCTTAAGCAGTATTTGTAATGGAACAACCTGCTCAATGATACTCAGTTTGTGTTCTGGTTGGGCCACTCACCGCCTGGCCTCACACAAGCCTTCATCCAAGCATGACACAAGAGCTGACTTCCGGAGGTGAAATGAGAATGAATGACTTGCCCTTGGCATCATAGCCGCATTTGATCAAGTGTGGCATCAAGAAAGCCTTGCAAAACTGGAGTCAATGGAAATCAGGGGGAAAAAATGTACAGGTTGGAGTCATACCTCTCACTGAGAAAGATGGTTGTAGTTGCTGGTGTTCAATTGTTTTAGTTCTAAGACATCTCTGCAGGAGTTCCTTGTGGTGAAATTTTGATTTTTTTGTATTTAGTCTATTTTTCTAATCTACCTGTTTGGAGATGTTATTTTACACCTCTGGTGCTGGTGGGGCTTGAACCTGGGCCTCCTGGCCCAGGGTTAGGGACACTACCTTTGCACCACAAGAGGGCCCCAATTCCTTTGGGTAGTGTCCTCAGCCCAACCATCTTCAGCTGCTATATCAATGATCTCCCCTCCATCGTAAGGTCAGAAATGGGGATGTTTATCAGTTATTGCACAATGTTCAGTATCATTTTCAACTCCCCAGATACGGAAGTGCTCCATGCCCATATGCAGCAACACTTGGATGTCATCCAGGCGGTGGGTGATAACAGGCAAGTAACATTGATGCTATACAATGCCAGACAATCACCATCCACAAGAAGAGATAATCTAGCCGCTGCTGCTTGGCATTTCATCACTGTATACTCCACTATCAACATCCTAGGGGTTACCATTGACCACAAAGTGAATTGGCCCAGCCATATTAATGCTGTGGTTATGAGAGAAAATCAGAATTGAGGAATTCTGTGGTGAGTAATTTACCTCCTTTCTCCAAATGCCTGCCTACCACAAGGCATGAGTCAAGACAGTAATGGAATACTGGATGAGTGCAGCTCCTACAACACTCAAGAAGCTTGACACCATCAAGGTCAAAACAGTCTATGCACTAACCTCAACACTTACTCCCTTCACTTTGAACACCAACACTCTCCAAACCTATAACTTCTACCACTTAAAAGGCGAAGGGAGACAGATAAATGGGAGCAACTCCACCTATAAATTCCCTTCCACGTTCTATCCCAACTTGGAATAATTAACTTCACTGTCACTGATCAAAATCCTGGAACTCTCTTCCCAGGAGCATTGTAGGTGTCCCTACACCTCAAAGACTGCAGATATTCAAGAAGAGTAGCTCACCACCACCTTCATAGAATAGAAGAATTGAATCCCTACAGTGTGGAAACAGGCCCTTTGGCCCAACAAGACCACACTGCCCCTCGGAGCATCCCCACCCAGACCCATGCCTCATAACCCACCTAATCTACACATCCCTGAACACTATGCATCATGCCACCTTCTCCTGGACAGTAAAAGATAAGCATAGAATGTTGACTTAGCCAATTATGCCTACATCCTATGAGGTAATAAGAAAAACATGAACCAGGTGTCCATTCTTTCCCTGTGCCCTGCTTCCACAAGCTCTGAATTTAGTCATGGTCTACTATTTGTTAACACATTAAAGACTTGCACAAGATTCAAATACATTACATCTGCACTTTGCATTCTCTTCTTCATCATGTAGCACCCTCATTGTTCAAGGATCGCTAATCCTGATTCAATGATACCATTATATCACAATAGGGATAGAAGAGACAGCCCCCAAGTATTACATCAAGAGGTGCATGCCATTGCAATTCTTAACCTCCACATTTTAACTAACTGAGATCACTGGATCTATGTTTTGTGTTACTTCCTCAAATAATTCAATAGGTTTAACTGTTTCCTTTGAAAATCATTATATTTTTAGTTTCTCTGCGTTTTTCTGTTGCATTTTTGAATAAATACCCATTATTTTGCCTTCAAATGTTATAGAGTCATAAAGTCATAGAGCTGTACAGCATAGAAACAGACCCTTCAGTCCAGCTCATCCACGCCGACCAAACATCCTGAATTAATCTTGTCCCATTTGGCAGCATTTGGCCTTTATCCTTCTAAATCCTTCCAGTCATGTACCCATCCTCTTGCCTCTTAAATGTTGTAATTGTAACCTATAGCTTACTTTTAACTTAATTGTATCATATAACTTACTTATAGTATTCTGGACTAAATTGTCCATGACATACAAACAACATTAGTGTCTGAAATTACACCAAATCTTTTTGTCTATATTATCGGGAAATTGAATCATAATGCCTTAGGGAGGGGAGTGGCCACACAATAATCACCCTGATTAACAATTGGCCTCAAATCAGGAACAACAATTTTTTTTAAAGCAGCAAAATTCAAACAGAGATATGATGTAGAACAGAGATAAAAGGTACTGCAGATGCTGGAGAATCCGAGAAAACAAGCATGGGGCTGGATGAACACAGCAGGTCAAGCAGCATCATAGGAGCAGGAAAACTTGACGTTTCGGGCCTAAACCCTTCATCAGAAAATCCATTTGCTTGTGGTCTCCCAGGTTTGGGAGTTCACTCAATCGACGGCACTCAGTGTTTCATCAGGAGAGCTGGCATCAGGAAGGTAGCTACAGAAAGCTGCTCTATGTCCTTATCTCTGACACACCCAGTCACCTTCTCCACCCCAAACCCCATCATGTCCCCACTAACCCTTGGTGTAATGTGCTTCAGTGATTTTGTACCTCTAGTGTATTGCCAGGAACAACCACCAACACTGTTGTTGGTGCTAACCAAGATCTGCCAGCCTCTAATTGGCTTGTAGCTCTTAGGGTGTGCGGGAATGCAGTTGGGTGGGGGAGGAGTAGGCGATTTTACATCTGGGGTCATAAACCCTGGGAAAGCCCAATGCCGGCCACTAAAATGCCTGTAGTAATCACTTAATATGGCAGGATTTCCCCAATGGAGGAAATAAAGTTTCCTCTTAAACTGTAGGCTGCAGAGGCGGCAGTTTGGAAAGTGCTGTCAGATCAGTCTTGGTAAGTTACCACTGTGTATCTTCTAAATAAAACATATTGCATCACTGTGCACTGATGTTGAAGGGAATGAATGTTTAAGGTGGAGGAAGAAATATCCTGAATGATGTAGATTCTTGAGTGCTGTTGGAGCTGCACCCATTAGGGCAAGTGGGGAGCATTCCATCATATCCTGACTTGTGTCTTGCAGACTGTGAACAGGCTTTAGGGACATGGGAGCTGGATTACTTGGCACAGAATTCCTTGCTTCCAACTTGCTCTTGTAGCCACAGTATTTATATTGCAGGTTCAGTTCAGTTTCTGATCATTGGTAACCCCCATATTATCTACAATATGAACATCAGCAATGGTAATGCTGTTGAATGTCAAGAGGTAATGGGTGATTCTCTCTTGTTGGAGATAATGAGACTTGGTACTTATGTGGCAAAAATGTTACTTGTCACTTACCAAAAAAAGATATTTTCCATCTTGTGCTTCACATGAACAGGGATCACTTCACTACCTGAGATACTGTGAGTGATGCAGAGCATGCTGCAACCAACAGCAAACATCCTCACTTCTAACATTACGATGGAGGAAAGGTCATTGATGAAGCAACTGAAGATGGTTGGACCTAGGACGTTACCCAGAGGAACAGCTTCACAGATTATCCGGGGCTGAGAAGAACAATCTTTACCAACCACAACAATCTTCCTTTGAAAGAGATATGACTCCAACTAATGGAGATTTTCCCATTGATTCCTTGACTGCAGTTTTGCTAGGTCTCCTTGATACCACACTCAATCAAATGCTACCGTCATGTAGCAGCTTTCACATTCACCTGCTTTCTGGAATCAGCTCCTTCAGCCATGCTTTGACCAAAGCTGTAATGAGGTCAGGAGCTAACTGGCCCCAGCAGAATAAAATTTAAGTGTCAGCGAGCACGTTATTTCTTTACAAATGCTGCTGGTAGCACTGTCAATTTTCTGATGTTAGAAATTAAACTGACAGGATGGTAGTTGACCCATTTGGACTTGTCCTGCTTTTTGTGCACTGCGAACTCCACTCCTCTGTTACCAATTCCATTCTTCCCTTTGTTGCTATTCAAAGTGAACAAACCTTCTGAAATCACTATGTATTGTTTGCCATAAAGCTGAATTTAAAACTAATCTTTTCTCCACCACCAAGACCAGTGCAATATCATTTGCCTTGAACCCTATAAAAGCCGCATTCATATTTTATCACCTCTAACTCAATTTTTCAAATGTTTTCCTAGCTAGCCTCTCATCCTTAGCCAATTAACTCTAACACCTTCAATCTCAGCCACTTATATTTTGAGCCACACTAAGTTTCTCTCTCAGCCATTAGTTGTTCACTTCCATTGGCTCCATAATACATTAAGTTTAGAATCCTCAGTCTCAACTTTAAATACTTCACATTTCAGCTCATTCTTTCTCTTTAGTTTCTCTGGGCCTTATAACCAATTTCAACTGGGGCTCCAACTCTACCTTCAATAGAACACACCTTCCCTCCTACTGATGATAGCATTCAGCCTTGTGTCCTCACTACCCCTGTTAAGAACCTTACCGAGAAGGAGTTTTTAACAGGTTTTTTCTTTTGCTTTTGATAACAGTTTGGCTTGTCCACCTTGCAGTTCTCCTGCCAGAATTGGCCATGGTGATCCAATGAGATTATGTAAATCATGGTGATGTAACTGATCACATGAGTCTTACATCAGTAAGAGAGTAGATACCAGTCTAAAATGAGAATGTGAAGAGAGAAGTCTTGGACCCCTATACTGAAGAGCTGTACTTGATAATGTACGTATCAATGTAAATAAAGCAGTGTTACATTACATGAGGTATTGAAGAGATTAACTTTGAGATATGGAGCAAGCAGCCCGTGGATATCTAAAAATCAGATTATCCACCCAGTTTGCCAAAACATCTTTTCCTCCACCCAGTCTAACAGCGATTAGAACATATGTACTTATGCTTCTTTTTAAAATGTACCATTAAAATGTGAAATTTTAAACTGAATGGTAGGCCCTCATGGTTACAAGAAAGTAGTTGAAATCAAACTGCACAGTTGGTTTCGGATTTGTTTTGAAATAAATTTTAGAAACGCAGCTGCTCTACTCAATGTAATTACCCAATGTGTAATGATAATGCAAAACTGCAATTATCTCAACACCTTTACTTTATCACAGTCAGGCAGCTTTTTTTTACTGAAGTAGCTCGCCAAATTTGCGAAACACCCAACCGAGTATGCTTATAATGGAGAGGCGTGGTAGGAATGTCAATGAACTGGTAATCCAGAACCTAATGCTTAATGTCCTGGGGACAAAAACAGATGGTGAAATTTGAGATAACAAGGTGTAGAGCTGGATGAACACAGCAGGCCAAGCAGCATCAGAGGAGCAGGAAGGCTGACGTTTCGGGTCGAGACCCTTCTTCAGAAATTTGAATGCAATTTTAAAAAGCTGACCTAATAACAAAAATGCCAATTGTTGTAAAAATTTACTATCTTTACTTGGTTTGGTTTACATGTGACTCCAGACCCACAGCAATGTGGTTGATTTGCCCTCTGAACATAGGGATAGGCAAAAATGTTGGCCCAACAACAATGGTCACATTCCATGAGCAAATATGAAAAAATCCCAATGGTCTCAATGCGGACTTTACTAGCTTCAAAATCTCCCCACCCCCAACCTCATCCCAAGACCAGCACCCCATCACCCCCGCCTCCTTGACCTGTCCATTTTCTCTCCCACCTATCTGCTCCTCCTACCTCACTAACCAATCCCCACCCCCACTGCCTACCTACACACACCTTTACTAGCTTCATCCCCGCCTCCTTGACCTGTCCGTCTTCTCTCCCACCTATCCACTCCACTATCTACCTGCTATCACGCCCCACCCCCATTTATTTCAGAGCCCCCTTCCCCTCCCCCAATTCTGCAGAAGGGTCCCCAGCTCCTATGATGCTGCCTGGCCTGCTGTGTTCATCCACCTCCACACCTTGTTATCTCAGACTCCAGCATCGGCAGTTCCTACTATCTCTGAGTGATCTATATAAACAATCCTGATATAAGCAAATTGAAAAACTTTTAATTATTTACATTATGATTGGAAAATACAATGAGCAACACTATCTATGAAACTTGCGCTCAATAAATTGCATTCTAAGATACATTATTGGTAATTGTGCAATGATGACATAGATCATGTCTGACGTAACATCTTTATTAAATCATGAAGCAACACATTAAAAGTAATTCCTTGATAGAGATTTTTCTGGATCCAAATAATAAGCTTTTTCAATCTACTCAGCCTTACTCAAAGCATTTATAAACTCCAAAATCCTGCCAAAACTCATCCCTCTGAAATTGCATTAAAAGGCAAATAAGTCATGCTTGCTACATGAGTTGAAATGTTGGAATATTTGATTTTACACCACAAAAACATTGCATTTGACCGACAAAATGCACAACATTTTTCTAAGTTAGTGCATAACCACTATTAGTTATCAGGAATATCATTTTTCTCCAGAGTGCAATGCATTGTTAAATAAAGACAGACAGATTTCAAAACATTGCTAGCCTAAAATATAAGCCAGCTAGGGGGAGGAAGTTAAGGTAACTAAATTGGAGCAGGAAGCAGGGAGGTTCAACGACACAGAAGTTAAACATCTGTTCCATCACTGTCTTCATCTAACTGAAATAAAATGTGAGAATTGCTATTAAAGACCAGAGGAAGACTTACAGCCAGAGGTAAAGGATACAGAGTTTAGCTCCAGATTTGGAAGAGGCTTGTCAATCTAGGTGTGATTTCTTGTTATGGGTGAATCTAGAACTACTGGGCACAATTCTAAAATAATGGCTGTCCGATTTAAGACAGATAAGGAAGAATTTCTCCTCTCAGAGGGCTTTTTGAATTCTCTTCCATGATCAGCCTTGGAGGTGTACCATTGAACATATTCATGACTGCTGATTGATGAGAAAATTAAGAGTTATGTGGGGCAGACAGGAAAATGGAGCTAAAACCAGCTATGTTCTTATCAAATGGCAGGGCAGGCTTGATGGGCTGAATGTTCCTTTTTTTAAATGATGTTATGATTTTGGCCTAATGTTGTAAATAAACAAGGTTTAACTGAAACATAAACACGTTTTGTAAATGTTACACACATTCAAATAGGTGCTGGGGTAGTAGGAACTGCCGATGCTGGAGAATCTGAGATAACACGGTATAGAGCTGGATGAACACCGCAGGCCAAGCAGCATCAGAGGAGCAGGAAAGCTGATGTTTCGGGTCGAGACCCTTCTCCAGAAAATAGGTGCTGTTTGTTTTGGTGTCCTAATCAAGCCAATTTTAGGCCTGTGTGTGCCACTTAATTTAGATTACAATAAACTCACTATACTCCTATTACCTACTTAAATCTTACTGTCTAAAATACAGATACTGTGCTCCTATATACTGAATGAAGCTGTGGCAAATTCCCTCATTTTGCCGCCTAGTGCAGAAAAAGTACAACAGTTTTATTAGGATTAAAATGAACATTAAAATAGAGGTGATATGACAGAAAACAAATGACACAGTGTAAATGGGGGAAGCAGATTCAAGAGTAGCTTTGAAAAAAGAGCTGGATAAACATGAAAAGGAGGAAGGCCTATGGGGAAAGAGAAAGGGAGTAGGATTACTTGCATTGTTCTTTGAAACAGCCGACATAAGCACATGGGGGGAATAGACCCCTGTCTTACACTGATAACAAGCTGTAGAGCTGGATGAACACAGCAGGCCAAGCAGCATCAGAGGAGCAGGAAAGCTTGACGTTTCGGGCCTAGACCCTTCCTACAGTATCCTTCTGCAACGATAATTTCACTCATTCTGTAAATTTAAAGAAAAATGTATACAATATATCAAAATGGTGAGTATTAGTAGCATCCAGTTGACACTGCAGTTGATAAACGACACTGTGAGGATTAGGTCACGGCACAGGTTGAGCCCAACTGTTAGTGACTGACATAATGTGACAGTCCGACTCCAATGGCTCAGAGATAGTAAGAACTGCCGATGATGGAGTCAGAGATAACACAGAGTGGAGCTGGAGGAACACAGCAGGCCAGGCAGCATCGGAGGAGCAGAAAAGTTGACGTTTCGGGTCGGGACCCTTCTTCAGGTTTCGGGCCCAAAAAGGGTCCCGACCCGAAACCTTAACTTTCCTGCTCCCCTGATGCTGCCTGGCCTGCTGTGTTCCTCCAGCTCCAAGGGCTGCATTGTACCAATTCCCACTAAAAGATTGTGGACCTTTAGCTTTTTCCTACCTCAAGAAATTATAACTAAAGTGATCTTCTCCTGCCTCATTGTTAATTCAGGAAACGTAGAAATTAGAGACTATTTCTTTGCATTCATTCAATTGTCTGTTTGGGTAGTAATGACATGAATTTGGAGCTGGCGCTGACACCCCTCCAAATCTTTGAATCCTGTCTGGATACGCCACTTCTTGACCAAGAGTTGAGATTAACACTAGTCAAAGAGCGCATCTGGTTTCTTGCTACACACTGTGTCTGGCCGAAGCGAGTCTCCCACGTCGCGAAGACAAACATAAGCCCGGGCTCCCAGACCCATCTCTTGAAACCCTTTTCCGTCCGCTAGCCTTCTCTCTGCCTCCTGTTTACTATTGCCTGCTTTCTTTCTCCCACCTTTCCACCATTTTACCCCACACCCTACCAGTTCCTGTTGTCGAACCCTTCCCACAGCCCTCTGGAAACCACATTAGGGACTGATTGCCTCAGTGCATCTCTACTGGAGATCTGTGTCATCCCCTCTCCCATCCCTTGCTGCTTTTGATAAGTCACTTCATGACTTACAGCCGGAGGGAAGTGACCGAGCCGACAAATACTACTCGCCTGACGCCTGAAAAAATTCCAAAAGTTGGAAACCACTATTCACAGGAAGTTGGGAAAGAGCTGGACTGAGAAATACCTCAAATGTGTCAGTTCTGACGAAGGTTCTGCAGTAGTTAGGCTTTTTTTTTTCAGTTTTGGTGAGCTTTGCGCTTATTTCATTGTTTTTACGTTGTCTCAATTTTAATCATTGTTTCTCCCTCTCTCTCTTTCTGCTTTGTTTATCGTTTTCCCCCCAAAACATTGTCGCCTGGAAACAGACGTCTGCCAATCCAGACTCGCACGTTTAAACAATAAATAAAATCATTCTTTTCCGTCTCTATCCTTCCGGGCTAAAACCTAGAGAGATTGTAAACCATGTGCTCGGCAATGCCCGCCTCTAAAGTTAAATAAAATGACCCGGAAAGTACGGCGTACTCCCTTTTAAAATAATTTCCTTGCATTTACAAACCACTGAGTTATGTAACATAACATCTGTCACCGCGTTCGCTTTCCAAACTTCCTTCTCTAACTTTTGCCACCCCTTTAGTTGTCCAGGACAGCATACTCGAAAGGGACGTGATATTGAGCAGTTTTTCCGCCGCCTCCGCCTCCATGCTTACTTCTCCAACCGCGAATCTAACCCTCCCTCTACTGACCCCTTCTCCCGCCTCCAACACACCCCCTCCTCCTGGACACCACCCCAAGGCCTCCTACCCTCCCTCGACCTCTTCATCTCCAACTGCCGTCGAGACATCAATCGCCTCAACCTCTCTACCCCTCTCAAACACTCCAACCTCTGCCCCGCAGAACTTGCAGCCCTCCACTCCCTCCGCTCCAATCCCAACCTCACCATAAAACCCGCAGACAAGGGAGGCGCAGTCGTAGTATGGCGCACTGACCTCTACATTGCTGAGGCCAGGCGCCAACTCTCTGACGCCTCCTCCTACCGCCCCCTGGATCATGACCCCACCCCCGAGCACCAAACCATCATTTCCCAAACCATCCACAACTTCATCACCTCAGGTGACCTCCCACCCACCGCCTCCAACCTCATCGTTCCCCAACCCCGCACCGCCCGCTTCTATCTCCTCCCCAAAATCCACAAACCTGAATGCCCTGGTCGACCCATTGTCTCCGCCTGCTCCTGCCCCACCGAACTCATCTCCACCTACCTAGACTCCATTTTCACCCCCTTGGTCCAGGAACTCCCTACCTACGTCCGTGATACCACCCACGCCCTCCACCTCCTCCAGAACTTCCAATTCCCCGGTCCCCAACACCTCATTTTTACTATGGACGTCCAGTCCCTATATACCTGTATTCCCCATGCTGATGGCCTAAAGGCCCTCCGCTTCTTCCTGTCCCGCAGAACAGACCAATCCCCCTCCACCGACACCCTCATCCGCCTAGCCGAACTCGTCTTCACCCTCAACAATTTCTCTTTCAATTCCTCCCACTTCCTACAGACAAAGGGGGTGGCCATGGGTACCCGCATGGGCCCAAGCTATGCCTGCCTCTTTGTAGGTTATGTGGAACAATCCCTCTTCCAGACCTACACTGGCCCTAAACCACACCTCTTCCTCCGTTACATTGATGACTGCATCGGCGCCGCCTCGTGCTCCCACGAGGAGCTCGAACAGTTCATCCACTTCACCAATACCTTCCACCCCAACCTGAAGTTCACCTGGACCATCTCCAACACTTCTCTCTCCTTCCTGGACCTCTCTGTCTCCATCTCGGGCAACCACCTAGAGACAGATGTCCATTTCAAGCCCAATGACTCCCACAGCTACCTGGAATACACCTCCTCCCACCCACCCTCCTGCAAAAATGCCATCCCCTATTCCCAATTCCTTCGCCTCCGCCGCATCTGCTCCCAGGATGAGACATTCCAATCCCGCACATCTCAAATGTCCTCATTCTTCAAGGACCGCAACTTCCCCCTCACAGTGGTCGAGAACGCCCTCAACTGTGTCTCCCGCATTTCCCGGAACACATCCCTCACGCCCCGTCCCCGCAACAATAACCAAAAAAGAATCCCCCTCGTCCTCACATACCACCCCACCAACCTCCGGATCCAACGCATCATCCTCCGACACTTCCGCCATCTGCAGTCAGACCCCACCACCAAAGACATCTTTCCCTCCCCACCCTTATCTGCCTTCCGGAGGGACCACTCCCTCCGCGACTCCCTTGTCCACTCCACACTCCCCTCCAGCCCCACCACACCCGGCACTTTTCCTTGTAACCGCAGGAAGTGCTACACCTGCCCCCACACCTCCTCCTTCACCCCAATCCCAGGCCCCAAGAAGACTTTCCACATCAGGCAGAGGTTCACCTGCACATCTGCCAATGTGGTATACTGCATCCACTGTACCCGTTGTGGCTTCCTCTACATCGGGGAAACCAAGCGGAGGCTTGGGGACCGCTTTGCAGAACACCTGCGCTCAGTTCGCAACAAACAACTGCACCTCCCAGTCGCCGACCATTTCAACTCCCCCTCCCATTCCTCAGATGACATGTCCATCCTTGGCCTCCTACAATGCCACAGTGATGCCACCCGAAGGCTGCAGGAACAGCAAATCATATTCAGCCTGGGAACCCTGCAGCCCAATGGCATCAATGTGGATTTCACAAGCTTCAAAATCTCCCCTCCCCCAACCGCATCCCAAAACCAGCCCAGCTCATCTCCACCTCCCTAACCGGTTTTTCCTCTCACCCCAAGCCACACCTCCATCTCCTATCTACTAACATCATCCCGCCCCCTTGACCTGTCCGTCCTCCCTGGACTGACCTATCTCCTCCCTACCCCCCCTACCTACACTCACCGTTACTGGCTCCATCCCCGCCTCTTCGACTTGTCTGCCTCCTCTCCACCTATCCTCTCCTCTATCCATCCTCTATTCACCTCCCCCTCTCTCCCTATTTATTTCAGAACCCTCTTCCCCTCCCCCATTTCTGATGAAGGGTTTAGGCCCGAAACGTCGAGTTTTCCTGCTCCTATGATGCTGCTTGACCTGCTGTGTTCATCCAGCCCCATGCTTGTTATCTCGGATTCTCCAGCATCTGCAGTACCTTTTATCTCTGATAAAAATTCTGTTAAATCCAGCTTTAAATTTATTTCACAATACAAGCCTCTGAGGTTGTCGTTTCCATTGTTTCACAACTCTCTCAGTTAGAGAATTTATTGTAGTCTTAAATGTTAAACACCTTATTCTGAGATGCCATGTTCTAGATAACCTGGCCAAAAAGAAATCTCAAGTTTCTACCCTGTCAAGCTCGTCAATTGTCACACTTCATTCTTTTAAATTCCAGAGACTATTGGCCCAATTTATTCTTTCTGGCATCAATGGACAACCCTCTTATCCAAGGAACACATACTGTGAATTTTTGCTGTACCACCTCTGACGCAAATATGTCCTTAATGAAACATGGATACCAAAGCTGCACATAGTAAGGTGTGGTCTTACAACAACCTAAATGATTTCAGCAAGACTTCTTATTCCTGTATTCCAATTACTTGGCATAAAGGCCAAATGCCATTTGCCTTCCTAATTACTTGTTGCATGCACATTCTGATATTTTGTGTTCCTTGCACAGAAACACCCAAGTCCCTCCGAATGCCAACATTTGTAAATTTCTGATCACATTAACAATTTTCTGTTTTTTAGTTCTTACTTCCAAAGTGACCTACCATTGTCCCACATTATTCTCCATCTGTCATCCTGTTGACCATTTACCTCATCTATTTATACCCCTTTGCAGCTTTTTGTAACCTTCTCACGGCTTACATTCCCAGCTAACTTTGTATGATAATCAAATATTGCTGAAACCCTCATGTAAGCTTTTGTTACCTCCAGATTTAACTATTCCAATGCTCCGTTGGATGGCTTCCCATCTATTGCAAAAGACTGCACTTACTGCCACTGCAACTACACAGCATGTAGTAACCATTCAAACAGTCATAGTGCCTGTGATGTCAATACTTGTGACACCATGGGACTCACCAACTTCCAGTTCCAGTAAGGTGCAGGTGCCCAATGATAATATCAACAGCAATAACCTTCTGTTCCAGTGCGTTTGCACAAGCAATAGTGTTATAGGGATGCAAGTCTTTCCTTTTCGTATAATTTTGAGCTCACCCAAAATTCTTCTGCTGTGTCTTAACTTCAAGTTCTGCACATTCATCAGCCCCTTTGCTCTTTGATTTATATTAGCTCCTGGTCTGACAACTCCTCATCTTTAATATTCACATTATTGTTTTCAAATCCCATTATGATCTCACCCATCCTATTTTGCCATCTTCCCAAGCTATACAACCCATTGGGAACTCGACACTCAGCACTCATCTACTTTTGTTATGTTACAATCTTTGTATTGATCATTTCATCCATTGGTGAATCTACCTTCAATTGCTTCACATTAAGCTCTGGAATTGCTCTTTAACTATTACTCACTCTCTACCTTTCTCTCCTTCTTTACATTTATCTCCTAGATCATCATTGTCATTACCTGTCTCAATATCACCTTTCGTGGCTCAGTGTCAAACCTTAATGAATGACATTTTTGTGAAGTGTTTTAGGATGTTTTGCTATGGTAAAGAAACGACATAAAAATAGAAAGCCCAGGGGAAACAGAGCAGGTCTAGCAGCGTCTGTGGAGAGAGAAATAGATTTGATGTTTTGAGTCCAATTCGACTCTTCTCCTGAACCTTCTTTTATTCATTCATTGGATGTGAGCATCAATGGCTGAGTCAGTACGTATTGCCCACCATTCATTGCCCTTGAGCTGGTGATGGTGGGCTGCCTTCCTGAAACACTACAGTCCATGTACTATAAGTTACCCACAGCACTATTAGGGAGTTCCAGGATTTTGATTAAGTGAGACTGAAGGAACGAACTAATATTTCAAGGTCAGAGTGGTGAGTGGCTTGGAAGGTATTTTTAGTTGGTGGTGTTCCTATGTATCTGCTTTCTTGTACATGATAGCTGGTGAGGTTTTGGATGGTGCTTTTCAGGAACCTTGGTGAATTTCTACAGTGAACTTTTATAGAAGTACACTACTGCTGCCAGTCCAGCAGGTCTGGATGATGTCAAGCTTCTTGCGTGTGTTGGAGCTGCATTGATCCGGGCAAGTGGGGAGTTCCATCACAGTTGTGACTTGTGCCTTGTAGATGATGGATAGGCTTCGGGGAGAGAGGAGGTGAGGTACTTCCCGTAAGATTCCTAGCTTCTGACCTGGTCTTGCGGCCACAGTACTTAGAAGGTGCCAGACCTGCAAGTTTGGAGCTCCGGGTCGGGACCCTAACCCGAAAAGTCAACTTTCCTGTTCCTCTGATGCTGCTTGGCCTGCTGTGTTCCTCCAGCTCCACACTATTATCTCTGACTGCAGCATCGGCAGTTCTTTCTGTCTCTGACATCTGCGAGTTTCTCCAGCACTTTCTGTTTTTAATTCAGACCTCCAGCATCCACAGTACTTTGTTTTAATTTAAATCCAGGAGATGATATGGTAATATGCATGTGCGTGCATATACCTGTTTGTAATATACATATCTTTGTGCTTTCTGCTTGAATTTGTTTTAAAAATAGAATTGAAAAGATACTTGTCGTGGACTATTGGTTTTTCTTTTTATGAAAAACTAAACATTTGGAAAAAAACCTATTTCCCTGCTCATATTAATTAAAAAAATTAATCGAGGAAATACGGAGCTGACCATCCCATATAGTTAACGCAAATCCAATTTTTAACTTTAGCTAAATATTACTTGACAATCATTTATCGAGAGACCGAAGGAAGAAAAAGAACGTTTGGCTAAATTGGTAAAACATTTTTAAAAGTATTCCAGCGGTTCCGCCCTTTCAGGATGTAACCGAAAGGCGACTTTAAACCTGATACGTCCCTTTCGAGATAACAAGCATGGGGCTGGATGAACACAGCAGGTCAAGCAGCATCATAGGAGCAGGAAAACTCGACGTTTCGGGCCTAAACCCTTCATCAGAAATGGGGGAGGGGAAGAGGGTTCTGAAATAAATAGGGAGAGAGGGGGAGGCGGATAGAAGATGGATAGAGGAGAGGATAGGTGGAGAGGAGGCAGACAAGTCGAAGAGGCGGGGATGGAGCCAGTAAAGGTGAGTGTAGGTAGGGGGGTAGGGAGGAGATAGGTCAGTCCAGGGAGGACGGACAGGTCAAGGGGGCGGGATGATGTTAGTAGATAGGAGATGGGGGTGTGGCTTGAGGTGAGAGGAAAAACAGGTTAGGGAGGTGGAGATGAGCTGGGCTGGTTTTGGGATGCGGTTGGGGGAGGGGAGATTTTGAAGCTTGTGAAATCCACATTGATACCATTGGGCTGCAGGGTTCCCATGCTGAATATGATTTGCTGTTCCTGCAGCCTTCGGGTGGCATCACTGTGGCATTGTAGGAGGCCCAGGATGGACATGTCATCTGAGGAATGGGAGGGGGAGTTGAAATGGTTCGCGACTAGGAGGTGCAGTTGTTTGTTGCGAACTGAGCGCAGGTGTTCTGCAAAGCGGTCCCCAAGCCTCCGCTTGGTTTCCCCGATGTAGAGGAAGCCACAACGGGTACAGCGGATGCAGTATACCACATTGGCAGATGTGCAGGTGAACCTCTGCCTGATGTGGAAAGTCTTCTTGGGGCCTGGGATTGGGGTGAGGGAGGAGGTGTGGGGGCAGGTGTAGCACTTCCTGCGGTTACAAGGAAAAGTGCCGGGTGTGGTGGGGCTGGAGGGGAGTGTGGAGCGGACAAGGGAGTCGCGGAGGGAGTGGTCCCTCCGGAAGGCAGATAAGGGTGGGGAGGGAAAAATGTCTTTGGTGGTGGGGTCTGATTGCAGATGGCGGAAGTGTCGGAGGATGATGCGTTGGATCCGGAGGTTGGTGGGGTGGTATGTGAGGACGAGGGGGATTCTGTTTTGGTTGT